>JANAVB010016197.1:33427538-33611970 GCA_029216955.1 Iris pallida | reverse complement strand
GCAACACACAAGGTGGGTCCCTTAAATCTAGGTTTAATGTGAGAAAAATAATACATAGCAGGAATATAAATGAACAGTAAGTTCTAACAGGTTATGCCATGTATCACAGTTTATTTGCATAAAGAAAATAAATAATGCATGAAATATGAGCTAAAATAAATAAACAGCAAATGGCAAGGTGTCTTGCCTGGTAGTACGCCTGGTGTGCTCTAATGATCAAGGTGGCATGAACTGCAACTTCGGTGTAATAACTATACAAGGTGACCTCGGGTGGTGGCACGGACAGTTCCATCGGGTCTAGGACGGTCAATTTAGTTAGGGTGGACATAATGAAGGACAGAATTTGGCAAGGGGTTGAGAATTGGACTAGCTACAGAAGAGAAAGATAATCGAAGAAATTTTTGAATAATTAGATACATATATTATTTTTAAGAAAATAATTGTAATACTGGAAATTATATTTTTATTAGTCAAAATAATTTCTAAGAGAATAATTGAATGAATCATAATTGTTTTTAGACTAAAATATAAACTTTGTAAAAATATATAATTTGAGGTAGTAAAACTACATTTTATTTAAAGCACCGAACTTTGTTTTATTATTTTGAAGCTATATTTTCATAGGCCAAAATATATATATAGTAATAATAATACCTCTATCACATACTTGTATCATAGAAGATTGTATGCTATCCCTAATATAATAAATTTTGTAAAATAATAGAATTTATAATAAGAATATAAAAGGAACAGCAGCACTGTGCTGCTCACCATAATAATAATAATAATATAATAATAATACTAAATATAATAAATAATCATCCTAATAATAATGATAATATCAAATAATCGAAATAATGATATATAATAATAATCATCATAATAATGATACTAATATAATATATAATAATAATAATAATAATAATAATTAAACAAAAATAAAAGAAAAAAAATAAATAAATAAATAAATAAATAATAATAATAAAATAAAGTTGGTTCTTCTCTTTCGAGGAGAACACTCAGTACACAAAGTTTTCCTTCTCATTAAAGAGAATGAAGTTTGTCTTCAACCAAGAAAACAGCAATTAGGAAGAGAGAGATTAGAGATAGGGAGAAGACGGGGCGGTGTCGAGGTGGGGAAGAGCGGGAGGCGGACCCAGGGAGAGAGTGTGGGCGCTCGGCTGACCCAGGCAGAGAGGCGGATAGGAAGGTCGGAGAGGGGGTTTCATCGGCGGAGCAGCGGCGGGCGGCTCTGGTGAGGAGCGGAGTGCGGCGCCGGCGAATGGGATCGGGGTCCGCGCGAGGCGGTGGCATGGCCGCTCGTGGCGGTGGATCACCGTCGGGGAGGCGTTGCGAGAGGCGAGGAGCGGTCGGGGGTCACACGAGCCCGCGACAGCGGGGTTTGGGGGGCAAAGCCAGGCGGCACCGGCAGGGGACAGCGGATCCAGCCGGCGGAGAAAGGGAGTTGGGATGGCGCCGCACGGCTGATGTCTCGCGCGGGGGCTCGCCGCGGGTCTTCGGGAAGCACGGCGCCACTCGCGGTGGAGGGTGCCGACGGAGGAGAAGTGAGGGGCACGGGCTTGGCGCGAAGGAGCTGGGGGACAACGAGCTCGGCCGGTCGGCGTCGGCGCTCGAGGGTGGAGGAGACGCCGCTGTGCGCCTGCGGAGGAGGATGACGCGCTCGCATCGGCGCGGTCGACGCGACGGCGGAGGGGGCTGGTCGTGGACAGCGGTCATGGCGCCGGAGCGTGTGCGACGGATCGTCAGGGACAGATGGGCGTCGGACGGAAAAGGTAAGGGTTTCCTTTTTCTCCTCCTCTGTGTGGTGGTGGTTGTGGTCCGCGGCAGCGGCCGGAGTTGGTTTGGCGGTGGTCGAGGGTTTGGAGTCGACGGATGCCGCCGGTGATGGTGGTGGTGTTTGTGGGTTTGGTTGTGATTTGGGTGGTGGTGCTGGGCTGCCGCGGCGATGGCCGCGGTGGTGTTGTTGCTTGGGTGGCTACTGATGTGCGGTGTACGATGGTCGGGTTATTCTTAGTTCGACGTAATTCAACGGAGGCGGGTCGAGGAGTTGGCGGTTCACAATGTGGGGTTGACATTGGAGACGGGGTGGTGTTGGGGTACGATGATGGCATTGTGGCGAAGGACAGGGCGGTCTCGAGGACTGGCTGGTCAGATGGTTGTCGGGTGCGAGGGAACGTCGACAGAAAATTAGGCTTAGGATCTGTGGATTTGGAATTTGTGTCGGAGTTGTGTCCGGCACAAGAATTAGGCTAGGAATTTGGTGTCTGGATGTAGGACACGAGAGAAAATAATGTAATTGTAAAAATGAAAATAGTGGAAAGAAAGAAATATGGACACGGACACAATACACATCTTGGTGGAAAAATATTTGTGGAGATAATTTGGTGGATGATAAAATTGGAGGAGTACCTGCCTATTTATAGGATGTGAAAATTCCCAAGTGAATAGGAATTAGGAATATTTAAACCCAAAGTAGATAATTCTCTACTTAATTTAAAACAATGAAATCAAATCCAAATCCAAATCCATTACAAATCCAATTTAAATCTAATTTAAATTCTACCATTTATTTTAAAATTAATTAAGATAACTCAAACTCCAATATAGATATTAATTTACTATTAAAATATATCCATAAATCAAATCAAGATTTAAATTGGTACGATAATTTCAAAATATTTTCTAAAAATGCTATAATAATAATTTCAAAATACACTATTTATTTAAAATAACTAATAAATAATTACTAAATATATATGTATGTACAATAATATTTACATAAATATACTTTTCTAATATACCATTTTATAGGAAAAATAATTTATATTATAGCTGTATAAATGAAAGGCTTTTCATAATTAAAATCATAAACTTGAAAATGATAGCTAGAAATAATTATTTAATATATTATTTGAAACCATAAAAATAAAAATAAATATTTTTCTAAAAATATGTACGCTCGCACATATTCGCACTCGTCGAGAAAAACGAAAAAAAAATTCCGTACACGACGTACAATACGACTACGCGACGTACAAAATTTAAATCAGTACCAAATCGATAAAGATAAAAAATATAGTAGAAATTTAGGGATTTTACATTTTGACTGACTGATGAAGGACGTCTTGCGAGAGTTGTTTGATTTGCAATCCAAGGAAGTTGTTGAGCTCCCCCATCATGCTCATCTCGAACTCATTCTGCATACACTTGGCAAATTCCTTGCATAGACCCTCATTAGTAGGCCCAAAATAATATATCAACATATATTTGTACTAAAAGAATTGTGTCATCAAGAGATTTTATAAACAGTGTAGTGTCGACTTTCCCTTTTGAAAAACCTTTATCAAGTAAGAAAGTACTCAGACGATCATACCAAGCTCGAGGAGCCTGTTTGAGGCCATAGAGAGCTTTCCTAAGTTTAAAAATGTGGTCGAGAAATTTGTGATTTTCGAAACCAGGTGTGGTTTGACAAAAACCTCTTCTTGATAAAACCGTTTAGAAAAGCACTTTTCAGATCCATTTGGAAAAGTTTAAAGTTTTAAAAATTTGCAAATGCGCAAAGCATCAGAATGGATTCAAGTCGGGCAACAGGAGCATACGTCTCATCATAGTCTATGCCCTCCTTTTGGTTGTATCCTTGGGCTACGAAACGAGCTTGTTGCGTGACTGAACCGTCCTTGTTTACTTTGTTACGAAAAACCCATTTAGTGCCAATTAGAGTGGCCAGTAGGTTTAGGAACATGTTTCCAAACTTGGCTTCTCTCAAATTGGTTGAGTTCTTCTTGCATCGCGGAAATCCAAAATTCATCTTTAAAAGCTTCTAAGACATTTTTTGGTTCTATTTGAGAAATGAATGCAGTACTAGCTATAGTGTCTCTTACAGAAGATCAGTAGTTACCCCTTTTGATATTTCACCTATTACCAAGTCCTTTGGATAAGAGGGAGTGAATTGGAACTTCATTGGTAATTCCTTCGAAGAGCTGGTTTCAGACGTTGCATTTATAGATGTAGAAGTTGATGGTTCATCATCGTCGTCGGGAATGACAGATGTACTATTGTCCTCATCAAAAGTTACATTAGTAGACTCTTCAACAATCATGGAGCGATTGTTGAACATTCTATATCCCTTACTCTTGGCCGCATAGCCAAGAAGAATACCTTCGTCAGCTTTGGCATCAAATTTGCCTAAGTTATCTTTGATAATCAGGATAAAGCAGCGACAATCGAACACACTAAAATAAGAACATTATGAGTCCAAACAAACCAAATCTCATAGGATGTCTTCTTCGAAATAGGTCGAATCAACACCCTATTCAAAACATGGCACGCTGTGCTGACAGCTTTTGCCCAAAAGTATTTCGGAAGAAAGAATTGATTTAGCATAACTCTAGTCATATCGCCAAGAGTTCTATTCTTCCGCTCCACAACACCATTTTGTTGAGGAGTTCTTGTACACGAAAATTCATGACTAAAACCATTTGAATCACAAAACTTTTCAAAAATAGAATTTTCGAATTCGCCACCATGATCACTTCAGATACGAGTAATCATGTCGTCTTTTTTGGTTTGGACCTTTTAGCAAATACTTTGAAAACAGAAATTGTATCACTTTTGTTTGTAAGAAATAAAACCCAAGTAAATCTTGAAAAATCATCTACAATGACAAAAGTGTAGAGTTTTCTGTCAAGACTGGCTACTCTACTAGGACCAAATAAGTCCATATGAAGTAATTGCAATGGTCGGGTAGTACTTACAGTGTTTTGGATTTAACGGAAGATTTGGTAGCTTTATTCTTTTCACATTCGGCACATACCGTGTCTTTCTTGAATGTGATATCCGGCAGTCCTCTGACTAGCTTCTTGGTGGATAGTCTAGATATAGTATCCATGTTGGCATGACCAAGATGCTAATGCCATAGGAGCTTTTCGTCTTTGTGAGCGTAAAGTCATCTTTCTGCACTGTTAGTATCACTAGATAGATAAAAAAATATAAATGTTATCTTCCCTTATCCCCTCAAAAGCGATGTCTCCAGTTGATCGATCATAGATAAAGCATTTAGTTTTCCGAAGTTAATATCATAACCGTGATCAGCAAGATTACTAATGCTGAGCAAGTTATGCTTTAACTCGGTCACTAAATAGACATCGTTAATGACGGGAGAGGGAGGATAACCAATTGTACTGTTACCTATTATGTAGCCTTTTAGGTTATTTTGAAGGAAACGTATCCTTCTTTTTTTATCGATAGTGTTGCGAATAGATTTGCATTTCCAGTCATATGCGAGCACCCACTATCGAGATCGACTTGCTTCTAGTTGAAGAGGGAAGGTCCACCTACACAATGAGTAGATGTGACCTTTGGTACCCAAATTCTTGTGGGTCTGAGAGGTTAGACTTTGGTACCCATGCATATATATTTTGTCAACTAATCTCCTAATTCTACATTACGGAGAAATATGTCCATGTAGGCTACAATATGTACATCTAGCATGCATGTTTATGCTAGGAGCATGTTGATAGTGATGTCTATAAGTAGGGTGATGATAGCTAGTAGAGTGATTACAGTGACTGTGTGCAGCAGCATGATGATGATAGTGTTTACGTGTATGTTTTACGTGTTGCATGTGAATAGGTATACATGAAAGCATGATTTTGTGTAGCATGTTGAGTTGGTACGTGTTTGTAGGTGTTGTGACTATGAGACTGAACTTGCGGTTGAATAACCTGCTTGTCCAGTTTAATCTCTAACTTCTTAGAGACAACATTTAACTCATCACATTTAGCAGTAAGACCTGTATTCTACTGTAGCAATTTTGAACTTTTCTCTTCAGCAAGTGCTTTTTTTAAAGCTGTGATATGAAGTATTTGTTTCTCAATGATTGATTCGGCATCGTGTAAGCTTAATTTAAGCTTGGATACCTCTTGAGTATTTTCTGTGGGTGTAGTGTTTCTAATATTTTCTAATAAACATGCAAGTCTATGGATCTCGGTTTCATAGTCCTTGATCTTATCCTTTGCATGTTTATATTTATTGAGTACCTTCTTGTGATCTTCAAGTAGATGACTAAGGCATCACCAAGTTCATCAAATAAGAAATCATCAAAAGAATCTTTTACCTTATCAGAAGTCGCCATTAGACAGACATTAGCCGTGTTTTACGGAGAGTCCTCTTCCTCGTCTGAATCACTAGCCTCGCTTTCATGCCAGATGGTAGTGTTGGCATACTTCCTTGTAGTTGGCTTATTATATGGCTTCTCATATCTGCTTCCTTTCTTTGCTAAGGGACAATCTTTCTTGACATGTCCGTCTTCTTGTATCCAAAGCAGCTGGGTTCTTCCTCATCATCTCTTTGTTCTCTCTTCTTTTGTTGAAGCATAGAAACTTTTTTAAGTTTCGAACTAAGAGAGCTTGATCGTCACCATCGGAGTCGTCATCATCAGTATTTCTTTGCTGGTTCTTCGGCGATGAGCTCTTAATGCAATCTCCTTCTCTTTTGGAGCTATTTCTTCAAAATCTTTTAGATCGATCTCATGCGTCATCAGCTTGCCATCAAAGTTTCTAGTGACATGATCGTAAGATATTGCCTTCGATGATCACCATGACTTTAGGGTTCAGACCTTCGGCAATCCTCGTAGCACTTTGCGCATCTTCTCATGGTTGGAATAATCTTTTCTGAGGGAAGATATCGGGTTGATGATGTCGAAGAATCTGGTAAACATTTGAGTGATCGTCTCATTTGGCTTCATCTTGAAAGCCTCGTACTCCTGTGTCAGACGACTGACTTTTGATTCTTTGACTTGTGTGGCCCCTTCATGAGTTACCTCCAAGAGCTTCATACTTCATATGAGGTGGTGCATGTGGATACCCTATTGAATTCAGTTCTGTCTATGGCACAGAAGATAGAATTAATAGCCCTAGCGTCTAGACTTGCCTGTTTTTTCTCCTGGTCAGTATACTTGTCGTGGTTTCTCGACGAGACTCCCCTCGACAGTTATTATGGGAGGTTTTTGTAGCTATCAGTGACTACAGTCCACAGGTAAAGTCTAGAGACTTAAGATAAAAACTCATTCTAGTCTTCCAATATGTGTAGTTGGTCCCATCAAATAGGGGTGGCTATTTGTGGATTGACCCTTACCATAGTTGGTAGAGATGGATTGTGTGGTTGCCATGGATCAACTCTAGGATATAAATCCTGTATCAAAAGAACAGGGCTCTGATACCAATTGAAGTACGTGTAGGCAACTCTAGAGGGGGGTGAATAGAGTACTTATGTCAATAATGAACAATTAAAAAATTAACACTATTCAATTCCAATTAGAAAATAATTAATCAGAGTATAAGTGTCGAAATTAAATAAAGAACAGAGAGCATACGCAAACACAACAATTTTTAACCTGGTTTCCCTCGTAAGGACTAGTCCAGGCCTGAGAACTCTAGCTCAGGATCGAAATCACTATTTGTGAAATAGCTTTACAACCACAGGCTTTATTCAAAAGAGCACGCTAACTTCTTAAAAGATCGCTGAGGCAAAACTTGGAATTTTCCAAGTGACTTCTTCAAGACTCTTGCACACAAACTTCTAATTGACTCGCACCGAGCACCTTGTAGGCTTGGGAAGTTTTGTGGCTAGTAGATGATAAGAGTATGGCTTTTAGGATGTATAGGCTATGAGAGTAGAAGCGATGAGAAGATTGGATGATTTGAAATGGGAGAAAAGGGTGCCTATATATACCAGTTCTGGGAGGCAGAGTTCGGCCAGAAACTGTCCAAAATATTCAATTGGACAAATTGCAATGAGCAATCCCTAAAAATTAGCTCCTGGAAATCAGGAGACAGAGTCCGGCCCAAACTCTGTATGGGGGCAGAGTTCGGCCCGAACTCTGCCTCCTTGGAGACAGAATGCTCATGGGCAGTTGTAGGGCTTTGGCAGTTTGGCTTTTTGTTTGTGGAGCTTTTGGTTATCTAGTCTATGGTTGAGGTACTCAGTGCGACTCAACATACAATAGCCTAGACTCAATAAAAGTGTAAAAATACACTTTCGATTACAGTTCCAGCAGTATTCGTCGAGCAGTCGTCGATGATGATTGTCTGACTTGATATGTGATAGGTGTCTGATTTGCAGCTTGATGACGATTTATGGTCGAGTTGGATCATACAAATATCGATTTGTTAATTATCAAAATTAGGTTGACTGCAATCTAGTTTGGGTCAAAAAACTATTGATATGTGCCCAAATCAATACGCTTCTGTGAGCATTCTTATGCGCCCACAGAAGCATACGCCCACATACTGTCGTGTGTTATGCGCCCACACGTTGTTGTGTGTTATGTGCCTACGCAGAATGCTTCCATGCCTGAGCGCTGTTATGCGCCTGAACTGTTATGCCTACATGCTTGTTGCATGTCATGCGCCCACTTGTAGCACATGTGTTTGAGGACTTTATGCGCCCATAGGCTGTGTTGGGCGCATAACCCTTTGGGCGCATAGGATTTATCCAGCACTTAGTTTCTTTCTCTGCAGATTCTAAGTCTGACTTTCTTCTTCTGTCTTTGCAGTTGACATGGTCGTTTCGGAGCTTGGTGGATTCCCTTTCGGCTCTGCTCGCCAAGTTCTCGGCATAAGCCTCATAACTAACATGATCAGAAATATTCAGGCAAGATCAGTCTCAGCCAGCCTTCGGTATGAACAATCGCTATACTCGAACAGGATAAGACTTTCCTGAAGCAGATGATAAACGATGAGAAGCTCTTGCTTGGAGGGGCACGGAGCTTTAAGAAGCCAATTTTTGTTTGGTGACATCTTGGGGTTTGAAGATGGCGAGACGATACGCATAAAAACCCTCTGGTGGTCAGGCTAAACAATCAAAGGATATGGTTGCCGTTGATGGATCGCCAGTATCGTCTGTCGGCCTTCACTGATCTAGCCGCGTGGCGACAGATGAAATGGGACCTAACACATGAACTTCCTAGGGTTGTCTCCGGAAAGATACATTTCAGCTCTGGTGATCGAAGAGGGACACTTTTAAGTGTTTCAAGGGCTCTATGTCCTACTCCACGAGGGGGCTGCAGTCTGGTATCATAATAAACGACATTCCGACTGACCTTCATCCTTATGATGCTGACACACTTTGTAATCTGATAATGTCGAAGAGTGTGTCATATCCTGCAGGGAAGATGCGGATGGAAGGTTGGAGGTACCCTGTTTCATTTTGGGGTAACCTTACTGAATGGGTGCTTTCAACTTATGAAGCCACCATAAGGGCTGTCGGCCTTTTTATGCCGTCAGAGACACTCAATATGGCTTAAGAACGAATTGGCCCATGTTCTTTCTCTGGCGGAGTTGTACAACAATCACACTAGTACTTTATTCACTCCGGGCGGAGAGATGGGCCTGGCTCTCCATGAGATGCAGAAGTATCGAAGCTTCCATGGGACACAGAGCCGTATGAAGAATATGTGCCTTGTGACGAGGAACTCCGAGACGTGGAGAATGAAAACTCCGAGATGATGAACGTATACAAGGAGTTATTCTGCCACTTCCTCATCTGTCACATGATCAATAAGAAAGGAAGGACTGAGGGGGCAATCCTCATACGAGAACCTGGACGAGCTATATCTTCGTTCAAGGAGAAGTAGAGGATCCGACCTTTTACAATTTGTAAGCCCCTGATAAAGTCCAAAATAGAGGACTTGATGATAGATTATGACACAGCGGATGTTGTGGACAGTGATGATCCTGAGGGGAAGTTCCCAATCGGCCACTACTTCCGGCAAGCTGAGTTTAAGCTGTCGAAGAGAGCCGTACTGGCGGCTTTTCTGATGATCTGGATCTGTAACTCCTCTTCCCAAATTTTTTTAAAATATTTTTTATTTAATTATTTGAATTAAATAGTGATTTTTAGAATTTTATAAATATTTAATTATATAGTTATTACGATAGATGACCTTAGTCATGGTTGTGATTGGAGTACAAGCGACTAGAAATCATGGCAAGGATAGCATGGTCGTGTGCCTTGACTAGTGTATTAGCCATGCCAAGGAAGACCCAGCCATAAGTGTGTCCTAACTAGAAAAACCAGGCCAAGTTGCGACTTGACTCTTATAATAATATTAATATTATTAAGATTTATTGACTTTTAGAGACCCGGTTAAACCAATTTAAGTCCGAACTGGGCCCGAACCAAATTCAAGCCCATGTAGGCATGTAGTGTGACCAAAGATGTTCGTGTCGATATATTTGTGTGTATTTTTACCTTAAATGCTCTACTACATATATTTTGTAAGTAATTATTATTATTATATTATTATTATTATTTATATAATAATAATTATTATTATTATTTGATATTCAAAAGATATTTAAAAGTACGCTAAATTATTTTCTTAGCTACCCTTGTGTATTTTTGGAATATTTAGGCTAAACCCATATTTGTATGTATCCCTATATTGGTTTAACTTGTTTATTATAATTGTTGTTATTATTAATTTTGTTAATATAATTATAATAATATCGTTTGGCATTTTCGATTAAATATAAAAAATATATTATATATATTCATATTTATGTAAATAGGCCCTTCACTAGGAATGGATAATATTAAGGTTTTATTTAGATTTTTATGGAGATATTATATAGGTATATATATGAATATATATATATATATAATATATAATATATTATATATATATATATATATTTATTATTATATATATATATATATATATATATATATATATATATAAATAATATATATTATATGTGTATAGATGTAATGATAAAGAAAAAGGAAAAAGGAAATCAAAAACCCCAAAGCCCAACCCCAGGCCCGAGCCTCCCAAGCTTCCACAAAGCCCAGCCCGAGAGCATATATATATATATATATATATATAGTCGAGAGAGATCGAGAGAGAAAATCTCTCTAGAACCAGCAAATCCTAACCCTAAACCACGTCAAAACGATCCCTGGCAGGAGTTTGACCACGGGCGTGCCCCAGGGCCGTGCGCCGTCACCGTGAGCAGGCAGAGCCGCTCGCACGCGAGCACAGAGACGCGACAGCCGCAACAGTAGTGGTCTGCAAGAAGGGGACTTCGTGACGCGTTTCCATGATGCATAGTCAACCGTTCTTCGTGCCATTTCTTCAGGTGTGATCCCAAACCTACCATCTATTAATACCTTCAAATAGATTCGACTATATTTCTTTGGATTGATCAGGAAATTACCCAAAAAATCAACAAAATTTTGTCCAAAATGGACAGAAGACCCAACCCCAATACCAGTTTTGGAAGGCGATTTCTTGCCGATCCTTCCTCTGTTTCAAAATTGTGTTTGAACAGAGTCATAGATAACCTAACCGAGATGGAAGCCCATCTATAGTTGTATTTCTAATGGTTTATATAGTAAGATAAATAGGATTGAAAATTAAGAAAAAAATAAAAACTGTTTACAAAAATTTAAAAAATCTTCTGGTACGACGTGTGTCCCGCCAAACCGGGCGACGTGGTCGCGAACCGAAAGCATCAAAGGTGCGCATCGATTTCGCGGACATGTGGGCTTTGAATCGAATTCAAATTGGTCGTATGTGCGCGACGAATTTGATGCGTATCCGTCAAAATTTACCGTATCGGCCCCTTTGCAAATTTTCTAATTACTTTGTACAAATTCGTCAGAACAAGACGAAACTTGCGCCAACAGGACCATATCATTTTTCTGGTCCTGTATGCCAAGTTTGGTCCGATTCTGAGATAGTTGATCGGATCGTCTTTGCGGTCCCCACGATCCGATTCAACGGGCAATTTTGTTCACGGCCTGCCAGAATCCAACTTTGGACATACGGTTGGGTTCGTATCATCAAAATGAATCAGTAGACATGTAGTATGATGACTTTAGAGACAACTAACTCTGGCACACTTTTCGGTACAAAGCGGGTCCAACAGCGGACATCGTTTTGGCATGAAATGACCATTTTGCTCCTATGTCCAGAATTGGACTTAAGGATAGGCAATCATAGCTAATTTGACTATTCTGAAAATGTTGGTAACTTCTATTACAGCTTTCGGAGACAGTTGTGAGAATTGGACTTTATGGCTTACCAGTTGACGGTATATTGTTGTTTCTTTGTACTACCACTAGGCAAGTATACCTTGCCGAACATATACACTATTTATATTGTTTCTTTCTATTGTACTTCTTCCATATGGTTACCTATTTCTCATATTGTGATTGGTCTATAATCGACTATTTTACTTGTTTCTAGATTTACGTGCACATATAGGATATTCGATATTGCTTATCTATTAGTCTTCTTCATGTTATCATGTCTTGTGATAGAGTTGCCAGTTCCACCTTGTTCTTGACTTGACCATTCTTGACGGGAGTATCTTACATTTTACTACAGTTGAGACATACTATAGATTAGGAGTATCTTATATTGTACTACGACCTATAGCAGATTCTTTGATCTTGATATTGATTGATTGACTTGACTTGTGACATATTATAGATTGAGAGTATCTTGTATTGTACTACAATTTATAGGAGTCTACTTGACCTTGTATTTCTTTAGGAGAGGAGATCGATACTAGAATTGGCTATTCTCGGCTGGGAGTATCTTGCATTGTCCTACAGTGGAACCTACTATAGATTGGGAGTATCTTGCATTGTACTACAAGCTATAGGGGTTAATTGTTTGATGATAGCCAAGTCTAGTATTACATTTCCATATGACTTATCGTGTCTTAGATGTCCTTCTTAACCATCCTTATCTACCATACATGTTATTTACTGTTATATTAGTAGGCATATTTTATGTATCTTGCTAGTCCTCTGAGGACCTGATGATCTTTTCAGGTAGTTGGTTGCATGGAGTTAGTTAGCTGAGCATGTGGTAGTCGATTACATCTGCATGATTCAGATATTTTGTTAGTGATATTGCTTTTATATCTTCTCGTGCTCTTATGATATATCCTATTGTTAGCCTAGTTTCATAGACTCTTGTTATTCTTGGAGTCAATCGGACAATATGCTAGTGGGCTGCAGACCATGAATCATACTGTTCATTCTTGATTATATACATCTCGTGGATTGAGATACAGTTTAGATTACCATATTAGACATGATACCATGCTCCTGACAGCTTATACGTATTCGAGTCGGGCTGGAGTCCGCTTGATACGCAGCTGGCTTGCTCACGCACTTGCATCCCAAAAAATGGGTACGGGTCGTGACAAGTTTTTTTGGTGGCCCAGGCAGGTCAGAGCATATCATATCGGTTACGTAACTGTACTGTACGAGCCCGCAAATTTGACTAAACCCTTAGAAATCTCAATCCATATTGCTTTGAAAATTCTTTTAGAAATTTCTCTAACGTCCTTGAAACTTCGTATTCGCTCTCGATTATTCCTCCTTGCCTTCTGAACCATTGATTTTCGTCTCTTCCTATTTCGGGGTGACGAACGATCGTGTTGTCTAGAATTTATAAAAAATTCTTAAGTTATAGTATAATATTGTTTGATTATTTAATTTTTGGTTGTTGAAAGATATGGGGGATTATCGATGCCATATGTCTTAGATATCTATGGGTAGTGATTCTAGCAACTAGATGGAAGGTTATAAGTTTTACTGACATACCTTTGAGGGAGTAGTGTAACCAAAGGTGTGGTAGAAGTCATCGAGGTTTCGTAGTTACAAAATGGCTAGGAGAAGAATAAAAACTATTTTTGAGGAATTAAAATTTAGGAGATTAAGGTTAAAGTAGACTTTCTTTTTGAATTTTAAGGAATAGTTATGAATTAGAATTTCGAGGATGAAATTATTTTACGGTGGGGTAGATTTGTAACTCCTCTTCCCGGATTTTTTAAAAAAAAAATATTTTTCTATTTAATTATTTGAATTAAATGGTAATTTTTAGAATTTTATCAATATTTAATTATATAGTTATTACGATAGATGACCTTAGTCATGGTTGTGATTGGAGTACAAGACGACTTGAAATCATGGCACGGATAGCATGGTCGTGTCTTGACTAGTATATTAGCCATGCCAAGGAAGACCCAGCCATAAGTGTGTCCTAACTAGGAAAACCAGGCCAAGTTGCGACTTGACTCTTATAAATAATTTAATTAATTATTATTAAGATTTATTGACTTGTAGAGACCCGGTTAAACCAATTTAAGTCCGAACTGGGCACGAACCAAATTCAAGCCCATGTACATGTAGTGTAACCAAAGATGTTCGTGTCGATATTTTTGTGGGTACGTATTTTACCTTAAATGCTCTACTAGATATATTTGTAAGTATATTATTATATTATTATATTATTATTATTATATTATTATTATATTATTATTATTATTATTATTACTATATATTAATTATTTTACATTCAAAGATATTTAAAAGTATGCTAAATGATTTCCTAGCTTCCCTTGTGTATTTTTGGAATATTTAGGCCAAACCCATTTGTATGTATACCTATTATTGGTTTACCTTGTTTGTTATAATTGTGTCATTATTATATTGTTAACATAATTATAATAATATCGTTGGTATTTTGGATTAAATATAAAACAAATATTATATATATATTCATATTTATATAAATAGGCCCTTCGCTAGGATGGATAATTAAGGTTTTATTTAGATTTTAGGATGGATTATTATATAGGTATATACATGAATATATATATATATTTTTTTTTTTTTTATGGAGATTATTATATAGGTATAACATGATATATACATAATATATATATATATATATATATATATAATATATATAATATATATATATATATATATATATTATATATAAATTATATATATTTATATATATATTTTATATATATATAATATATATATATATAATAATATATAATATATATTATATATATATATATATAAATATATAATATATATATATATATATTAATATATTTATATATATATATATATATATAATATATATATATATATATATTATATATATATATATAGATGTAATGATAAAAAAAGGCAAAAGGAAATAAAAAACCCCACAGCCCAACCCCGGGCCCGAGCCCGAGCCTCACAAGCTTCCCACAAAGTCCAGCCCGAGAGCATACATACATACATATATAATTAATATATATATATATATATTATATATATATAATCTAATATATTATAATATATATATAGTCTCGAGAGAGATCAAGAGAATCTCTCTAGAACCAGCAAACCCTAACCCTAAACCATGTCCCAACGATCCCTGGCCGGAGTCCGACCATGGGCCCGCCCCTGGGCCACCTGCCGTCACCGGGAGCAGGCGGCGCCGCCTGCGTGCGAGCACAGAGACGCGGCAGCCGCAGTAGTAGTGGTCTGTGAAAGGGGACTTCGCGACGCGTTCCCGTGATGCTTAGTCAACCGTTCTTCGAGCCGTTTCTTTGGGTGTGATCCCAAACCTACCATTAATCCCTTCAAATAGATTCGATTATATTTCGTTGGATTGGTCAGGAAATTACCCAAAAAATCAACAAAATTCTGTCCAAAATTGGACAGAAGACCCAACCCCAATACCAATTTTGGAAGGCAATTTCTCACCGATCCTTTCTCTGTTTCAAAATTGTGTTTGAACAGAGTCATAGATAACCTAACCGAGATGGAAACCCCATCATTAGTTATATTTCTAATGGTTTATATAGTAAGATAAATAGTATTGAAAATCAAGCAAAAAAACATGAAAACTGTTTTCAAAAATTTAAGAAATCCTCCGGTACGACATGCGTCCCGCCAAACCGGGCAACGTGGTCGCGAACCAAAAGCATCAAATGGTGCGTATCGACTTCGTGGACGTGTGGGCTTTGACAGAATTCAAATTGGTCACGTGTGCGCGACGAATTTGATGCATATCTGTCGAAATTTACCGTATCGGTCTCTTTGTAAATTTCTCAATTACTTTGTGCACGTTTGTCAGATCGAGAGAAAACTGGCACCAATAGTACCGTATTGTTTTTTTGGCCTGTATGCCAAGTTTGGTCCGATTTTGAGACAGTTGATCAGATCGTCGTTTCGCGGACCCCACGATCTGATTCAACGGGCGATTTTATGCACGGCCTGCCGAAATCCAAATTTGGACATACGGTTGGGTTCGTATCATCAAGATAAATTCGTAGACATAGTTTGAGGACTTTAGTGACCATTAACTCTTGCATGCTTTTCGGTGCAAAGCGGGTCCAATGGCGGACATCGTTTTAGCCCGGAATGACCATTTTGCCCTGTGTCCTGAAGTGGACTTAAGGACAGGCAATCCTAGCTAATTTGACTATTCTGGAAACATTGGTAACGTCTATTGCAGCTTTCAGAGACAGTTGTGAGAATTGGACTTTATGGCTTGCCAATTGACGGTATATTGTTGGTTCTTCGTGCTACCACCAGACAAGTATACCTTGTCGAACATATACAGTATTTATATTATTTTCTTTCTATTGTACTTCATCCATATGGTTACCTGTTTTTTATATTCTGATTGGTTTGTCATCGACTATTCTACTTGTTTCTAGATTTATTTGCACGTATAGGATATTTGATATTGCTTAACTATTGGTCATCATTATGTTATCGTGTCTCGTGATAGAGTTGCCAGTTCTACCCCTTGTTCTTGACTTGACCATTCTTGACTGGGAGTATCTTACATTGTACTACAGTTGAGACATACTATAGATTGAGAGTATCTTACATTGTACTACGACCTATAGCAAATTCTTTGATCTTGATATTGATTGATTGACTTGACTTGTGACATACTATAGATTGGGAGTATCTTGCATTGTACTATGATTTATAGGAGTCTACTTGAACTTGTATTCCTTTAGGAGAGGAGATCGATACTAGAATTGGCTATTCTCGGCTTGGAGTATCTTGTATTGTCCTACAGTCGAAACCTACTATAGATTGGAAGTATCTTGCATTGTACTACAAGCTATAGGGGTTAATCGTTTGATTGATAGCCAAGTCTAGTATTACATTTCCATATGACTTGTCGTATTTTAGATGTCCTTCTTGCATCGTCCTTATCTTCCATACATGTTATTTACTGTTATATTAGTAGGCATGGTTTACGTATCTTGCTAGTCCTCTGAGGACCTGATGATCTCTTCAGGTAGCTGGTTGCATGGAGTTAGTTAGCTGAGCATGTGATAGTCGATTACATCTGCATGATTCAGGTATTTTGCTAGTGATATTGCTTTATTATCTTCTCGTGCTCTTATGATATATCCTGCTTGTTAGCCTAGTTTCATAGACTCTTGTTATTCTTGGAGTCTAATCGGACAATATGCTAGTGGGCTACAGACCATGAACCATACTTGTTCATTCTTGATTTATACATCTTGTGGATTGAGATATAGTTTAGATTACCAAATTAGACATGATACTATGCTCTTGACAGCTTATACTTATTCGAGTCGGGCTGGAGTCCGCTTGACACGTAGCTGGCTTACTCACGCACTTGTATCTCGAAAAACGGGTGCGGGTCGTGACAGGATCCACAATTGTGTAGTCCTTGGTGGTTCAGGGTCTATTGAAAGGATGAGCTGGAGCATGATACTTCCGACTGCAAAGCTGGCTTTTGGATACCGGCTCGCCCTGCCACCTGCAATGGTCTGCGCCATTCAACGGGGCATGCAGGATTTTATTGGAAACGCGATGACCCCTGACGGTAGAGCAGACTTCGTCCGGACAGAACTCCCCTATCATTTCTTAATGGGATAGCTGCTGCTGCACTGTTCGAAGTTGATGAATGCTGGGCCGGTGGGGGACTCTTTGGCGGGAGACTCCTTTCTACGCAGGTTCCGTGACGCAGACTGGGCTGTCACTGGTGTACCCGCTTGCAAAAGGGCCTTTGGCTTTCTTCAGAATTATAAGTTCTTCAGGATATCCCCTCCGTCCGGCAGTGGCAATGCAGGGGATACTTTAGTGGACGAGGGAGCCCATACAACTAGCCTAACTGCTGGGGCGTTTCATTGGCTTCAGTCTATTAGGCCTTCACATCTGGTTCTTAGGAATAGAAATCATACCTATCTAGAGCCTTATTTACCAAGGCGTTTTGCACGACAATTTAGGTGCAGTCAGCTTCTTTTGGGTAATCCCAGCCCGCATCTGGAGTCGATAGGGAGCTTAATCAACGGGGCACATGCATGGGTTTATTATAATGTCGAATGCACGGGAGCAATTTTCACCCTGCCCGAAGATAAGCCCGAGACCTACCTGCTTTATGCTGTTGCCAAAGTTTATACTCAGATCAATACCTTTCATCCCCGGTATGATCGTGAGCAAATTTTGATATTGGAGACCAGGTTTGGCCCTACTCATGTGAAGCGAGCCTGAAAGACGCCGAAGGGCAACAAAAATGAGAGTGCCGCTCCAGCCGTTAAGTCGGCCGCCACGCCATGACAGGGAGCTGCTCTTAGGGAGCCGACAGTACCTCCAAGTAAGGGTGTCGAGGATGATTTTGCTCTACCCGATCCTCCTCAGAAGAGGAAAGCTTCAACGGAACCGGCCCAGGAGCCAACTTTTAAGAGGAAGAAGAAGACCGTCGTCCCAAGGCGAGCCAAGGAAGCGGGTGCTGGCTCACCTCCTTTAAGATGATCTTTCCGGCAGACCATGAGAGGTGGAATGACATCGCAGGCCATTACCATTCGGGAGGTAGATCCCTTCCTAGACTCCATAGCTATTTTGGTCAAACCGTTAGAAGCTTTCTCACTATTGCGTTTGTCCTTTGCACAAGATCCCGAAGTTGCGGTTCAGGCAGGTGCCTCCTCGTCTGAGGAAGTGGACATGACAACAGTGTCCCCTCCTCGTCCTTGATCGGCAGATGATGTTCAACCTTCCCCAGTCAAGGAGGCTGAATCAACGGATAATCAGGGCGAATGCCCAGATTATGGTGGAGACCAGAAAGCCAGTCCCTCCTACGACATCTCTTTGGGGGCTATATCGAAAATTAGGGCTATAAGGAAAGAGTTGGACGAGAATCAAGTCCAATCGGCTCACCCTACCGTGGGTATGTATCTTTGCACCTCTATTCGGATGAGATTTTCCGACTTCGATTTTGCGTGCTCCTCGTGAGGCTGACTGCCATTGTGTATTTCCTTGTAGACAAGGAGAAGAAACCACGTATCGAGATAGCCCAAGACATTAGGGGCGGAAAAGAGGTAGTCCCTGGCTCCTCTGGGGTTGCTGGTGCAGAGTACTCTGTAAGTAAGCCGACATCGGCTACAGAAAGAGAGGTTGAACAGTCCCCTGAGGTGGTCGTTGCTGAATCTGCTCCCGGTCCATCTGGGGCCATGGTAGATATACAGCCTGATGCTGCTCGGGGTCTTGACATTGTTCTCTTTGAACAACCTGGGCCTGCACTTGGCTCCCTAATAACCAAGGCTGATGACCTAGTCCAAGTTGGCGCTGAGCATGCCGAAGGTACGAAATTACAACTCTTTCGCACTCTTTTAGGTTCTTCTTTCCATTGCTGATATATATATATATATATATATATATATATATATATATATATATATATATATATATATATATATATATATATATATATATATATATATATATATATCAGCAATGGAAAGAAGAACCTAAAAGAGTGCGAAAGAAAAAAAAAAAATATATATATATATATATATATATATATATATATATATATATATATATATATATATATATATATTGCTTTCTTGTCAGGTTCGGCTTATTGTCAAGCATCTTTTCTTGGAGCGGAAGATCATCATCAAGCTTTCTCCCCGATGACCTCCTCCGAAGACGACGGGATGGCCCAGGAAGTCGTCAAAGCTTTCTATTCTATCCTAAAAGTAAAGCTTCCTGGGGTTCTGAACCAGAACGTCGCTTTTGGTCCAATGAAGGTCATTGCTGAATGTCAAGAGGTGGTCCTTGAGAGCATCGCCAGCTACGAGGAGCGGGCTTATGGTCTGAGGAAGGTTCTGAATGATCTGGAAGACCAGGTGGCCAGATTCAGGGAAGCTAAACAACGAAGCCCGATGTTGCTGTTTCGTGAAAAAGAAGAGGCTTTAGTCATGGCTCTCGCGGAGGAGGAGGCTACTTTCCAAGCCAGAAAGGATGCCCTTGCTCAAGAGATCAGCAAATTGCCTGATCAGTATGAGTAGTTCAACGCAGCGAGTGAGGCTCGTGTTGCTTCGAAGAATAAGCTGCTGCCCAAATCACTAAGAAATATAATCGCATCGCCCTAATCCACAAGAAGATTGCCCAACTGGAGGAAAACTTGGGGACAGTTGTGTCTGAACAGGAGGACTATTCAGTTCAAGCTGCCGTGACTGCCACAATTTTAGACTAATTAAAAGAACAACTGGTGAAGTTGAGGGAGAGCACACGAAACTGATCCCCTTAAAGGATGAGGCTTCTCGACAGGAAGAAGCGCGCCTATGTGCCACTGCCAAGTCCGAGATCGAGATTGTGGGTCTAAGGGATAGCATCAATCGGTTGTGTATCCCTTAGATCTTCTTTTGTAATAGCCTCAATTAGCTGTCAAGACTCCTGTATCTTTTTTTCTCTGTCTTTTGATAGACACTTTTAATAAAGAGTCTTTTGGCTTTCGAAATTCATGAATGAAGTTTGTGAAATATCAGAGCTAGAGGTAATGTGGACGTAGTAAGGATATTTCGGGTGGGTATTCTACTGGGGAATTAGATGTGGACTCATTACCCGTTTTATATTCAAGATTCTCGAACATAGGTAATAAGTTAAAAGAAACTGCTAGCAGAGGTAATGAGGACGTAATAGCAGAGGGTGTTCTATATCTGACCCGAGGTAATATGGACATAGACGGATATATAACATCAGGTAGGAGTAGATAATTCAGAGGTAACATGGACGTGATTATCTTTGACGAATGTTTTGCTCAGAGGTTATATGGATGTGGCTAAATATTTCTTAATTATCTTACTGGGGAAATAATTATCGAAAAACAGTTCAGAGGTAATATGGACATGACAATTTTCGTAAAACTGAGGATAATTCCACTAGAGAATATTTTAAGAGGACCTATTATTGTCACGACCCGCACCCGCTTTTCGGATACGAGACGTGTCCAAGCCAGCCTACGTCGCAGAGTCGGCGGTAGAACGCTGTCAAGCCCGCAAGAAATAACTGCTCAAAAATAAAGCAATTGCTGCTCATTCACATTTCTAAGTTTATTACAACAGTTACAACATTTACAATTTAAAGGAAAAAATAAAGTTTTACAATTAAAGAAATTGATACAAATGCTTTCTATTCTAGGTTGTCTTCAGCATACCCAAGTCTTCCCCAGTGCTAAGAGTGATAGCGGCTAAACCTGAAAAATGTTGGTTATCCAGTCAGGATTGGAACAAGTATACAAACCGACGACAATGCAAAACACAATAGAATTGACAAGACATGAAAAATAGCATATGAGATATGAAAGCTGTAAGAAAACTGATGACATAGCACGATAGAAAAATAAATAAGGAAAAACTAATAAAAGACATCTATCTAAGTGGTGTGAAATATCCTTTTCAACATGTGGACGGCTAGGGGGTAAATAAGGCACACTGTACGTGTCGTGCGCAGCGGCTAGTCCGTGTGACGAGCGTGTCAACAAGCAGCAAGATATATGTATAGACATGAAATAAAAAGACTACTATGAATCGGAAAGCAATCAGAAAGTGCACTTGCCTGAGGTCCTTAGCTGGTGAAACCAAAATACCATACCACTCAATGAGCCACAATCAGTCAACACATGTAGAAGTCTTCGGATGCTGAAATAAACAGTACTAACATTCTCAGAATAGTCAAATTAGCTAGGATTGCCCTGTCCTTAAGTCCAATTCTAGACACAGGGGCAAAACGGAAATTTTGGACAAAAACGATGTTCGTCGTTGGACCTGATTTGCACCGAAAAGCGTGCCAGAGTCAACGGTCTCTAAAGTCGTCAAACTACATGTCTACGGATCTAGTTTTCCGATACGAACCCAACCGTATGTCCAAAGTTGGATTCCGACGGGCTGTGCACAAAATCGTCCGTTGAGTCGGACTGCGGGGCCCACAAAACGACGTCTGGTTCAACTCTCAGAATTGGACCAAACTTGGCATGCAGGACCAGAAAAATATCACGGTCCTGTTGGCGCAAGTTTTATCTCGACTTGGCGAACGTACACGAAGTGATTGAGGTTTCACTGAAAATGTGCAACTAAAAATATCTAAAGAGAAAAGATTCTCTTTCTTATACTCCAAAGATTATTTCCTAAGGGCTTTTATGTAAATTGCGCATCTATGGTAAAGGCTAATCAATAGAGCTACAGGGAGCCTCTCTGATACTTTAGCTATGAATTATTATTATAGGAATTCTATATTTAAGGTAAGAAAAGGTCTTTTATGCAAATTTGCCATCACTTTAGTTCTCTGAAAGTCCTTATGCATGTGAACCGTGCATAACCAATCATTACTCCATGTGACAATGCTAAAAAAAATCAAAGAGAAAAAAAAAGTTTGTTCTACTATTTATTATTTATTATGTTATGATACTAAATTGTTAACAGTGCTCAAACCCACGTTGACTATCCACGTGAACAGTAAATTCGTGGAGTCTATTTTTCTCCTCTACCTATTTCTTCTTTCTTAATTACTACATTATAGGAATTAAAGGAAATGAAATTGAAGCTGCTGCTTCACCTATTAAATCGAACAATGGGGTTTTATAAGCAGGGGGTTTTATTGACCACCGCCAACACTCACCAAATCGAAAGGAGGGGAAAAGAAAGCTGCTAGTTCCTTCACTCTCGTCCCCAGTTAATTTTGAGAGAGCAAGAGACAGAGGGTCGAGAGAGAAAGGGGAGGGGATCTCACCGAAAGGGGAGCCGCGGCAGGCGCTGACGTGGAGCGGCGGCGTTGAAGATCTGGCTGGCCGGAGGCAGCGCCGGGTCAGGCGGAGGGGTGCTGGTCCAGGCGCTAGTGGGACGCCGCGACAGAGCTCGCCATGATAGTCCTGGAGGATAGATCTAAAAGAGCGGACGCTTGAGGACGGCGGCGCTCGCAGGGTGGTCGACGCCGGGCGGCGGACGGGTGCTGGAAGAATTGGAGTCGGCCGGGGACACATATGAGGGTCTATCTCTTACTTCCTCTCATTGTGTAATGGTGGTGGTGGTGTTTGGCTTGTCTGGTGGGTTCGGTGATGAATAATTTTGCTTGTGGTGGCTGTGGTGTTCGTGGGGAAGGTGGCGGCGTGTCGAGTTTAGTCTAGGGTTTATGAGGTTTTTCGATACTTTGTTTTCTCACGCGTATATAAGCAGGGTCGGAGAGGGAATCCCGCTCGGGCTGGGGTCTGGTCGACTTGGGCTTGCTGCTGGTATATTGGGGTCTAGGCTGCTCTCTTTGTTTGGATTTACACGCGACCCACTAAATAATATATATATCTAATTAACACAAATCCGAACTTGTGAGAGTTAATAAGTGGGATTCCAATTCACATAATGTGCCCTCAGGTCTCAGTGCTTTTGGGCAATCATATAGAAAATGTTGTATTTGATGACATGGATGGGCGGATGGATGGTTAATGATGGTGGTGGGAGCATGCATCAAAAAGCTCAAAAATAACTAAATAAATAATAAACATGCAAGCCTCCCCTAGTTCACAAGCTGTCTATACTTGGGCACAATTACTCCGATTGTGGAAAAATAACAAAATAAATTAACAAAATAGAAAGTACTGTATAATGACCACAAATTTATGAGTTATACAATAAAATACATGTTCGTACATCAATCAAATCAAAGCAACTTAAAAATAGACGTTGTAATTTTAACACAGTCATCAGTTCATATTTCTACAAAATAAATTTATTCGGCCAGCCAGAAATTCATACAATATTCTAACGCTATTTAATTTTAATAATAATCGAAAATCACCATTAAAATAAAATAAGAAAAATAAAAATATTTTCAAAATTTTCGGGAAGGGGAGCTATAATTATCCATGGCGTATTCAAGACTCTTGAAATACGGATAATAGTTAGATGATTTTTCGAATCACGTAAATATTACACTGTACCTTTACATGATTAAAACAGGGTATATGTGAATACTGTATAAGAAGGTTACACATAATATTTCTTTTGGAACTTGCCATTGATCGGCATCATGAGCAAGTCACCATCAGGCTTGGTTAGTCGATACGCACCGCTAGAATACACTGACTGTATAACGAAAGGACCTTCCCATTTAGGCTGAAATTTTCCTTTTGTCTTGTGTGTCATGACCATTGGTCTTCTTACCGCTAAGACCAGATCACCAACTTGAAAGATTCTTTCCTTCACCTTTTTATTAAAGGCTCTAGAAAGGAGTGCTTGGTATAGCTCAATACGCTATTGAGCTAATAAGCATTTTTCGTCTAGCACTTCCAGTTCTTGTAGTCGTAGACGGTAACTTTCTTCGGCAGTCAAGTCACTAGCTAAGGCTACTCGAAGAGAGGGAATCTATATTTCTAGGGAAAGAACTGCTTCACTCCTATAAACTAGAGAGAATGGCCGGCATACTGTCTGTTGGAGTCCGTACCATTGTACGATAGGCCCAGAGACATTTGCCGAGTTTCTCATTCCAATTGTACTTGTTTGAAGACACAAACTTTTTGAGAAGTTTGATAATAGTCTTATTGAAGGATTCTGCTAAAACCATTAGCTGCTGAATTGTAGGCGGTAGAGGCTACATTCTGAATTCGATTCTTATCGCAGAACCGATAGAATACATGGCTCACGAATTATGGACCATTATCATGGATGATCCTGTGAGGTAGGCCAAAGTTGTAGATGACGTGATGTTTGACGAAACTGATCACCTTCGACGTCTTTACTTTGATGAGCGGTATTGCTTCCGGCCATTTGTAGAAGTAATCGGTTATAGCTAGGATAAATCGATGTCCTCTGGAGGATGGCAGGCTGATTGGGCCGATGACGTCCATACCCCAAGCTTCAAAAGGCCAAGATGCCGCCGTCGGGGGTAGAAACTCCGAAGGTTGATGAATAAAATCGGTGTAGAACTGACAAGCCCTATACTTTTTTGCATATTCAACATCTACTACCATCGTGGGCCAATAATAATCCATTCATCGGAGGCGATCTTATAATTTGTGGTGTGCACCACAAATTCTGTCCTAAGCCTCACGTAGTGCACGTTTGGCTTCTGTGTCTGATAAACATTGTAACTGTAGCCCGTCGTAAGAACGTCGGTACAACATTTTGGTAGCTATATTATAGTAAAATCTGAGATATCGCCGTTGGATAGAACTGCTTCTTTTGGGTCCTCAGAGAGGATTCCGTAGATGGCCTAGTCAATGAAGGAAAATCTCCAGTCTTTGACGTCGACATTCGCTTCTGTTATGTAACTGTGATGAATATACAAGGCATCTTTCGCACAGAATAACTCTCGACCAGACACTGTGATCGAATGCTGAGTATTGATAGGAACGGTCAAGAAAGCAGCCAGACCGGGTAAAACATCTGCTTCTATATTCTATAATCGAGGCACGTGATCGATGAAGAATCCAACGAAGGTATAAGCCAACTCGAATGTCGCTTTTTGATATGGGATGAGATCTTCGTGACAAACTTCATAATCCCCTCGGACCTGACTAACTATTAGCTTAGAATCGCCGTAAGCTTCTAGATAGTCAACTCCCAGTTGTTTTGCCAATTGAGGCCGATCAGTAGGGCATTATATTCGGCTACGTTGTTGGTGCAAGGTTCCACGAGAGAATACGCACGGTGTATAACTAGATGGTAAGGTGACACAAGCACGATGCCTACTCCCGCCACGATATTTCTTTTAGGTCCTGTTCTTGACGCACCGTCAAAGAACATTCGCCAAATGGGGGTTTCCTCAGTTGCGGTATTAGACTCAACCACTTCATCCAGGATTTCATCGTAGAGTTTGGAAGATTCTAGCACCGGATGAGCTACTAAAAAATCAACTAATACTTGGCCTTTTACTGCCTAGTGAGGGTTGAACAACATATCGTATGGAGTCAACAACATTGCCCATGTAGCTAAACGGGAATTAAGAGAACCCAGTTTAGTCATAAGTATTCTGAGAGGATTGACTCTAGATATGATGTGGATAGTCTGCCCAGACACACAGTGACGTATCTTCTGGATAGCAAATACCAGTGTGAGACATTCCTTTTCCACAGGTGTGTATCTGTGCTCGACACCCACCATCGTACGGCTGAGGTAGTAGATTGCCTGTTCATGACCGCCTTCATTCTTCTGAGCTAATAGCGCACCAAGGGAATGATCCATAGTGCGGACATATAACAAGAAAGGCTTTCCAATTATCGGAGCCACAACACTTGAGGGCTTGTGAGATACTTTTTGATGTCATCAAATGTGCGTTGACATTGTTCAGTGTAGACGAAAGATACTCCTTTCTTAATGAGCTGAGTAAAAGGTTGACACCTTCCAGAAAGATTTGAAATAAATCGTTTGATGTAGGCTAGCCTTCCTTGAAGTCCGCGTAGCTCTTTGAGATTTTTTGGAGGACGCATATCGAGGATAGCTTTCACTTTCTCCGAGTCAAGATGTATACCCTTTAAAGTGATAACAAAACCAAGGAACTATCCACTGGAGACTCCTAGAAAAGACTTGGTTGGATTCATCTTGAGTTGGTGTGTACGCATTAGTTCGAACACCGTTCTCAAATCTTGGAGGTGGTTGCCCTTGAGACAAATTTTAACTGCGATATCATCTACGTAGCATTCCACTGTTTTGCGCAAAAAATTATGTTCATAGCTCGCTGGTAAGTCGCCCTTGTATTTTTCAATCCGAAGGGCATCACCGTATAGCAGTATACCCCCAACGGTGTTCGAAAAGATGTGTGTTTTTCATCATCGGAGAACATCTTGATCTGGTTGTAGCCTGAGAACCCATCCATGAAGGACATATGCTCGAAGCCACAAGTATTATCGATCATTACGTCGGTGATTGGTAGAGGGAACTCATCTTTTGGGCATGCAGAGTTCAAGTCACGGTAATCGATACAAACTCAAATTTTATCGTTCTTTTTCATGATCGGAACAATGTTAGCGACCCAGTCAGGGTGTTGTTCTTCGCGAATGAACCCACTTGAAATAAGCTTCTTGGCTTCACTCTCGATGGCCTCTATGATATCTAGTCGGAACTGCCGTCGCTGCTGCTTCACTGGCTTAGCTTTAAACAAGATATTTAGTCGATGCATAGCAACATTAGGGTCTAAGCCTTGCATGTCTTCATAGCTCCATAAAAAGATGTCAATATATTGTCTTATAAGCTGTATAAGAGATTGCCGTTCTTTACTAGACAGACTTTTGCTGATAAAGATTGGTTTAAGAGATGATTCATCTTCCAAATTGACTTGGATGACTTTGTCGTCAGTAGGTGGTTCACGTTGTTCGAAACGTAACTCCCACCTGATGTCCATCTTTTGAGCCTATTTTTTGAGCTCGATTGATTGGACATCGTCTGCAATTTGGTCAACTGACACCATGTTGATGGACAAAGTTACTTTGAACATATCTCCAATGCTGGAGTCTGAATCCCAGAGGTAGGAATCAGAAGAATGAAAACAAGGATCCACTTCGATGTTTGATCCTTCAGGAGTTGTTGGAGGAGTAACATAATCCAAACCAAAATCGTTTTGTTGATAATAGTTATCGAATTTGCCGGAAGGAGCAAAGTGACGTATTGGCAATCGTCGCCCTTGACCGTAGTTTAGTCTCTGGTCGCTTTTTATATCATATCCCATGTTCTGGATGATATTCTTAGCCTACCAACCATATCGGTAAAGTTGTATTTTTCCAGAATCATAGTTACCTTCAGTGTTGCAATTGGGAGTAGTAAAGTCCAGAACGAACTTTCTTTCGCCAATTATTCGACCGAAGATGATCAATTCTTCACCCTTCTTTCTAGCTGGAATGATGAAGTAGTGGATATCTTCTAGCCAAACTTTTTCCCGTAGACAATGCGTCGTGACTGCTATACAGACATATGGTCCTATGCCATGCTCTAGGGCTTACAACGTATCTATGTACTATTTTAGACATCAGGGTAATTCAAAGATAAACCTTTACTTAGAAAATATGCACGTTCTTCTTCAGGGATAACATCATCCACTGAAGGTACATTATTTTGAGTATTGATATACTCATTGAGGGTATCATTTTCCGAAACAGGAGTCACAGACTTGATTAAGTTCACTACATAGGGTAACTCATCAGGATTGGGAGGACGAACTTCAGCAGGTTCCACCCGAGTCATTTTGCGGATAGTGATAGTCAATGGTTTGACAATATCAGGATTCTTCTTTTTGACCGGAATTGTGAGAGGCTTTGGAGTACTTTTTGGAGTAGTACGTCCTTTGACTCAGATAACCAGGGGACCGTCACTGTGGATGAATTAACTTTAGCTTCATCGCCAGCTTCGTTACCTTCATCCTTGGGAGGCTGAGATTGATAAACTACTGAATCTCCATAGTAGGCTTCAATACCCTTAAAAGGATCGACATCGGCAAACTCCGTCTTCACGATGCTATCACCGTTGACATACTTGAAGCACTGGTGAAGGGTAGAAGGAATGATCATGTTATCGTGTGTCTACGGACGTCCCAATAAGATATTATAGGACACATTGACATCGATTACATAGCAAGAAACCTCTGTTCGGAGATCACTAATCTGGCATTTGAGACGGATCTTGCCCAGCGGATGACTTCTCCCAGCATTGAAAGCCATGATAGTTGTATTGGTTGTAGACAACTTGTGCAGAGGGATCCCTAGAATTTGGAGTAAATTTATAGGGATGATGCTGAGGGAGGAACCTAATCGATATGCATCCGATCCACCTTAATCGCTCCGATATATCATATATTGTACAGAGGTCTATCTTGACGATTGTTTTTGAGTAACATGTCCTCTTGTGAAAATGTGATATTGGGCACCACTTCCATAGTGCTATGATAGTGAGGACAGGTGACGGGTTCTTCAGCGGGGGCTTTGATTTCAGCGAGATAAGAGTCGGCATGTAGTAATGCCTCACTTAAAGCTTTACGCGTTTCTTTGGAGAGCCGTAGTAGATCGAACAAAGACAACCTGGCAGGTGTATTGGCCAGCTTTGCCAGTATGTCAAAGTTGTGAGGCCGATCCATGCCTTCAGGAGTAGGTGCCTTCAGAGACTTGTCAAATCGCATCTCCTTTTGCTTAGCATTGTCGGTAGTTGAGGACTTAGATGGACCAGCTTCTGAACTTGTGGGGGCAGCAGGAGCTTGAGAAGGCAATGCGTCTTCTTGTACGGGGTCATAAGTCCGTAGGTAAGTCTTTCCAGATCGCGTCTCGCCCGGTAGAATTTTGTAAATGAGAGAAGACACCATATGGCATGACTTGTATTTCTTGCCCCTCTTTGCTTTGGGAGACACCACCTCCTGCATCGTTTCTTGCACAAGGTCTGGATGGACCCACATGATCTCATCACGTTCTGTCGTGAGTGGCACCAACGTTGATGTTGAGTCGCGAGCTGGCGGCAGGTTGATGACTTCTATTACAGCCTTGGGGATTGGGACTATGCCGTTTGGGACTTTTGTGGGAGGAAAGTCACCAAATTGAAGAGAGATCATGTTAGAAGATACGACCTTGTCTTCAGATTCGAGGTTGATAACTTGGCTGTCGATAAGCTGTTGTATCTTCTTCTTCAGGATGATGCAATCCTTGGTAGGATGGTGCACGTACTGATGATAAAAATAGTACTTGGGATCGTTGAGTTGGTTCGCCTCCGCAGGACGCCGTGGTGGAGGCAATGTCAGTTTATTACCCTTCATCAATGTGTGAAAAATGGTAAATCTTCGTCAAAGGAGAAAGTCTCCTTAGGCTTGTCAAGAGCGCCCTGAGAATTGGAAGTTCCCTTGGAAGTGTCGACCTTCAAGACTTCTTTCCCTTTACTCCCGTGGATAGGGATAGTATGGGGGTACTTGCTTTTGTCTTCAGATTTGGGTGTCTTCAACCCCAGTAATTCCAGATTAGGAACATCATTCTCAGCAACATCAGCAGCCCCGATGAAAGCGGGCCATGTATCAAACTTATGTATATCCAGACAGAACTTTATTGTAGGAAGGAAGTTATGTCGACAAGTATCCATAAGCTCTGAGTCTGGCATACCGAAGGGCATCCTCAATGCTAGTCGCCTGAAGCGTTCGATGAAAGCAATAACAGACTCACTCCTCCTTTGCTTGGTCTCGATGAGGGTGAACATACTAATATGCATGCCACTCTTATAAAACCTGTTGAGGAATAACCTCTCCAAGTCTTTCAAGGAGTTAATACAACCGTCAGGCAGATTGCAGAACCATTCAAAAGCTACCCCTTGTCATGCCCTAGAACCAGAGTACTGGAGAGTGGGGGACAGACACAGCTAGCTACGTACATTGAAGTGTAACCCACCTCGATATACGGTCACGGCTGTCTAGATGCATGAGGGTTTAACTACAAGCCAACAGTCACTTATGGTCAAGAACAAGCCTAGTGTCTCAATCTCAAGCAAGCAAGTAAATGTAACAAGATGGTTGATCATCAGACATACAAAGTAAGGCATCCCATATATTGTATATTCAGATGATCATGAAGTTAGTCATATAAAATGTGAAGACTAGAAATATTTTAAGTCATACATGATCAACCCTAGGATTTGTCAATCATATTACAGCCCTTAGGTAGACAGAAATATAAATTTAACATGAGCTAACACTTGCTCCGCGGCTAAATGTCTCAAAAAATAATTTACAATCGAGTGGGAGAGCAAAATAAGAACCCACTGGTTGCCAGGGTTGCATCTAGTGTTCACCATCTGGCTGGAAGGCTGGAAGATCCTCGGGTGCTACTCTGAAATCTGGCCATACAAAACCAGCTGGGTCAGACCCCAGATGAGCAAGTGCCACAAGGGAGGCTTCACTTAAGAACTAAAACTAGCATATTAGCACATGAATACATCAATGATAACGAAAGATATAAGTTAGAGGAACAAGGCGATAAACGATAAGATAACTAAAGGACCATTCCGGTAACCAGGTTACAACCCGTAAACGAAACAAGGACCGGGGTTGTAACCCTTCACCTGAACAGAACTTAGTCTCTAACCAATTATCGATAAAGTAAAGTATAACAGTAACATGCTGAGATAACCATGTAGAGGTCTTGTCTAGACAAGACTAGACTAGACTCCATCCATCAATCACGGCCAAGCAATGAGTACGGCTTGATACTTTAACTAACTAGGGTTAACACAAGCTTAGTTACTAACAAGATGCATCGAGATGTTCCAACAGCCACAAGCCATGCAGTCATAATCCAGGTTATCCAGTTGCAAGTTGAGATAGTTGGATTAGGTGACTTGGGGGTGCAACACATGACAGTGTGCAGGAAATATGCCCTACTGGACGGCAGGCTTCAAGTCCAATTAGAGCTCCCCAATAACGGGACTGCCTGTAGCTGGAAAATCTCTTCATGGACTACTTGATCAATCTAGTCATTATCCTAGTCAGATTCAGTATGAATTCCAAATCAGGAATTCATGTCCTAGAAATGATGCAAGACGAGACACGTAGCTTGTACCGATACAATCAAGAGAAATCATCCACAATGTCAAGACGAGAGTAACATGTTACTTGTCAAGATTACATGTCATGTTATGTTACTTATCAAGTCAAGAGCGCGTCACAATGGACCACCATCAAGAATTATCATGTCAAGTTATTGGTCAAGAGTGTACCACGATGGGTCACTATCAAGAGTTATCATGTAAAGTCACATTGTCATATCATGTTTATGTAAGTACACCACGACGGGCCACTATCAAGTTGTTAGAGAGTGTACATGCCATACCAAGATCGTGTTTTAAAGCTCAGAGTACAGGTGCAACATGGAAAATAACATTATAGGACTAGTCAAGTAAAGAGTACAAACAAAGTCACAATTCATACTAAGGACCATGGGGTGTAATGAAGAGCATGCACCCAAGATGGATGTGCTGAGAGTGGAATGAGCCCGAGGCTATGCGCCTAAGGGCATGCACCCAAATGTATGCGCCCACATGAGTGAGGCAGGGTGCATAGTCTATGCGCCCACATACATGCGCCCACATGAGTGAGGTAGGGGGCATGGAAAGCTAAGTCATGAGCCATCGATACTGGCTATGTGGGCGCATAATAAGGGCTATGCGCCTACTGCTATGGAACACCATGACTTAGCACATATCTAAAGTTATGCACATAAGCAAGTAAAAGTCATGGGCGCATATAAAGCCATGCGCCCACACTGAGGAAGGCAGGGAGCTTGGGTGCATATATAGGGCTATGCGCCCACTACTAAAGTCCCTGCGGGAGCATAAAATGCCATGTGCCCACACTGTTCTTCTTCTCCAACCCGAGAAGAAGAACCGTGGAACCCATGAACTTCCTGAAATAACGTGTATGCAACTCTAGAGGGGGGTGAATAGAGTTTGTGTCGATAATCACCAAATAAAAATTAACTCTATATCACCTCCACAAAAACAACTATCAAGATAGTAAATAAATGCGAAAGTAAATAAAGATCAGAAGAGCATTCGCAGACACAGCAGTTTTAACCTGGTTTCCCTCGTGGAGGACTAGTCCAGGCCTGAGAACTCTAGCTCAGGATTGAAATCCACTATTTGTGAAATAGTGTACAACTACGTGCCTTTACTCAGAAGAGCACGCCAACTTCTTACAGATTTGCAGGTGGCAAAACTTGGAATTGTCCAAGCGACTTTTCTTTTCAACTCTTGCACAAAAACTTCTAGCTGAATCGCACTTGAGCACCTTAGGGCTTAAGAAGTTTTGTGGCTAGTAGATTGGAAGAGTAAGGCTTAGGTAGTATAAGGCTTAGATGATTGAGAGTGAGAGATAGAAAGATGATGTGAAATGAGAGAAATCAAGCATATTTATACTACTCTGGGGAGGCAGAGTTCGGCCCGAATTCTGCCCCAAGAATTCAAATTTTTGAACGTTGAATAGCTGGTACCAAACAGGCCCTAAAAATCAGTTCCTGGAAATCATGGGACAGAGTTCGGCCCGAACTCTGTGTGGGGGCAGAGTTCGGCCCGAACTCTGCCTCCTAGGTGGCAGAATGACCTTTGGGCCTATAGGCTTTGTTTGGCTTGGTGGAGCTTGGGCTTGGTTCAGGAATTGGTCTGTTTGTGTGGTAGAGCTTGGAGAGAGATGTCTAGGGGTTGAGATGACTCAGTGCGACTCAATGTACACATTCTCCTAGACTCAATAAATTGAAGATTACAGACTTGGAACAAATAGAAAAACTAAGAGCCCTTTGATGACGCCTTTCTTCTGATATTTGAGCAGACCTGAAGACGTCTTTTTCCTTGACAGCAGTCATCCAAAGATAAACAGATCTGGAAATCTGAATACCTTTCGGGAGCTTCTCCCCCGAACCCCCGACGGGGGGTGCTGCCCCCTCGACCCCTGTCCGCTGACCCGGCAGCGGAACCCCCGATACGAGGCCCCGGATAGGTCGCTAAGCGGTTCGGAGAAATCTTTTTGTATGACGTCGTCTTTGGTCCATCATTAATTCTTCATTGCCTATGTCCTGGTTTGATCATGTTTGATCATGCTTACTGCATGTCTACAAATACATGTTAGGCGAGCAAAATATGTTGCAGTATGATATAAGCATGGCAATATGATATAGGACAATTAGGACAATACTAAGTTTAAGTAGCAACATGATAGTGACTATATGAATATTAGTGATATCATGATGTTAAACTTAACTGATTAGCCATATTCAAAAATACGATGTAATCATTGGGCTAACAATCTCCCCTTTTTTAATTATGGCAAATCGGTTAAGTTTAAGACAGATACGATAGATGCATGTATCACTAATAAACACATATTGTGTGCTAACTTAAACTTATTTATCCCCCTTTGACATGATCAAAAAAAAAGCTCCCCCGTAATAAGAGATAAACGAACTCAAGCAGAAGTAAAGGAGGAAGGCATAGACAATCATGATCAAGATAGACTAAATGAGGAACAATAGGAGAAGTGTGTAAAGACAATTATAGAAACTACATACCAAATGTAGAGTGCCAAATAGAAAATAACTTGTCAAAGCACAAATATTTGGTAAAACTAAAAGAATTTGAAAATAATCAATAGATAGTTTACCAACATGAAATCCAAGAAAGACATCCAAAAACATAGTATGATATGAAATATTGCTCTAGTTTTGGAAGAAAAAAATTTAGTCAAAAACCATGGGGATTAGATAATTATAAATAATAGATATCAAAGAAGAAAGATATCAATTGAAATACCAATTGAAATATTGGAATATATAAACTTGAAACATTGATCAATGAAACTATGGTAGTCACAATTGTCCACAGATAAGTAGTGGAACAAAATAAACGAATGATCAATGTAAAATAGAGCAATTGATATAAAATGATCTTATTATTTGTAAAACTATTTGCTTATCCAAAATTCATGCATTTAAACTCAATTACCTTATCATGCTATATGAATATCCTTTAGATAAACATAAAGGTAAAGGAGAAAATTGTTTAAGAAAGAGAAATTCAATCGACTTGAATGCTCCCCCTCAAACTATGACCAATATAGATAAAATCATGAATTTTGGGTAAGTCCTCAACAAGGAAAACCAAATCAATTAAACATACAAAGAAAGCCAAATCAAGGAAAGCACAATAGTCATCAAGATAAAATACGAAAGTAAATATTAACGAGATGACTCATATAGAAGAGATAGAGAATATGATGAAAACAATTGCATATACTCTCATAAACTTTTCACAAAATGTCAGTATCCTAATAATAATAAAAAAAATGGGTCAATGATAAACTACGTATACGACATATTAAAGGGTATAAATGAATTGAACCAATTTATTTGCTCCCCCTTAAAATATGTGTATCTAGTTCCAAAGCACTTATGATAACTTCAAGACTAGGGGTAAACAACTATTGATTTATTCCCCTTGCTCAATGCATATAAGGCTATAAAAACATCATAAAACGAATAATGTCATCTTTAGTCAAGAAGAGATATCCACTTAATAGCTACTAAAGATGATAAATCAAAAGAATATTCCATTTTAGCACATGTAATCAAAGATGACATACACTAACCTATATAGAAGAATCTCATATTTAAATATGATAGATCAATGTATGTTACCTTTTGAGAAAAATGTCATCATGAAAAGGAATAAAGTCAATTAAATCAATCATGGTGAAAGTCAAAATATAGCTCAAACATAAAAAATAAAACTCAAATATCGTGTCCATGATTATCTAATTATGAAATGATCAACCAATTTATTGCTTTGCATGGACTATGTGTGTTTTACCACATATGTACCCATCAACGGGTAATAATCCAACTTTGCTAATACTAAATGAGAAACCAATGAAGTTCAAATAGCAAAGAGCATATGTGATAATCCATGAGTAGTCAAAGTAGAGTAATAAATTAACTTGATAACCACATAATTAGATAATATAGGACTACTCAACCATTAGGATCATTTATCAATAACATCAAACATGATCCAACGAATCTTTTCAAGAGAAAATCCAAAATCCATATTTATAATAAAATCTTACAAATCGATGAAAAATATGGAGAGAAAAGGTCAATCTCATTTAAATTATTACAAATTTAATCTAAAGAGATGTAATATGATAATATGATAAAATCATGACTCAAAAGATAAGAGAAGTTTAAGAGATGCTTACCAATGACTAGTATGGAAGGAAGTTAAAGCGATGAATCACAAATCTCAATGGAAACAAAATAAAAAAATTGTCAAACTAATTTTAGAAACCAAACATATGTATCTAAAATAGAATACAAATCTCATCAAAAAAATTCATAAATCTTGTTTTTGTAAACTAGCATATCACATAGATTAAAATTTAAGAAGATAGCTAGATGAGAGAAAGCGAACAAAAATTATGTGGCTTAACAATACATCGCAAATAAGCAAGCTACATAGCTGATTAAGATTAATGAGGTAAGCCATTAACAAGATAAATGTGCTCATTAAATCTTAAGTCTCTAACACTAAAGATACATGCTTAAGCATAGAGTTCACAATAAGGACAATACATTTTGAATGATCAAAATAATTTATATACTCTTTGTTAAGCAAGGATAAGAGTATAAGATAGCAAGTAAATGAGTTAAACTCTCATCAAGTAAAGGACAAAAGAGATGTTCATGAAAACACAATAGAGCAAATCTCTTTGCCAAATATTGAGATTAACCCAAGAAAATAAAATAATAGATTGATCTAGAGAATGCAAAATATTATAGCCATTTTGAAATAAATGTATTCTCTAGAAATAGAAAATCTTAACACATAAGCTGAAACCATAGTAGCTAAGGACATGAGAAGTACTATATATCAATTACATGTATTCTCATGTGCTACAAGAACATCATTGGGCAATAATAATAAAATATTTATAGCTCAAAATATAGGACTAGATATGATGAAGTATTCTAGAACATAGGGGTGGATCCAGAACTAGATAATGGTTGCAAGTAGACCTTAATGAATCTTAAGTCTATATAGTATTGATCACTTTGGGTTAGCTGTAGGGGCCGGTTTCCAGCTAGCGGTAGTCCGAAGACTAGTGCACCGTGTCGCTTCAGGCTATTTACACATGTATGACAGAAGGACCTTTTCGGTTTGTTCCCAAAATGTTTTTTACTTTTAAGAAATTAGATTTAAAGGAATATATGCAGTATCATCAAACAACATCAAAATATAAAAATCCCTATGAATAAGAAAGGTAAATACCTAAATAATAATGAAAGAATGATCATCAAAATTTGCTAAGAGTATTTTCAAAACAAACATTTTCATAATGCACTTATGGAGAAAAATATATAGAAGATACATGCTCAAAATGTGCACTAATAAGTACGATAATTTTAACAAGTAAGGTAAAGCATAAAACCAAGCAATTCTTAAAAGAACTTCCATAAAAGTCATGAACAAGACACTAATAAACATTTTCTCTCAATATCCTAACTTAAAGAAGTAAAACAAATAAATATCAGAAGTTAGGAATCATTAATATATTCATATATATCACAAATAGGCATACATGAAAAGATCAAAAATCAATTAAAATACATGTATCCATAATGTCAACAAATAAAAGCCAATAAGATATCATCAAAAGAAGACTTTAAGGAAGGAGCTAATTGATTCAAGATGAGATAACACAAATTTGGTCAAAAGAATCAATAGCTAAAGTATGAGGTAAGCAAAATTATGAATAGATACTCTTCAAAATAATATGAAACTTGAGCTTAACTCATATGCCCACATAAAGATATTTAAAAAAAATAGATGTCAATATAATAAATACATGATCTACATGTAAATAAATATTTAATGAATATAGTCAAGTATCCATAATGAATGTTTGAAAAACTATCACAAATTCAAAAACACGTATAAATAGACTTTATTAGGCAAAGACATAATTGATTCTCAAGAGAATAATCAAAATAAAATATGAGAATCGATAATGAATATATTATGCAAGCACAAGATTAAAAAGAAGTATAAGTATATACTTACCAAGTGATAAGAAGCTTGTGTATATATTCACAAAAATCGATTTAAAGTAAAATAGGACATATTAAAGAGAAATCGGTAAGAAGTAATTATCTTAGAAACTTAAAAAAAGGAAAGTCAAGCTTTAAAACAAAATTCAAGAAATAAGCTCCTATGAACTAGAGTGATATGCATGCTTTATAAATAAAGACAAAGAATAGCGAGCATGCATATGTAAATGTGTCACACTAATAGAGAATGAGTGATAAACTATATAGTGTGAACTAATCATTTAAGCTAAGTAACTAGTCATGCTAGATAAAAGTAATAATAAGAAAATTAACTAAGCATGCTAGTATTATATCTCACATTGATTTATATAATAAGCAACTAAAGGATATCTATGTGAGCTAGTAGCAAGGCATCAAGAGAAACATGCTAGATTCAACAAATATAAACCATTTAAAGAGAATCGTTTAGCATGTTACCAAAGTGGCTCTAGTGGCCACACTTGTGTTGGTGCAATTGCTTGGAAGATGACCTTTGAGCTTTGTAACCACCAACATGCTCCTCGGTGCTATATCCCGATACAAGAAGTTCTACCTACAACATTAGGCGAAGACTTTGGTATCCAAATAAACTTAGATCCACATTTGTTAGCTTTAGGGACCCATATACTATTTACTCTAGCATTGGTAAAAAAAACTCCTATGAATAGGACAAGTTACACTCATGTGTCCAATGCGAGAGCAATAGAAGCACCTAATACTAGTGTGTGCACATATATCAGAATGAGCATGATTATGAACATGTGACATACTAGAATGATGAATATTTCTAGAGTGAGCATGCATGGATTTGGTCTTAAGAATATCATGTTCTAATAGCAAATCATTATGCAAACAAGTAAGAGAATCAAATTTAGCATTTAAAGCATGATTCTCTTTTTCAAATAAAATAATTCTAGAAATAAAATCATCATTTTGTTTCTTTAAAGAGTCAATAGAACAATCATGCAAATGATTTAGCTCATGTGCTTGCTTCTTAAGATCTTCTATTGATGAGGAAAGAGATTTGATTTTCAAAATTAAAGAATCATTCAAACTCTTTAAAGAAACACAAGATGAGTTTTGAGAGTCAAGTCTAGATAATAAATTATTGTTTTCATTTCTCAAAAACTCATTAGCTTCTTCTAAATGAATAACCTTTTCCAAAAGTTCTTCATTTGTAGAATGAAAAGCCTTAGCAAACTTTAAGGATTGGTTAGCCATGGCTTTCCACTTAGATCACTTCTTGCATTTAGAAGAAACATGATTGTCAATGCTACTAGAAGTAAAACCCTCTTTATCGGAGGAGGAGGAATACGATGCCATACACAAATTAACAAGGATCTACTCTAAGGATGTTAAGCATAACAATAGAGACCTTGCTCTGATACAAATTAAAATAACGTGCAGGCAACTCTAGAGGGTGGTGAATAGAGTTTGTGTCGATAATCACCAAATAAAAATTAACTCTATATCACCTCCACAAAAACAACTATCAAGATAGTAAATAAATGCGAAAGTAAATAATGATCAGAAGAGCACTCGCAGTAACCTGGTTTCTCTCGTGGAGGACTAGTCCAGGCCTGAGAACTCTAGCTCAGTATTGAAATCCACTATTTGTGAAATAGTGTACAACTACGTGCCTTTACTAAGAAGAGCACGCCAACTTCTTACAGATTCGCAGGTGGCAAAACTTGGAATTGTTCAAACGACTTTTCTTTTCAACTCTTGCACAAAACTTCTAGCTGAATCGCACTTGAGCACCTTGGGGCTTAGGAAGTTTTGTGGCTAGTAGATTGGAAGAGTAAGGCTTAGGTAGTATAAGGCTTAGATGATTGAGAGTGAGAGATAGAAAGATGATGTAAAATGAGAGAAATCAAGCCTTATTTATACTACTCTGGGGAGGTAGAGTTCGGCCCGAATCCTGCCCTAAGGATTCAAATTTTTGAACGTTGGACAGCTGGTACCAAGCAGGCCCTAAAAATTAGTTCCTGGAAATCAGGGGACAGAGTTCGGCCCAAAATCTGTGTGGGGGCAGAGTTCGGCCCGAACTCGGCCTCCTAGGTGGCAAAATGACCTTTGGGCCTATGGGCTTTGTTTGGCTTGGTGGAGCTTGGGCTTGGTTCAGGAATTGGTATGTTTGTGTGGTAGAGCTTGGAGAGAGATGTCTAGGGGTTGAGATGACTCAGTGCGACTCAATGTACACATTCTCCTAGACCCAATAAATGGAAGATTACAGACTTGGAACAAATAGAAAAACCAAGAGCCCTTTGATGACGCCTTTCTTCTGATATTTGAGCAGACCTGAAGACGTCTTTTTCCTTGACAGCAGTCGTCCAAAGATAAACAGATCTGGAAATCTAAATACCTTTCGGGAGCTTCTTCCCCGAACCCCCGACGGGAAGGTGCTGCCCCCTCGACCCCTGTCCGCTGACCGGGCAGCGGAACCCCCGATACGAGGCCCCGGATAGGTCGCTAGGCGGTTCGGAGAAATCTTTTTGTATGACGTCGTCTTTGGTCCATCATTAATTCTTCATTGCCGATGTCCTGGTTTGATCATGTTTGATCATGCTTACTGCATGTCTACAAATACATGTTAGGCGAGCAAAATATGTTGCAGTACGATATAAGCATGGCAATATGATATAGGACAATTAGGACAATGCTAAGTTTAAGTAGCAATATGATAGTGACTATATGAATATTAGTGATATCATGATGTTAAACTTAACTGATTAGCCATATTCAAAAATATGATGTAATCATTGGGCTAACACTTCCAAAGTCCATAAATCACTCAAAATAAATCAAAATTTGGGTTTTCAAAGGTCCATTTTAGGTGAAATCAAATTCTCTACAACATAGAACAATCAAAACGTGAAAACAAAGAAGTTTGAGAGATCAAAACCCAGGAAAACCAAAATTTATGAAAACTTAGATCTACAAGTTTTAATCCACCAAAACCAAAAATGCTAAGTACTAAAGAGTCTTAGAAGCTTGTAGAGAAGACAATAGAACAATAAAAATGGAGTTCCTCCATGAAGCAACTTACACTTGCCTAAGGTGGTTGGAAAGAATTAATGGAGAAGAGAAATAAGTGAAAGAGTAATAAGGAGAGAGAGAGAATGGAGTTGGGTTATAAAGGGGGGTTTATCATGATGAACCACTCATCCAAACCAAGCCAAAATAAACCAAGCCAATCTAAACCAAGACCAAACCATGCCAAGCCATGCTAGACAAGTCAAGATACGGGTCGGAAATTCGTACACGTATACTGGAAATACGTATAACGAAAAATGGGAGTGACAACTCTATCCACCTTAAAAGAATTCTGTCCTTAGAATTTAATCAAGAGGCTAGAGATGTCGGGGCAAGATAGACTAATCTTGAGCAATCTATGACTATCAGTTAATCGAGCCATCATTCATACAAGCAAGGAATTGAAAAAAACATAAGGCATAAGGAAGATATTATAACTTATGAGTCAAACAGGTGCGGATATTGCGATCAGATATCATCCTCATGCTCCCACGTTGACTCACCCAAAGAGTGATGACCCCAAGCAACACGGACTAGACTAATAATTTTGTTCTTGAGTATCTTCTCTCTTCGGTCCAATATTGATACGGGTCTTTCCTCATACGAAAGGTTGGTACCAACAACCAATTCTGAATGATCAAGGGCATAACTTGAATCCGGGATACACCGTCACAATTAGGATACATGAAAGACATCATGTACCTCACGTAAGGACGGTGGAAGAGCAAGACGATAGGACACATCACCTACTCGCTCTAGAATGTCGAATGGCCCTATATACCTAGGACTAAGCTTTTCCCGTATGCCAAAATGAATGACGTCACGGGTAGGCGAGATCCTAAGGAATACATGGTCGCCGATAGAAAATTCAAAGGGACGTCGATGAGAATCGGCCCAATGACGCTGGTGATCTTGTGCAACTCGAAGATGATCTTTGATTTATCTGATCACCTCAATAGTTCGCATAATCATCTCTGGACTAAGCATCTGCCTCTCGCCTATATCATCCCATGCTAATGGGGATCTGTACTTTCTACCGTACAAGGCATCAAAGGGCGCCATCTGGATACTGGCCTAGAAACTGTTGTTATAGGAGAACTCTACGAGATGCAGGTAATCCTCCCATGAACCACCGAAGTCGAGGGTACATGACTGCAACATATCTTCAATAGTCTGTATCGTACGTTCTGACTGACCATCTGTCTGCGGATGATAAGCTAAACTGAACTTGAGATGAGTCCCCAAGCTCCCTTGAAGACTCCACCAAAAGTGTGATGTAAATCTCGAATATCTGTCGAATACAATACTGACTGGTACTCTGTACAATCTGACTATCTGCCTAAGGTATACAAGCTGATCCGTCGACTGGCTAATTCTGAAAGGTATAAAATGAGCTTCCTTGGTGAGCCTGTCAACTATAACTTAGATAGCATCTTTCCCAGATGGGGATTTAGGTAACCCAGTTACAAAATCAATGGTAATGTGCTCCTATTTCCATTCTGGGATCGGTAAAGGTTGAAGAAGTCCAGCTGGTCTCTGATGTTCGGCTTTTACTTGTAGGCAAACTAAACAACGAGAGACAAACCGGGCTATCTCCCTCTTCATGCCATTCCACCAAAATGTTGACGGATATCACGATACATCTTCATACCGCCGGGATGAATCGAATACTGCAAATTGTGAGCCTCTGCCATGATCTCTTGCCTGATATCATCCCTAGGTACACAAAGATGCCTTCTATGTCAAAGTGTACCATCCTCGTGAATATATAACTCTGCTCTCCGTCCTGCTACACATTCTGCCCTAAGCCGCTAAAGCTTAAAGTTTGTTGACTGAGCTAACTTAATCCTCTCAACTATACAGGACTGAACTTGCATACTGGCCATCAATGCCACATTGGTAGGAAGAACAACTTCAAAACCTATCTCCAGAAGATCTGCTAACAATTCAGGCTGTGCTGTTAGAAAATAAACTCTGGCCCTTCTGCTCAATGCATCTGCAACAACGTTGGCCTTCCCAGGATGATACTGCAAGTTGAGGTCATAATCCACAAGTAGCTCTAGCCATCTTCTCTGACGCATATTAAGGTCCTTCTGGATAAACACATACTTAAGTCTCTTGTGGTCGGTAAAAATATCCACCCGATCTCTATACAAATAATGCCTCCAATGCTTAAGTACGAAAACCACCGCTGCTAACTCCAAGTCGTGGATTGGGTAATTCCTCTCATGATCATGAAGCTGACGTGACGCATAAGCTACTACCTTACCATGCTGCATCAAGACGTGTAAACCCCCTAAAATTTACCTATGATTTTAAAATTTTAATTATTTTGGTACTGGTTTTTATTGTTGGTATCGTACACCAAGTGCGAATATATAAAAGACATAAATACGAGATATTTATTTATTCGTATACGAAATATTCTATTATTATTTTTCTTATAAATATAGAAATAGATATGTTGTTTCGTTATATAGTATAAGTAAATATTTTTATAGAAAAAGGGATCCCACGATATTGCCAAAAGAACTTTATTTTTACTTTCATGAAATACTATTGTATTTTTGTTCAAATATAGTAGTAATCTAGAAAACTATGATTTATGTAAATATTTTATTTGCATACAAATTTAATTTCATGTATATAAATTTATTTTAGGAATTTATTTATTATCACTATTTTATTATTTCAAAAAAATATTTTTTAAAATTTTGTTTGATTTAATATTTAATTAAATACGTTGATTTAAATTTGGAAAAAGATTTTAATGACTTTATTTTAAATTAAAGAGGAAATTATCTAGATTTAATCTTATTGATTTTTGCTAAAGATGGTATCTATCTAAATTTAAACTTGATTTAGAATTTATTTAGCTAATTTTAATTTGATTTGATGTTTATCTAGTGGGGAATTTAAATGAATCCAAACCCTTATCTATCTAGGAGTCCACCTCCTATATAAGGAGAGGCTCCTTCACTTTTATCACAAAATTCCAACTCCAAATTTCATAACCCAAGCTTGTGCATCGTGTATGTGTCCCCTACCCCCATCCACTAATTATCTCCTTATACAAGTATATTTTCTCTCACGTCCGACAATCCCGGACGTTCCTCTAGGCCGTGTAGGACATTCCCCGACACGACCCAAATTCGAAATAAACAAGCATAAGCCGACGCCACCACCATACCAACCCCTTCATCTCCTCATCATCATCACCCCGATTCCTCGACAAGCCGCTGTCGCCGTCCCCCACACCAAGTCTCATCCATCAAGCCGAAAACACCCACGCCCGGCCACCTCCGTCCATCTACCCCGACCATCAATCTACCATCATCTCCGTGTCACCGCATCTCCCTTGCCAGCCTCCCTTCCTCTACGCCTACGCGCGTCGAAGACCAATAGAACGCCGCCATTAACACCATCACTACTGCCCCCTCCTTCATCTTTATTACCGCCCCCGACGGAGCCATAAAATCACCGCCGCCATCGCCAAAGACCCCTGCCACGGCCAACAACATCCACAGCCATCCAAACCCATCACCACCGCAAGAAACAGTAAGGGAAAAAAAACCCTAACCTGAGCCGGCCGCCTCACCGCCATCGCACCGAGCAGTTCTCCTCTTCCTCGCCACCGTACGGGACCCCCTCATTCTCGTGACCACCGCCGCGCGACTCCGCCTCCCCTCAGTCGTTCCCCGGAGAGCCACGTACCGTGCCACCACGAGCCGACCGTGCCCCGCCGCGGCCACGGCCAACTTCCGGTCTACGTACTGGCGTGCGCTATCCAACCCTGGTAGATCTCCCTCTCTCCTCTGCGCCCTGCTCCCGTCAGCAAGCTCCGCCGCGCTCCTCCTCCTTCAGATCTACCTCCGCCAGCAGTGACCTCAAGATCCTCCCCATACCACCACATCACCATCGACGGCGAGATCCGTTGCTCCCCTACACTACAGCGCCACTGCTACAGCACCCGGCGAGCTCGCGATCGCCAACGACCACCACCGCGTCGTCTTCCTCCAGCCTCCTCTCTACGGCGACGTCCCCCTCTTCCGGTGCACCGCATAGCCTCCGCCGCCCTCTCTTCCCGATCTCCTTTTCCCCCTCGATTGCTCTCTCTCTCTACAGATCTCTCGTTCTCTCTTGCTCTCTCTTTCTTGTTTTCTTTGCTCTCCTCGAAAAAGAGGAAGCAGCAGTGATGCTGCTATGTTCTAGTAATTTAATAGTTCTATTGCTATTATTATTATTATATTATTATTATTATAGTTAATAGTTTATTTTATTGCTATTAGTATAAATAGTTTAAGATTAGTAAACTTATGATTTGTGATTATTATTAGAATAGTTATTATTATGGAAATATTAGTATTTTAAAACTATATATGTAGTATGGTGGTTAAAGCTATTTTTCAAAATATGAAGTATAGCAAAATATATATATCTATATATATATATATATATATATATATATATATATTTCTCTAGTTTTATATTTGTAAAATAAAAATATATATAGATAGTTGTTAATAAAATTAGTTTCACAAACCTACAGTATTTTTGCCTGAACTAGTTTTAGGAACATTTACCTAAAAACATATTCTTACTAATAAAAACATAGCTTTCTAAATCTAAATATTCTATTTGACAAAGATATAATTTTGGCCTAAATAATTATTAATATTTTTGAATAAATATTTAAAACATCATGTTTATGAAGTTTAGTTTCTATTATAAGTATAGCTATACAAACTTTGGGTTTTAGCCTAAATCTATTTATCCCTCTATTTTCAAATATTCATCAAAATTGTTTTACTAGTAAATATATCTTTAAGTATTTTGTTCTCTAAAATCGTATATATATTATTCAATCATTTTTCCTTTAAATTTTTCTTATGTCCATGACTAAGCCCATTTTTCCTATTCCTTCGCCAATTTTATCCTTTCTCCTATCAACCCTAACTAATTTGACCCTTTTGGACCCAATGGAACTGTCTGTGCCACCTTCGGAGGTCACATTGTGTAGTTGTTACCCGAAGTCGCAGTTCGTGCCACATTGATCATTACAGTACACCAGGCGTCCTACCAGACAAGATACCTTGCCATTAGCTGATTATTTTACTTTAGCTCATATTCATGCATTCGTTTATTATTATTTTTTTGCAAAATAAACTGTGCTAAAATATCATGATTAGATAGATTTTTACTATATAGTTATATTTTTCTGTACTTATTATTTTTATGCAAATCAAACTTAGAGTTAAAGGACCACCCTTTGCGTGTTGCATTCATAAGCCATGACACATTTTTACCACGGAGTTATGAGTCGCATGTAGAACTCGGACATGCGTGACTGGCTGGCCACCGGTACGTATAAGCCGTACGATAGGAATAACCGCTAATAGAGGTTGCATGCTTATTTTGACTTAGCGGTTAGTAGAGGTTTTGTGTTGTGGATACAACATAGTAGGTATTGGGCGGGGAGGATAATACCTTAGCGTATGGGCTACTATGCACTTTCCTTTTTGTAATCCGTGAGCTCCGTCGGAGACACGGAAGAGATTACCCATGATTACTGACGGCTACTGACGTTCTGCGAAACGTTATGCTCTTATTGATTGGGCCTCTAGTGCCCCAAGGGGGGACCATGTCGATCCCGTTTTAGCCAGGGCCCATGCGTTGGAGGATGTTCTTAAAACTTCATACACTTAGACTGGTTAGGCTACCTTATCCGTTAGGTATGAGTACTCTTGGTTTGGGTACTTGTATCTGACCGTGGCTTGGAATAATAACTTATCGCAGATTAGTTCGCCACATCTTGTCCTTATTTGGTTGTAGGTGTGGCTTACTACTCCGATGAGAAGGTATTGAACCTTGTTGGGGTCTGGATACCATATTGGATTAATGACTTGGAAAGATACTTTATCGTGGGTTAGTGTGCCATCTCCTGTCCTTATTTGGTTGGGAGGATGGTACCCTAATCCAAAGGGTGAGGTATTGGACCATGTTATGATCCGATCTTAGTTATTATTAATGAGCAGTATTTATTCAGTTTATATGGTATGATATTATGTATCTTGTTATGTCCCTCTGAGGACCTGGTTATCCCTCCAGGTGTGTGTTCATATCTTCTGCAGGTATTCTAGTCGAGGTCTTGGTCTTCTCCATTTATTCGAAGATGACGTACCTTGGATCTATCTTGCTACCTTCGTCAAAATCTTTTATATATCATGTACTTCTTTCCTTTTATTTGGTTGGTAGTGGATGTGTCTCCACCCAACATATTGTACCAAGACAAATCATGGTTATTATATGATATCTTTTACATTTATGTGCATGAGATTAGTTAGTTGTGGTTTACTGTATTTTATAGCTTATGTATCCATACGAGGCCCATGTACTTCGTATGTATACAGCTGGCATGTCTACGTTCCTAGTCCTACGTATTTTGGGACTGGGACGTTATATGTTTTTGTGGTGGCCCATGCAGGTCAAGATAAATTGTTTGGTTACTTTAGCGTACCATACAAGCCTGCAAATAGGATTAGAAGTCTAGGATCTCATCCACATACGTGACCTCTTTCTTCGATTCTATATTCGAACTACCGTTCGACTCATCGAATGCATCTTGCTTGATTCCTTATATCATAATTCTTATCTTCCATTCGTACTTGCTAGAGGTTAGGAAGGTGACCCTACTAGTAGACATATTTCTTTTGTCCCAAAACACCATTAGTTTAACTTTTGTAAGTTTGGTAGAATGCCTTACGACCTAACCTTCCCCATGACCTTGGCCAAGCCTAGACAAGGAGACATTAGAACGACTAGTATAGACACGGACAAAACCTAGATTTTTGAAACTTGAACTATTTATGTTTTCTTGAAATCATTATCCTCTACTTATAAACTTAATTAATGATGCTAATATAGCCTAGTATTTGTAAGCTAATTCTTTATCGAGCTTGATCAAGGCATATGCTATTGAGCGGACGCTCACTAACATATTGTCTAATCAGAACCGGTACATGATGATCTGATCAACCGAGTGCACTTGGTTCGCTTTGTCTATCGTTCTACGTGGATGGGGACATAGTTAAACTTGCCCTCTAGAGTCCCATCTGCGACTGCCTTGGCAATTCTCTTTTGGATTTTTCAGTCGCCTTTGAACCACGTATTCATATTCGATAACATCGCCTTCGAACTCTTTATTTTTTTTCTCTTTCACTTATTTTGGAAAGACAAAACACTCATACTTGATAGATAGACACAAAGTATTTCCCCTATGACCATGATAGTTATATATGCAGTTAGCCATTAACCATGTCACGTGACTATAATCTCGTCACAAGTTATTCGCCCTCTCCTTCGACTCTCGATCTACTATCATAATCTCTAATCTTTCGAAACTTAGGAATGATTAGAATCATTTCCTTAACCAAACCCCTAAACCTAGATGATTAACTTCTTTTTGATACCATATTATTTTATCTTCATTCGTATCCGTTAACCTTTTAATTTCTTGCTTTAACGCATGACCTCTGTTCTTTTTCCAAAAATCCTATCGGCGAATTATTATTTTTCTAGTTACCTAAATCATGATTTTCTAAATTGCATGTTTGTGTATGAGCGTCGTTTTCTCGCCTCGCCTAAATGAATTGATCGTATTTCATAAACTCTTCCAACCTCCTCAACCCTACCTACCTAATTATTTCTAAATTTCGAGGACGAAATTCTTGTAAGTTGGGTAGGATGTAAACCCCCTAAAATTTACCTATGATTTTAAAATTTTAATTATTTTGGTATTGGTTTTTATTGTTGGTATCGTACGACAAGTGCAAATACGTAAAAGACATAAATACGAGATATTTATTTATTCGTATACAAAAAATTCTATTATTATTTTTCTTATAAATATAGAAATAGATATGTTGTTTCGTTATATAGTATAAGTAAATATTTTCATAGAAAAATGGATCCCACGATATTGCCAAAAGAACTTTATTTTTTACTTTCATGAAAGACTATTGTATTTTTGGTTCAAATATAGTAGTAATCTAGAAAACTATGATTTATGTAAATATTTTATTTGCATACGAATTAAATTTCATGTATATAAATTAATTTTTGGAATTTATTTATTATCATTATTTTATTATTTCAAAATATATATTTTAAAATTTTGTTTGATTTAATATTTAATTAAATATGTTGATTTAAATTTGGAAAAAGATTTTAATGACTTTATTTTAAATTAAAGAGGAAATTATCTAGATTTAATCTCATTGATTTTTGCTAAAGATGGTATCTATCTAAATTTAAATTTGATTAAGAATTTATTTAGCTAATTTTAATTTGATATAATGTTTATCTAGTGGGGGATTTAAATGAATCCAAACCCTTATCTATCTAGGAGTCCACCTCCTATATAAGGAGAGGCTCCTTCACTTTTTCCATAAAATTCCAACTCCAAATTCTACAACCCAAGTTTGTGCATCGTGTCCGTGTCCCCTACCCCCATCCACTAATTATCCCCTTGTACAAGTATATTTTCTCTCACGTCCGACAATCCCAGACGTTCCTCTAGGCCGTGTAGGAAATTTCCCAACACGACCCAAATTCGAAACCAACAAGACTAAGCCGACGCCACCACCGTAGCATCCCCTTTATCTCCTCCTAATCATCACCCTGATTCCTCGACCAGCCACTGTCGTCGTCCCCAACACCAAGTCTCGTCCACCAAGCCGACAACACCTACGCCCGGCCACCTCCGTCCATCTGCCCCGACCATCAATCCGCCATCAACCCCGTGTCACCGCATCTCCCTTGTCAGCCTTCCTTCCTCCACGCCTACGTGCGTCGAAGACCAATAGACCGCCACCATTAACACAATCACTACTGCCCCTCCTTCAGCTTCATTAACACCCCCCCGACAAAGCCACAAAATCACCGCCGCCATCACGAACGACCCCCGCCATGGCCAACAACATCCACAGCCACCCAAACTCATCACCACACCAGGAAACAGTAAGGAAAGGAAAACCCTAACCTGAGTCGGCCGCCTCGTCGCCACCGCGCCGAGCAGTTCTCCTCTTCCTCGCCACCGTACGGGACCCGTCCTTCTCGTGACCACCGTCGCACGACTCTGCCTCCCCTCAGTCGTTCCCCGGAGAGCCGCGCGCCCTGCCACCATAAGCCGACTGTGCCCCATCGCAGCCACGGCCAACTTCTGTCCTACGCACCGGCGTGTGCCATCCAACCCCGGTAGATCTCCTTCTCTCCTCCGCACCCCGCTCCCGTCAGCAAGCTCCGCCGCGCTCCTCCTCCTTTAGATCTGCCTCCGCCAGCAGTGACCTCCAGATCCTCCCCCTACCACCGCATCACCATCAGCGACGAGATCAGTGGCTCCTCCATGCTACAGCGCCACTGCTGCAGCACCCGACGAGCTCGCGGTCGCCAATAACCACCACTGCGCCGTCTTCCTCCAGCCTCCTCTCTTCGGCGATGTCCCCCTCTTCCGGTGTAGCGCCCCACCGCATAGCCTCCGCCGCCCTCTCATCCTGATCTCCTTTTCCCTTTCGATTGCTCTCACTCTCTCTCTCTACAGCTCTCTCGTTCTCTCTCACTCTCTCTTTCTTATTTTCTTTGCTCTCCTCGAAAAAGAGGAAGCAGTAGTGATCCTGCTATGTTATAGTAATTTAATAGTTCTATTGCTATTATTATTATTTTATTATTATTATTAGTTAATAGTTTATTTTATTGTTAGTAGTATAAACAGTTTAAGATTAGTAAACTTATGATTTATGATTTTTATTAGAATAGTTATTATTTTGGAAATATTAGTATTTTAAAACTATATGTGTAGTATGGTGGTTAAAGCTATTTTTCAAAATATGAAGTGTAGCAAAAGAATATATATATATATATATATATATATATATATATATTATCTATAATTTTATATTTCTAAAATAAAAATATATATATAGATAGTTGTTAACAAAATTAGTTTCACAAACCTACAATATTTTTTGTCTGAACTGATTTTTGGAACATTTACCTAAAAACATATTCGTACTAATAAAAACATAGATTTCTAAATCTAAATATTCTATTTGACAAAGATATAGTTTTGGCCTAAATAAGTTATTAATATTTTCGAATAATTATATAAAACATCTTGTTTATGAAGTTTAGTTTCTATTATAAGTATAGCTGTACAAACTTTGGGTTTTAGCCTAAATCTATTTATTCCTCTGTTTTCAAATATTTATCAAAATTGTTTTACTAGTAAATATATCTTTAAGTATTTAGTTTTCTAAAATTGTATATATATTATTCAATCATTTTTCCTTTAAATTTTCCTTATGTCCATGACTAAGCCCATTTTTCCTATTTCTTCGCCAATTTTATCCTTTCTCCTATCAACCCTAACTAATTTGACCCTTCTGGACCCAATGGAATTATCCGTGCCACCATCAGAGGTCACCTTGTGTAGTTGTTATCCGAAGTCACAGTTCGTGCCACATTGATCATTGTAGTACACCATGTGTCCTACCAGGCAAGATACCGTGCCATTAGCTGATTATTTTACTTTAGCTCATATTCATGTATTTGTTCATTATTTATTTTTCTGCAAAATAAACTGTGCTATACTGTCATGATTAGATAGATTTTTACTGTGTAATTATATTTTTCTGTACTTATTATTTTTATATAAATCAAACTTAGAGTTAAGGGACCACCCTTTGTGTGTTGCATTCATAGGCCTTGACACATTTTTACCACGAAGTTGCGAGTCGCATGTAGAACTCGGACATGCGTGACTGGCCGGCCACCAGTACGTATAAGTCGTGCGATAGGAATAACCGCTAATAGAGGTTGCATGCTTAGTTTGACTTAGCGGTTAATAGAGGTTTTGTGTTGTGGATACAACATAGTAGGCATTGGACGGGGAGGTCAATACCTTAGCGTACGGTTGGTAGTGGATGTGTCTCCACCCAACATATTGTACCAAGACAAATCATGGTTATTATATGATATCTTTTATATTTCTGTGGATGAGATTAGTTAGTTGTGGTTTACTGCATTTTACAGCTTATGTATCCATACGAGGCCCATGTACTTTGTATGTATACAGCTGGCATGTCTACGTTCCTAGTCCTACGTATTTTAGGACTGGAGCATTACAAGACGCATCCCAATCCCTTGTCGGACGTGTCACAATAGACTAAAAATCCTCCAATCCCATCTAGAAGCGTGAGAATGGGTGCCGTCATCAATCCTTGCTTCAACTTCTTAAATGAACTCTGATACTCTGCTGTCCAAGCAAACAGCACATCCTTGCTGTCACGACCCGCACCCTAGAGTAAGGGCACGTGACGTGGGTACGTCCAACCTACGCCGCAGTGTCGGTGGTAGAACGTTGTCCTAGGTCACAACATCTAACAGTTGAAGGTAATAACAGTTATACTCCCCGAATGAGGGTGACATAGCAGAAATATAACTCAACCACAGCTAAGGTAGAACAGGTAAGATAGATTGATAATGAAAGATAAAATATCCAGAACAGAAGAATCACAGAAATACAATCCAGAATTCTAAGTGTCTAAAATAATACATATCTCAGAATATCTCAAAATCTAATACAGTAATCCAGAAAAGTAAGACAATCCTAAGCTAATGGAGTGTCGTCTACTGCTAATGGATCCTGCTGCTGGTCCAAGTCCAGGCACTCATCTAGTGTGGCACCGTAGTAAGTAGGGCAGAACGCCTCAGCCTCGTCCTCTGTAATATTTTCAACAGGTCCAGTCAGGACGGGAACGAGCACATATCTCTCAAACAGTTCATAGTAGGTTAGGAAAATAAATCATGCAATAGAGTAAAATACAGGAAGTGCTGAATGGAAGTACAGATAAAACAGGAGATATTTTGTAATTGAAAGTAAATACATGATAGTAGAGACTGTAAGTGACTACGTGATTTAGAGTACAATATGGTTATGTAAACGGCTTAGGGGCACATGAATACAAATAAGGAGGCACATTTATACAGCTACTGGGGATAATGTTCACATAACCAATTCTACTCACCCCGCCCCAATTAATACACAAGGATCCATTCAAGTTACGTTATAAGCACATGAATACAACTAAGATACGTGAACTCATGTAATGAGTAGTACATGAGGCACGTGATAAAGCACATGAGAACATGTAAAAACATGAACTAGTACGAGTACAAGGAGTACCTGATGCACATGATAAAGTACATGAACATAAAATACCCGATGCACCCGTAGAGGGATAACATCTCAGGAAAGGATCCATATAGTACTAATCCATGAAGATACGTGTCAGCATCATGTAGAGTAATCTAGAGCAAGAATATAGTCCAAACAGGTATGAAAAGATCAGAGAATGTACTCGCCTGCTAACTGAATGTCCGAGATGAAAGTACTGTCCGTGGAGTGGTGTCTGGCTCCTATTTAAAACAGTACAAGTCACAACAAGTCCAGAATAGAAATGAAATGTACTACAATGCATTCTACATGAATCTAGGTCAATCTAGACCAAAGTCAACTCTTGGTCAACTCTGGTCAACCCTAGAAGTCAAACTAGGTCAACCAAGTCAAACCTAAGTCAACTAGTCTAATCTAGGTTTAGCAAATCATTCTAGGTTCTAACAAGTCTACTCTAGGTTTACTAAGGCTAAACAGTCTATCTAGATTCCAACTGGGCATACCATGCCTAACCAACCTATAACATTACACACAAGATATTATCTATATCTAACAATACACATATTGATATAAATATTATAATCTAACTTAGAAATACATATCCTATAGCCACTATACCATATTACCCATATGTCATAACATATCATATCATATCACATAATATCATATATATATATATATATATATATATACATTTTCACACAATCCTATATATAACTAATATATATGTACAACACTATGATATATTATATAGGATGTATATATATAACCCTCAATACATATATACATACATATGTATAGAGAGAGGGGAACTTCACATGTTCAAGTGTATGTGTGTGTAAGACTAGAGAGTGAGGGTGTGAGTGACTGTTCAGAATTTGAGAACAGTGGCAGTGTCCCAATCCTGGGAAAATCAGTGAGGAAGCAACCATGACTCAAGCCAAACTCAGATTTCAATTTAAAGCCTCAACACAGTTAACAGTTTACACATCAAAGTCTAAGTTCTATTAAAGGAAAACAGGTTTTATAGAAACTGAAAAAAGGAAACAGTGCTGACCATGAACTCAGGTTTACACATGTTGAAACCACATATTCATCAATCCCACTCTCAGGTTCCTAAAATTCTCATTCAGTCTAAAATACAGAACTCATTCTCAGGCATTTAACTCCTATTTCAGTTAAACAGTAAAAGAAAGGAAAGGAAATCAGTTTACAAATCAAACAATACCTCCACCCATATATCAGTTATCAATATTTCAGCCCATAGCTAAAACAGCCTATTCTCAGGTTTCTAAATGATCAGTTAACAACAAACATAGATGAGAAGGGAAAGGAAACTAGTTAAGGTATGGAACTAAGGAGAAATCTCAGATTTGTTGAACCTAATCACAGTTTAAACACATCCATAACAGGTTTTAAGAAAAACTGGAATAGGAAAAAATACTAAGGTTACACATATTCTCAGGTTTTGAAATTCGAATGAAGGAGAAACTCAGGTTATTACATTTCAGTGAATCACACAGGTATACACAGGAAATCAATTCAGTTTAAGACATAAATCAACATCCATAACTCAGTTTAATATAAATCATGAATGATAATCAGTTACAAATCATTCTAGATGGTTTAAACTATTCTCAGGTTTTCAAACTGAACACAAACCAAGTTCAACGATTTCGAAAATGAATCCAATAGCCAAAATCTCATTCTCACAACTACAAGCCTATAATTGCGTTTAGAAACTTAGTTAGCATGAATTATAATAGGTAGGGATCATAAACAGTTGAAAAAAAATAGTAAACAAATAGGGAAATAAAAGGTTTTGAATTTCTGGAACAAAAGTATCAGAGATGTATCAGGAATAACAAAAAAACCTAAGTTCGAATCCATATTCCTCATCCAAAACCTAAGTTAATCATGTAACTAAAATAACAGAGATTATATAACATACCTAGGATCTATTTAGCAACTTAAAACATTATTTAAGCTATTAAAAATCGAATGAACAGTGAACACAAAAACTAGAACACTGAACTACACAGTGCACTACACGTGCACAGGCCATATCGTGTCCGACACGACATGAGAGCTCATGAAACTCGAGGAGCCTCGTGTCAGTCATGGACATGACTCACGTGTCAAGTTTCGGGGATTGAAACCCTGTGTACACAGAGCAGTGCCACCAGAACAGCAGGGCAAGCCCCTTGCCCGCGTGCGTGGGTGCACGACCGCGTGTCACGCACTCGTGTAGACTCAACCTGACATGAAAACATGCTCTGTGTCCAAGAAATACATAAGCGAGGTGAAAATAGATTTTCCTATTCAAACACAATTCATAAAATCGAACGAAATACCCTTTGAGGTATTTCGTCGAACACATTCCTAACACACTGATACTTGTCCGATACGGACACGAAAAGGGTTCAAATTCTAGGGTTAGACTATCCTACTGTTAGGTTAGGGTTAGGGCATCCTAGAAATGAATTTTAATAGAATTTACAAGCAATAGAATGGATTATACCTATAGATGAACAATGGGTTAAAATCCCCAAATTCACTACCAAAATTTATCGTTTTAGCGACGGCTACATCCGTCGCTAAGACGATGGTAATTACTATTAGCGACCGATTGCCGACGGATATTGGCCAAAAAAATTCGTCGGCAATCAGCTCGTCGCTAATAACCTTCCGTCGCTAAGTTGTCGTCACATGACGGAATAGCGACGGATATTCGACGTCACAATACGAAGCATTAGCGACGCATTTCCGATGGACTGTCGTCCACTTCAACTATTAAGTATTGAACAGTGTAGGCAATAGCGACGTAAATTTCTGTCGGTAACCCGTCGTAACAGCGTATCAGATCGTATCATTCCGTCGCTAATCCGTCGGTATTCGTCGGTAATTAACGACGGATTTGCGACGGTATTCTGACGGACTATCCGTCGATCAGGTTCTGGAAATGCTTGGCATTTCCAGCACCATGGCAACGGAATAGTAGTCGCTAACCCGTCGCTACCGCGATGTCACAGCGACGGATTACTGACTGATTATCTGTCGCCATGGTTCTGAAAATGTTATGTATTTCCAGAACCATGTCGACGGATTTTCCGTCGCTAAGCCATCGCCAGATAGAGCGACTGATTAGCGGCTGATTATCAGTCGCCCTGGCGACGGCCATTTCGTTGCTATTTCGTCGAAGCTTATACCACCAGAACGTTGCCGACGGATAATCCGTCGATAACCCGTCGCTGCCTGGAAACAGTTTAAAAACTCCAGATAGCGACGGATTATCTGTCGAAAACCCGTCGACAACTGGGAATATCCGTCGCTAAACGGTCACTAGTCCGTCGCTAACTGGGTTTTTTAGGAAAAAAATTGCAGCACTTTCCCTGTTCACAAATATATGCATAAACCAAAGCAATATATAATGCACACCAATTATCCAATAATCACACAGACCAAATATATAATGCACACCAATTATCCAAGAATCACATAGACCAAATATGCACATACGACCAATTATCCAAGAATCACAGACCAAACCAAATTAATAGAAAATAAATATCAATTATCCTAAAGAGTAACATAATATCCGGTGCTATAAGCCGATTATAGCACAATTAGTTCAAAGCTCTCACAAATAATCCAAATTTTCTTAATACAATATTTTAAGAAGGAGGAGGTCGATTGTCCGTTCCCGTATTCGACCGACGCATATACTCCTCTACAAGGTACGGAGGCAAGGCGTCGTAGACAGTGCTCGGAAGTCGGCAAAGCTGCTTTGCGGACATGAGATCCAGGAGTGCCGTCACAGCCGTAGGCGGTAGCACAGGGGCTTCAGGGTTGAAAGAAAGATGGCCCACGGAAGACGGACCGACACCTGTAGTCGACGGACCAGTAGAAGATGGACGAGCACCATCAGCAGACGTACCGGCAGCAGCAAACGGACCGGCAGCAGACGGACCGGCAGCAGCAGACGCAGGCGGAAAGTGCATGGCAAATTGCTCCCGTAAGGATGACACCGCCTCGTGCAGCTGCGTAAGCTGCGACCTAACATCATCGTCTGCCCGGGCCACGGGAGGAGGCGGTGTCGGTGGAAATCTCTGCGTCGCCAAATGCAATGGCCCTAGGGAGCCGACTCCGTACATGAATCCTTTCTTAAAGTCGCCGACGGTATCTACGAACAAGTCGTTCCGAGCGGCCAAAGAAGAGGGCGTCCGGAAGGGCATCGTTTCACCGACATCCTCGGTGTCAGTTAACTGAGTCCGACTAAGGGCCTCATAATACGCAGCCTATCAAATGAATGTGTTTATATTATAAGATTTACCTAAGTTGTAATCTAAATCCTATGTTTCACTAAGTTAAGTGTGAATCCTAAGTTTACCTAAGTTATAGTCCAAATACTTTTAATTCTAACGTTAATCTCATAAACATAAGTACTTACATCAGTCTCCTTGGCCCTCTCGTCGACGAAGCTCCCGTCCTTCCGTCTTTTGTGCGTATGCTGGAAGACGTCGTGCATGGTGACCGATTCTGACGCCCTTCCCTCCTTCACCGCCCGTTGGGCCTGCATACGAAATTTGCGTAGAAACTAATTAACTCCTTTAATTAATAATACCTAATTCGATAGTGAAATAAATTTACGGTTGCTCACCAGATCTGCAAGTGTCGCTGCGTGAGACCTTGATCCCCCCGTATGAAGGCCCGCGGCAGATCGGTTCACCTTCGCCTTCTCCGATTTCTCCTTGTACGCAGGGTTATCCATCATGCCTAAGAGGTCCTCATAATAATCCTGCCGGATCCAATTCGGCCTCGTATGCCCCATTTTTAGGTCATAAATCATATCCCGTATCTTCTTCGAGCATGCGCTTCTATAGGTCCTGCGGATCCCCTCCTCGCGGTGGAGGGGCCACCAGTACGTTCTCTAACACAGAAAATCAATTATTATGTAATTTACAAAATGGTTGATTAAAGAATCACATAGACTTAACCAAAAAAATATAGATATATACCCTCAACTCGTCGAGCCAGACGTACTGCACGTTTGGGGGCACCGACGTAAAGTTGAGGTAGGGACTGTGGAAGTTAGCCCTGATAATTTCTCCAAGGGCCCTGCCAACATTAAACGGAAAAAACCTACAAAGAAGAAACGACTGGATTATTAACTTAAAAAAATGAAAGAAATTTAATAAATTTACTTAAATTTACTTACGAGGTCCCCGCGGGCCATAGCTCTCGTCGGAACTCGCCTCTCGGCCTCTCTGGTGCCGTCGGAGGATCCGCGGGTCCGCGTATGTACTCTTCAGTAACCGGATGGAACCGAGTATGGGGGTACTCCGGGGCCCACTGTGCAGTAACTGGGGCATCCCCTGGTGGATCCGCTGCTGGTGGTTCCGATAGCGGATCGGATCCGCTAGCAGATCCGGACTGATGCCTCGATGAAGTGGTCAATTGAGGGCGGGATGTGTCTGTGCCCGGGGTACTCTCCGGGTCAGGCTCGCTCGATGGGGTCACATCCCGGGAACTCTGAATGCGACCACGACCACCAGCACCAGTACGACCACGACCACGACCCGCACCACCACCACCACCACCACCACCACGACCAGCACCACGACCACGGCCAGCCATCATGACCTGTAAATAGAACACATAAACATAATTAACAATATGAAAGTGTAAATGGATATAAAAAACTAAACTAAAATATACATACCACCAGTAGGGAGACGAGTGCCGCCGCGACAAAAAAGACTAGGAGTGCCATCTGCAATAAGTAAATAATCGAATAAAAAAAAAGAATTCACGTAATTGCTTTTATGAGGTCAAACTTAATTCACGTAATTGTTTCAGGCAGATAACGAACACTCTCATGAGTGAGTGTTGTTTCAGGCAATAAAACCTGTAAACAAATATTTATAATTTAAATGTTTCAGATTATATATTAATAATCTCAATTATAATCACAGTTACTTACGTATTTGCGAAACCATGACGGAAATGTACAATCAACCTCTCTTTGAAGTCCCTCATCGGTAATATCGGGTCTCCTCATTTTGATTTCATCTCTAAATACACTATTAGAGAAAATAAGAATATATAAGTGTAGTCACTTACTTCATCAAATTCGAGATTATAACGAGTGCAAGTGTACTGACTTACTTCTCCAAATCTCTCACTTCTTGTATGTCACAGTTTAACAAGACATATCGGTGAGCGGCATCATACTCGTCGTCTGTCAACCACCGTCTTTTACTAGCCCCAACAGGCTTGTCCATTACATTGAATATTCCTCCATCCTCAACGTCCTCGTCATTCCTTTGAGGTCTATTTCGATTTGTCTTAACATGAGTATCGAAATAAATGGAGCAGAAGTTTGAAACCTCTTCGATAAGATATGCTTCGCATATCGAAGCCTCTATATGAGCTTTGTTGCCAACTTTCTTCTTTAGATGGTGTAGGTATCTAGAGAGACAAATTATCTTGAGAATTAAGAAAGAATTTTAAAATAAATGGAAATTCATCTTAAATTATATCGATATTTATGTACCTTTCAAATGGGTACATCCATCGATAATGAACAGATGCACCGACACGGGCTTCGTATGCTAGATGAATCGGTCGATGTTCCATGCTGTCGAAGAAGCCAGGAGAAAATATTTTCTCCAACTTGCAAATTGTTAAGATAATCTTCTCCTCAAGTTCAACCATTTGTTGCACAGTCAACTTAGTTGAACAAATATCCCTAAAAAATATTGATAGTTCGGCCAACGGAACCCATACAGCAGAAGGCAACAACTCTTTCAAAGCAATGGGCAGTAATCTTTCCATAAACACGTGGCAGTCATGACTCTTCATTTCCGTTAGCTTGCGTTCATTGAGGTCAACGCATCTAGACAAATTCGACACATAGCCGTCGGGAAATCTTAAAGTAGATACCCACTTGCAGATTATTAATCTATCTTCCTTGCTTAATGTGTATTGTGCTATCGGCTTACTTAATTGTCGAGCAGCTCCCCTTTGTATCAAGTTCAGATAAGGACGCTTGCATATCTCGGCAATGTCTTGTCTTGCTTTTGGATTGTCCTTCGTCTTTCCTTTAATGTCCATGACGGTATTGAAGACATTATCGAACACATTCTTTTCGATATGCATAACATCAAGATTATGCCTTATAAGATTATCTTTCCAATAAGGCAAGTCCTAGAAGATACTCCGTTTGGTCCAGTTATGGGTTTGTCCGAACCCATCGACACGATTGTTCGATGGATCTTCCATTACAGTAGAAAAATCCTTTATATCTTCCCAAATATCGTATCCCGACTGCCTGGCAGGCGGATGAGAAAATTCTTGTTTTCCAGCTCTGAATGCGTCCTTGTTCTTTCTCCAAGGATGACTCGCGGGCAGAAATTGACGATGACAATCAAAGAAAGAAGTTTTTCCTCCATGCTTAAGGCGGAACGCCTTACTATTTTGCATGCATATCGGACAAGACAGGGTACCGTGAGTACTCCATCCCGACAGCATACCGTATGCGGGAAAATCATTGATTGTCCACATCAGTGAAGCTCTCATCTGAAAGTTCTGTTTCCTGGAAATATCATACGTCATGACGCCGATATCCCACAGCTATTTTAGCTCATCCACCAACGGCTGTAAATATATATCGATATTCTTCGTCGGATTTTTGGGACCCGGTATGATAGCTGTCAAGAATATATAAGGAGTCTTCATACACATCCATGGTGGCAGATTGTAAGGGGTCAGAATGACCGGCCAGCAGGAGTATTGAGATTCCGACTGCCCGAAAGGGGCGAATCCATCAGAACATAGCCCCATGCGTACATTTCTGGGCTCTGCAGCAAAATCTGGATGGCAAAAATCGAAATATTTCCACGCCTCTCCATCCGAAGGATGTGACAATTCTCTATCGTCCTTTGTGCGTTCTTCGTTGTACCACGTCATGTGTTCTGCTGTATTCTGAGACATATACATCCTTTGCAAGCGCTTCGTGATCGACAAGTAATGCATATACTTGTAAGGACGTCGTTTTCTAGTTGACTTTCCTTTTCCCCTGACTTCTTTGTAACGATCCGTATTACAGAAGCGGCAACTTTCTACATCCTCGTTCTCCTTGTAGTACAACATGCATCCGTTGCGACAATAATCTATCTTGTCGTACCCCAGTCCCAGTTGTCGGACCATCATCTTCGACTTGTAGAAGTATTTTGGAAGCTCTTTTGATTCCTTCGGTAACACCTCCTTCATTAGTTGTGTAATCCGATCATAGCAAGTTTGTGGCAAGTTAAAATCGGACTTTATGTTCAACAATCGCATCGTCACTGACAGTATAGAATGTGGATCACAACCAGGATATAAAGAAGTTTCAGCATCCTGAAACATATCATAGAACTCCTTCGCCTCGGGATTAGGATCCTCCGGATCAAAATTAGGCCCTGTCGCGTCGTACACCATATCTCGTGCAAGGTTCTGCACGTCTCCATAATCAACGGAGCATTCGTCGTCATCGACGACAAAATCCGCTGCAGCATTATCATCAAAAGCATAAGTAGCAGCATTCGTAACCTATCTTTCGGCATATAGTTCACCTTGCGATGACCACAGGCCGTAATCACGTACGAAACCCTTACGGGTCAAATGATCTCTTACACTCACCACTTCTTCGTAACGTCTATTGCGACAATTACGACATGGACACTTGATTTTGTTACCGTCCATAAACTGAGCTTTGCTCATGGCATACTTAAGAAACACTTCCACGCCTGCCTGAAAATCGTCACTCACACCTATTCTGCTCTCGTGTTGTCGTTTGTACATCCATGTACGATCAACGAAATAATGATCCATCACAGATTAGATGTAAAAATCTGTATAGTAAGACAAACTAAACAGAATTAGTATATAATCATGTAACTGGTGGATCCGCTAGTATTCTAGCTCTAGAAGAGAAAAATATAAATACAGTTGTTACTAATAGTTTGATACCGATAGTGCGATACCGATATCGATACCGATAGTGCGATACCGATACCGATACCGATAGTTCGATACCGATTGTTCGATACCGATAGTGCGATACCAATACCGATAGTGCGATACCGATACCGATACCGATAGTTCGATACCGATAGCATGGTTTAAAGTATCGGCCGATACCGATCCGATACGGCCGATACCGATACGGTTTGGCATGTTCCGATCCGATACCGATCGATACCAAATATTGACCGATACCGACTATGGGGGTCTTTGTTCCGGTCAATTCGGCAAAACCAATCGGTAAGGGTGACTACTATTTCATATAATTTCAAAACTACTAAGAAATAATGCTAAAATACTTAAAATTATGCCTAAATGTATAAAATATATATTTTTAAATGTAAATAATTTATTAATAATTATTTGTTTTCCGATACCAAAGTCCGATACTCCGATACGATACCGTCGATACTACCGATATCGCCGATACCAATACTCATAGGAATAGTCCGAAACCGATTGTGAACCTTGACCGATAGTGTGAAACCGATACCGATAGTGCGATAACGATACCAAACTGAATTAATCTATCTATTTCTAAATTGCAAGAGTCCACTTCTAGGATATGGGAGCTATATCCTAAATATCTAGTCTAAAATTAACTTGGTTAGGATACTAGAGTGTCCTTATTATCTAGCAAGCACTACCTTAGTCTAGGCACACTAGCATTAATTACCTATAATTCCTACCATGTCTACAATCAAACATTACACCCCAAGCCGTCCTGTATGCTAATTATAATAGGCACATATATATGTATATCACAGTTAGATTTATAGACCATGAACCCAAACACACTTATGCAGATGAAGAACTCGCACTGTCCTTGACACAGTGAACATATACACCATGAACCCAAACTCTATATTCACATTTACTAATCCAAACACCACCAAACTAATGGATAACACCCAATATGGATACACATTATTTAGCCAATATATAAACTTAGATGAATTTGATAAGCAAAGCCCCCGCCGCCCCCGACCAAAGCCCGCCGCCCCAAGCCCGCCGTCCAGTCCCCGACGCCCCCGCCCCAAGCCCGCCGCCCAGCCCCCGCCACCCCTGACCAAGCCCGCCGCCCCAAGCCCCAAGCCCAAGCCCGCCGCCCAGTCCCCGACGCCACCCGCCCAAGCCCGCCGCCCAGCCCCCGATGCCCCCCGCCCCAAGCCCGCCGCCCAGGCCCCGACGCCCCCGCCCCAAGCCCGCCGCCCAGGCCCCAACGCCCCCGCCCCAAGCCAGCCGCCCAGCCCCCGACGCCCCCGCCCCAAGCCGGCCGCCCAGCCCCCGACGCCTCCGCCCCAAGCCAGCCGCCCAGCCCCCGACGCCCCCGCACCAAGCCCGAATGTTCCCCAAGCCCGCCGCCCCCCGCTGCCCCTACGTCGACACCGCGACACAGAGAGAGAGAGAAAGAGAGAAAGAGAGAGAGAGAGAGAGAGAGAGAGAGGAGAGAGAGAGAGAGACAGAGAGAGAGGGGATTACCTTCGGGAGAGAGAGAGGAGAGGATGCCGTCACCGTTCACCGAAGTCGTGCAAGAGAGAGAGAGACAGAGAGAGAGAGAGAGAGAGAGAGGAGAGAGATTGAATTTGGGGGGAATGCCAAAAGTTCCCCCCGCCTTTTCATTTAAGTCTGGAACGTAAATTTAGCGACGGAATCGCGACTGCTAATAATCCGTCGCCAGATAGTCGCTAATATTGATTATCCGACTAAATATCCGTCGGTAAGTCGTCGAAAATATGTCCCGCCAATTTTCTACACAATTCTCGCCAAATAATCGACTGTGTAGCGACGACGGTAAATCCGTCGCTATAACATCGACAGTCTAGCGACGGATGTGCGACCTTTCCTCTTCCTAAAATTAAAATAAAAATAGCAAATACGTATAGTCGAAAATCAGTCGCTGAGCGGCCACAAAACCGTCGCTAATACCGACGAAAAAAGTCCGTCGCTAAAAAATCGTCGCTAAATGAGTGTATTTTGGTAGTAAAATGGGAAGAGTTCCACAAGCCACTAAACTCCCTCAAATTGTGTTCTTCCTGAAAATACTCAACATTAACAACAAGAAAACTAATATTAGGTCCTATTGTAATTTGTTTGGAGGAATTTGGAGTAAAAATGGATTTTTTAAGAATTTACAAGGATGGAGGCTCACCTCTTCCAAATGGCAATAATTTTCTAAAGAGGCAAGCCCTAATTTCAAGGTGGTATAAATAGGGGGGAACACACTATGGCTGGCCATATTTTTAGGGTTAGGGTTTGGTTCAAGGGGTGTGGGCCTATGGGCCATTAAGCCTTTAAGTCATAAAATGACTTATGATTTCACAAGCCATTCCTTAATCAATCTAGCTCCTAATTTTCCTAATTTAAATCCAATGAATTAATCCTCACTAACTTAAGTCAACCTAGGTTTTTATATCCTAATCACTTAGTCATGACCTAGGTTAGCCACTAGGTTAGTCTCCAAGGTCAACATAAGTCAAAGTCCACTAAAACACCAAAAATTAATTATACTAAAATCACTTAAAAATTACATTAATTATAAATAATAATAATAATAATTCAAAATAAATTCCAAAATTTTGAAAATGACCAAAATACCCTCAAGCTAGAAAAGTGGTAGTGACAAATCTACCCCCCTTAAAATAATTTCGTCCTCAAAATTTAAAGGCGAAACTAACTGCTAAGAAGGATAGAAAAGTATACCTCAAGGTCCAAAAAGATAGGGGTACCGCTCGCGCATCTCATCCTCCCGCTCCCAGGTAGACTCTCCTGGAGAATGATGCCTCCATGCGACGCGTACCAAGGGTATCACCTAGTTCCTCAGTACCTTCTTCCGACGATCCAAAACCTCCATAGGCTGCTCTGGATAACTGAGAGTAGGTCCAACCTCTATCTCCGAGTGATCGAGCACATGGCTAGGGTCAGCCACGTACCATCTCAACTGTGATACATAGAATACGTTGTAAAGTCCCACTAGTGCAGGTGGCAAGTCTAACCTGTATGCCACGTCACCGACTCTCCCGCTTATAACGAAAAGGGCCGATGAAGCGTGGGCTAAGCTTCCCACCTCCACCAAAACGTATCGTACCACGAGTCGGAGATATTCGCAGAAAAACTATGTCTCCAACCTAATCACAAGCAAGGTCTCAAGTTACTAAAAATCGAACATGATCAATCAAACAAAACAAAATACAACCTACTTCTAATCCTATCTCTAAATCTGTACCTCAAACTCTAGCGGCCTCCGGTGGCTATCGGCCCAGTGCCGATGTCTGTCCTGCACCACGCGAAGTCTGTCCCTGATGAGCTTTACCTTCTCGGCTGCGTCAACAACCATCTCTGGTCCCAGTAAAGCTCGCTCTCCAATATCATCCCAAGATAAGGGTGTGCGACACCTACGCCCGTACAGAGCCTCAAACGGTGACATCTCAATGCTGGCCTGATAACTGTTGTTGTAAGCAAACTCCACCAAATGTAGGTGATCCTCCCAGGAACCTCCAAAATCCAGGACGCACGTCCGCAGCATATCCTTAAGTATCTGAATAGTCCTCTCTAACTGTCCGTTCGTCTGGGGGTGGTATGCAGTACTAAACTTGAGCTGTGTACCGAAACTAGTCTACAGACTCCTCTAGAATTGGAAAGTAAAGCGGCTATCCCGATCTGAGACTATGCTGACGGGAACTCCATAAGTCCTGACTATCTATCTCATATACAACTCCGCGAGCCTCTCTGTAGACGTACCCACCTTGAATGGCAAGAAGTGGACCGATTTGGTCAACCTGTCAACGATGACCCAAATCACGTCTTTTCCTCCTGGTGTACGCGGCAACCCCGATACAAAATCCATGGTAATATGTTTCCACTTCCACTCTAGAATGGACAACGGCTGCAACAATCCTCCGGGCCTCTGCCTCTCTGCCTTGACCTGCTGACAGATCAAGTATCTAGCTACGAAGTGGGACATCTTCCTCTTCATTCCGTACCACCAGACATGCTCTTGCAGATCCCTGTACATCTTGTTGGCACCAGGATGTATAGAGTACTACGATCTGTGAGCCTCCTACATAATCTGCTCTCTGAGCTCTCCGCTGGGCACATATAACCGGGAATCGTACCTCAGGGCACCATCCTTTGCAAGTGAGAACTCAACATCCTCCACTCCTGCACTGATCTGCTTTCGGATACACCGCAGAGCCACATCATCGAACTGTGTCGCCTTGATCCTGTCCATCAAGTCCGACTGTATCTGAAGGCCCCATAACTGCATATGCACTTCGGGCACAATCACCTCTATCCCAAGGCTCTCCAAGTCTGCAAGCAGGTGCCGATCCATAGTCAAACACATGGCTGTCGGATACCTACTCAAGGCATCGACAACCACGTTGGCCTTCCCTGGGTGATACTGAAGTGCGATGTCAAAGTCCTTCATCAACTCAAGCCACCTGCGCTGCCTCATGTTGAGCTCCTTCTGTGTAAACACATACTTCAAGCTCTTGTGATCTATGAAAATCTCTACCCTCTCGCCATACAGATAGTGCTTCCACAACTTCAAAGCAAAAATCACCGCCGCCAGCTCCAGGTCATGGGTAGGGTAGTTCTTCTCATGGGGACATAATTGCCTGGAAGCATAGGCAATCACCTTCCCATGCTGCTGCAAGACGCAACCCAGCCCTTCCCTGAAGCATCACTATAAATAGTGAATCCACCTGATCCTGAAGGCAATGTCAGAATCGGAGCTGTCGTAAGCCGCTTCTTCAACTCATCAAAAGCTGCCTGACACTCCTCTGACCAAACAAACTCAGTATCCTTCCGGGTCAACCGTGTCAACGGCTCTGCAACCCGAGAGAAATCCTGTACAAATCTCCGATAATATCCTGCAAGCCCCAGAAAACTCCTGATCTCTGCCACTGAAGTCGGCGCTGACCAAGCCTCAACTGCTACAATCTTTTTGGGGTCAACTGAGATACCATCTCCAGTCACCACATGCCCCAAGAAGTCCACCCGGTCCAAGAAAAACTCACACTTGGAGAGTTTTCCATAAAGCTGCTCCCTCCTGAGAGTCTCTAGCACTATCCGCAGATGCTCTTCGTGCTCCTCCTCTGTCTTGGAATATACCAAGATATCATCAATAAACACCACCATGAACTTGTCCATGTACTAGTGGAACACCTTGTGCATTAGATTCATAACACTGTTGGTGCATTGGTTAGCCCAAACGGCATAACCAAAAACTCAAACTGCCCGTACCGCATCCTGAAAGCGGTCTTGGGAATATCCTCCCTCTTCACCTTCACCTGGTGATAACTGACCTCAAATTAATCTTGGAGAACACCCGAGCTCCGATCAACTGATCAAACAGATCATCGATCCGCGACAGTGGGTACCTATTCTTGATTGTCAGGTTGTTAAGTGCCTTGTAGTCGATACACATCCGTACTGACCCATCCTTCTTGGGTACGAAAAGTACCGGTGCACCCCAAGGTGAAGAACTCGAATGGATGAAGCCCTTGTCCTACAGCTCATCCACCTGCTTCTTCAGCTCCACCAACTCGCTGTTGTTCACTCGATAGACATGCTGGAAGATCGGTTACGCACCGGAAACCAAGTCTATCGAGAACTCTACATCTCTGTCCGGTGGAAGCCCTGGAAACTCCTCTGGGAATACGTCCATAAACTCTGCGATCAAGGGATGCGGAGCCACCTGCTCCTCGACTGATGCTCCACAGAAGACTCCGCCGTCCTGCACTGTCTGCCGCCGGGTGTACTCAAACTCTGGCTCTCCTGGCGCCCCGAACAAAACTCTACCCCCACGGCAATCAATGCTGGCATGGTGTCTACTCAGCCAGTCCATACCTAATACAATGTCGTAGTTCGGTAATGGCATGACTAGTAGACTCACCCCCAACTCTCGGCCTCCCAATATGATACTCCGCCCTCTGCAAACATCACTCACGAGAATGACCCCACCTTCGGTCGTGATCCTGCAGGTCCTAGGCAATGGTTCAGAAACCAGATTGTGTCTAATAGCATACGATACTGACACAAAGCTGTAGAAAGCCCCGGAATCAAAGAGTGCAAATGCTGGAAGGGAATCTAGGAGAACCGAACCTGCTATCAGCTCTCCGACGGCCTCGGCATCCTCAGCTGCCATGGCGAAAGCTCGCCCCTGCTGTCCACCTCGTGCCTGCTGCTGGTGCTGCTGGAACCTCTGCTGCTGGGTCGGCAGGGCTGGTCCCCTCTGCTGGCCTGCTGGAGCCTTGGCTCCACCTTCCTACTGTCCTCGCCTAAAAGCCCCTGGGTAGTCCCTCAACTGGTGATCTCCCGTACCACAAAGTAGGCACTTGCCTAGCTTCTTCCTGCACTCATGGATCATGTGCCCCGGCTTCTTGCAGAAGACACAAATGACTACCTGACGAGGTGCCTGCTGCCCTCTCTGCTGTTGGTGCTGCTGCTGAAAGGGTGCACGACCCTGCTGCTGAAACTGCTGAGCTGGCCTCTGCTGCTGCTGCTGCTGGAAGTGAGGCCTCTGCTGCTGAAAGAATCAGAAATGACAAAAAAAGTCTCTGTACAGACAGAGGTGCACCTCTAATGTAGCAGAAACGGCAACCTGAGTCGGCACAACAGGAGCTACGGTCTCGAGGCCCTGATGAACAGGACGAGAGGTGGCCAGCCTCTCGATAGTATCCCCCGAACTGGAGCGATAAGATCGTGTCTTCATAACCATCATGAAGACAGATCAAAACAAGAAGCAATTTCTGAGAATGAAACGAAAATATCAAGGGAGGACAGTTTATACTCAAGGAAAGACAATAAGCAGAAAATTATAGATATACGAAATCTGATAGGATTTTCCTAGTGTGATTGAGTACCTTCAAAAATATACTAATTCCTACTGCAGGCTGCAGTAATATTCTTGTTCGAATACCACTACATTTCCAACCTAGACCTGTATGGGCCACCACTAAAAACGTGTCATGACCCGCACCCTAGAGTAAGGGTACGTGACGTGTGTACGTCCAGCCTACGCCGTAGTGTCGGCGGTAGAACGCTGTCCTAGGTCACAACATCTAACAGTTGAAGGTAATAACAGTTATACTCCCCGAATGGGGATGACATAGCAGAAATATAACTCAACCACAGCTAAGGTAGAGCAGGTAAGATGGAATGATAATGAAAGATAAAATATCCAGAATAGAAGAATCACAGAAATACAATCCAGAATTCTAAGTGTCTAAAATAATACATATCTCAAAATATCTCAAAATCTAATACAGTAATCCAGAAAAGTAAGACAATCCTAAGCTAATGGAGTGTCGTCTACTGCTAATGGATCCTGCTGCTGGTCCAAGTGTAAGCCCCTGTTTTTCAAATTTTATTTTAATTAGTGCTAATTAATTATTAATGTTAATTTTAGCCTTAAAATAATTATTAGGATTTTTAGGAAATTTTCTAGAATTTTTAAATGATTTTTAAATGAGTTTTTAATACAAAAATATTGATTTGTAATTTTCTAAAATGTTTTAATATCATTTTGTAATTTTTTGAATTGTTTTTATATCAGTATGCAATTTATTTAATTGTTAATATGTCAGTTAATAATTAGTGAATTGTTTTTAATTATGGAATGCAAATTTATATTTACATATTAGGGACTTGGGGACCTATCCGTAAATTCCTAAACTACAGGGACCTAAACGAAATTCCTAACCCTAACTGCCCCCGACGACCAGCCACGTCGCCGGCGACCGACCGACCTACTTTACCCCGTCTTCCCCGGCCAATCCACCGCCTCAACACCCCTATTTAAACTCCCCTCCTCTCCCCAGACAAGACCCTAACCCTAACCGACCACCCCAACCCCCTTTCTCCCCCGACAAACCTAAACCCTAACCCTAACTCCGGCGACCCCCAGCGCCGCCTCCACAGCCGTCGTCGTCACCAACCACCACCACCATTCGACGCACCCTGTCGAGACGACCCCAGTGCCACCGGAGCGCCGCCGTCCCGACGTCTCCACCGCCGGCCAGCACACTCAAACCCCCCCGACTTGTTGGACACGTGAGTAGCAGTGCTGTTTGTGTCGTGTGTGTCTCGTGTTGGGCATGGGTTGTTCGCCGTGTCCTGGCGAGCACGAGCGTGGACCTGGACACGTGAAATTCGTGTCGTGCGTGTCGAATCGACCCAGACACGTTAATACCTGTGTCCCTAACTGTCAGGACACAGGACTGTGTTATATTATTTTTTTTATCTTCTAAATCACTTAAAACCTAATAAAATTAACCTAAGTCCTATCCCTAACACAACTGATGGGCTGACCCCCTGGCCAGCCCGTCCTAACCTAAACCCCTCCCCCTGCGCAGGCTCCAGTTCGAGCCCCCCTTTCTGTTTCTTTTCTTTTTCTTTTTCTGTTTCTTTTCTTTTTCTTTTTCTGTTTTATATATATATGTATATTTTTTTTATATATTTATATATATTAGTATATATATATGTATATACTGTATTTTGACAGTATTTTATATGTATGTATATATATTTTATAGTTAGTAAATTTTATACATATATATGTTTGTATATATGTATATATTTTCATGTGTATATATATATTATTATATATACACTTTATAATTAAGTGTTTTCTTATATATATATATATATATATATATATATATATATATATATATATATATATATATACTTTATAAATTAAGTATTTTCCTTATACATAGATATATGTACTTTCAACATATGTATGTATATATTTATTTTGTATAATTTTACCTTATTAAAATATTAATATTATTTTTGCACTTTTACCAAATTATATTTTAGTATATTTAAATTACTGCAACCATTTGGTGTCCAAGCCTAGCATGGATTTTTGGGCCCAAATGTATTTTCACACATTCAAGACCTGTACAAGTCATATTAGACTTGATTCATGGCCTTGGGTCCTGTATTTGAACTTTGGTTCAAATTATATACATGGACAAAATACGCAGATAATTAATTATTTAATTTCAATTGTGTGCAATGCTACTACGCCAAAACATGCATTTTTCGACAGACCAAAACTGTCGTAAATCACAGTAAACGACAGTTTTAATCCGTCAGAACATCCGTCGTTAATAACGCGTCCCAAAACTTAAACGACAGTTTTGGACTGTCATTTTATAGTTGAATAAAACGACAGTTTTTATCTGTCATATAACTACAACGGACTAAAACTGTCAAATAAGCTATAAATTGGTCTGTCATTATATTTTTACTTTTTCAACAGGTCAAGTCTGTCATTTTTCTGAAAATTGGATTAAAAAAAAATTAATTCATCCATATGAAATCTATTTAATCATGATTATCCTTTTATATAAAATTGAAATGCATATAACAATGAAATATCATATAAACATCAATAATCATCAATAATAAAAAAACTCAATCAAATTGTATTAACTACTAAATGTATCGAGTTTACATAGCAATATTCATCCAAAAACAAAAAGTAACTCCAATGTTGCTACCTTACAACGGTTTCATTCTCATGATAAACAAAAAGAAAAGAATGTTATTGCTACCTTACAATTTCAAGTGCAATACAAAAAAGAGTTTCAAAACCTCACAAACTTGAACTGAATATTTTGGCCAATTAATCATTTCTCCAACAGTAATATCGTCAAACTTTCCATCTCTATCGAACAACATCTCGTTACCGTCAAAAACTTTATCGACAATGATATTATAAGCTTCATCATTAAATGGTGTATCTGTATTCACACATCCAATAGCAACGTCTTTCTTTCTAAAATTCTTCAAAATACACATCTTTATGGGAAAGGTAGATTGATCATGTCCCTATATACAAAAAAAACCCCATAAGTATATAATAGTTCTTGATTCTCTCCTAAATATTCAAAAAAAATTGTATAAAGTTACATAACTATACAACAAAGGAGAGAAATAGATGATAAAAAATTATATAGGCATATACAGAACCTCATGGCAAAATGAAGAAAAGTTAATATATCCAAATGGTTTAAATCATAATGTATGGTTCATACAACTTTTATTGCTTCTAGTTGCCAATTCATCACTACCAAAAGAAGGTGCATCCTTGTATTGCTAATTTCTCGAGTTCATACAACTTTTATTGCTTCTAGTTTCCAATCCTATACCCTAAAAAGAAGGTGCATCCTTGTCTTGCAGTCAACTGTTGATAAACATCAAATGGTTTAGACTTGATTAGGGGAAGTGTCCAGCCCTTAGTATATTTTGGAGTGTCCATATATGTCCAATATGTCCAATACACTGGCATGATACAATATATCACCAATTTTAGTGATTTGTGCTTTTCTTATGTAGTTTGCTCCATATTTTTGTTCTTTTGGGGACTTCTTGTTTCAGTATTGTCAATAGTAATAAGATAACACCAGCATAATGTGATTATTAGATATCCAAAGGTAACAGTTAGATGGAAAATATTCTAGCACAAAGTAATTGTTAGCTTTCACATGCAAATATTTTAGATATGATAAAAACAGAGTTGCTACTTACCAGCAAAAACACAATACAGACCATTCAGAGAACTATCTCTGCCTAGACGTAACAGTTCTCGTGACAGTGGAGACTCCATCAACAAATTTAGTCCGTAATAAGACATTAGCATTGTTGAACATTCCCTCTTTCAGAGACACCACAATAAACTGCATATAAAGAAGATTCAACAAGTTCAGTACAAAATCACATCCATAATAAACTCGAGATTTTGGCCCTATTGCTGGATGAGGATCTAATAAGTAATAAGATGGTAAATTCAAAGTGTTACCCTCTCACTTGCACCAAAATTCTAGAGCGTTGGTGAGGGTTGAGAATTAATATTAATATTAGTTAACATGTCCTGCATGTCGAAAAGGACCATTTTGGACAGATGATTGGATTCGCGCAACAGTATTTTTCCTAATCCACTTGAAATTAATGCATGTCAGTATTTTTCCTAATCCACTTGAAATTAATGCATGTCAGAAGATTCGAACCTGGGTTTTCTCTAATACCATGTTAAAGTCCCTGCCACTTGTACCAAAACTCTAGAGCATTGGTGAGGGTTGAGGGTTCATATTAATATTTTCCAGTGTCAACACAAAGGAATAAAACTTGTACTCCACCTAGCATAAAGAAGGAAAGCATGCATGAATGCAAAATTTTACAAGGAAATTTCCCATATCTTCCCTTGCTTGTGATAAAGAAATGGAAACAAGACTATGGACTACCCAAAAGATCAAAGCATTAACATCCCAGGATTATTAATATCTTTAAACCCCTGGAAATTTCCTAGTTAATAAGACTACTGGTATCTTGAACTCTTAATCAAACCAATTGAAAACTGGTTTGAACTTTTTAAGTAATTGTACATATGAAACATGAGAACATATAGGAACACGAACCTGAGAATGTGGGAAATGGGCTTTGATCATTCTTCCAATATTTTGTGTATGGCTGAGATCAAGGGCAGCATCAACCTATGACAAAACACATAGTCCAGCAATGACAATTCTCAGTTGACTATTAATAGTTAAAATTATCAAAAACTGCTATGATAGATGTTACACCGCCTGATGAAGCATAAATCATTCTTTACTAGTGTCTTAAAAGATTATTCTCAGAACTAAATAGCAGAAAGAGATATCAAGTAGTTTGATTAAGTAAAAGATTAACATATTGGAGAATACCTCATCCAATATATAAAGTGGTGCAGGTTTGAAGAGAAGCAGGGCAAGAATGAGAGAAAGTGCAAGAAGATATCGCTGTCCTCCACTTAGTTCCGATAGAGACTGCTTCCAAACAGTTCCAAATGCCACACGAACCTCAAGACCATCTAAAAAGCTTCATCCTTCTGGAGGTTCAAGTTTGGCCACTGTACCTGGTAAAAGGGTACTAAAGATAGATCCAAAGTCCCTGCAAAAAGTTTACACACTAACAATCATGCAAATAAAAATCAAAAAAGATTTCTCTCTTTAAACAACAGAAAAGGTAATGATAAAAAAGATAATATTCTACTATAACAGTTTTTGTATAGAAGCAAAATGCAACTGTCTTGTAAAAACCATTTTTTTAAAGCATAACTGAACACTAGTTACTGGCATTAATGCAAAGGTCATGCTTACTTGTTTACTTTGACCCATGTTACCTTTAAGGTTTCTTTCTTCTTTTCATCTAGCTCCTCAATCACCTTTTTTTATTTTTGACTCATCATTCTGAGCAATTAGATAATAAACATAATTAGCAAATTCACAACTGTACCCAGAAAAGAACATTGTAAACAAGAAAGAAGATAGCAACATACCTCAATGATGTTCTTTTTGGAAATTAAATCATTGTATTCTTCTTCTGCTTTCTCAAACATCGCCATGACTTTTTTGTTGACTCGCTTCTCAAGGCTATTAGCAAAAAAAACACAATAATCAGATGCTCATTATGGTGGCTACAGTTGCCTTCAAGATGGACTTCAAGGTTATTCAGTTCTTGTCATGTGTAAATGTTCAAAAACTAAATAAACAATATAAAATATCAAGGGTAACGAGACACACCCAGACTGTTCAGCTTGAAGCTTTTCCAGTTCCTCCCTTGACTTATAAGGGTCACGGGATGAAAAATCATAGTCTGTTCCACTTTTTCCAAATAGTTGTTACTCAGAAGCTATCCATCCATGTCTCTCGAGTAATTTATCAACTTTCAGGGAACAATCTTTTTGTTCAGTCTCCATGCGTTTTACCTAAATTACAAACATAACCATCTACTGATTCTTCTAAAATGTTATTTTAAATAAAAGTTTACTATAGTTACCTCGTTTTCCATCTTCTTCCTCTCAACATTTGCATCACTCGGTCTCTGTTGAAGTTTCTGTTGCTCTTTAGCAATGCCACTAATCTCTGTATCGCGCTCTTTCATCTTTGAGCGACTAAGTCTCAACTCGGATTCTGCTTGGTCAAATTCCTGCCTTATGGTCTCAACCTGCAAAAGGATGAGTATAGTAAAGTTCTAAAACAGTTGTCCAAAACAAAGGGTGGTAATATTTAGGGTGGTAATATTTTGATGATATCATGAATTTCTAAACTCCATCTTAAAATATTGAGATTGTATATGTAGGCTAATAATTAATTAGAGGCATGAGAAGTTTGAGATTTATTTCGTCTTACTGTGGTCAAGTTAAGCATTTCCTTTTGAATTTTATGTAGGCTGATAATCTGAGGCAGCAAACACTACACCAGTTGCGTCGCATCCTGACAATTCGGCAGGCATCCTGATCATAAAACATGTTAAGCTCTCTCTATCTAATCAGCACCAATGGACAACCTAGATAATTCAGTCAGAAGGCTAAAAAATGGCTTTAGACTGGCTGATGAATAAATTGTAGGTCTGCAGTTGATGGGCAAGTGCTCTCAGCAATCATGTTCCTGTAACAAGAAGAAAAATTATTAACTTCATAATCTCAACACGCGATTTTTCAAGTGAAGGGTACTAAGGAGATTCTACTACTCAAAAACGTGATAGAAATTACTAGACATCATCACTATTATGTGCTACTACGAAAATCACAGGGTAATTTGTTGTGTATGATTATATGGCAATCTCAATAACAGAAAAAGGAAACAAATCTCTCTGGAAAATACTAGGAAAGTGTCATTTTGTTAAAAAGAACATATTGCCCTCACTAGAGTTTTGGTTAAGAGGCAGGGTCTTCAATATTTACAAAGGGACACAAGGAAATTCTGCTGTGAACCATCCCCGGGATTGCTATGTATATCACACTGGAGCCTGGTGGTGCAATGTACGTGAAGGTTGGGTGATTAGCATGGTATTCTCGCGTGCGGATGGACTATGACAGGGTTTCCATCATTCCTTTCACGGCCCAGTGCTCATTGTTTATTAAAATAGAAAGTTACTGATCAGAAGTGCAAGTGAAATAACCCAACATGATCATGGATGGAGACTAAGCTATATCCACTTGTAGGTGGGGTTGGTCCATTGCTGGATCCTGATACCAGTGAGACCAATAATGAGTAGTTAAATGAATGGCAAGGTACCTTTCACTCTATATCAAAGGTGGAGTGGCCCTACACTCTATTTCCCTAAGTTGGTGAATTATATGAGACGTACAATCATTCACCATTAATGCAAGCCTTGATGGAACTCATCTTGAAACAACCATATACTTGATGATTCATATGACACCATACTTGATCAATTATGGGAGGAGTACGTTGCAGTCTACAGAGTATTGGTAAATCATGAATTAATGCATATTTAGTTCATTAAGTTTTCGATTGCGAGGAAACACCGAACTGCCTGCCGAATTGTCAGGATGCGACGCAACTGGTGTAGTGTTTGCTGCCTCAGATTATCAGCCTACATAAAATTCAAAAGGAAATGCTTAACTTGACCACAGTAAGACGAAATAAATCTCAAACTTCTCATGCCTCTAATTAATTATTAGCCTACATATACAATCTCGACAAACTTCCAAAACATATATAGTTGTACTTCTAGCTTAAAATGCTCTCAGTTAAGGACATCTCAAATATGAATTTCTAAACTCCATCTTTTTAAAAGTATATTTTAGGTATTTGGTAATGACAATATTATCAGGTGTCAGGTATTACCTGAACAAATCCATATTTAAACCCCTGTGCCACCACTGACAACTAAGTTTTCTCTAGCTAGCTCTATGGCGCTATGTATGTCTTGGCCCATCCACCCCCAGTAAGTACAATCCAGTAACATTGTTCTCCCCTCCCAAAAGTTTCAAACAAAGCTGAGGGTTGGATATAAATGGATATAGTATTAGTTATCTTTCTTTTTTGTTATATTAGTCACTAACTAGGTAATGATGATAACAAAAAATATGAGCATGTTTTCGCAATAAATGGCAGCACGTATCAAGTAGCAGGATCACGTGTTTTGGGTTTATTCAAAATGGGCATAGAAAACAACAGCCTATTGCATCTATGGTAACATTTTACACATCTAATTCATCCAAGGTATATATGTTTTGAAACTTGTGTGATAGTACAAAGATTGTGGACATAAAGATAGTGTCAAATTTTGGGGAGATAAAAAAGCAGTAGTATGAATCTCTGAGCTATACATTTCAGACATAAAACGAGAATTAGTAGAAACATTCAGATTTGAGATATGCCCCAACATATAGTGCCTGCTCACTTTGTTCATATATACTAACAAATTGTCCTAGAAGCAATCACCTTGGGAGTAAACAATTAAACGAGCAACGGAAAAAAAGAATAAACAAGTGACATATGCAGTCCCTTATCTTAAAATTATAACTCTTTGACTTCATATAAGGCAAATAATTGATCAAATCATGGGTTTTATACAATTATTAATTAAGTCGTAACAGTTATGAAACATTGATAAATCTAGAGTTAGACTATAAACTAAACCATAAATAAAGAGCGGCAAAAGTGATTCAACAAAGAAAGTTTTTTTTACCATACAACTAGTTTTTGAAATTCACATGCAGAGCACATGATAAATCCTATTTCTGGTTGTCCTCAAGTTGCGCGTTCCTTATAACTTGTTGGATATCGTTCAGAGTGAATCCTGGAGAAAACCAATGTGTAAATAGAATCATAAAAATGGGGTAGAAACTAAAGCCGTATTGATCCTATACATGTTCAGTCTTATTTTCTAGAATGGTCTTCAATTCAGTACTACGAGTTTATTTGATTCAGGATTTGGTCTATCTATTCTGAAATACCTTTTTTTACTGAACAATTAATTATTGTTTCTTCTTGCTATATGTAGGGAAATGTTATATCGACACCAGCCACACAGGGAACTATTCTAGCTGGGAAAATGATATGGTTAAGAAAATGGCAAATTGGTGCGCAGTGCATAGGATTCCAGTGCATAGGATTCTAACAAACAATTGGCAGAACCACATAATAGAGAAGGCTAGAAAATATCTTTAAAGAGTATTAAATTAGGAGATTGATCAGGAAAGTGTACCAGCAAATAAGAGAGAAGGAAATGTCAACAAACCAATTTCATGGCGGAGTACTATCACATAGTTCGGCTTCTCCCTAGAGCGAGCAGCAATAGCCTCCAAGAGGATCTCCCACACCACCTCCCCATCCAAGCCCGACTCGCGGTCAGGCATTTTCTCGAATACCACAGCTTCAAGAAGGCGGTGAGCGAGAGCGCATCGTCGGCGAAGGTAAGAGGGCTTCGAAGGGTGCAGCGGCGGGGGAGGGACGGGGCTTCGAGAGGGTCCCAACGGGAGAGGGGCCGATCGGGATGCGATGCTCAGGCAGCAAGAATGAAGAGATGATGTCGGTGCAGATGGTCGCCGCAGCCGTCGCCACAGAGCTTCGAGAGCGTTCTAGTGGGAGAGGGGCTAGGTTTTTGATATAAGAAGTTTCGAGATAAGAAGAATAAATTATGAAAAGTGAGGAAGAAAAGTTTTGAGAAAAAGGTTTTAAACGGAAGGGAACGCAGATTTTGCAAAATATTGAGAGCCAAAAATTTTAGTGGAGGAGGGAACCAAAATTTTCAACAAAATTTTTATGTTAAACAACAGTTTTAATCCGTCAAATTCAAATGTATTTTTTTGGTGAAATAGATTTTGATATTAAACAACGATTTTAATCCGTCAAAAATTCAACAACAGTTTTAATACGTCGTTGTTGGACAATTCTAACTGTCACAAATTGTCCATTTTGGTGTAGCGCGCACGCGCGCGCTGTTTTTGGATTTCTGAAAATACTTAGAGTACTGTTCAAATTTTAGAAAAATAGTATTTAGATACTATGTTATTTTAGCTAATTTAGTATAATTTTTGTAGTATTTAACTTACTGTTTTGCCACTAGTTTGGCATATGAAACCAAAACTCATTTTCTGTATACTTAGGAAAACTGATTTTTATAAAATATTTGTACTGTTTAATAAATTCCAAAAAAATTATAATAAATTTCTATGAATAATAAGGATCACTTTGGTACTTTACTTTAAGAAAAACTAGGCTTTTTATCTATCTCTAAAATTGTTAGAACACAATGATCATTTGATTTATTTATTGATTAATTACGACTTGTAGCTTTTTGTGTTATTTTGAGTTTTAGCCGTGTTGAACCCCACCCCTTACTAGTATAAAGACCCTAGAAAGTTAGTTAAAGTAGTGTGTCACCCCACATTGGTCTCCTATGCCAAAGTCATCATTTTGGCTAGGTACCCAGTCACAAGTCGTGTTTCACCAATTAGTGTCCTAGTGTTTTAGCTTAGTATAAAAACTAAGTTATTATATTTACTTCTACAGTGACGAGTTACCGGACATCCATAGTACTGTTATTGCAGCTTGTTTTGATTTGCTTTGCTAGAGGCAAGTACTTTCTACAAACTTTACATACTGTTACATAAATGAACTGCTAATCCAACCATGTTAAATGCTGATCCTTGGGGTAGCAAGTTAAAATATCACATATTGTACTTTCCATTTCTACCATGCTTAGAACAGTCTTTATGTATCTCTCACATGATTAGGATATGGGTTATGGGGAAACTAATGGTAGAGTACGTGATCATGACCCCCCTATAGTAGCGAGCGAGGTCGCATTTCATATACATACCTTACCGTAGGCCATTATCCAGTATGTCTGTACGGATGTACACCTATGCCTGTTGACTTGTACGTATATATATTTTATTTACATGTACTACAGTACATTGTACATCTATTGACCGATCACGTACTTGCTACAGTTTTAAACACTATATGTACATCTGTCTCTATGACATATGTATCCATGCTATGATAGATTATGTGATGCCATGTTTCCAGTTATTTCCTCTTATGTTCATTTATCTGTTTCATATGCTAGTTTGTTAGATTCAGTACTTGCTCCCGTCCTGACAGGATAACGTTGTAGGTATCCTTACTGAGGAGGAGTTACTCTGCGACACCTATTATGGAGTTACTGCCGAGGACCCGGCTTTGCCATACGAGGATGTTCCTGCGAGGAGACTCATCTAGTTTGCTTAGCTGTTTGGGATATCTAGTGTAGTCATGTATTAGGCTACATATATTATAACTGGACATGTATCCAGTTTTATATTTCAGTTCACTTGTACTTGGATATTTTACTATATACGACAACTTTTGTGTTTGGAGCATTTATGATTCTTTTTCACTTATAGAACTGTTAGCACATTTAGTCTTATCCTGTTGTCTTTAGAACAGCTTACTACGTTTTATCTCAACGTAGGCTGGACATGACTCGGCCTGGCCCAACAATTTGGGTAGCGGGTCGTGACATGTTTTTAGTGGTGGCCCATGCAGGTCCTGACTAAACTGTTTGGTTATGTTATTCTACCAAGCATGCCTACAATTAGGAACTTAAGGTAATTAGACAACATTAGGAATGACGCTTAGACACCTAGAGGAATGCTAGGATTGCAACATAGGAAATACATTACATGTTTGCTATTATAATTATATTTCCTTGCATATGATTGCTTACTTTAAATAAGTCCTTATAAGTCCTTTTTATTTGTAATTTAGATGGTGCTTACTCGTTCATCCCAGTATGTTACCCCCGAGAATGGGGCCCTCCTTATCCAGTCAGCTGACCAGTCGACTGATACACCTCCACCTACCACATTCCCCCACTCTACAGATCCACAAACCCAGATACCACAACCACCTTCCACATCACAGGCCCAGCAGGACCCGATACTTCTACCACCCCCTATCACTATACCCACCCAGGCTTCCGTCACACTCGACGGGAACCAGCTGCTCACTCTGATTCAGGGGTTCCTAACAACCCATCAGGAGCAGACTACCCTACTCCGCCAGAGCATGGAGCGTTCTGAGGGACGTCCCGTGGTCCCACCACATGTAGAGCCACGGCAGAGAGCGGGGACGATCAAGGACTTCATGGGTCTGAATCCCAAGGAGTTCTCAGGGACTGAGGGCATAGTAGTAGCAGATGACTGGCTAGATTCGGTAGAGAGGAAGCTTCTGGGAGTTAGGATGTCGGATGACCTCCAGGTTGAGGCAGCGGGATTTCTGCTGATAGACTTAGCAGGAGTCTGGTTCCGAAATGAGCCGTTATTTGCGAGAGGGAGAGCCACTTGGGATCAGTTCAAGACCCAGTTCAAGAAGAAATTCTTCTCGACCACTGCTAGAGTAGCCATGGGGCTACGATTCCAGAACATCCAGCAGGAGAACCGTTCTGTTGATGACTATGCGGCAGAGTTTAGTCGCCTGAGTCGTTTTGCTCCTAGTCTGGTTGCAGATCCAGAGGAGATGACCCGTAGGTTTTGCCATGGTCTAGTTCCAGACATTGGCATTCTTATAGTGGCGAACGATACGACTGACTACTACCAGAGCCTAGAGTTGGCCCAGAGCATTGAGGAGCGTCTTCTGTCTAGCAAGAGGCCGGCTTCTGTACATCATGAGGGACCGTCCAAGCGTCAGGCTTTCCAGCAGAGAGCACCGATGCCACCCCAGCAGACTTACCGTCCCCCAACACCACATCATCAGACCCCGCCAGTTCGAGCCCCGGGACCCCGACAGCAGTAGAGGGGAGCTATATGTTCTTTCTGTGGAAGACCAGGGCACAACAGCTCCATTTGCAGGAAGAGGTTGAAGCAGTACTTAGTCTGTGGGTCTGCCACCCGTCAGATTCGGGACTGCCCAGTAGCGAAGCCTAGAGGACCGCTTCCTACTCAGCAGCAGAGGTTTGGGCAGCATCTGCAGCAGCAGAAGGGACCTCAGGAGAAGGTTTATAGCCTAGCCCTCGAGCCGGAGCCGGAGCAGGTTTCGGAGCCGGATTACTTAGCTGACGTCATCACAGGTCATGTTTATTTGCATACTTTTCTAGCTCTATGCTTGTTTGATTCTGGTGCATCTCATAGCTTCCTGTCATTAGAGTTCATGCATGAACATCACTTAGTATCTACACCTACTGCGGAGATTAGTAGAGTAATGACGGGAGGAGGACCAGTGCCTATTAGAGCTAGCTATAGATGCTCTATTATGATAGCCGGGAGAGAGTTTGAGGGACGATTCTTTGTGATGCCACTCTCCGGTTATGATATCATATTGGGGATGGACTGGCTTAGCTATGCCCATGCATCTATAGATTGCCATGAGGGTAGTATTTTGTTCAGTCCCCCAGGCACAGCACCATTCAGTGTCAGGAGCACAGGGCCGGAGATCAGCCTAGAGCCGAATTGTTGTGCGACAGTCGAGGACGCAGCACCGCCACACCCTATTATTAGGGAGTTTATGGATATATTCCCAGAGGATCTTCCAGGACTTCCGCCTGACAGAGATGTGGAGTTCACTATAGATTTAGTGTCGGGTTCATCACCAGTATCCCGGACTTGCTATAGAGTGAATCCCAAGGAGGCCATAGAGATGAAAGAGCAGATTGATGACCTGTTGAAAAAGGGTTTCATTCGATCCAGTGCTTCTCCATGGGGAGCACCAGTGCTCTTTGTGCCTAAGAAGGATGGTACAGTCCAGTTATGTATTGACTACCGGGCCTTGAATGCCATTACCATTAAGAACAAATATCCTCTGCCCAGGATAGATGATTTGTTCGACCAGTTGAGTCGGGCGAAGGTGTTTTCCAGGATAGACTTGAGATCCGGGTACCATCAGGTGAAGATTAGGCCAGCAGACATCCAGAAGACGGCGTTCAACACGAAGTACGAGCAGTACGAGTTTCTGGTAATGCTATTTAGTCTCACAAATGCGCCAGCTGTCTTTATGAACTTGATGAATAAGACATTTCACCAGTATCTGGATAAGTTTGTCGTAGTGTTTATCGACGACATCCTGATATACTCGAAGATGCCAGAGGAGCATGCAGAGCACTTGCGGATAGTTTTGGGGATTCTGAGGCAGGAGAGATTATTTGCCAAATTGCCGAAGTGTGAGTTCTTTTTAGACCGAGTGGAGTTTCTCGGCCATGTAGTCACTGGAGATGGAATCTCGGTGGATCCCAGGAAGATTGCTGTAGTTGAGACGTGGAAGGCTCCGACGTCAGTTTCAGAGATCAGGAGCTTTCTGGGTTTAGCAGGCTATTATAGAAAGTTCGTCCAGGACTTTGCTAGGATAGCTGAACCCATGAAGAAGCTGACGCGGAAGGACGTAGAGTACATCTGGTCAGAGGACTGCCAGGCAGCGTTTGAGGAGCTGAAGAGGAGACTGACAACCGCTCCAGTTCTGACTTTACCTTCAGGTTCTGGAGGTTTTACCATATACAGCGATGCTTCTGGAAAGGGGTTAGGATGTGTCCTACAGCAGCATGGAAAAGTGATTGCTTATGCATCTAGGCAATTGCGGACTCATGAGCGGAATTATCCTACCCATGACCTCGAGTTAGCTGCGGTGATCTTTGCACTCAAGTTATGGAAATATTACTTATACGGAGAGCGTGTGGAGATTTTTACTGACCACAAAAGCTCGAAGTATGTGTTCACGCAGAAAGAGCTGAACATGAGGCAAAGACGATGGTTGGAGTTGATGAAGGACTTCGACATCGATTTACAGTATCACCCTGGAAAGGCAAATGTAGTGGCGGATGCGTTGAGCAGGCATCCGATGGCATGGTACCTGATGATTGATCGGCATTTGCGGAAGGATCTGGAGAAGCTCGGCATCGAGCTAGTTCGGCCGGGATCAGTGGTACAGATGATGGCACTTAATATTCAGTCAGGTTTGATAGAGCAGATCCGGGAGGCACAGTCTACAGATGAGAGCCTTCGCAGACTTCGACCCCAGGCTTTAGCTGGATTACTGGATGACTTCACTATAGCAGAGGATGGATCCTTGAGGCATGGCAGCCGATTGTGCGTGCCGAAGGAAGAGCTGGTAGAGGCAGTCTTGCAGGAGGTGCACCGATTGAGATATTCTATTCACCCTGGTGCTAACAAGATGTACCGTGACTTGCGGAAACATCTTTGGTGGCACGGGATGAAGAGGGATGTATCACGTTTTATCTCGAGATGCCTAGTTTGCCAGCAGGTCAAGGCGGAGCGCCAGAGGCCAGCTAGTTTGTTGCAGCCGTTACCCATTTCCGAGTGGAAGTAGGAACATATTACGATGGACTTCGTCTCAGGGCTTCTTCGTTTCCAAGGAGGGAAGGATGCCATTTGGGTCATCGTAGACAGGCTGACGAAGTGTGCGCACTTCATACCCTTCAAGGTGGGGCTTTCCACCGAGAAGTTGGCGGAGCTATACATGCAGCAGATAGTTCGCCTACACGGAGTGCCGGTGAGCATCGTGTCAGACAGAGACAGCAGATTCACATCCCACTACTGGAGGAGCTTGCAGGAGGAGTTGGGCAGCAGGCTCAAGTTCAGTATGGCGTACCACCCGCAGACAGATGGGCAGTCCGAGAGGACGATACAGACACTAGAGGATATGCTGAGGACCTGCGTGCTGGACTTCGAAGGATCATGGGAGAGCCATCTGCACTTGGTAGAGTTTTCATACAACAACAGCTACCAAGCCAGTATCGGTATGTCTCCTTTCGAGACGCTTTATGGACGACGATGCCGTACACCGCTCTTTTGGGATGATGTTGGAGACAGAGTTATGCTTGGGCCAAAGATGATCACGGATGCAGCAGAGAAAGTCGGGATGATCAGAGACAGGCTCAGAGTAGCTCAGGATAGGCAGAAACACTGGGCTGATGCTAGTCGCAGACCGATGGAGTTCGCAGACGGTGATATGGTGCTAGTGAAGATATCACCTACTAGAGGGACGATCCGGTTCGGACGAGGAGGGAAGCTGAGCCCCAGATACATCGGGCCGTTCGAGATACTCGGCAGGATCGGAGAGGTAGCTTACAGGGTTGCACTTCCACCCAACTTAGCAGGAGTTCACGACGTCTTTCACGTATCTCAGCTGAGGAGATATGTTCTAGACCCCAGTCATGTGCTAGATCATTCAGAGTTGGAGGTCGGACCGAGCCTTACAGTTTCTGAGCAGCCAGTAGAGATATTAGACAGGAGAGAGAAGAGGCTGAGGAACAAGGTTATACCCCTAGTGCGAGTAGCTTGGAGCCGTCACTCCCCAGGTGAATATACTTGGGAGAGGGAGTCGGACATGAGGGAGAGATACCCTTACTTGTTCGATCCAACCGCTGCGAGAGAACCACCCGTTCCCGCTTGATACCTTAGAGGTTAGTTTCGATCGCAGCCTTAGTCATTTTGTTGCACTGCTTGCTATGTTAGAATATTGTAGGGTCTTCAATCCTTGTGAATTTCGAGGACGAAATTTTTCAAGGAGGGAAGACTTGTAAGCCCCTATTTTTCAAATTTCATTTTAATTAGTGCTAATTAATTATTAATGTTAATTTTAGCCTTAAAATAATTATTAGGATTTTTAGGAATTTTTCTAGAATTTTTAAATGATTTTTTAATACAAAAATATTGATTTGTAATTTTTTAAAATATTTTAATATCATTTTGCAATTTTTTGAATTGTTTTTATATCAGTATGCAATTTATTTAATTGTTAATATGTCAGTTTGTAATTAGTGAATTGTTTTTAATTATGGAATGCAAATTTATATTTACATATTAGGGACTTGGGGACCTATCCGTAAATTCCTAAACTACAGGGACCTAAACGAAATTCCTAACCCTAACTGCCCCCGACGACCAGCCACGTCGCCGGCGACCGACCGACCTACTTTCCCCGTCTTCCCCGGCCAATCCACCGCCTCAACACCCCTATTTAAACTCCCCTCCTCTCCCTAGACTCGACCTTAACCCTAACCGACCACTCCAACCCCCTTTCTTCTCCGACAAACCTAAACCCTAACCCTAACTCCGGCGACCCCCAGCGCCGCCTCCACAGCCGTCGTCGTCACCAACCACCACCACCATTCGACGCGCCCTGTCGAGACGACCCCAGCACCACCGGAGCGCCGCCGTCCCGACGTCTCCACCGCCGGCCAGCACACTCAAACCCCCCCGACTTGTTGGACACGTGAGTAGCAGTGCTGTTTGTGTCGTGTGTGTCTCGTGTTGGGCATGGGTTGTTCGCCGTGTCCTGGCGAGCACGAGCGTGGACCTGGACACGTGAAATTCGTGTCGTGCGTGTCGAATCGACCCAGACACGTTAATACCTGTGTCCCTAACTGTCAGGACACAGGACTGTGTTATATTATTTTTTTATCTTCTAAATCACTTAAAACCTAATAAAATTAACCTAAGTCCTATCCCTAACACAACTGATGGGCTGACCCCCTGGCCAGCCCGTCTTAACCTAAACCCCCCCTGCGCAGGCTCCAGTTCGAGCCCCCCTTTCTGTTTCTTTTCTTTTTCTTTTCTGTTTTATATATATATTTATATATATATGTATATATATATATTAGTATATATATATGTATACTGTATTTTGACAGTATTTTATATGTATGTATATATATTTTATAGTTAGTGAATTTTATATATATATGTTTGTATATATGTATATATTTTCATGTGTATATATATATTATTATATATACACTTTATAATTAAGTGTTTTCTTATATATATATATATATATATATATATATATATATATATATATATATATATATATATATATATATATATATATATATATTTGTATATATATATACTTTATAAATTAAGTATTTTCCCTATACATAGATATATGTACTTTCAACATATGTATGTATATATTTATTTTGTATAATTTTACCTTATTAAAATATTAATATTATTTTTGCACTTTTACCAAATTGTATTTTAGTATATTTAAATTACTGCAACCATTTGGTGTCCAAACCTAGCATGGGTTTTTGGGCTCAAATATGTTTTCACAAATTCAAGACCTGTACAAGTCATATTGGACTTGATTCATGGCCTTGGGTCCTGTATTTGAACTTTGGTTCAAATTATATACAAGGACAAAATATGCAGATATTTTAATTATTTAATTTCAATTGTATGCAATGCTGTTTTTGGATTTCTGAAAATACTTAGAGTACTGTTAAAATTCTGGAAAAATGGTATTTGATACTATGTTACTTTAGATAATTTAGTATAATTTTTGTAGTATTTAACTTACTGTTTTGCCACTAGTTTGGCATATGAAACCAAAACTCATTTTCTGTATACTTAGGAAAACTGATTTTTATAAAATATTTGTACTGGTTAATAAATTCCAGAAAAATTATAATAAATTTCTATGATTAACAAGGATCACTTTGGTACTTTACTTTAAGAAAAACTAGGTTTTTTGTCTATCTCTAAAATTATTAGAACACAATGATCATTTGATTTATTTATTGATTAATTACGACTTGTAGCTTTTTGTGTTATTTTGAGTTTTAGCCGTGTTGAACCCCACCCCTCACTAGTGTAAAGACCCTAGAAAGTTAGTTAAAGTAGTGTGTCATCCCACATTGGTCTCCTATGCCAAAGTCATCATTTTGGCTAGGTGCCCAGTCACAAGTCGTGTTTCACCAATTAGTGTCCTAGTGTTTTAGCTTATTGTAAAAACTAAGTTATTATATTTACTTCTACAGTGACGAGTTACCGGACATCCATAGCACTGTTATCGCAGCTTGTTTTGCTTTGCTTTGCTAGAGGCAAGTACTTTCTACAAACTTTACATACTGTTACATAAATGAACTGCTAATCCAACCATGTTAAATGCTGATCCTTGGGGTAGCAAGTTAAAATATCACATGTTGTACTTTCCATTTCTACCATGCTTAGAACAGTCTTTATGTATCTCTCACATGATTAGGATATGGGTTATGGGGAAACTAATGGTAGAGTAGGTGATCATGACCCCCCTATAGTAGCGAGCGAGGTCGCATTTTATATGCATACCTTGCCGTAGGCCATTATCCCGCATGTCTGCACGGATGTACACCTATGCCTGTTGACTTGTACGTATGTACATTTTATTTACATGTACCACAGTACATTGTACATCTATTGACCGATCACGTACTTGCTACAGTTTTAAACACTACATATACATCTGTCTCTATGACATATGTATCCTTGCCATGATAGATTGTGTGATGCCATATTTCCAGTTATTTCCTCTTATATTCATTTACATATTTCATATGCTAGTTTGCTAGATTCAGTACTTGCTTCCGTCCTGACAGGATAACGTTGTAGGTATCCTTACTGAGGAGGAGTTACTCTGCGACACCTATTATGGAGTTACTGCCGAGGACCCGACTTTGCCATACGAGGATGTTCCTGCGGGGAGACTCGTCTAGTTTGCTTAGCTGTCTGGGATATCTAGTGTAGTCATGTATTAGGCTACATATTTTATAACCGGACATGTATCCAGTTTTATATTTCAGTTCACTTGTACTTGGACATTTTACTATATACGACGACTTTTGTGTTTGGAGCATTTATGATTCTTCTTCACTTATAGAACTGTTAGCACATTTAGTCTTATCCTGTTGTCTTTAGAACAGCTTACTACATTTTATCTCAACGTAGGCTGGACATGACTCGGCCTGGCCCAACAATTTGGGTAGCGGGTCGTGACACCAAGTCCAGGCACTCATCTAATGTGGCACCGTAGTAAGTAGGGCAGAACGCCTCAGCTTCGTCCTCTGTAATATTTTCAACAGGTCCAGTCAGGATGGGAACGAGCACATATCTCTCAAACAGTTCATAGCAGGTTAGGAAAATAAATCATGCAATAGAGTAAAATACATGAAGTACTGAATGGAAGTACAGGTAAAACAGGAGATATTTTGTAACTGAAAGTAAATACATGATAGTAGAGACTGTAAGTGACTACGTGATTTAGAGTACAATATGGTTATGTAAACGGCTTAGGGGCACATGAATACAAATAAGGAGGCATATTTATACAGCTACTGGGGATAATGTTCACATAACCAATTCTACTCACCCCGCCCCAATTAATACACAAGGATCCATTCATGTTACGTTATAAGCACATGAATACAACTAAGATACGTGAACTCATGTAATGAGTAGTACATGAGGCACGTGATAAAGCACATGAGAACATGTAAAAACATAAACTAGTACGAGTACAAGGAGTACCTGATGCACATGACAAAGTAGATGAACATAAAATATCCGATGCACCCGTAGAGGGATAACATCTCAGGAAAGGATCCATATAGTACTAATCCGTGAAGATACGTGTCAGCATCATGTAGAGTAATCTAGAGCAAGAATATAGTCCAGATAGGTATGAAAAGATCAGAGAATGTACTCGCCTGCTAACTGAATATCCGAGATGAAAGTACTGTCCGTGGAGTGGTGTCTGGCTCCTATTTAGAACAGTAAAAGTCACAACAAGTCCAGAATAGAAATGAAATGCACTACAATGCATTCTACATGAATCTAGGTCAATCTAGACCAAAGTCAACTCTTGGTCAACTCTGGTCAACCCTAGAAGTCAAACTAGGTCAACCAAGTCAAACCTAAGTCAACTAGTCTAATCTAGGTTTAGCAAGTCATTCTAGGTTCTAACAAGTCTACTCTAGGTTTACTAAGGCTAAACAGTCTATCTAGATTCCAACTAGGCATACCATGCCTAACCAACCTATAACATTACACACAAGATATTATCTATATCTAACAATACACATATTGATATAAATATTATAATCTAACTTAGAAATACATATCCTATAGCCACTATACCATATTACCCATATATCATAACATATCATATCACATAATATCATATATATATATATATATATATATATATATATATATATATATATATATATATATATATATATATATATATATACATTTTCACACAATCCTATATATAACTAATATATATGTACAACATTATGATATATTATATATGATACATGTATATATATAACCCTCAATACATATATACATACATATGTATAGAGAGAGGGGAACTTCACATGTTCAAGTGTATGTGTGTGTGTGTGTAAGACTAGAGAGTGAGGGTGTGAGTGACTATTCAGAATTTGAGAACAGTGGCAGTATCCCAATCCTGGAAAAATCAGTAAGGAAGCAACCATGACTCAAGCCAAACTCAGATTTCAATTTAAAGCCTCAATACAGTTAACAGTTAACACATCAAAGTCTAAGTTCTATTAAAGGAAAACAGGTTTTATAGAAACTGAAAAAAGGAAACAGTGCTAACCATGAACTCAGGTTTACACATGTTGAAACCACATATTCATCAATCCCACTCTCAGGTTCCTAAAATTCTCATTCAGTCTAAATTACAGAACTCATTCTCAGGCATTTAACTCCTATTTCAGTTAAACAGTAAAAGAAAGGAAAGGAAATCAGTTTACAAATCAAACAATACCTCCACCCATATATCAGTTATCAATATTTCAGCCCATAGCTAAAACAGCCTATTCTCAGGTTTCTAAATGATTAGTTAACAACAAACATAGATGAGAAGGGAAAGAAAACTAGTTAAGGTATTGAACTAAGGAGAAATCTCAGATTTGTTGAACCTAATCACAGTTTAAACACATCCATAACAGGTGTAAGGAAAACTGGAACAGGGAGAAATACTCAGGTTACACATATTCTCAGGTTTTGAAATTCGAATGAAGGAGAAACTCAGGTTATTACATTTCAGTGAATCACACAGGTATACACAGGAAATCAATTCAGTTTAAGACATATAAATCAACATCCATAACTCAGTTTAATATAAATCATGAATCATAATCAGTTACAAATCATTCTAGATGGTTTAAACTATTCTCAGGTTTTTAAACGGAACACAAACCAAGTTCAACGATTTCGAAAATGAATCCAATAGCCAAAATCTCATTCTCACAACTACAAGCCTATAATTGAGTTTAGAAACTTAGTTAGCATGAATTATAATAGGTAGGGATCATAAATAGTTGAAAAAAAAGTAAACAAATAGGGAAATAAAAGGTTTTGAATTTCTGGAACAAAAGTATCAGAGATGTATCAGGAATAACAAAAAAACCTAAGTTCGAATCCATATTCCTCATCCAAAACCTAAGTTAATCATTTAACTAAAATAACAGAGATTATATAACATACCTAGGATCTATTTAGCAACTTAAAACATTATTTAAGCTATTAAAAATCGAATGAACAGTGAACACAAAAACTAGAACACTGAACTACACAGTGCACTACACGTGCACAGGCCATATCGTGTCCGACATGACACGACACGAGAGCTCATGAAACTCGAGGAGCCTCGTGTCAGTCATGGATATGACTCACGTGTCAAGTTTCGTGGGTTGAAACCCTGTGTGCACAGAGCAGTGCCACCCGAACAGCAGGGCAAGCCCCTTGCCCGCGCGCGTGGGTGCACGATCGCGTGTCACGCGCTCGTGTCGACTCAACCTGACACGAAAACATGCTCAGTATCTAAGAAATGCATAAGCGAGGTGAAAATAGATTTTCCTATTCAAACACAATTCACAAAATCGAACGAAATGCCCTTTGAGGTATTTCGTCGAACACATTCCTAACACACTGATACGTGTCCGATACGGACACGAAAAGGGTTCAAATTCTAGGGTTAGCCTATCCTACTGTTAGGTTAGGGTTAGGGCATCCTAGAAATGAATTTTAACAGAATTTACAAGCAATAGAATGGATTATTCCTATAGATGAACAATGGGTTAAAATCCCCAAATGGGAAGAGTTCCACAAGCCACCAAACTCCCTCAAATTGTGTTCTTCCTAAAAATACTCAACATTAACAGCAAGAAAACTAATATTAGGTCCTATTGTAATTTGTTTGGAGGAATTTGGAGTAAAAATGGATTTTTTAAGAATTTACAAGGATGGAGGCTCACCTCTTCCAAATGGCAATGATTTCCTAAAGAGGTAAGCCCTAATTTCAAGGTGGTATAAATAGGGGGGAAACACACTATGGCCGGCCAGATTTTTAGGGTTAGGGTTTGGTTCAAGGGGTGTGGGCCTATGGGCCATTAAGCCTTTAAGTCATAAAATGACTTGTGATTTCATAAGCCATTCCTTAATCAATCTAGCTCCTAATTTTCCCAATTTAAATCCAATGAGTTAATCCTCACTAACTTAAGTCAACCTAGGTTTTATCCTAATCACTTAGTCAAGACCTAGGTTAGCCACTAGGTTAGTCTCCAAGGTCAACATAAGTCAAAGTCCACTAAAACACCAAAAATCAATTATTCTAAAATCACTTAAAAATCACATTAATTATAAATAATAATAATAATTCAAAATAAATTCCAAAATTTTGAAAATGACCAAAATACCCTTAAGCTAGAAAAGTGGTAGTGACACTTGCGGGTCAACTGCGTCAGTGGTGCTGAAATTCGAGCAAAGTCTGATACAAACCGCCGGTAATAGCCAGCCAATCCTAGGAAACTCTGAACTTCTACGACGGTACTCGAAAGTGGCCATGTCTATATAGCCACTATCTTCTGGGGGTCTACTTCCAATCCATCTCTGGTGATGATATGACCTAAGTACGAGATACGATCCAGCCAAAACTCGCACTTACTGAACTTCGCGTACAACTGGTGCTCCCTGAGAATTTGAAGAACTACAAGAAGATGCTTCTCATGCTCTGCCTCATTCTTGCTATAGTGTACGATGTCGTCTATAAATACTATCACGAACTAGTCCAAATAGGGCATGAAGATACGATTCTTGAGTTCCATGAATACAGCTGGCGCATTGGTCGCTCCAAATGGCATAACAAAGAACTCTTAATGTCTATATCTAGATCTGAATGCTGTCTTCGGGACGTCTTGCTTTCTGACTCTGATCTGATGGTATCCTGACCATAAGTCAATCTTCAAGAATACTGCCACTTCTCTGAGTTGATCAAATAAATCATCTATCCTTGGTAGAGGATATCTGTTCTTGATTGTTACAGAGTTCAAGGTATGATAATCAATACATAATCTTGACGTACCATCCTTCTTTTTTACAAGAAGTATCGGGGCTCCCTAAGGTGGTCCACTAGTACGAATGAATCCCTTGGTTCTAAGTTCTTCAATCATCTTGTACAAGATCTCTAACTCTGAAGGTGCCATTCTGTAGACTCCCCCTGACACTGGTGCCGTTCCTGGAAGAAAATCAATGGTGAACTCTATCCCTCTCTCTGGGGGTATGCCTGGAAGCTCTTCGGAAAATACATCAGGGAACTGTCGCCCCTAGTTTTCAAAAACAGGGGTATTTTTGTCATTTTACATTTTTGAATATTTTTAAAATTTAATTTATTATTTATGATATTATTTTAGGGTTGAAATTTATTTTATTATTTATGATATTATTTTGGGGTTATTTGAGTCGGGTTCGAATTTTAACTCATTCCGACTTGTATCGGGGACCCGGGGTAGTTTTGACTCTAGTGGGCCCACACACTAGTTAGGCATGGCCCACATAATATTAATTTTAGTCCACATGATATTAATTTTAGTTAGTGACTAGACTAATTATTTTGGTTAGTACTAATATGGATTAGTGTTTTAGGATTGACCAAACTACCCCCGACTTAACCCCTTACCAATGTATTAGTAAATAGACTAGAAAAGGGGCTTTTGGACTTTTCCTAATAGGACAAAACCACCTTTATGGCCAGCCATAATAAGGATAGGGTTGAGCCTCCCATTTGTCATTATCCATCTATTTTTCTCTCTCTTGTTCTTCTCCAAATTTCTAGAGAGCAAATCCCTATCATTTCTCCACCAAATCAACTCCTTCTTCCACCAAATCTTCTTCTTTTCTCCTCTACTACATGAAAAGAAGGAAGCTATCCAAGTTTGGAAGGATTTGGAGCTCGTTCGTGTCCTTTTGGAATCTCTACGTGTCGGTGTCGCTCCGGGAAGGCTTTTCTTCGATTCGATCTACCGGGAGGTATAAATCCCTTCTCCTTTTCATTTTCTCATGCATATAGGTCTATTTTGAACCCATAGGAATGACTCCATGGTTGTATCTCCATTTGTGTCCATTTTGTGTCCATTTGGAGGTCATAAGAGTGTCCTTTGTGTTGTGGTTGTGTCCATGTGGAAAAATCCCAAATTTGGACACTATGTGTTGTTGTTATGTATGAATAAATTATTACATGTTTAATCTCATATTTTTGTATTGGAGATGTGTTCTATAGTGTCTCATATATATATATATATTAGTGTAGAGAGTGAGTTCTTGATATATTATGTTATATACTTGTGTTCTTTTGTCTCAAACTACCAAAATCCGTCATGATTTTTATCCACGTTTTTAATTTCAGTCATAACTTAGAAATGTCATAACTTCTAGCTCAAAGCTCAGTTTAATCTCTCGTTTTTTTTTAAAAGAAGCGTATTGAAGTTAGCTTTCCAAAAACATGTATTAATAGGCCTAATTCTTTCTGTAACTTTCTGGAGAATTATTTGAGTGTCAGCTGTACGAAAGACAAATGCGTTCTCGGTATTTTCACGATTTTGGGAGTTTTCGGAAACGAAAATGCGATCCGTTTAAAGTTTCGGAAAGGTAACACATAGATCTATAACATACTTTAATCCTAGAATTTAATTCATACTGAGTTGGTACAGTATTGATTATTAGTAGGAGTTACTATTCGGCATATACATTTTGTGCACCCTTGTGTGTAATATAATATTCTATTTGATTTTAACCCATGTTAATGTATATACATTATATAACTAAATAGAGAATGCAAGTATGAGTAAATGGTTAAATAAATGATGTATGAGGTGTAAGTATCCTATCTAATGTAAGCATGTATAAGTATGGCTTGTAATGAATATGTAGGTTCCATAGTATGTAATGTATGGTGCATATAGTGGTGCAAAAGAATAAATGAATGATTAATGAATGCAAGCATGAATGTAATGTAATAATAGATGTAATGTATGCAATATACAAGTTAATGAGATGTAATGTTCTATGTTAACACAAATCCTATATTACCTCATGTACCCCCTTACACTATGTTGACACTATCACACTTGACACATTGTTCACTTACACTTTGAAACTCTTTGATATGTATACACTATGTATGCCCATTTAACTCTCACTTGTCCCTTTGTCATGTTCACATACACACACATAGCCTCTTAAATAAGTATTTATGAATATAGTTAACTTAGCTATGTATGTATATTATATATATGTTAGCATATTGTGTTGTAATATATGAGTTTATATAACCATTTGAAATGTCATGATTATAGACCTAATGTTGAATACCAATATATGCATGTGTATATAGGTGTAGACATATATAGTTTAAAGTAATAGATTACCTAGTGTATATCCAATGTGAATTCTTGCCTATTTGAGTATTGAATAATTGCATGCTATATAGAGTTGGGTATATGTTGGCTTGTATAGCCTTGTATTGATGTGTGCTTGCTAGGATAGTCTTGGTTAGGCCTAGTAAGACTTACTGGGTTAGGACATAACCTAGTTTGACTAGTACAGTTGACCAAGGGTTGACTTTGGCCTAGTTTGACCTAGATTCATGTAGAATGCATTGTAGTGCTTTATATTACCCTTGTGGACATGTTATGATTTTTGCTGTTCTAATTAGGAGCCAGACACCTTGTAACCTGTGTTGCTTTAAATAGGACTCTGTGGCTTCAGTTGGACCCTCTATACTTATCAGCTTAGGACCGCAGGCGAGTACATTCACTGATAGTTTTTATTGTCTTGATATCTACTATATCCGATTCAGTCGTAGTGTTTTACTTGATTTCCGACACGACGGTTCACGGACTAGTATACGTCGGATCCTGTCATGAGATGTTATTCCTGGACTTTCTTGGTATATGGGTATGAGATATTTTCGTGTTCCTGTACTTGTATAGACATTGATTTGGGAGTGGGCTGGCCTCCTGCTCTCGAACCCTGTGTCATGACGTGCCATGTCCGGATCCGTGATACTATTCGGGGGATAGAAGGGAATTATTAGGGGTTATGTGATCAAAGCCTCCGTGTGTTACTATATATTGCTAGCGCCACCCTCACCTCACGTAAGATGTAGCAGATACCTCGTGCCGGTTATCCAGGTTGGCCGGCATGACCCTTTCCAGAGATTTTCGTGTGATTGTCGGGCCAAGTGGATAACCTTTCTGTGTTTCCTAGCCGATCACATTTTGCCCTAATAGTTCAAATCACTTTTTATTTATTTGTTGTCATATCTTACATTCCAATTCACCTTTACTTACTGTACTTTCACCATGCTATGATTCATTTCTCATATGCTCTACCTGCCTTTTATACTGTACCATAATAATGGGACTAGGTTCTGTTCGAAAGAAGGGTTACAACTTCGGTCCTTGTTTGGTTTAAGGGTTGTAACTCGGCTTTCAAATGGTTCCCAAGTCGCCTATATTCTTTGTCTTGTATCTCATTATTACTCTCTTATAGTATTTCTCAATTCATATGGAACTGCTGTTGGTGTTTGTACTTGCTCATTTTCCTGACAGGATATGTTGACAAATTTTACAGATAGCTTGAAGATTTCCTGCTAGTCTAGAGGAGCCACATTAGAGGTTGTTTAGTTAGCTATTCTCAGTTGTCTGGAGTTGTATTTACTTGTGGAGTACTGTATTTGAGTTTGAGATGTATTCTGAGTTTGTACCTTAGACACTTAGACTTCTATCTGTTGTATCTCTTTTCGATTTCATGTTTTATCTATCTTCCTTTATGCTCTACCTTAGATGTGATTGAGTTTACATTCTGCTATGTCACCCACATTCGGGGAGTATAAACTGTTTAGTCTTATACTGTTAGATGCATTGAGACCTAGGACAATGTTCTACCGCCGACACTGCGGCGTAGGCTGGGCGTTGTTACGTTCTCGTGCCCTAACTCTAGGGTGCGGGTCGTGACACATTTTTAGTGGTGGCCCATGCAGGTCGAGACTAAAAGTGTAGTGGTATTCGAACTAGAGTACCACTACAGCCTGCAGTAGGATTAGGATATATTTTGAAGGTACTCAATCACAGTTAGGACCCTTGAGAGATTCCCGGGACGACCCTTGAGAATCTTATTTAACTTCGATTTGAAAACTCTTTTTCCTTGATTGATTTATCTTTACTTTCTGCTATTGAATTTGATTTTGATGGATTATTATTGAATTTGAGTTTGTATTTATTGATTTTGAAGGATGATTATTGAATTTTAAATTTTGATGATAGCTGTTGCATCCGAGTTTGTATTTTCATGGATTTTTGTTCATTTTTGTATTTTGATGTTCGTTGATAAATTTGAATTGATTTTTGAGTATTCATTGTTGATTTAAATTAATTTTGTCAAGATGAAATTATATGGGCTAGGTCATCTAAGTTATGGAGTCTAGTCTTCTACAGTCATATTAGCCAGCATGGTGAGGACATATAGTTTGACTTGGATATATCTCTCGGGTGTAGGAATTTAAGGTTTTCGCAGCCAAGCTAGCGGCATCGCGAAAATGTTAAATACCATGATTTTAGAGGTATGTGCCTAAGTCGAGGACTCTGTGATTATCGTAGCCTTGCTTACTAGTATGACGAGGATTTAGTGTACCATAATTTTGGACAGACGCATATGATTATCAGATTGTACCTTAAATGTTTTCGAAACATGTTTTCTCTACTTTTGTTTCTGTCCTTCAAAAAAAATTTAATTATTAATTGTTTTGTTTTGTTTGCTTCTCATTATTTAACTTAAGAGTAGGTTTGCCTGTTTTTATAAACCTTTGCGTAACTTCTTGCTATGAGTTTCTTCTTAATGCAATGAATCGATAATTTTGCTAGACTTTATCTTGGATTTGATAATTTAGCTCTGGATTTCAAAATGGTTCTTCTTTAAATAGATAAGCAAAACAAATTTTATCGTTATTTCTTCCTTGCTATTATTCTTGTATTAAATAATAATAATAAAACTGCCTTGATTACGTCAATCACCTGCTTGCAATCTTGGTAGGAATCTAAATGTTAGTCTTAACGTACAAATAATTTTTTTTATATTAGGACATGAGAATATGTATATGAATATATATAGCAGATATTTTGCCTAACACGTATGCATGCTACACTTGATTTTTCCACCTATCTAAATACATATTAATATGTTGTTGATGTTTAAATTGTCAAAACCCCAATATTTCTGGTTCTCTGCTTTTTCATGTTTAAATTCATAATTTAAATATAAATTTTATATTATTAGTTATGTTTAAATCACTGCACATGTATGTTATACGTGGGGTTTCAATTCAAAATTTTGGTTGAATTTTGTGTTTAAATTGGTAAAATCTGAGACTGTGTGCATGTTAACCCTTGATGCGGGATTTCAAATGTTAGTTCAAATTGCTGTTTTATTTCTTAAATGTAATATTTGAGCTATATACCTTGTGGGAAGTAGGGATATAAATTTAGGTTTCATATTCTTACATGTTAGTTGTGATAAACATTGAGTTAGTTTTTAATGTTCAAATTTCTCCAAAATCCTGAAAACTAGTTACATGTTAACATTTTTACATTGATTTCCATGTTTAGTTAAATTTCAGATTTAACATGTAATATTGAACTGTGTGCATAGATAAATGTATGGATAGTATGTTAGGGTTTCATTTCTATCATGTTAGGATGTATTAGGACCATTGAGATGGGTTGCAATGTTTCAAAACCCTAAAATCTGAGACTGCATTATGTTAATATTTCACTGTTTTAAATGTTAGCTTATTTTCAGACTTTGCATGTAAATGCTGAACTAAAACTGGGTTTAACCTTTCAATACTAGGCTATAACCCTGTACAAGGACACACACACACCCTCTTTATATATATATGTATAAGGTTAGCCATGCATGTTATGAGTAAATAAGTTGCGTATTGTAGATTGTTTAACCAATATGCCATGATTAGTGTAACTTGATAGCCGTTGTTTTGAAACCCAATTTCTTATATACAATTTTATGTATATTTCGTCTACACACATGCCTACTATCTTACCATATTAACCTGTTCACATACACCCATACACACACAAACCATATAACATTACATAATGCCAGCTTTTCCCTCTCTAACGCTCTCTATATATATATTGTGATTGGATTTCAATGCAAGTGACTTTCAATTCTTTAACTTTGAAATAGATTTTTCTGTACCCTTTTAGATTATTGGAAGTTACCTTTCTTATTTTTATATATTTTTTTATGAGTACCAGCTTTCACATAGGATGGTAGACTGTCTTACAGTTTTGATGATTTGTTATTTCTGTATCTTTTTCAGTTTAGCACTCTAGATTTCTTGTGTGTTTGATACCCTATGACCGTCTTGGTTTAGCATGACTAGTATACCTAGATGAGACTTTCACTACCACCGTATGCAATGACCCTATATGTCGTCCTTTTGATCACATGATTTGTTTTAATCTGGGACTTTGATTGTGGGGGTTTGACCTAGAGGGAGTATGGATATTTTAATTTCGAGGAAAAAATTTTTCTAAGGTGGGTAGACTTGTAACACCCAATTTTCTAAAATGAGAGTAATTTTGAAATTTTGTAATTTTAATTATTTATTGATTTGACATTTAAATCATGATATAATTTTTGGTAATTTTTTTAAATCATTTTAAATCTATTTAAAATCTTGACTTGTAATTTTGATGTTTTGCTAGTAAAACCCTAGAGACTGTTTGACCTAGAGCCTAACAATGTGATTAGGATGTTTAAATGTCATTTCTGGCCTAAGGATATTTGCATTTGACCTCCTTGAATTATTTTGATATTTATTGCGTTGATGATTATTAATTTTGACCTTTGATAGGTGTGATGGTTTTGTGTCCGTATCGGACACGTATCAGTTTTTATTTATAAATGTTTGATGTGCCTCAAGGAGATTTTTTTTATTGCTGATTTTTTTTGAAAAGTATTTGAATGAGATTGTTTTCTGCATGTGTTTCCTGTGATTGCTTTGTTTTAATTTTGAGGACGAAATTTTTTTAAGGTGGATAGATTTGTCACCCCCAGTTTTCAAAAACAGGGGTATTTTTGTTATTTTATATTTTTGAATATTTTTAAAATTTATTTTATTATTTATGATATTATTTTGGGGTTGAAATTTATTTTATTATTTATGATATTGTTTTGGGGTTATTTGAGTCGGGTTCGAATTTTAACTCATTCCGACTTGTATCGGGGACCCGGGGTAGTTTTGACTCTAGCGGGCCCACACACTAGTTAGGCATGGCCCACATAATATTAATTTTAGTCCACATGATATTAATTTTAGTTAGTGACTAGACTAATTATTTTGGTTAGTACTAATATGGATTAGTGTTTTAGGATTGACCAAACTACCCCCGACTTAACCCCTTACCAATGTATTAGTAAATAGACTAGAAAAGGGGCTTTTGGACTTTTCCTAATAGGACAAAACTACCTTTATGGCCAGCCACAATAAGGATAGGGTTGAGCCTCCCATTTGTCGTTATCCATCTATTTTTCTCTCTCTTGTTCTTCCCCAAATTTTTAGAGAGCAAATCCCTATCATTTCTCCACCAAATCAACTCCTTCTTCCACCAAATCTTCTTCTTTTCTCCTCTACTCCATGAAAAGGAGGAAGCTACCCAAGTTTGGAAGGATTCGGAGCTCGTTCGTGTCCTTTTGGAATCTCTACGTGTCGGTGTCGCTCCGGGAAGGCTTTTCTTCGATTCGATCTACCGGGAGGTATAAATCCATTCTCCTTTTCATTTTCTCATGTATATAGGTCTATTTTGAACCCATAGGAATGACCCCATGGTTGTATCTCCATTTGTGTCCATTTCGTGTCCATTTGGAGGTCATAAGAGTGTCCTTTGTGTTGTGGTTGTGTCCATGTGGGAAAATTCCAAATTTAGACACACTATGTGTTGTTGTTATGTATGAATGAATTATCACATGTTTAATCTCATATTTTTGTATTGGAGATGTGTTCTATAGTGTCTCATATATATATTAGTGTAGAGAGTGAGTTCTTGATATATTATGTTATATACTTGTGTTCTTTTGTCTCAAACTACCAAAATCCGTCATGATTTTTATCCACGTTTTTAATTTCAGCCCTAAATTAGAAATATCATAACTTCTAGCTCAAAGCTCAGTTTAATCTTCCGTTTTTTTGAAAGAAGCGTATTGAAGTTAGCTTTCCAAAAACATGTATTAATAGGCCTAATTATTTCTGTAACTTTCTGGAGAATTATTTGAGTGTCAGCTGTACGAAAGACAAACACGTTCTCGGTGTTTTCACGATTTCGGGAGTTTCCGGAAACGAAAATGCGATCCGTTTGAAGTTTTGGAAAGCTAACACATAGATCTATAACATACTTTAATCCTAAAAATTAATTCATGCTGAGTTGGTACAGTATTGATTATTAGTAGGAGTTACTATTCGGTATATGCATTTTGTGCACCCTTGTGTGTAATATAATGTTCTATTTGATTTTAACCCATGTTAATGTATATACATTATGTAACTAAATAGAGAATGCAAGTATGAGTAAATGGTTAAATAAATGATGTATGAGATGTAAGTATCCTATCTAATGTAAGCATGTATAAGTATGGCTTGTAATAAATATGTAGGTTCCATAGTATGTAATGTATGGTGCATATAGTGGTACAAGAGAATAAATGAATGATGAATGAATGCAAGCATGAATGTAATGTAATAATAGATGTAATGTATGCAATATACAAGTTAATGAGATGTAATGTTCTATGTTAACACAAATCCTATATTACCTCATGTACCCCCTTACACTATGTTGACACTATCACACTTGACACATTGTTCACTTACATTTTGACACTCTTTGATATGTATACACTATGTATGCCCATTTAACCCTCACTTGTCCCTTTGTCATGTTCATATACACACACATAGCCTCTTAAATAAGTGTTTATGAATATAGTTAACTTAGCTATGTATGTATATTATATATATGTTAGCATATTGTGTTGTAATATATAAGTTTATATAACCATTTGAAATACCATGATTATAGACCTAATGTTGAATACCAATATATGCATGTGTATATATGTGTAGACATATATAGCTTAAAGTAATAGATTATCTAGTGTATATCCAATGTGAATTCTTGCCTATTTGAGTATTGAATAATTGCATGCTATATAGAGTTGGGTATATGTTGGCTTGTATAGCCTTGTATTGATGTGTGCTTGCTAGGATAGTCTTGGTTAGGCCTAGTAAGACTTACTGGGTTAGGACATGACCTAGTTTGACCTAGTTTGACTAGTACAGTTGACCAAGGGTTGACTTTGGCCTAATTTGACCTAGATTCATGTAGAATGCATTATAGTGCTTTATATTACCCTTCTGGACATGTTGTGATTTGTGCTGTTCTAATTAGGAGCCAGACACCTTGTAACCTGTGTTGCTTTAAATAGGACTCTGTGGCTTCAGTTGGACCCTCTATACTTATCAGCTCAGGACCGCAGGCGAGTACATTCACTGATAGTTTTCATTGTCTTGATATCTACTATATCCGATTCAGTCGTAGTATTTTACTTGATTCCCGACACGACGGTTCACGGACTAGTATACGTCGGATCTTGTCATGAGATGTTATTCCTGGACTTTCTTGGTATATGGGTATGAGATATTTTCGTATTCCTGTACTTGTATAGACATTAATTTGGGAGTGGGCTGGCCCCCTGCTCTCGAACCCTGTGTCATGACGTGCCATGTCCGGATCCGTGATACTATTCGGAGGATAGAGGGGAATTATTAAGGGTTATGTGATCAAAGCCTCCGTGTGTTACTATATATTGCTAGCGCCACCCTCACCTCACGTAGGGTGTAGCAGATACCCCGTGTCGGTTATCCAGGTTGGCCGGCATGACCCTTTCCAGAGATTTTCGTGTGATTGTCGGGCCAAGTGGATAACCTTTCCGTGTTTCCCAGCCGATCACATTTCGCCCTAATAGTTCAAATCACTTTTTATTTATTTGTTGTCATATCTTACATTCCAGTTCACCTTTACTTACTGTACTTTCACCATGCTATGATTCATTTCTCATATGCTCTACCTGCCTTTTATACTATACTATGATGATGGGACTAGGTTCTGTTCGAAAGAAGGGTTACAACCCCGGTCCTTGTTTGGTTTAAGGGTTGTAACTCGGCTTTCAAATGGTTTCCAAGTCGCCTATATTCTTTGTCTTGTATCTCATTATTACTGTCTCTTATAGTATTTCTCAATTCATATGGAACTGCTGTTGGTGTTTGTACTTGCTCATTTTCCTGACAGGATATGTTGACAAATTTTACAGATAGCTTGGAGATTTCCTGCTAGTCTAGAGGAGCCACATTAGAGGTTGTTTAGTTAGCTATTCTCAGTTGTCTGGAGTTGTATTTACTTGTGGATTACTGTATTTGAGTTTGAGATGTATTCTGAGTTTGTACCTTAGACACTTAGACTTCTATCTGTTGTATCTCTTTTCGATTTCATGTTTTATCTATCTTCCTTTATGCTCTACCTTAGATGTGATTGAGTTTACATTCTGCTATGTCACCCCCATTCGGGGAGTATAAACTGTTTAGTCTTATACTGTTAGATGCATTGAGACCTAGGACAGCGTTCTACCGCCGACACTGCGGCGTAGGCTGGGCGTTGTTACGTTCTCGTGTCCTAACTCTAGGGTGCGGGTCGTGACAGGAACTCTTCTACTACTCTGCAAAACTGAACTTCTGCTGCCATCCGCAATACTGGTGGAGAAGGTTCTACTTCGCCTCTGGAAAATAAAACTCTGGTTCGCCGGGAATACCAAAAATAATTCTGCCAATATGGCAGTCTATTCTTGCTTATTGATCCTTCAAACAATTTATTCCTAGGACCACATCATAGTCAGCCATCGAAAATTCTATCAACCTAGTGGGAAACTCTCTACCGCTAATTACAATTCGATACGATGAATAGACTCTATCTACTCCCACAAGACCATTACCAGTAAGTATATTGAGCCTTACTGATAATGACTCGGGCTCCAGTCCTATCTGTGTTACGAATTGTGTAGACATAAATGAATGCGATATACCTGAAATAAATAATACTGATGCTAGAAAAGAGTTGACGAGAATGATACCTGCCACCACCTCACCTGATGCCAATTCTTCTGCGACAGTCAGAGCCATAGCCTGACCTTGTCCTCTTGGTGCTGGTCCTCTCTGCTGGAAACCTCTATGCCGGTTCTGAATCTGAGCTTGGGCATAATGCTGAGCCTGAAGCGGCAATAGCCCCGGAGGCTGGTACTGCTGCCGTACTGGTGCTGGACCCCTAACCGATAGACTAGTTAGGTTTGACGACGATGAATTGGCTTTATTCGGACAGGACCCTATCTTATCGTTCGGTGCCCCACAAGCCAAGCATAATCTCTGTGCTCTGCAATATTATGATACTACATGCCCTGGCTTCCCACAATGAGAGCAGCCTATTGCGGAAGACTGCTTCTGCTGCTGAGGATACATCTGTGTCGAGTACTGAACCGACGAAACCGAATTTGCCCTTCGGGGAACTCCAATAGTCAACGCCCTAGTTGCCCGGGCTGGTGCTGATGACTGGAACATCTGTCCATGAGACCTATTCCGTCCTTCACTTCTATCGACAATCCTCTGTGAAGTTTACTCATGCCTCTTCGTTGCTCGCAAGATGGCATAAAACGTTTGGGGCTCAAATTGCTCCACTGATATAATAATCTCTAGGTGGAGTCCCTGCTGAAATTGTTGGGCTCAATCCAATTCGGTTGCCACCAAGGTAGGAGCAAATCGACTGAGTCTAGAAAACTCAGCCGCATATCCATCGACCTTCTTCCCATCTGCTTAAGATTGGTGAATCTCGTCTGCGGGTCATACGGAGCTACTGCGTCAAAGTACTTGGTCTGAAACTTATTACTGAATACTGTCCACAAAATAGGCGTTGGTAATCCAACTGCTAGCATCACCCACAAACTGCGGGCTAAATCCAATAACTACAGGCGCACAACAGCCACTTTCTCTTCCTCAGGAATCTTAGCTACCTCCAAGATAACTTTTATGTCCTGAAGCCACGCATCAGCAGCGATAGCATGTTCACTTCTGTCAAAGAAATGGGGGCTCAGACGCTTGAAGCTGTTGGCCGCGTTGTTCCCTTGGGAACCAACTCTGCCTATGGTAACTTGTACTGTCTGGTACAGGGCATCGCCCCGACGATCTTGAGATGCAAGCAATTCTCCGATGAGACCCACCAGGGTTCCATTGTCAGGCTCTGCAGGCTGGACTGGCTAAGCTGAGGGCTTTTGACCTCCGGAAGGCATGACTTTGGATGCTACCCCTAAGTGCTGGGCTTGGTCTCCAGGTTGTTGCTGGTTCGCTGGAGGTGCTCCTCCTTACTGATCGGTAGGACCAAGAATAATGCCACTGAAGAAACGACATAGGGAACAATAAGGAACGACCATGATAGATCGAGGATATAAGCATGTGATCAGGTCAAGATTTCGGAAAGATTAGAGGACACGAGCAGAGATCAAGGGCGAGTGCTGATTGAGACATCTATTCATTGAAACCATCACACATCTTGATTTACAAGACCAGTATGGACCACCACTTAAACCGTGTCACGCCCCAGAACCAGAGTACTACAGAGCGGGGGATAGACACAGCCAGCTACGTACACTAAAGTGTAACACACCTCGATGTACGGTCATGGCTGTCTAGATGCATGAGGGTTTAACTTCAAGCCAACAGTCACTTAGGGTCAAGAACGAGCCTAGTGTCTCAATCTCAAGTAAGAAAGTAAATGTAACAAGATGGTAGATCATCAGACATACAAAGTAATTAAGGCATCCCATACATTACATATTCAGATGATCATGAAGCTAGTCATACAAAATACGAAGACTAGCAAGAGTTTAAGTCATACATGATCAATTCTAGGATTTGTCAATCATGTTACGGCAATTAGAAGACAAGAATGTAAATTTAACACGAGCTAACACTTGTTCGACGGCTAAATGCCTCAAAAAAATAATTTATAATAGAGTGGAAGAGCAAAATAAGAACCCACTCGTTGCCAGGGTTGCGTCTAGTGTTCACCATCTGGCTAAAAGGTTAGAAGATCTGCGGGTGCTACTCTGAAATATGGCCATACAAAACCTGCTGGGTCAGACCCTAGAAGAGCAAGTGCCACAAGGGAGGCTTCACTTAAGAACTAGAACCAGCATATTAGCATATAAATACATCAATGATAACAAAAGACATGAGTTAGAGGAACAAGGCGATAAACGATAAGATAACTAAATGACCATTTCGGTAACCAGGTTACAACCCGCAAACCAAATAAGAATCGGGGTTGTAACCCTTCACCTGAACAGAACTTATAGTCTCTAACCAATTATCGATAAAGTAAAGTATAACAGTAACATGCTGAGACAACCATGTACTAGGCTTGTCTGGACTAGACTCCATCCATCAATCATGGCCAAGCAATGAGTACGACTTGATACTTTAACTAACTAGGGTTAATACAAGCTTAGTTACTAAGAAGATGCATCGATATGTTCCAAGAGCCACAAGCCCTGCAATATTAATCCACGTTATCCAGTCGCAAGTTGAAAGAGTTGGATTAGGTGACTTGGGGGTGTAACACATGACAATGTGCTAGAAATGTATCCTACTCGACGGCAGGCTACAAGTCCAATTAGAGCGCCCCGATAACGGGACTATCACTACTAAAATAAGGCAAATTAGCGACATCATGATACGTTGCTAATAATGACAATTACGTCGCTAATCGTAATTGGCGACGGCTTTAGCGACGTAAAGTGAAGGTCGCTTTTAAGCTAGTCACAGATGGCAAATTCGTCGCCTTACGTCGCTGTTTGCGACGTCCCAGCCGTGTCGCTAGGTCGTCGCAAAGTTAGCGACGTAGAGCGACGAAAACTTTACGTCACAAACTTAGCGACGTAGTGCGACTTCTTAGCGACGTTTAGTTCTATTGACGTGATGACGTGGCATGCCTGCCACGTCAGCAAGGTGGCAACGTACAGCGACGTAACGTCGCTAATTAGCGACGTATAGCGACGTCCACTTTCCGTTGCTATCCGTCGCTATACTTCGCTATCCATCGCAGACTACTGAAATTTTTTTTTTAAAATATAATGTGTATTTTTGTTATGCTGTGTGTCTGTGTTTACAGTGTGTGTGAAGTGCAGTATTCGAACCATCGACAGTTTCGCTTACTGTTCTATGTTTTATCTTGGATAGAAAGAGCAACAGTTCAGGGTGCACTTCTCAGAGCTTCCTCTTCACGTCCTTCACCTTCTCGGGATCCTGTACGACGTCCCGAGAGAGTGAAGGATGTGAAAATAAAGCTCTCAGAAGTACACCCTGAACAGTTGCTCTTTCTGTCCAAGATAAAATATACAACAGTAATTGAAACTATCGATGGTTCCGAATACTATATTTCACATACACTGTAAACACAGACACACATCATCACAAAAATACACATTATATTTTTTTAAAATTTGGGCAGCACCTCCTTTGTATATCAGATCATCGCTTATAACCCAGCGTAGGTATATTTGTCATCCCCATCACAGATATCATCATAATTAAGTCTCCCATCATAACAGTCTACAACTAATAGATGAATAATAGTCTCCCATCATAACAGTCTACAACTAAATATCATACATGTACTCAATAAAAATACCAACAAATTAAATATCACAAACATACATGTCCAACAAACATACATGTCCAACATAGTCAAAAAATAATGAAAATCAGTGTACAGAACGGTCAATGGGCCCATAGGGCCAATACATACAAAGATGATAAAAAAATATATACTGGATCACTGAGGACCCCTGTCGCGCATCTGGGATAGAATGTACTCATACTGCTCTTGGGTGAGCTGCACCGTAGGGGCAGTAGAAGGCAGTGCAATCTCTGGAGTTGGCGCCGTCGATAGACCGGGAGGACGTATCTGCTTCAGCTCTCGCAGTTGCTCACCATGCGCAGCCAGGGTACTCACCATCCTCTGAGTACTCTCCTCAATCGAAGCCGATACCTGAGTGAGTGAGGCAGACATGGTCCTCTGCGATCCCTCTAGCTCGACCTGTCTACGCTCTGTGTGCTGCGTAGACTAGGTGAGCGTGTGCAAGCTGGCAGCTGTAGCCTGCTGCAGACTCATCAGCTCCTGTATACTGTGCTCGACCGCATCAAATCGTCCGGTGATCATCGGAGGGTCGGATCGTCGCTCGACCGCATCAAAATCTGCTGCTGCAACTCGCGATACAGCTCGTCGTTCTGACGACGAATATCTTGAGCTAGTGACGACGCCTACGAAGCCGGAGACTGCGCACTGACAGAGGGGGCCCGGGATGACTCCGAAGCCAAATACGTGCCGTCGTAGGATCACGTACCGTTCTGAAGACCGCCAACAGCGGTCATCCAGAGGTCGTCCGACGATGGAGCTGTAGGCGGCTGGGAGGAAGTACCAGCCCCTCCCTCTGCTGGTGCACTAGCAGCAGCAGCCGCCTCCTCCCGTAGCCGAACAAACTCGGCCTAGAATAATGTTTTCTAACGTGTAAGTGTTTGCTAAAGTCTATATTGATATCTATTTTCCTGTTTTCTAAATTATAGTAAATTAATATAAAGAATAGAACGTATATATGCCTGCGTCACCCTCTCGTCAATGAACTCCCCTGCCCTCCGATGGGTGACCAGGAAGACGGTCACCATGTTCGGATCCTCACCCTTTTTACCTGTTAAAATATATTATCTATTATTAGTATTAAATATTCTATCGAACTATATATAAATTAATGTCTGTCATAGGAAACATACCAGACGACGGAAATATCCGTCATTGGAATGGAGCCACCACACCACTTACTGGCGCTCGACCGTGCCACCTTGGCCTTGTCAGACCGCTCCTAGTACCAAGCCTCGGCGAATCTAGCCTTCATCGCAGTCCACTGCTCTGGCGTGATCCAACCATGGATCGGCTTTCCGGAGCGATCACGAGACTTCTGGTCGTGGATCGCATCACGGATGAGCTTGCCTACGACGGCAGAAAATTGGGCCTCGATCTTCGCCGCCCGGTGTGGTGGATAGAAATAGGTCCTCTACAAGAAGTAAAATAGAAAAGTTATATAATATACATAAATGATTATTAAATTTTAAAAATAAATAAATTTTTTACCTTGAAGTTGGCCAACCAAAAGGTCTTCCTATCTGCGGGAGCATCTGAGTAGTTAATCCAAGGCCCACCATAGTTCTGCCTCAGAAATAACCCCAGCTGTCTCTGTACTGCAGGAGGCCGATATCTATACAATAATAATTTTCATGAATATATATATACATATAATCATTTGAGAAATCTAAATTAACTAATTAACTTACTTCGTAGGCCCGTCCGTCCAAATCTCCATATGCGTCTTGCCCGGGGGAGCGCATGGAGGGTCGCTCTCACCTCCTGCCTGGACAGGATCAGTCTTATCGCTGTCCTCTATATGCTCGGCATCGGCTCCCCCCATGGAGCCGTCGGCAGGAGGAATGCTGGACGCGGGATCAAGAATGCTGGATGCGAGATCAGGAACGTTGGACGACGAGGGAGGAGTTGCCAACCTGCTGGAACTGCCCTGTCCCGGTAATGGACCGGGAACAGAACGGTACAATGGCGTACTCGGAGATGAGGATAAGGGTACGGAATCTCCATCCCCAGCCCGAGGCTGACGGGACTGCCTAATATAAAATCCTCTGCGTCGTCCAGATGGTCTAGTCATACCTGATAATAATATATGAAAATAAAACAAAAATACATATTTATATGATAGACATCACAAATTTTTGAAAAATAGTCACAGATAAAAGTGTTACTAAAGTGTCACTAAAGTGTCAAATATGATGATAAAACAAACGTACAGATTTAATCCTCTTCTAAAAATTCATCTAGTTCGTTTAGCTCATCTTCTTCTTCTTCTTCTTCTTCTTCTTCTTCATCTTCACTTTCATCTGCATCTTCCTCTTCAGATAATTCTACTTCTTCTACACAATTAGATGTGTAATGAGGAACTTCCGTTGTGTCCACTTCTATAATATTTGTTACAAGAGGTAGTTCATCCTCTTGATAAGCTATATCGTCAACCTCAAAGGTATTTCTAGCTTTGGTCTTGCATACTGCCCACCAGTCCGACCTTGTTGTTCCCCGTTTAGGATAACTTGTGAAGTACACGAGCTGAGCCTGACTTGATAGGACAAATGGTTCATAGGCTTGATATCGACGCCGATAGTTTATATCAACAAGACCGTGCTTGTCTACTTTCCAACCTTGACCTTCAATCGGATCGAACCAATCACACCTGAATAACACAATCTTAACAGGCTCTATTCCATAACTTTATGTCAGCTCCACGATCTCCTGTAGCACGCCATAGAAATCGTTGCCCGCATCAATATCTTTGTAGTTCGAAGATCTGATACACAAACAGCTATTTTTGGTGGAGTCGAGATCCATAAAGTTGTCTCTGATCGTGTAAGTTGTTGACTTGAACCTAAACCCATTAACACAGTAGCTTGGCCATATTTTTGCAGCATAAATTGGTCCCTTGGCTAGCGTTCTAATAGACTCATTCTCAAGTCTTGCGTATGGACGATCGACCTAAATACCACGAAAGAAGAAATTAAGCTCATTCTCAATCAAGTGTATATACAGAAAGGTAATTACAGAGTTCTCAAGTCTTACATATGCACTCAACCATGATGGAAAATAATGCCTCATTTCTTGTTCTAGTTCTTCTTCTATTATGTGTGGCCTACCTGACCTCACATCATCATTAAATATGCTGAAAACAACATCGTTCAATTAATGTAATAGTATAATAATCAACACTATTAAAATAATGTAGACGTATTAATTACTTACCCCTCCAGTTTCTCTACTTTCTCCTCGTCGCAGTTGAGTAATACATATACCTGAGCAGCCCTTAGCTCATCATCGTTCAGATATCTCTTCTTCATTTTACCTGATGGCTTTACTGAAGCATTGAATATCTTCAGTATTGTATCATTACTTTCATGATCTCCGTCGTCGTTTCTGGAAGCTCTCGTTCTATTAGTTGCAACATAAGACTTGAAATACATCGAACAAAAGTTTGTAATCTCCTCGAGAACATAGGCTTCACAAATAGAACCCTCGACCCATGCCTTATTTTTCACCTTTCTTTTTAGGTGATTCAAATGTCGCTCGAACGGGTACATCCATCGATATTCGAAGGGTCCACCAACACGTGCCTCATAGGATAGATGAATCGGCAAATGCTCCATAGAGTCGAAGAATCCAGGAGAAAACACCCTCTCTAGCTTGCACAGTGTTACCGCAATGTCCTTCTCTTGCTTTTCTAGACGATCAACGAGCAATTTCTTAGAACAAAGATCCCTGAAGAATATACTAAGCTCTGTCAATGGATCCCAAACTGCCTGCGGTAAGAATTCTTGAAATGCAGTCGGAATTAATCTCTCCATGAATACGTGACAGTCGTGGCTCTTCATACCCGTCAATTTGTTTTCCTTCGGATCGACACATCTTCTCAGATTTGACACATATCCGTCTGGAAATTTTAGGCCCTGGATCCACCGACAAAGTCTCACTTTATCCTCCTTGTCCAGCGAGAAAATTGACTTCGGCAGGAACTGTTTTCCATTCTGCTCTATCAAATGCAACGCAGGGCGTTTGTATATTTCTTCTAAATCCAACCTGGCCTTAGGATTGTCTTTCGTTTTTTCCTTTACGTCCATCATAGTATTAATTATGTTATCAAACACATTCTTCGAAATATGCATGACATCAAGATTATGTCTGATCAGATTGGTACTCCAGTATGGCAGATCCCAGAATATGCTCCTCTTTGTCCAGTTATGATCTCTACCAAATCCATCGCACTTGTACCCAGTTGTAGGATCTTCGATAGCACTTGGAAAATCTCTAGCCTCCTCTCATATCGTGGCTGTGCACCACCTTGGCGGTGGATCACCCTTCTCTACAACGCCGGCACGGAATGCATTCCTGTTCCTTCTGAACGGATGATCTTTTGGCAGAAATTGCCAATGACAATCAAAGAAGCATAGTTTTCCTCCGTGTTTCAAGCGGAAAGCCTTACTACGGTCCATGCAATACGGACATGAGAGACGGCCATGAGTGCGCCATACAGATAACATTCCATAGGCCGGAAAGTCGTTGATGGTCCACATAAGGGTTGCCTTCAACTGCAAATTCTGCTTCCTGGAAACATCGTACGTGTTAGCGCCTACTTTCCATAACTGATTCAAGTCATCTATCAAAGGTTGTAAGTACACATCAATGTTCCTCTTGGGATTGTTCGGACCAGGAATTATAACGGTTAGAAACATGTACTGAGTCTTCATGCACATCCAAGGCGGTAGGTTATACGGAGTGACAATCACAGGCCAGCACGAATACTGGGATCCCGAATGACCAAAAGGAGTAAAACCGTCAGAAGATAGCCCCAACCTGACATTACGCGAATCTGAAGCAAAATCAGGATACACTCGATCAAAGTGCTTCCACGCTTCTCCATCGGATGGGTGATCCAACACTCCATCAATCTGTTCTCGCATGTGCCAACTCATATTTTTGGCCGTCTCTTTCACCATAAATAATCTTTGCAACCACAGCGTTAAAGGCAAGTAGTGCATTGAATCGGTCGGTCTTCTTGCACCGGTAGACCTTTCTGCACTAGTTGTCTTATAGCGATCAGTACCACAAAATCTGCACACATCTGCGTCCTTGTCGTCTTTGTAGTACAGCATGCATCCATTGCGACAAGAATCGATTTTCTCATATCCCATCCAGAGCGATCTCACCATCCTCTTAGACCGGTAGAAGTCTTTAGACAACTTAGCACCCTCAGGCAATATTTCTATAAGCAACTCCATAAGACGGTTGTAGCAATCTTACGACATGTTAAAATCGGACTTGATGCTCAACAATCTTGTAACCACCTCCAACGGTGAATGATCCTCACAACCAGGATATAATGGAGTCCTTGCATTCTCCAGCAACTCTATGAACTGTGCAGCATCGGCGTTCGGTGCCTCCTCAGGTGCATCATGATCGTCCGGATTAAAACTAGGCCCCGCCGCATCAAAAATCATGTTCACCAACCCATCGTCGTAAGCAGCGTTATTATGGACATCCACATAAGACTCATACTCCGATGCTAAAGACACAAGTTCTCCGTGCACGCACCACTGATAGTAATTGGGCATGAAACCCTTCGAGTATAAATGATACGTGACTTCCACTTCTGGATGATATTTCAAGTTGTGACATCTCACACACGGACACTTAATTTTGGTACCGTCCATGTACTGATGGAACGCCTTGGCAAACTGCAGGAACTGCTGTACACCCTCTATGAATTCATCTCGTACACCGCACATGTCATCATGATGACGGTTGTACATCCACGAACGATTCCATAGGTAGTAATTCATATCCATATCCAATTGAGAATAATTCTGTAAGATAGATACATGCACATTGCATTCAGTAAATGAATGTTAAGACAGTTTAGATATGGGTGCGCAACATAAACTGTTAATTCATTCCACATATTACAAACAAAGAATTTGAAGGAAGAAACAAAAACAACTGTGTTGGGACTAAAACAACTATCTTGTGTCAAAGTGTCGTATCCGATAGACCGATACTAATTCGATACGGTCGATACTAATCCGATACCGATTCTGATACTCATCCCAACTGTCCAATATCGACCCTTTAGGTCTACAAGAGTTACTTCACCCAGTTTGTCAAGAAAGGTAAAACTTTTTAAATTAATATCCAATATCGACCCTTCGGCCTGTGCTTGAGCAGTATCCTAACTCAAACTATCTATCCTAACTAATAAATTGATATCCTACTTTAACATCTACTAACTCTCATATTCCTTCTAACATAAACTAATATCCTAATCTAAACTAACCCTTTAACTGAAACTAATATCTAAACAATGCTAATCATGAACTAACACCCTAACTTGGAAGTCCACACTGCTCAAGCACAGGCCAAAGGCCAAGTTATAAGGCAAAATACAGGCAACTGCCTGTAGCTACAAGGCAAAACCAAATGTTGACGGTATATATACCGTCAATATTTAAAAAGATTACTTGTCTTGACAAAATGAGTGAAGTAACTCTTATAGACCGAAAGGATACTCTATACACTCTATGTAATACGATATACCAATCATACCTACACTTCTAGGATACTCTATACACTGTAGTAATGAATTGCCCTTACTAATGATGCTCTTAGGTAACATATTTAATAGATGAGATTTTCATGTTGCACTTACGCATTTGTAGCTATAAACTACTTGAGCAACAACATATAGGTATGGGAATCGGTATCGGACTATTCCTATGAGTATTGGTATCGACGATATCAATAGTAGACTTACTAGCTAGGGTTTTGGTCAAACTCTAGTCCACAAGTTCAATTAGCCTATTGGGTTCATTTCTAGGTAATCCTATAGATATATCATGGTATAGGCTAAGGTACACTAGGTCAAGCACATATGTATATCATATATATACAATAACATATATATATATATATATATATATATATATATATATATATATATATATATATATTTTTATAAAAATATATATATATATATATATATATATATATATATATAAAATATATATATATATATATATATATATATATATATATATATATATATATTATATATATATATATATATATATATATATATATTTTTATAAATATATATATATATATATATATATATATATATATATATATATATATATATATATATATAATATTTTTTTATATATAAAATATATATATATTATATATATATATATATATATATATATATATATATATATATATATATATATATATATATATATATATATATATATATCCACCCCTGGCAGCCTCCGTGCTGCCCTCAGTGCCGCCGCGCGCTCCCCCCGCAGCGTCGTCCCCGACGTCCCCGGCGTGCCCGTCGCCGGCGACGTCGCGCTCCTGCCTCCGTTGCTGCTGCCGGGCAGCCCCCGGCCGGAGGCGCCCTATCTTTGAGGTCGTGTGGGCCACCTCCTGGCGTGCCTCCTCCCTCATTCGCCGTGCCTCTCCCCCCCGTTCCCTCGGTCGCAGCGAATCCCGCCCCCTCGGCAGGCGCCGCTCCCGATCCTCTACCTCCCCTCGTCGTCTTCCCGGTGGAGCCGCCCCCCTCTTTGGCTCAGTCCGCTGCTGCCCCATCCTCCGGCGCCGTCTCCGCCTTGGCTCCTCCTCCGGAGCCCTCCCCGGCGTCGGTGGGCCCCACCTCCTGGGTCCCACCTCCGGAGCCCTCCGCCGCGGTCCCCTCCCTCCCCGTGCCTTCGCCCTCCGTGCATCCCTTCGCCGTGGCGGAGGCCCCCCTCCCGGCAGTCCCCTCTGCTCCCGCCTCCTCCCCGTCTCCCTTGTTACCGGCCGGAGCTTACTGGCAACACCCGGCCTACTCGGGGTTGCTCTGGGTCCCAGCCGACCACCCGGCGGAGGCGATCCTTCTCTCCATCGGCGTGAGCCGCCACTCCTAGCGCTCGCGACGGCGGCGCCGTTCCGGTTGCAGCGACTTCCCCTTCGGCCGTTCCCGCCCTCGTGCCCACCGCGGACGAGCTCCCTCCCTTGGCGACGGCTCCTCGCCGTAGCTCTCCGCCGCCCTCCTCCGTCCCCCTTCTGCGGCTTCGTCGTCCCCCCCGTGGACGGACCGCGACCCCCCGGAGCTCCTGTCCCCCCTAGGACGTCTCCCCCGTGGACGGACCCCAACCTCCCGTAGCTCCGCAGGGGTCCTCGTCACCCGGCGACGCGCCTCCGGCCTGCGCGCGAGCATCCCGAGGCGTCCCCTCGGGCTAGCGGACCTCCTACCCAGCGGATCCTTCCCGGCGCCTCCGTCTCCGGAGCCCTCGATTCGCCGCCCCCGGCGTCGCCCCCGTCCCCGGCGTCTCGCCCTCCCTCCGCTGGCGGATCGGCCCCTGCCTGTTCTCCTCGATGGCAGCGAGCGGGGTTTCCCGAGGCCCCTCGGGGCGCGCCCCATCCCCTCGGGCCCCGCGTCGGGTCTCGTCACCTCGGGCCCCGCGTGGAGCAGCCACGTGCCCCCCCTGGGGTAGCGTGCGTCTTTTGAATTTTAAATTTGCTATTACGTTTGGTCTTTACTTTGTATTTTCTGCTTCGTTTGGTCTTTGCGTGGACCGGTTCGGTGTGTGTGTTTTGTGGGCCGGTTCAGCACGTTTGTATCCTCTGTGTTGGTTTCGTTTCAATATATTTAGGTTTCTTCAAAAAAAAAAAAAAAAAAATCAAAAATACAAAAAAACAAAAAAATACAAAATATATATATATATATATATATATATATATATATAAATTATATATATATATATATATTTATATATTTATATATATATATATATATATTTATATATATATATATATATATATATATATATATATATATATATATATATATATATATATATATATATATGTATACCATACATATATCCTCTCATAAAAATACATATATCCTTTCAAAAAAATTATATATATATGTAGAAGCATGGAAAAGGACAAGAAAAGTCCATGCGGCTCCAAACAGAGGGAGCCTCATGCAGCTCAGGAATCCTTCAGAACTTTATGTGGCTCGAGACTCCCTAACAGCTCCATGCGGCTCGGGCAAAGACACGTGGCCATACGCTGCCCACTTCTACAGCCGGCCATAAAGCCGCCTTCCAATTAATTGCACTGAAGACAGCTCTGACACAATGAATGACAGCTCAGACACAATGAATGACAGCTCTGACATAAAAGCTGGAATGATGATGGCGTGCTCCTTGGGAAAAGAAGAAAATCTTTTTTGGCAGGATCCGTCAAGTCCCAAACACCCCTATGCGGCTTCCCGCTTCATGCGGCTGCCCGCTTCATGCGGCTGCCCACTTCATGCGGCTGCGTCCTTCATGCGGCTGCCCGCTTCATGCGGCCATGTCCTTCATGCGGCTGCCCGCTTCATGCGGCTGCGTCCTTCATGCGGCTGCCCGGTTCATACGGCTGCATCCTTCATGCGGCGGCCCACTTCGTGCGGCTGTCCGCTCCATGCGGCTGCCCACTTCATGCGGCTGCGTCCTTCATGCAGCTGCCCACTTCATGCAGCTGCTTCCTTCATACGGCTGCCCACTTCATGCGGTTGCCTCCTTCATGTGGCTGCCTCCTTCACGAAGCTGCTGCCCCCATGCGGCGGTTACCTTCATACGGCTAGGACTTGGGGGTCATCTGTATGCGGTTCACTTAGACCGCACTCATGCGGCTCTGCCAGACGCCCCGCTCATGACGGTTGAGACACGTGGTGATCCTCATGACAAGTTGAGATACGTGGTTGTCTTATCCCCTCGGAGTTATGGCTGCTTGCAAATCCTGACAACCAGATTTAGTCCAATCACCATTATTACTCAAATCAAATCAGATTTGTTGTGATTAAGCAAATGGAACACGTGGCAGGAGATCCAAGCTTATCATAACAGATTATGAGAATACATTGCAATCAGCATTAATTGCCCATACAGATTTGGCACAATCAAGAATCAATTTCCCAAATGTAATGCAATCAAGATTAATGGCCCAGATGATTGGCGCCAACTTTTCAAGGAGGGAATCATTGCAAACCCTAATGATCACACCCCACTCCTATAAATAGCAAGGTGCCATTCCCTTGTAGAAGGATCGGATCTAGAGAAACAAAAAAATATCGCAAGGTGTCATTTCCTTGCAAAAGAGATCCTCTCCAACCGGCTGGACACATAGAAAGACAAAAAGGCGCGCACAGGGGAGTCTTCCCATCCTGAGAGCATTTCTTCATCAGAGCCAAGGCTACGTCTGATCGTCCAAGGAGTAAGGCAGAACGGCCGTCGCTTTCCCGAGCCTCTACCATCAACCCCCAGAATCAAAACTAAACAATTGTACTTACATTGTTGTACCTAGATTTTTGTCCCTAGGCTTTCTTTGTACGAACGAGTTTGTGTTGTGAAGTAAAAGTCCAGTCCTCCCATATAATTGTCATGTTCTTTTATAATCAATAGCAAACACGATGGCGACTCTGCTGGGGACTAACTTCTCCACGGTTGAGGAGTTGGTGACGCAATCAGACGTAGCCAAACTTGGCTCCACTCAACAAATGCTGGTCACCCGGTTTGACCAGCAGGCATTTGAAGAAATGCTCTCCGACGGGAGCGCTGGCCCGGTCCAGCGGCGAGCCCGCACGAAGAAGACCCGCAGGGAGTGGAGACCCAAATCATTTGCTCCTTCCCAAGCTCTCGAAGAAGTACTCTCTGTTGCCCGAGACAGTGGAGAAGTCTCGCGTATGGCCCCACTTCAGACCACAGAGGACTCTGCTGTCCCCAAGTCCGACAGAAGAAAACACTAGGATGCTGGACTTGCAGGGGCAAAGAGGAACTCTGTGCAATCTAAGCCGCATAAGGACGCCAACCGCATGGAGAAAGCTCATGCGGTCGTAACTATCAACCGCATGGGAAAAGCTCATGCGGCCGCAACTGTCAACCACATGGAGAAAACTCATGCGGCCACAAAAGTCAACCGCATGGAGAAAACTCATACGGCCAGAACTTCCAGCCGCATGCAGACAGCCTGCACGGCCATGACTTCTAGCCGTATATAGAAAGTTCATGCGGCCACAAAGGATAGCCGCATGCAGACAGCTTGCACGGCTACATATACCAGCCGCATGCAGACAGCCAGTACGGCCATCGATCCTAGCCGCATACCATCTACTCCATGCGGCTCACGGTCAGTCTTTGACCGCCTATCATACAGTCCTGACCATGGAGGCTCTCTAAAGCATTTGCCAGACTTTGTTGTGACCAGCTTGGACTCTTCCTACTACGCACTCTCAGGTTCTAGAAGGAAGAAGTCTCGGGCAGTGCAGGCTCGACGAGCTCAGTCGACTGTCCCAACTTCTGACTACCAGGGCGTTCCGCTGACTATTACTCGGGCCCCTGATGGAAAGTTGTACAGAACTACCCGTGTCCAGTCCCCAGTGGCCAACGAACGGGGTAGTTATCAAGAATCTCCTAACAAGGATCAGGGGCAAGTACTCGCGCTACCCCAACATCAGGGAGCAGGCAGAAGGCTAACACACTCATGTGCTCAGGACTCCCCAGCCCACAAAGCATGTGACTTGCGCAACGTGATTCTTCACAAGCACAAGGAAAGAGACGAAGATTTGATGTACAAAGAGTCCTGTCAAGGACATCAATGCACCGATGTCATTGTCAACTTCTGCTGCAACAAGGCAGCTGTACAAAAAGATCGGCGGTCCGTCTTCCAAAGGTTGCAACACCCAAGCTCAGAAGACGGAGCGCTTCTCGTCGCCTCTTGCAATTCTGCTCTGAAGATTCCTGGCAGCGGTAGAGGGAAGAAAACAAATGTCTCCAGCCCAAAAATTTCAACTGGCGTAACCAAAAAACTTTCTTCTAAACGGTTGTCTACCACCATTACAGGAGGAGTTTACCAAAGTACCCGCTCAAAGATGAAATTTGCCACACTTGGAGGCATCAGAGCCGGGGGTAGCACTCCTCCAAACATCCACGACAATCCGGTGTTCCAAGAAGATAATCCAGGGGTAACGGTTCACCCAACAGATGCAGCAGACCCCGACATCCCCGAGGACGTCCCCAACTCCCAAAACGAGGCAAGCTCTGAAGCTGGGGGTACCACTCTTTCTGAGTCCGAACCAGAGGAAAACATTCCCACATACCCGGACGACTTATCTGTACAAGGGTATAACTCAGAGGGCACGTCCTCTACCGTTCCTTCCATCTCTCCTCATGTGAGGACGGTGTTCATGACGGACAGCAACCAAGAGGCCCCAGTGATCACCAACGCATCGACACTCTGGAGGCCATACTGCATGCTTTGGTCAAGTCTGTGGACGAGATCAAAACGGCCCTTCTAACTCTGCAAGGAAGAACGCCTAGCCAAACAAGCTTGGGTCCTGCGGTCAATACGGACTCGAACTCATCTGCACCAAACCTGGGTGATAATCCTCCTAAAATATCGGCTCCTACCGCTACAGACGAGGCCAGGGAGGCAAGAAGAGAGGTCCAGGAGCTCCGGGCCATGTTCCATGCCCGAAAAAAACTGCCAAGACCTCAGGATACGACAACCGTATCCCGCTGCGTAGAGAAATATTCCCTTCCTACCAAAATATAAACCATTCCACATCAATCCATATGATGGGAAAACATCTGCAAGCAGGTACATCACCTACTTCGAAGTTACAACCAACCATCTGCCTCATGACGACGCCATCCTTACGCGGCTATTCATCGGAGCATTGGAAGGGGTCGCCTTCGACTGGTACCGCAACTTGCCGGACAATTGCATCCACTCCTTCACCGGCTTCAAACGTATGTTCCTGGAGAGGTTCTACGAAGTAGGACAAGACGTGACAATGTCCACCCTCATGGACGTTGTTCAGGGAGAAAAGGAGCTGACAAGAAACTATATCGAGCGATTTCGCCAAACCGCGATGAAGCTGCCTTCCGGTAACCCTGATTCCTCCTTGATTGAAATTTGCCAAAAGAGACTGCTTCCCACAATCAGCCTCTGGATGGGCGAAAGTCAATTCAAGGATTGGAAGACGTTCATCATCAGTGCCACTAGCGCAGAAGACAAAGTGAAGAAAGCCCGCCAACTGGGATTGCACATCTCGGAAGGGGAAGACAAGGGCTAATGCCCTAACATCAACAACAACAACGGTGGTAACTCCTCCAGCAACCGAGACAACAAGGGCAAGCAGGCTATGGTGGCCGACACAGCCTCGAAGCCCGAATCAAAGCCAGCAAAAAAGCAGTGGCCTCAGATGACCTACTCCTTCGAGGATGGCCATGTTAAACCCATCTTAGACATGCTCATCCAAGGAGGACGAATTCAGCTCCCTCATCCCAAGCGTGAGCCTCGTCCTGCAGACTTGGAGAACCCCAAATACTGCCACTATCATCGTTATGCCCACTATGCCACACATGATTGCTACCAACTGAAGCGATACATCCAGCATCTCATCGATTCTAAAGCGCTGGCCATTGATTTCGAAGAGGTGACTGTAGCAGCCAACATGGTGTCAGTACAATTCGGCAACTTCCCTCCGATAAAGACTCAAGACGGAGTAGTACCTGTCCTCCGAGCAAGGATGGAGGTCGCTAACCTTCCACCTCTCCGAGACCAAGCTGCTGGTCTAGTGCCCCTTACTACATTATGAGGGAAGATCATGTGGGTCCATCCGGACTTGGTACCTGAGGTGACTCAGTCCGCACCTCCCTCCACCAGCAATAAGAAGAATAGAAAAGTCAAATCATGTCGCACGATCTCGACAGAGGTCGAAGAAGCTACTACTGTTGTTACCCGCTCCGGCACACAAACCCAACCTCCACCGGGTAACTCAGCTGAGGACCATCAACCGACAGCCGCTGATGCTCCCTGTGAAACCCATTAATTCGTAGTTAATTATTAAATAGAGTGGTGTTATTATTAGTAGCATTTTTCTAAAATTATTATTATTATTAATATTAATATTAATAAATATTTTTGAGTGGAAAATGATTTCGAAAATATTAACAACATGGACTTTTGATTTAGACCCAGACCTGAGTCCGAACCCAGACCCAGGCCTGAGCCAAACCCAATCCCATTTTCTTAAAATTTGATTTTGACTTGGCTAATTATTATTATTAAAAAAAAAATATTATTATTTTGGGCTGGTCCCGTAGGACCAGTACCTCACTCCCCACGAATTGGTCAGCACCCTTCCTATTCTAAACCCCCAACTCCACTCTACCTTATAACTCCCATCCCACCATCACCACTCCAACTTCCCCCACTCTTTATTCTCATTACAGAGAATAAATCCACTCCTCCCCATTTAAAGCACCGCTATTACTCCTCCAGAAGGAAGAGCACCACAGCAAACCCCCTTCACCGTTTTATTTTTCCTCCTCCTTATAAACTTTCCTTTCCCTAAGCTTTCCTTTCCCCAAACCCTTCTAGAGCCCCGACGTCCCGCCGAGATCCCGACGGCCCCGACTTCACTCCGGCGCCTAGCCCCAGCAGCGCACGATTTCCATCGCCCCCACGCCGGCCAAGTCGACCGCGCCCTCCCCGAGCGGCCGGACGACCACGGCGGAACCCCGCCCGCCGTCCAGATCCGCCCCGCGCCCCCTTTGCCCTCTGTGCCGTCCAGATCCGCCCGTCGCCGACCCTAAGACAGCGCACTCCAGCGCTGTCTCCGGCGTGTGCCCGTGCGCCGCCACCCTCAGGCCGCGCGACTCCCCTTTGCGCGACTCCGGCGATCTCGTCCCTTGGCGCCTCCCCGAAACACCTTGGCCGACCGTCAACGCCGACGGTTCCCCGTCCAGTGCTCCCTTCCCCGCGCCCTCTCCTGCGGGTCCGACCACCCTCCGGCGACTTCGTGGTTTCCTGCGCGCCGCCCGTCTCCTCTCCGGCGCGTTCCCTCGCACTTTTCCGTGAGCCTATCTCCCCTGTCAGCGTTCCCCGACGCCGACAGCGCTGCTGTCCGTTGACAGCGCTGCCCTCTAGCCGCGTTTCCCGCCGACCGTGCCCTAGCCTCGGATCTCTTCGGTATTTCTTCGGCGACGCTGGTTCCAGCTATTTCGGGAACGTCGTTGTGCTGGACTATTTCTATTCTTTCTTTTTATATCATCTGAGAGCTCTAGCCGAGCATTCCGAGGTATAAATTCTCTGCCCCGTTGCATTTTATTGGTAGTCGATGATGATAACGGTCCCCGGTTTCCCCTCGGAAATCTGGTTTAGCTACGTGGTAGTTCGGTTAGCTACGTTAACATTTTGTGATGTGGTCTGCTGAGATTTTTATGATGTTGATTTGATTTCGGAATTCCCGAGTATTTCGGGAAGGTTCTGTTGGTTGGAAAATAATTTCTGTGGTTATATTTTCGGTATAAATGGGTTATTCTTTGGTTGGGACAAATTGCAGGATTTTGTTGGCGTATTTCCCAGTTTTGGGTTATCCCGAAATAGAGGAAATACTGCCCAAATTTTTATAAAACTTTATTTATTTGGATTTCAAATTGGTTTTCGGAAAATGAATTTAAAACTGATTTTTGGGCGACGACCGTACCGGTCTGTGGGCCCTAGCGAAATGCAAACGCACCGGTCCGACCGGGCGTTGAGGTATTAGCTGGTTGCGACGATGGACCGAGTCTGAGACTCCAAACTTTTGATTTAAATTATTTCATTTAATGTTTAAGTTATTTATTATAATTATTTACTGCACATTTTAATTAGGAACTAAACATTTCCCTCTTATTTTATGTAAAAGAATTGTAAAAGGCATAAGCCCATAACTCTAGGATGATTAGCTGTGCCCCTGTATTGCATAGTGTAGGTTTTACTTTCTTTTCTGGGTGGTTGATGTTGATTCTTTTGGGTGGTTGGATTGGATGTGTAACTCGTAGTTAGAACGTAATTATCTCTCGTATAGAATTAATTAAGAATTAAATTAAATAGATAAAATATTAGTAAGATAACTAGTTTATGATTTGGCATTGGAAGAAACTATTTTCATAGATATATTACAAAAGCACAAAGTTTTCCAAAGATAATTTGTTCCTGTTATTATTTTCCCAAATAACCGAATCAACTGGTTTAATCAACGCACATAGCTTGCGACGTAAACGTTAGCTGTAGCTTAATAACAACTTAAAACCTGACTAGGACTTGTTACTAGAGATTGCAACTAGCACACTTAGCTTGGTTATACAGCGGATCTAAGTCGAGTTTTCAACTGTAGGAACTCGAAGATATACCTGACGTTCCTCCTCGGTACCAACTCATCTCTCCAGTCATTTTCATGAGACAAGTATAGTTTGTGTTAGTTTTACAGTTATTTCTATAATTGTTTTATTGCATGTTTAAACCACGATGCAAACACGAAACTCTCTCGGAGAGTACTGATTGTGACTACTGTACTGATTGGGACTGGAGGAATAGAGTAATGATTATGACCAAAGCCAACTGTAACTACTGACTGTATTAGCTTTCCCCTCTTCACACGGGGACAAGCCATATCGTATCGCTAGGATACTATTGTACATCCCAAGCCGGTCATAATTCATTGCCTGTTCAAATCACACTGTTTTACCGCTGAAAACTATTCTTTCTTCAAACTGTTTAAAACTGCATGATTCTATTATTTACTTTAACTGTTTTAAATTAGCATGAATTATACTTTGCTCCCTCCTGACTGGAGAACCAACATTTTAGGTATCACTGATGAGGCTTTGTTCCGCGATCCCAAGACGAGGATTTCGAGACTGATGAGCTGTTTGCCTAGAGTTTTCTTTTCTTCTTGATGTATGTAGAAAATGGTTTAAGTTGTATTTTTCATTCCATTGTAAAAGTTTAATAAAGTTTTAAATTTCCGAATTTTGAGTTGTGACAAATATAGTGTTGTTGTATAGTTACCTGCTACTGAACAGCTTACTGCCGCCGTCTCAACAACGGTGCAGGCTGGGCATGATCCGGTTCGACCCCTTTAGTTGGGATTGGGTCATGACATGTTTTTAGTGGTGGCCCATGCAGGTCTGAACAACAACATAGGAAAACATATTTAGAAACAATTAGAACACTAGAATATCAATTTGTCACAACATAGGACCGAAATATATTATAAAATAAATATTTTTGTTTGATTATAGACTGGTAGGATACCTTGCTTATGTTTGCATCCTAAACCTTCCAAAGAATGACCATTGACAAGACCAAATCCTGCTGGCGATGAGGTGTCATCTTCGGATCATACCCCATCTCCTCAACCAAGCCCAGGGTCTTTTCCCTCGCGGCTGTTTGACCGTCCTCATAATGCATCCAGTGAAGTTTTTACTACACTGGCGATTCCTACCTCTTTTCAAACTTGCATTTCCTTGGTAGAGTACCCATTCCTGTTGCTCTACCAGTACCAGCAAATGCCTCCCAAATGGTTGTCCCATTTCAAGAAATCCTGGAGTTCCAGAAAGCTCAAGATGAAGCCCAGCAGGAACAGATGAATATCACGAGAGAAGACATGAAGAACGTCAATGATGTAGCCTTAGCTATCTTAAACCAAGTTGGAGCAGAACCTCGTCTTAGGAGGGATACCCCTGAATCTAGAAGATATTTGGGTCCCATCAAGTACTCTACTTTCCGGCAGTCTTGTCGTAGGAGGTTATTGGCTTGTGACTACTGCAAGAGGCCTGGTCATCAGGCCGTTAGTTGTCGCAAGAGATTGGGACAATGTTTGGCATGTGGATCTGCTGAACATCGGTTAATAGATTACCCCTTATCTTTCCATCATACCAGAATACCTATCCCAGTAACACCTGTTAGGCCACAACCTAGGGACTCTCTTCCTATCCAGCAGACCTTGCCTCCTACAATAAGGCATGATGCAGACTCGGGGTTCATAGAAGATGAAGGACCAGATCAATGAAGGCTCTAGGATTTATTCAGGAAGGAACTTCACGTTAGGGAACACCTATCTTGTTTGTGCCCAGGAAGGATGGAACAACGGATGTGCATCGATTACCAGACACTAAAGAACAAGTACCCTCTGCTCGGATCGAGGATCTGTTTGATCTGTTGTGTGGAGTTAGGGTGTTTCGAAGTTTGATTTAAGATCTGACTACCATCAAATCAAGGTCAGGAAAGAGGACATTCCCAAGACAGCATTCAACACCAAGTATGGGTAGTTTTCCTTGGTCATGACGTTGGACTGACAAATGCTCTTGCTGTGTTCATGAATCTCATGAACAGAGTTTTTTTCATGAGTATTTGAATCAGTTTATCTTTTCCATAGATAACATTCTAATATATTCGAAGACTGAAGAAGAGCATGAAGAATATCTGAGGAAAGTTCTGGAAACTTTGAAGAAAAAGAAGTTTTATGGTAAGTTATCTGAACATGGATTTTCTTTGACAAGGTGGATTTTTTTTCCATGTTGTCAAGAGAAGAAATTTTGATGGAAGATAGCTGTTGTTGAAAAGTGGTATACCCCAAGTTCAATTCGGAAGTTTCTTAAACTTGGCTGGCTACTATCAGAAGTTCGTGAAGGATTTCACCAAGATTGCTGAGCCGATGACGAAGCTCACTTGGAAGAATGAAGAGTTTATCTGGACGAAAGATTGCCAGGCAACATTAAGGAGCTGAAGAAGAGACTTACCACTACACCAATCCTTGCGCTACCCGCAGGAACTGGTGGTTTCTCAATTTACAGTAATGCCTCTGGAAAAGGACTGGGCTGTGTTCTTCAACAACATGGAAAAGTAATTGCTTACACATATAGGCAACTACAGACTCATGAGGAGAATTATCCCACACCTAATTTGAAATTTGCTGCAATTATCTTTACTTGGAAGCTATGGAAGCATGATTTCTATGGAAAGGGAGTGAAAATATATACGGACTACAAAAGTCTGAAATATGTCTTCACTCAAAAAGGGCTGAATGTTAGACTGAGAAGATGGCTGAAGCAGATGAAGGATTTCAACATCGACCTGCTATACCACCCGGGTAGGGCTAATGTGATCGCTGATACACTTAGTCGATACCCAGTGGCAATGTTCTTAACCAAGGAGTGGCACCTACTAGAAGACATCGAGAAGTTTGGACTGGAGGTTATACTACCTGGAGATAGAAGGACGGAGCTGAATGCTGATTCAGTATTGATGAAGTTCGAGGCTGATGGACAAAATTAAGAGGACGTAGTTTCAAAACGAGGCACCTTGCAGGCTTAGAGATCAAGTGTTGGCAGGAACACTTGAGGGTTTCTAAATTGATCAGCAGTAGAACTCTGAAGAATGGTACGAGACTTTGCGTATCGGCTGACAAACGGAGGAACGAGTTGATGAAAGAAATACACCAGTCGCAGTATTCCATGTACTCAGGAGATAATAAGATGTATCGGAATATGCCTCCATTGATTGGTGTTATGGAATAAAGAAGGACAATTCCAGGTATGGGATTAGATGTGAAGTTGTCAACATGAGAAATTTAGCAAGAGAACAACAAGTTTGTTGGAGCCGCTGGACAATTCGGAGTGGAAGTAGAAGCATATAACAATGAACTTTGAGTGAGGTTTGCCTTGTTCCTAAGGAGGGAAGGGCACCAATTGGATTATAGTGGACCGACTGACTAAGTCAGCACACTTTATTCCTTTTAAAGTTGGTTTATCCACTAAAGAAGTTGGCAGCATTGTACAAGAGGCACATCTACCAGATTCATGGAGTACCGCGGGACGAGCAAGCAGAGAGGTCAATCCAGACGCCTGAAGATATGTTAGATCTTGTGTTTTGGAAATTGGAGGGTCTTGGAGAAGATCATTTAAAATTGGTAGAGTTTCCTTACAACAACTACCAAGTTGGCATCGTCAATCAGTGGAGTTTGAAGAAGGAGATAGCGTCTTTTGTGAAGATTTTCTCCTACCAGAGGAACGATCAGTGTTAGCAGAGCAGGAAAGTTGAGCCAGCTCAGACGCTACATTCCAGATCCGAGTCCCATATTGGATAATTCAGAGCTGAAGATTGGACTCAACCTTTCAGTGCCAGAGAAACCAGTTGCAAGTGTAGTTAGAGGTGAGAAGAAGATCAAAATTTGAGCCATCACATAACTCTTATCTTTTCGTTCTAAACTTGACTGATGCTGCTAAATTAGCCTAGTTTTGTAAGCTATTTTTTTGTCAAGCTTGATCATGACGGTATTTTATTGGGTGCACCCACTAAAATATTGTCTAATCAGGACCGATGCATGATGGTCTGATCAACCTCGTGTATTTTGGTTCGCTTTTATACTTTTCTGCACGGATGATATCATAAATAAAAACTTGTCCCTAAACCGTCTCATCCACGACTGCCTTGGAAATTCTTATGGTTGGACCTGAGTTATGGGCATAGTACCCGTACCTATTTGAATCTCCTACCCTGCTTTTGAATTTCGAGGACGAAATTTTCTAAGGAGGGAAGATTGTGAAACCCATTAATTCGTAGTTAATTATTAAATAGAGTGGTGTTATTATTAGTAGCATTTTTCTAAAATTATTATTATTATTAATATTATTATTAATAAATATTTTTGAGTGGAAAATAATTTCGAAAATATTAACAACATGGACTTTTGATTTAGACCCAGACCCAGGCCTGAGCCAAACCCAATCCCATTTTCTTAAAATTTGATTTTGACTTGGCTAATTATTATTATTAAAAAAAAATTATTATTATTTTGGGCTGGTCCCGTAGGACCAGCACCTCACTCCCCACGAATTGGTCAGCACCCTTCCTATTCTAAACCCCCAACTCCACTCCACCTTATAACTCCCATCCCACCATTACCACTCCAACTTCCCCCACTCTTTATTCTCATTACAGAGAATAAATCCACTCCTCCCCTTTTAAAGCACCGCTATTACTCCTCCAGAAGGAAGAGCACCACCGCAAACCCCCTTCACCGTTTTATTTTTCCTCCTCCTTATAAACTTTTCTTTCCCTAAGCTTTCCTTTCCCCAAACCCTTCTAGAGCCCCGACGCCCCGCCGAGATCCCGACGGCCCCGACTTCACTCCGGCGCCTAGCCCCAGCAGCGCACGATTTCCGTCGCCCCCACGCCGGCCAAGTCGACCGCGCCCTCCCCGAGCGGCCGGCCGACCACGGCGGAACACCGCCCGCCGTCCAGATCCGCCCCGTGCCCCCTTTGCCCTCTGCGCCGTCCAGATCCGCCCGTCGCCGACCCTGACAGCGCACACCAACGCTGCCTCCGGCGTGTGCGCGTGCGCCGCCACCCTCCGGCCGCGCGACTCCCCTCTGCGCGACTCCGGCGATCTCGCCCCTTGGCACCTCCCCGAAACACCTTGGCCGACCGTCAACGCCGGCGGTTCCCCGTCCAGTGCGCCCTTCCCCGCGCCCTCTCTCGCGGGTCCGACCACCCTCCGACGACTTCGCGGTTTCCTGCGCACCGCCCGTCTCCTCTCCGGCGCGTTCCCTCGCGCTTCCCCGCGAGCCTATCTCCCCTGTCAGCGTTCCCCGACGCCGACAGCGCTGCTGTCCGTTGACAGTGCTGCCCTCTAGCCGCGTTTCCCGCCGACCGTGCCCTTTGGCACTCCCTGCCGTCGTGCCCTAGCCTCGGATCTCTTCGGTATTTCTTCGGCGATGTTGGTTCCAGCTATTTCGGGAACGTCGCTGTGCTGGACTATTTCTATTCTTTCTTTTTATATCATCTGAGAGCTCTAACCGAGCATCCCGAGGTATAAATTCTCTGCCCCGTTGCATTTTATTGGTAGTCGATGATGATAACGATCCCCGGTTTCCCCTCAGAAATCCGATTTAGCTACGTGGTAGTTCGGTTAGCTACGTTAACATTTTGTGATGTGGTCTGCTGAGATTTTTATGATGTTGATTTGATTTCGGAATTCTCGAGTATTTTGGGAAGGTTCTGTTGGTTGGAAAATAATTTCTGTGGTTATATTTTCGGTATAAATGGGTTATTCTTTGGTTGGGACAAATTGCAGGATTTTGTTGGCGTATTTCCCAGTTTTGGGTTGTCCCGAAATAGAGGAAATGCTGCCCAAATTTTTACAAAACTTTATTTATTTGGATTTCAAATTGGTTTTCGGAAAATGAATTTAAAACTGATTTTTGGGCGACGACCGTACCGGTCTGTGGGCCCTAGCAAAATGCAAACGCACCGGTCCGACCGGGCGTTGAGGTATTAGCTGGTTGCGACGATGGACCGAGTCTGAGACTCCAAACTTTTTATTTAAATTATTTCATTTAATGTTTAAGTTATTTATTATAATTATTTACTGCACATTTTAATTAGGAACTAAATATTTCCCTCTTATTTTATGTAAAAGAATTGTAAAAGGCATAAGCCCATAACTCTAGGATGATTAGCTGTGCCCCTGTATTGCATAGTGTAGGTTTTACTTTCTTTTCTGGGTGGTTGATGTTGATTCTTTTGGGTGGTTGGATTGGATGTGTAACTCGTAGTTAGAACGTAATTATCTCTCGTATAGAATTAATTAAGAATTAAATTAAATGTATAAAATATTAGTAAGATAACTAGTTTATGATTTGGCATTGGAAGAAACTATTTTCATAGATATATTACAAAAGCACAAAGTTTTCCAAAGATAATTTGTTCCTGTTATTATTTTCCCAAATAACCGAATCAACTGGTTTAATCAACGCACATAGCTTGCGACGTAAACGTTAGTTGTAGCTTAATAACAACTTAAAACCTGACTAGGACTTGTTACTAGAGATTGCAACTAGCACACTTAGCTTGGTTATACAGCGGATCTAAGTCGAGTTCTCAACTGTAGGAACTCAAAGATATACCTGACGTTCCTCCTCGGTACCAACTCATCTCTCCAGTCATTTTCATGAGGCAAGTATAGTTTGTGTTAGTTTTACAGTTATTTCTATAATCATTTTATTGCATGTTTAAACCACGATGCAAACACGAAACTCTCTCGGAGAGTACTGATTGTGACTACTGTACTGATTGGGACTGGGGGAATAGAGTAATGATTATGACCAAAGCCAACTGTAACTACTGACTGTATTAGCTTTCCCCTCTTCACACGGGAACAAGCCATATCGTATCGCTAGAATACTACTGTACATCACAAGCCGGTCATAATTCATTGCCTGTTCAAATCATACTGTTTTACCGCTGAAAACTATTCTTTCTTCAAACTGTTTAAAACTGCATGATTCTATTATTTACTTTAACTGTTTTAAATTAGCATGAATTATACTTTGCTCCCTCCTGACTGGAGAACCAACATTTTAGGTATCACTGATGAGGCTTTGTTCCACGATCCCAAGACGAGGATTTCGAGACTGATGAGCTGTTTGCCTAGAGTTTTCTTTTCTTCTTGATGTATGTAGAAAATGGTTTAAGTTGTATTTTTCATTCCATTGTAAAAGTTTAATAAAGTTTCAAATTTCTGAATTTTGAGTTGTGACAAATATAGTGTTGTTGTATGGTTACCTGCTACTGAACAGCTTACTGCCGCCGTCTCAACAACGGTGCAGGTTGGGCATAATCTGGTTCGACCCCTTTAGTTGGGATCGGGTCGTGACACTCCCGGACCTTCGTAGCCTTCGACGACCGACAAGCCTAGGCCGAAGGAGACTCGCTTCGACAAACCGCTCCGAAGGGAGACGCCTCATGGGCTGGAGAGGCCGTACAACTTTGACATCTTGGCGCAATTGGCCAACACACCGGCCAAACTATCGCTATACGAACTCCTGAGACTCTCCAAGGATGTTCACGTCGTACTAAGCGAGGCACTCCAGAATGCCGATGCATATCTAGCTCAGTCCAATCTCACTGGGGAAAACTCGCCTGCAGATCTCCAGGACAGCGCTTGCACAGGGTCGATGATGAACATTGTCTTCACTTCGCAAGATATGCTCATCAAGACCAACCTACATGATCTCCCTCTGTACTATACTGGGTACATTGGCAATATCAAGATGGATCGGATGAATATTGATCCTGGTACTTCCATAAGCATCATCCCGAAAAGCTTACTACACCATCTACGCATCCCAATGCATCGCCTGATGCCGACAAGCACCGCCATCAGCGGTTTCAATTCGGGCAGGAGCTACCCGATCGGAAAGATTCGCCTAAAGTGCCAAATCGGCGACCTTCAGTCGGAAGTGACCTGTTATGTCATAGATACGGACACTTCCTACAATATTCTCCTGGGGCATCCTTGGATACACGATTACATGATCGTGCCCTCCACACTGCACCAGTGCTTCAAGTACGTCGACAAGCACGACTTCGTGAGAACAGAATTTGTCGACATCGATCCCTTCAAAGGGGTCGAATCCTACTACTCAGACTCATGCTTGTATGAGAAGTCAAAGAAGCATCTCGCCGAAGGAAATACTCAAGCTCAAACTGAGACAGCATCTGGATCAGAAGAACCTCTGACGATCCACCTCCAAGCCCGCAAGCCTGGCATAACTGCACCCCTTACAGCCACTCTGCGTAAGGACGCAATTAGCCTCTCTACACAGGAGGAACAGATGGTAATCCGACTACCAAGGTCTGGCCAAGCGCCAGGACCCACGACAGAGCCACTAACAATCAGGCTGTCTAAAGCTAGCCAGCAACAAGCAGAGGAGCTCAATCCCTCTGTCAAGCCAATGACGATCCATCTTCCCAGAATGAATCGGCAGCCGAGCGCTAAACCAAGAACTACTAGCCAGCCAACAACTCCCCGCCCAGCACCGAGCACCAAACTGGGGGTGGCTAGTACGCCAACAACTCTACGTTCTGCTCCACCCATGGAGCCCCTGATAATCAAGCTGCCCAAGTCATCCTCTCAGTCTGTATTTACACAGGGGACGGCTGAAGAAGAGTCAGAGCTGGCCAAGTATGTGGCTGCTTACACTGATGTGCCATCCGCAGATGATGTAATCCCACTAGAAAAGATACCTTACTTTATTAATAAAGGGTTATCTTTGAATTATCTCGAGCTTAATAAGCTTTGTACAATGTATGCTATGGAACACGGCATAGGCACTCACCTGCACACACATGTAACAAATGTCTACATCGCAAACCAACTAACTCCAGTGGAATACGCTTACCGCATAATCGAAGGAGAGGATCATCCAATCATCTTCGACCGAAAGAATAATCCAAAACCCTTCACGGTAGAAGAAGTTGATCTAGAACCCGACACCAGGAGATTGCCCCTTTATCTGTATATTTCCCGATCCAAGTACCATATGCAAAAATAAGGGTATAATCTGGAAACTACACCAGGCTTGAACTACGGCACTGGACGGCGATTACCCTTACAAATGTCGGTCTCGGCTGGGAAACCACGAGACTACTACAACAAAACTAGATGTGGGCTAGGTTATGTTACACCGGCAACAACTCCTGAAAGCTCAGACGAGGAATGCGACTGGCATTCACACTCAACCGGATCACCCACTTCCGATTCGGATGTCAGCATTGGGGACATGCTCAGGCAAGTCTGGTCCGTCAATATGGCACTTGTCGACGCCTACGAAGAAGATGAAGACATTCTCGAACTTCTTGAGCTAGAGCCATGGGCACAACAACTAGATGTGCAGTGGGAGAAGTGGTTCGATCAAAGAGAGCCTCCTACCGAGGATGAGGTTGTACAAATCGATCACGGTGATGAGTCCTCTCCAAAGCCCATCTTCATCAGCAAGAATCTGACAGACGAAGAGCGAGAATCACTACTGTAACTTGTCAGAGAATACATCGACGTGTTCGCCTGAAGCTACGAAGATATACCAGGACTGAACCCCGATATTGTACTTCACAAGCTCAACATCTGTCCGGACGCAAAACCGGTCAAGCAATAACAACGTCGGTTCCGTCATGACATCATGAATGCCATTGAAGCCGAGATAAACAAACTGATAGCCAGCGGCTTCATCCGTGAGGAACAGTATCCTGACTGGGTCGCCAACATAGTACCAGTCCTCAAAAAAAGTAGAAAGATTCGAATCTGCATCAACTTTCGCAATCTGAATGAGGCGTGTCCTAAAGATGAGTTCCCTCTCCCTATCATGGACATCATGATTGACAACACATGCGGCTTCGAGCGCATGTCTTTCATGGATGGTTTCTCGGAAAACAACCAAATCAAGATGTCTCCCGACGACGAGAAGCATACATCATTCCGAACACCGATTGGCACATACTGTTACACAGTCATGCCTTTCGGTTTAAAGAACATTGGCGCCACCTATCAAAGAGCTATGAGCGTCATCTTTAAAGACCACTTGCGCAAGACAGTGGAATGCTACGTCGACGACATCGCCGTCAAGAGCCGCTCTAAAGAAGATCATCTACTTGATCTGAGGACAACGTTCAACCTGATGCGAGCACACAATTTGAAGATGAATCCCACAAAATCCTTCTTGGGCGTATCCAGCGTGAAGTTCTTGGGTTTCATCATTACCTCCCTGGGTACCCACGTAGACCCTGAGAAGACGAAGGCAATCATGGAGATGGGTCCTCCGAGAAATCTCTGTGAACTCCGAGGCCTTCAAGGGAGGCTAGCATACATTAGGAGGTTTATCTCCAACCTCTCCGAATGATGCCAGCCTTTCACCCACCTCATGAAGAAGGGCGTTTCATTCGTATGGGATAAAGAATGCCAGTGTGCCTTCGACGGCATCAAAGAATATCTGACGAACCCTCCAGTCCTGGTAGCCCCGGTTGCTGGAAGACCATTCCTGCTCTATGTACGAGTGATGGAACATTCTCTCGGTGTTCTGTTAGCACAAAACAACGAGGCAGGCCATGAGCAAGCTATATATTACCTCAGCCGAATGATGATGGGGTCGGAGCATCGATACACCGCCGTGGAGAAAGAGTGCCTTGCTCTGGTTTTCGCCATTCAGAAGACGCGACACTACGTCACGGGACAAACCATCCATGTCATATCAAGAGTCAACCCCTTCAGGGTCCTCATGACTAAACCAGGTGCACTCAACTCTCGCCTTACTACCTGGGCGATATTACTGTCCCCATACCACATGATCTTCGTCCCGCAAAAGGCTGTTAAAGGTCAAGCTCTGGCAGACTTCTTAGCAGCCCATCCAGGTTCGGAGTCAACCAAAATAGACGAAGAGATTCCAGACGAGGTCGCTAATTCAAATGTGGCCTCCCATGATACCATATGGCGGATGTTCTTCGACGGCGCTTCTAGAACTGGGCCCAAGGGCAACATCGTCGCTGGAGTCAGAATAGTGCTGATTTCTCCCACCGGGCTGGTGATCAATCGAGCTTATTCCCTCACAGAGCCCTGTTCAAATAATGTGGCTGAGTACAATGCTTTGGTCATTGGCCTCTGACTTTCAAAAGAACTGGGGGTAGAGCACCTTGAAGCATATGGCGATTCACAGTTAATCGTCAATCAGATTCGGGGTTCATACGAGGTTCGCCACGAAGACATGATCCCCTATCACCAAATAGCAATTGACATCATCTCATCCTTAGGAGGTTTCTTCATAGAGCACGTTCCTAGGCTCCAGAACATTGAAGCCGATGCCCTAGCAGGCCTTGTCGCTTCCTTAGTAGTTCCGAATCATGCTCATTATCTGGTTGACATCATAGGCCGTGAGTTGGTCTATCCCAGGAATAATGTTCAATGTGTTGAGAGTTACTCCTCACGGACCGTCGACGAAGCACCAGACTGGAGACAACCATTCATTAACTTTGTAGTCTACGACATCCTGCCAGAGAATCCGAAGGAAGCCACTTCTATCAGAAGACGTTCCCTTAGATTCTTCTACGATACAGAGACGAAAATGCTATATCGGCGATCATACGATGAATTACTGCTCCGATGTCTATTGAACATAGAAGCTAAAGAAGCCGTACGTGAAGCTTATGATGGCATCTGTGGGGCCCATCAGCCTGGCCCGAAACTACAGGATCACCTTCGACGAATGGGCTATTACTGGCCCACGATGGTTGCAGACGCGATAGACTATGCAAAAAAATACAAAGCCTGTCAAGTCCATGCAGATTTCATCTACCAGCCATCCGAGTTTCTACATCCGACGGTGGCATCCTGGCCCTTCGAAGCATAGAAAATGGACATCATTGGTCCGATCACTCCGCCTTCGTCCCGAGGACATCGCTTCATACACGCAATCACAGATTACTTTTCCAAATGGGCAGAGACTGTTCTGCTCGCAGAATTAAAGACTTCAAATGTGATCAGCTTCCTCAAGCATCACGTCATTTATCGTTTTGGACTGCCCCGAAGGATCATCCATGATAATGGTCCGCAGTTTGCAAGCCACGCCTTCTATCGGTTTTACGACAAACACCAAATCCAGAATATTGCTTCAATACCATACAACCCAGAGGCTAATGGTATGGCTGAAGCATTCAACAAAATAATCATCAAGCTTCTCAAAAAGTTTATGTCAACAAACAAACGCGACTGGAATGAAAAGTTCGACGAATGCTTGTGGGCATACCGCACTATAGTACGGACGGCCACTGGAAACACGCCATTCTCTCTGGTATATGGGAGTGAGGCAGTTCTTCCATTGGAAACTCAAATCCCCTCGCTCCGCGTCGCCCTCACCTATCGGTTGACAACAGATGATAATCACCATCGCCGACTGCAAGAGTTGGAGGCCTTGGATGAGAAGCGCCTATTAGCCCAACAACGAATCGAGCTGTACCAGGCACGCATCTCCGGAGCCTTCAACAAGAAGGTTAAAATCAGAACATTCCAAGTGGGCGACCTCGTTCTGGCAGTTTGGAGGCCGATGGTTATGACTCATAAAACTGCCGGCAAGTTCCAGCCAAAGTGGGAAGGTCCGTTCATCATCGATATTGTATTCTCCAATGGAGCTTACCGCCTCGCAAAACAAAATGGAGACTTGATCATGTTGCCCATCAACGACAAGTTCCTAAAGAAGTATTACATCTGAACAACATCTGCCGGGGTGTTGAGTTATGTACCCGCTGGTACCGCTGAACTCACATCCCGACTACAAATCTGCCACAGTGATGAGTTACGTACCCTCTGGTACCATTGAACTCACATCCCGAAAATAAATCTTCCGAAGCAATGAGTTACGTACCCCCTGGTACCGCTGAACTCACATCCCGACTACAAATCTTCCAGAATGACGAGTCATGTACCCTCCCATACCACTGAACTCACATGCTGACTCCAAATCCCCCAGATTGTCGAGTTATGTACCCGCAGGTACAGCTGAACTTATACTCTGATCACTACAGATGAATCTATACTGCGTCTTTTAGGTAGTAAGTCATGTATGATTATACCTCTGAACTTTCTTCCCAAAAAGAGCTCCCTCCTTATGATCCAATACCCACACTTTCGGTGCACAAAAAGGATAACAGATCCACAGATTTTTCGAAACAACCACGTCGATGTTACCTCTGAGTTGTTTCCCTTCCACCAAAAAAACAAACCGCCCCTCACATAGAACCTCCATGTCCTCATTACCTCTGAGTTGTTCTATATTCCCTTCATGGAGCCCACTCCTGCCATGTCCTCATTACCTCTGAGTGGGAAGGCTCTATCGAAGAAACCCTCATATTTACCATGTCCTTATTACCTCTGAGTAAGTATGTTGGTTCCTTCCCAACTTATTATCCGATCCAGAATCAGGGTACGCCAAGGATAATAGGTCCACAAAAAGTCTCTCATTGGGGTAACTACTACAAAGCAAAGAATAGGACGAATGTATTCCGGTCATTCAAAATCGATTACATTCACATGACTACATCTCATGAGCAAGCCAGAAAAGTTCTCTATCATTTCATTCAGATAAAAAAGAAGAAGATTACATTGATGTCCAAAAGAAGCAAAATACAAACTGCAGCTAAAGACAGACAGAAATATCAAGACAAAAGACGGACATTTATGAGAGCCCCACGAATCCTAGTTGCGGGGGCGCATATACCAATCCCTCAACCATTTTGCATATGAAGGATCTACTTAAGCAAAATCCTCGTCCGGAGTAGGAAGGTCAGAACTCCCAGTACTACCGCCGTCAGACTGGAACTCCTCCTTTACGGCAATGGGCGCCAGCTCTCCTTTCTGTTCCTCTGTTGTTGGTATTACCTCCTCCTTAATAAACGATGACTCCTGTTTGAGAAGAGGCAGCAACTCTTCCTTCACAATGATCTCAGCCTTCGGCAGGGATGCTGCAAGAATCAAAAATAAAAAGAAACAAAGTTAGATGGTCAGAGCCTTATGCGGTCCAATCCAGACGAACTCATGCGGCCCTGTTTGAGAGGGCTTCATGCGGCTCGCCTCAGAGGGACTTATGTGGCTCTGTTCGAAGGGTCATTATGCGGTTCAGTTTGTGAAGCGTCTATGCGGCCACTAGACAACTCCCATGCGGCTCGGACATGGAGTATACCCCCATGCGGCTCGAACATGAGACGAACATACGGCCCCTGCAAATTGAACAGTTCGACAAAAATGAGGAACGCATTAAAGGCTTGTACATAAAAGCATGCAACAGAGCCGTCTTTGGTATGGTTTTAAAATATGTGATCTGCCCAAACCCTTACCTGCAATGGAGGGGTGAAAGTCGGGGTGAACTTCAGGCGCCGTGGCTGATGAATAAGCCACTACCTTACCCTTCGTCGCAGTCGCAGCCTTGGAAGACTTGGGGGCAATTGTCGATGATGATCGGAGAAGGAAGACGAAGGCAGAAATCTAGGACAAGAAGAGTTGAAGGCAAAAGAAAGTAAAGAAGCCTCTCTATCCAAAAGATGCTCTTATTTATAGGCAGAAAAGGGGGGACGCTTCGATCCGCGTGTTGTAAAACCGACTCTTCAGTTATCGAGGCAAATTTGAGGCAAATCCGAACCGACCCTTGGGATCCTACCCCAAAAGGCGGCTTTAAATCTAAAGCAAATCAAGGGCAATAAATGAGATACATACATGGCAAGAAGACGTGGCAGAGAGCATATGCGGCCAGACAGGCCATGCCGCCAGAAACGGCCCATACGGCTAGCAAGGCCATGCGGCCAGAGCATCTCATGCGGCTAAGAAGTCTATGCGGCTAGAATACCCTATGCGGCCAGAAGAGCTTATATATAGCCATGCTTCTTATTCAAAGTATTTCAATTTTTCAAATTGAAAACTTTGAAGGGGGTCTTGTAGAAGCATAGAAAAGGACAAAAAAATTCCATACGGCTCCAAATAGAGGGAGCCTCATGCGGCTCAGGAATCCTTCAGAACTTTATGTGGCTTGAGACTGCCTAACAGCTCCATGCGGCTCGGGTAAAGACACGTGGCTATACGCTGCCCACTTCTGCAGCCGGCCATAAAGCCGCCTCCCAATTAATTGCCCTGACGACAGCTCTGACGCAATGAATGACAGCTCTGACACAATGAATGACAACTCTGACATAAAAGCTGGAATGATGATGGCGTGTTCCTTGGGAAAAGAAGAAAATCTTTTTTGGCAGGATCCGTCAAGTCCCAAGCACCACTATGCGGCTGCCCGCTTCATGCGGCTGCCCACTTCATGCGGCTGCCCACTTCATGCGGCTGCGTCCTTCATGCGGCTGCCCGCTTCATGCGGCCGTGCCTTTCATGCGGCTGCCCGCTTCATGCGGCTGCATCCTTCATGCGGCTGCCCGATTCATGCGGCTGCATCCTTCATGCGTCTGTCCACTTCATGCGGCTGCCCGCTCCATGCGGCTGCCCACTTCATGCGGCTGCGTCCTTCATGCAGCTGCCCACTTCATGCAGCTGCTTCCTTTATACGGCTGCCTGCTTCATGCGGTTGCCTCCTTCATGTGGCCGCCTCCTTCACGAAGCTGCTGCCCCCATGCGGCGGTTACCTTCATGCGGCTAGGACTTGGGGGTCATCCGTATGCGGTTTACTTAGACCGCACTCATGCGGCTATGCCAGACGCCCCGCTCATGACGGTTGAGACACGTGACGATCCTCATGACAAGTTGAGACACGTGGCTGTCTTATCCCCTCGGAGTTATGGCTGCTCGCAAATCCTGACAACCAGATTTAGTTTAATCACCATTATTACTCAAATAAAATCAGATTTGTTGTGATTAAGCAAATGGGACACGTGGCGGAAGATCCGAGCTTATCATAACAGATTATGAGGATTCATTGTAATCAGCATTAATTGCCCATACAGATTTGGCGCAATCAAGAATCAATTGCCCAGATGTAATGCAATCAAGATTAATGGCCCAGATGATTGGCCGCCGACTTTTCAAGGAGGGAATCATTGCAAACCCTAATGATCACACCCCACTCCTATAAATAGCAAGGTGCCATTCCCTTGCAGAAGGATTAGATCCAGAGAAACAAAAAATATAGCAAGGTGTCATTCCCTTGCAAAAGAGATCCTCTCCACCCGGCTGGACACACAGAGAGACAAAAAGGCACGCACAGGGGAGTCTTACTATCCTGAGAGCATTTCTTCATCAGAGCCAAGGCTACGTTTGATCGTCCAAGGAGTAAGGTAGAGCGGCCGTCGCTTTCCCGAGCCTCTACTGTCACCCCCAAAATCAAAACTAAACAATCGTACTTAGATTGCTGTACCTAGGTTTTCGTCCCTAGGCTTTATTTGTACGAGCGAGTTTGTGTTGTGAAGTAAAAGTCCAGTCCTCCCATATAATTGTTCTGTTCTTTTATATTCAATGGCAAACTATATATATATACATATATCCTCTCAAATCCAAATATAACAAGCCCCTATATATCATAACCTTACCCCAAATGAATCTCATGCATATATAATCTCAGCTATATATCACTACTCTACATATATGAACTAAATATACCAAGCCAACACATTTCTATTTTACATACATATATCTCAGGAAACTGAGTATACAACCAACAACTTCTAAACATTCAATTTAACTCAAACCTCCAACTCAACTCACAGTCAACAAACTAAATCCAACCTTATATCTCAGAAATTCCAAACTCAATCTCAGGAAAACCTGAGATTGCATTTCAACTGCCAAACCCCACAACCTAAATAAAACCCAAAATATGCCAAGAGGGGTCGTATGTGTTTGTGTGCATACAAATGTGTCCAAGGGTCGTGTCAGTATCCAAACAACTGCACAGACAGTGGGTGTGTGCGGGGTGGAGGAGGAAGGAGAGGAGTTAATTAGGTTAGGGTTTACCTGAGCTCGAGGAGGAGGAGCTCGACGGGGGGGTAGGGGTCGTCGGAGGGGGAGGGAGTCGCGGAGGGGTAGGGGTCGCCGAAGGGGGAGGGAGTCGCCAGGGGGGAGTGAGTCGCCGGGGGGGGAAGGGGAGCTCGAGTAAAAATTGGAATTTTCGAGTGAGGGGGAAAAAATGAAATGCTGTGCCCTAAGTAAAAATGTTAGCGACGTCAAGAGAGGCCGTCGCTAACCGTCGTAAAATTTTAATAGATGGCGACATATTTTAATAATATCGCTGAACGTCGCTATTCAGCGATGTAATTTAACTCCTGTCACTGAACGTCGCAAGTCAGCGACGTTTTGCGATGTTTATATAAAAGAGTCGCTATATTCCATATTTAGCGACGGCATTTTATGCCGTCGCTAAATTACGTCGCTAATAGATCATATTTTAGTAGTGTGTCTGTAGCTGGAAAATCTCTTCATGGACTACTTGATCAATCTAGTCATTATCCTAGTCAGATTCAGTATGAATCCCTGACCGTGGAAATCAGGAATTCATATCCTAGATATGATGCAAGACGAGACACATAGCTTGTACCGATACAATCAAGAGAAATCATCTACGGTGTCAAGACGAGAGTTACATGTTACTTGTCAAGATTATATGTCATGTTATGTTACTTATCAAGTCAAGAGTGCATCACAACGGACCACCATCAAGAATTATCATATCAAGTTACTGGTCAAGAGTGCACCACGATGGGTCACTATCAAGAGTTATCATGTAAAGTCACATTGTCATTCGTGTTCATGTAAGTGCACCACGAAGAGCCACTATCAAGGAGTTGTTAGAGAGTGTACGTGCCATACCAAGATCGTGTTTCAAAGCTCAGAGTACAGGAGCAACATAGAAAATAACATTATAGGACTAGTCAAGTAAAGAGTACAAACAAAGTCACAATTTACACTAAGGACCATGGGGTGTCATGAAGAGCATGCACCCAAGATGGATGTGCTGAGAGTGGCATGCATCCAAGGCTATGCGCCTAAGCGTATGCGCCCACATTTATGTGACCATATGAATGAGGCAGGGTGCATAGTCTATGCGCCCACATACATGCACCCACATGAGTGAGGCAGGGGCATGGGATGCTAAGTCAGGAGACATCTATACTAGCTATTTGGGCACATAATAAGGGTATGCACCCACTGCTATGGAACACCATGACTTAGCACATATCTACCGTTATGCACATAAGCAAGTAAAAGTCATGGGCGCATATAAAGCCATGCGCCCACACTGAGAAAGGCAGGGAGCTTGGGCGCATATATAGGGCTATGCACCCACTGCTAAAGTCCCTGTAGTCGTATAAAATGCCATGCGCCCACACTTTTCTTCTTCTCCAACCCGAGAAGAACCATGGAACCCATAAACTTCCAAGGTCCATAAATCACTCAAAATAAATCGAAATTTGGGTTTTTAAAGGTCCATTTTGGGTGAAATCAAATTCTCTACAACATAAAACAATCAAAACTTGAAAACAAAAAGTTTGAGAGATCAAAACCCAAGAAAACCAAAATTTATGAAAACTTAGATCTACAAGTTTTAATCCACCAAAACCAAAAATGCTAAGTACTAAAGAGTCTTAGAAGCTTGTAGGGAAGACAACAAAATAATAAAAATGGAGTTCCTCCATAAATTAAGTTACACTTGCCTAAGGTGGTTGGAGAGAATTAATGGAGAAGAGAAATAAATAAAAGAGTAATGAGGAGAGAGAGAGAGTGGAGTTGGGTTATAAAGGGAGGGTTTATCATGATGAACCACTCACCCAAACTAAGCCAAAATCAACCAAGCCAATCTAAACCAAAACCAAACCATGCCAAGCCATGCTAGACAAGTCAAGATACGGGTCAGGAATTCGTACATGTATACTAGAAATACATATAATGAAAAATGGGAGTGATACCCCTGCAAGGTGCTGATAAATAGCTTTGACAAGAATGGATCGTCCCTTGGTAAGTGCAGAGTCTGCGTGTTGAAGTATGTCATGTGTTGGCGAGGAAAAGTCATCCTGTCAAACGAATTTAGCGTCAATGGCATGTAGTTAGGAGGGCAAGTAGCATTCTCCCATTCAGGAGGATAAGGTTGAGATATCTCTATCTTCTGAAGCTCATCTTTGTGTGAGATGGTATCGAGACGGACAGCAAGAGAATCAATTGCATCCTGCTGATTGAGCAGATGTTGAGAAACGACTGCTTTACGGTTGTCAAGCGTCGTTGGCGAAGGACCATCTCCAGCAATTACAGGATTTAGAGGAGGCGCAACGGAATGATACTCCTTTTGTAGTATAGTGAAGAAGGATTGTTGCTATGAGCCGGACTAGCGTGTGCTATGACTTTCGGTTGAGGTAGAGGAACAGCCTAGCAGTTTGGACTGCCATAATGCTGGTAAGCATATCGATGATCTTGGCAAATGTTGTTTCAAGACTCTCTAGCCGCTTGTTGGTCTAATCACTAGCATCTTTAGTTCTCTTTCCATCCGCCATGTACGCAGATACCATGCGAGAGGAGGCAGTACAACTGGTGCTGATACTGTCTGTCTCTGAGTTGAAAAGGCCCTCATCTTCAAGCAGGGGGTAGATAGTCACCATCGGACTCAAAGAGATCATCATCCTCCGGAGGGCTACCCCCGGTATGAAGGTCGTCTGCTTCAGAATCTGAGGGAATACTACCCCCAGCTGAGGGAACATCACCCCCAGCTTGAGAGTTCGCCATCTATAAGGAATCTCGTCCTTGACCGAGTACCCATATAGACTCCTTCAGATGTAACAACTTGCTGGCTGTTTATTGGCAGACTTCTTCTTTTTCTGTTCGTAGAATTGAGAGAGAAAGTTGGGTTAGTGGTCCCCCTTCTTTGATTGGGGCTACCGTAAGGAGGACCCCATGAAGCTATATTGGATGAAATACATAGCAACTTTTTATCATCAGAGCGCTGCAGTCGTCGAAACACGGACTGCCTCGGAGGCACCTTCGTTGCTTTGGAGCAGCAATAATTGATGACAATACTGGTGCACGGATGTACGCCATGAATTGTAGTATCCTCCCTCGTCTTACTCTTATGATTTATCATTGTTGCGTAAATCAGCGAAAGGGAGTTTTACCTTAAAACCCATGTCACATGCATAGTCGAGCTTTGCATATGGGTTTATAAGGGAAGTTGCCGCATTCGGACTTAGTTCATGTGCAGGGGTAACCCCCACACCTAAGTTCCGTGATGACCTTGAAGACAGCCCCGAACTACACGTGTTGGGGCCTATCTTTTTGCTGTGGACGCATAGACCCTGGAGCATGCCTTTGGGCACATGCTTTCCAGAAGTCCTGGCAGTATGCCTGGCCCTCCTGGATGTGAGTGCATAGAATGGGTCATCAGAGCCTAGGCGCATAGCTCTGGGTCATTATAGTCTGGGCGCATAGCTCTAGGCGCATGGCCCTGGGCGCATAACCTGTCGAAGCCAGAAGTACTCTGGACGAATTTATGTGCCCACATACTGCCTTGGGTGTATAGCTCTGGGCGCATGCTTTGGAAAACTGTGCTATTTTTTTCGAGTTTCGCCTTCTTCGTTTGTGAGCCTCGCTGAGTTTGTCCAGAGCGTCGAACACTTCGATTCTTGGCATCATAGTGTTTTCCTTTGCCAAGTCTCGAGTGTTTTGTTGATTGCACAAGAAGGAAGTTGCTGGGCTAGTAGAGCCCAGAACGGTATGCGCCCTCTTCGCGTTGGGAGCTCCTGTAGAAGGAATATGCGGCCCCATGACGGAGTTTTCCTTCGGTTGTATATCTTCTACGACACTAGTAGAATATGTAGTATGAGCCTTCGGAAGCCAAGTCTTGCGAGCCTTGCTTCGTTTCACTGATTTCGAGGAAGTAGAGCCGTCCCTCGAGAGCATCTCTTCGAACGCCTGTTGATCGAACTTCACGATCAACATCTTCTGAGTGCTCCCCACTTTATCTGTATCGGATTGCGTCACCACCTTCTTATCAAAGGAAAAGGTAGACCCCAGCAGAGCTGCCATTTTTGTGGACACACATAAAAAATAAGAAGAAGCGTTGTCTTTTCTTATTGGCATAAGGCACCATAAATCGAGTACGCCTGAGAGATCCTGTACTGAGGATCCCCGAGTACAAAAAGAATTCTAGGGAATGGAACGATGGAGATCGAGCGACAGTTGCTCCTTTACTCCGTTGACACTCCGATTGCAAAAGTGGAAGAAAACCTAAGAAAATTGCTAACTCTCGGCTCACTGGAAAGAAGGGCAGCAATTTGGCTCTTGAAATGCTCTCCGTTCTGTGTTTTTGAAGAGGCATGAGACCCCTATTTATAGTCATTTTACACTAAAACGACTATTATGCGCCCACAGGAGAAAATACACTGATTTTCCATGTGGGCGCATAGACTTCCTTTGGGCGCATAAGGTGTAGGCGCATGAAGGTTGCATGATCGTGGGTTGATCGTGGGGTTGACGTGGCCGCATGCTTCGGTACACGACTGCTCATGGAGAATAACATGGCCGCATACTTCGGTGCACGACTGGTCGTGGATGTTGACCGAGTCGTGGAGCTATCCTGACTTGGGCGCATAGGTTGGAATAAGGCTATGCGTCCCCCTCTGGAGGATCCATGTGGGCGCATAGGCTTTGCTCTGTCAGTATCTGCCACTCTCTAACATGGGCACATAGTAATCTCTGACTTGGGCGCATAGCTTATTCCTGGCTTGGGCGCATAGATGCTTCTTAACTTGGGCGCATGGATACTTCTTGACTTGAGATGCTGAAATTTTTCATGCTTCTACAATTTTGTGTGCTAAGCAAATATAAAATCTTTTTTTATATGTTTAGGAATTTTTGTTGTTGTGTATTTTAGGTTTTTTTAGATATATATATATATATATATATATATATATATATATATATATATATATATATATATATACAGGTGGGACAGAATGGGGCGTCCCGTGCATAAAAACTCAACTGTTAGGGCATCGCGCGGGCGGTCGAGGATCGGCACCATTCTACCACGGGTATAAATGATGGCCGACCACGCGGCCCATCGTGCGGCGCCCTGCGAGCACCGTACGCATAGAACGGGTGGTTGGGTGGCATCGACTGTCGTAGGCGTCGCGAAGATGTTTAGGCGCCTTCGGCATCGTGGGCGAAGTGATGCGTTGAGTTGCCGGCGTCGAAAGTTGTCGGCCGTGCCATGAGGCTCTGGAGCGCGCGGAGTACGCGAGGCGTGCGTGTGAGGCGATGATCAAAAAGTCAGTGCGGACAAGATTTGCATGAAGAGTCCGAAGCGACATCACGATCGGCTAAAAATCGTGTGCGGGGAGACACACGATTTAACTGATCCTGCACGTGTCAGAAAAAAAAAGAAAAGAAATATATATATATATATATATATATATATATATATATATATATATATATATATAAACTTTCACGAGGGACCCGAATTTCCTGGCGGCGATCCCCCTCCTCATCAACGACATGGACAACACTCACCTGTAGCACCCCTCCTGAACAGGAGGTGAAAGCAGCAGTTTGGGCGCTTAATGCCCACAGTGCCCCCGGTCCGGACGGATTCAACGGTATATTCTTCCGCATGTGTTGGGACACCATCAAGACGGACATACACGAAGCGGCGACCGCCATTTTCCAAGGAGCCAAGTACCCTAGATCGATTTCGTGCACTAATTTGATACTTATTCCTAAGCAGGACAATCCAGAGACTTTTCGAGACTTCAGACCCATCAGTTTATATACCTTCACTAACAAAATCATTTCCAAGATCATCGTCACACACAAGACCGTTCTCCTACCCAAAATTATATCAGAGGAACAGAGAGGCTTTGTCCGGGGCAAAAACATCCAAGACAACATTATGCTAGCACAGAAAATGATTACATGCATGAAATTACCGTCCAGGGCAGGGAACATTGCTATCAAATTAGACATGGAGAAGTCTTACGACAGGCTCGATTGACAGTTCATGATATGGGTCTTCAGAGCCTTTGGTTTCTCGGAAACCTGGATCGGTGTTGTTTGGCGATCGATCAAAAACTCGTGGTTCTCTATGGTGATCAACGGGCAAACGGACGACTTCTTCAAATCCAGTTGGGGAGTTAGGCAAGAAGACCCGCTTTCGTCAACTATTTTCATCATTGCCGCGAAAGCCCTGAGCAGAAACCTAAACAAGTTGCCGAGGACCCCACACTTCAAGCATTGTCATACGGTCAGCGGGTGCCCGATCATCACTCACCTGGCCTACGTGGACGATATACTCATCTTCTCCTCCGGAGATGTCAGGTCAGTGGAAGTAGTGGACAACGTGCTCCAAAGATATGCTCGCTGCTCTGGCCAACGAGTCAATCCCAGAAAAAAGTATTATATATGTCCACCACAACGCTAACAGGGAGCACACCTCCACTCTCACCAACATCACCTCCTTCTCTGCCGCTTATCCTCCTTTCTCCTATCCCAGATGCCCGTTGGTCTACGATAAATCGAGCGTGGGCATTTTCGAAGGAATTATTGACAAAATCAGGAAAAAAACTTGAAGGTTGGCATAACGCAACCTTATCGCCAGGCGGCAAAGTAGTACTGATTAACCATGTGCTCTCCTCTACCCCTATTTACACCCTTGTGGCATGCTCCCCCCTCGAAGAAGGTCCTCTCCTCCATCGAAAATCTCTTCGCCAACTTCCTATGGGGACACAATGATTCAAAAGACAAACACCACGGGGCCAGTTGGGGTTCCATGGCCAAGCCTACTGATGAGGGGGACCTAGGATTCTCCCGACTACACCACATTGTGGATGCTTTCTCCATGAAACTGTGGTGGAAGCTTCGCATGAGCCGCACCCTCTGGGCTCGCTTCATGAAGGCCAAGTATTTCAAACACATCCACCCGGCTAGTGCTATTAGCAACAGCAGATCCTCGGCAGCTTGGAGACGCATTCTACACGGTCGCTCCCTCGCCGAACCTAAGATTTTCCTTTAGCTGGGTGCTGGCGAAGCATCGCTATTCCTTGAAAGGTTGTTGGGAGCTAATCTTATCCCGCGTCCCCTGGGCGCCCCGGATACCAGCAAGATCAAAGAATTGTGGAACAATGCCGACAACTAGTATTGGCACAGAATCCGAGACTGGATCAGAGAAGAGGCCGCCAACACCCTCCGGAACTCCGGCCTGAAGATAGGCACAGATGACGACGCGTTCACGTGGTCAGAGACCCCCAACAGCGTATTCACAGTAGCATCCGCCAGAAGAATCATTCGTGAACACGGGCCTCCCGCTCCTATCTTGGGTCCTTTCTGGCACCCCTGTATACCAAAGAAATAGTCATTTCTGGTGTGGAGATCGGTGTGCAAGAAACTCCCCACTGATAACATCCTTACTACCATCGGTTTCAGCTTAGCGTCAGCTTGTCATTGTTGCGCTGATAAACAGCCAAAAACAATTGACCACATACTCCGCCACGACAATTCTTCAGCTAACGTTTGGTCGGCCCTATCCTATCACTGCGGCATGGTGATAGCCGGTGGGAGCTTCAACGATCTTCTGGCCACCTGGGCCAACACGTCTCATTGCCACCAAATCGTTGCAGCCGTCATCACGTGGGTCTTATAGAAGAATCGCAACAAAGCTTCATACGAAGGTCGCCAATTCTCGGTCGAGCAGCTCACTCGCGAGGCCATCCGCCAGAGTCTCAAGATCAAACGTAATTGCAACCATGGCCAACAGCAGTTCTGGAAGCTTTTGGCCTCCTGATCTTTTTGTCAGGAGAGGCTTCCCTTTTCCTTTTTTTGTCTTCTTCTTTTTGCGCTTACTTGTAAAGGCTACGGCATTTTGTCCCTTGGATGAATAAAAAGGGGGGTTGCCAGAAGAAAAAAAAATCAATGAGTATTATTCCCTTCAAACCCGCAGACCCCCTACCTTTACATAGAAACCGAGAGGTTACATATATATATATATATATATATATATATATATATATATATATATATATATATATAGTAGAAGAAGAAGAAAAAAAAAAGAAAAAAATATCAATGAGTATTGTTCCCTTCAGACCCGCAAACCGCCTCACTTTATATAGAAACCGAAAGAGGGAGAGAAGAAAATCTCTCGAAAAAAAAGATTACCCCTAACCCTAACCTACAACCTCACGACCCCGACGCCCAATACCCCAAGCTACCTGTGCGCACCGTCCTACCCGTCGGGGACCATCGGAGCTAGCCAGCCAAACCACACCAGCAGCAGCAGCAACAGCACAATATTAGCAGCAGAAGGGACAACAACTTCGGGTCAACTTCACGGCGTGCCCATGTTGCTGTTTCCCAAACGTTTTATGACCCATTTCTTCTGGTACGATCCTAACCTATATGTCTTTAAATTTCTTCAAATAGAATCTTTTAATTCCCATCATGTGCGACAAAAATCGAGTTCTAAAATCGAAAAAAAAAATCAATTTTTGGACATTGAAAACTGTCCCAAAATACCAAGTTGGAAGCCGATTTGCGACTAGGATATCGCAAATCTTGGAAAACTGCTTGAATAGAAATTTAGACAACCTAACCGAGATTGAAACCCTTCTTCTAGTTTCTGTTTTCATCAAATATAGGTTAAGTTGATTATTTTCAAAAATCAGAAAAATAACTCGAGAAATAGTTTCAAAACTTTGAATTTTTTTGATACGGGGTCCGTCCTAACAAACTGCATGACTTTGTAAACCACCTAAACTTTTCCCAAATTTTTTTATCAATTATTTAATATTGGCGTCGATTTTTTTACATTTCGTATTTGTATGCCGCGTGCGAGTTTTCGTTTCGTGGTTGCTCGCGAGTGCGAATATGTACAAGGTACATACTTTTGTAAATTATTTTTATTAGAGATCTATTTATATAGAAGAATTTTAGTTTTTCAAAATAATACGTGATAAATATTCTAAAGTTGTAACAAAAATAATGTCACATTGAGACTTGCCACAACTTATGTTTTAAAAAGGTTATTGATTTTAATATAAGTAGTAATTTAGAAAACTATTATTTTGTGTGGATATATTATGTATGTGCGAGTGACATGAAATTTATTTCATGTCCACTTGATTTCACGAAAATGAATTTATAGTTATTTATTGCAAAAATGATAATTCTAATATTTAAATATTTGCTATGATTTTCAAAATCAATTAATTATTAATATTTAAAATTTATGGAAAAGTAGTTTTAAATGTAACTATTATGAGTTAAATCGAAATTTGAATTATTGGATAGATTTTAGATAATCTTTTATTTTAAAACGTTGAGATTATTTAAATTAATATTTTTGGGATATAATATAAATTAAAAGGTAGAATTATCTAATCGGGTGGTAATCCATATCCAACAAAGGGGTTCCACCTCCTATATAAGGAGAACACCCATTGCTCCTTGTTTCAAAAATATTTCACAAACAAATTCTCCACCAGATTATGCATCGTGTCTGTGATCCTTTCCCATCTACTATTCAATATTCCCTTGTACAAATACAGATCTCCTCTTCGTGTCCGATGATCCCGGACGCATCTCCTCGACACAACCACCACCATTGTTATCGTCGAACCGCCAATCCCTGGCCTCGGCCATGCCTGACTTCCTCCCCACATCACAACCGCTCTCTACCCGACCAAACACTGCCTCCTCTTCTGATTGTTTTCCCCAAGCATCGCCCATCCCCCGACCAACGCTACCACCATCACCACCAGCAACATCACCTAAACCACCAGCCCCGACAACCACCAACACCACCACCATCACCAACAACAAATCCAATCTCACATCACCACCATCAACAGAAACCCCCAAATAAAGCAACCTTACCTCCTCCATCGTCGGAAACTCCGTCCGCCGACCTCAGCCCATCCGCCTGGCCGCCATCGGACTTCCCAGACCGCCGGCGCGGCCTCACGGCCGCCGTCTCCTCGTCGGACGTGCCATCCCGACTTTTCTCCCTGGTCGAGCCCCTCTCCGATCTGGACGACTGCAACCGGCGGCAGCCCCGGCCTCCTCGACGATGAGCTCTCCGGTCCGCCTGCCGTCCATCACCCGTGCGCACGATCCCGGTATGGATCTCTCACCGCTCCTCTCCCCTCTGCTCTCTCGTTCTTCTCTCTCTCCCCTCTCAGTCTCTAAATTACTTTCCTCTCACCCCTAGAAATAGTTAAGTCTCTTTCATATTCTTTATTATGTATCCCATCTGTTCTTCCTTTCCCTCGAGAGAGATGGGAACAACAGTGGTGTTGCATCCCTTTTTGTTGTTGATGGTTTTAATTATTTATTATTATTATTAATATTTTTTTTCTTTAGTTGACTTCTTTTGTATTTTGAGTTATGTAAGTTCTCCCTCTAGCTCACTCTATCTCAATCCCCTCTCTCGTGAACAAGAGGAGAGAAGCAGCAGAAAGTCTGCTGCTGTGTATTGTTATTTATTATCTGGTAAACATTATATAGTAGGTATGTATGTAAAATATATGGGTAGCAGTATATATAAATGAACAATATTAATATTTCCATATTTTTACCAAAGTAATATTTCAATTAGCATGATAATATTAATATATTTTACTGTTATTTTTATTACTATTATTTTGATACCAATTTTGATATTTTATTTTAAACCTATAATATTAGCGTACCTAGTGATTTTTTTTAAAAAAAATCCTAAAAAAGAAGGTTATATTTTCCTATGATATTATTATTAGCCTTAAATTATTAAATTTTTTTTTTTAATATATATGGATTAAATTAGTTACCAAATTATAACTTGATTTCTAGACTTTTCAACTAATTATTTGTACTAAGGAAAAAAAATATTTTACTAGAAATTATATTTACAAACTTAGAGTTTTAGTATAAGCAATTTTTAAGATTTCAAGAAGTATTTAAGTAATAAAAATGTAGATTTAGAATATCAAAATATTGTAAGTAATTTTCAAATAGATTTTTTAAGATAAAATGTATTCATATTTAGCAATTCCTTTTTCAAAATCTCTCTTAGATTAGAAAGTTTTGATCGTGACCAAACATGACTAATCGTTCGTTCCTATTTTCCTGCAACCTCGGACCGTTACACATCGAACATGGCTACTGGACAATCAAAACTTGTCGGATTATCGCATCACGCCAGGCGACACACCAGGCAAGATACCTTGCCATTATTTACTGTTTATAATTAGTCTGTATTTGATTTTAGTTATTGCATATTCCCATCTTTATTTCCAGTTCCTCTATTGTATCATTGTGATAGTTCATGATTTATTTACCTGCTTTCACAATATACTTCCTGCTTGTCCTTGAAGTTGCAGTGGACTTAGAGTTACGAGACTACCATTAGTTTAGCACATCTACATAAACTTTGACACAGAGGTGGCACGAGATGTGTGAGTTGTGAGTAGCATATAGCCTCCGGACTTACGTGTAGGCTGATCACTGATGCGTATGGGACGTACGTTAGGTTTAACTGTCAATAGATGCATGTTAGAAGACTTGACAGTTAGTAGAGTTACATGGTCGTGGATCCGACTTAGATAGGCGTATTTGGGTGGGGTGAACAATATCTGATGTATATATGGGCTTCTTTTGTACTTTTTTGATTACATGTGCGTTCCACCGGAGACACAGACTCCAGGTGCCCTCTGACGTTTTCCATAGCGTTATGGATGTACCCCCTTGTACATGATGTCCTATAACGATCTTCGGACGTTACGAAAGTAGGCCCCTAGTACCCTATACGGAAACTATGCCGATCCTATTTACAGCCAGGGCCCATGCATCGAAGGATTGTTTCTCAACTGCATGTTCACTTTAGTACGGTTAGGTTACCGTATTGATGTTATGTCACTTACTCTTATTTGTGGCATATTTTATATTCAGTATTTTTGGCATGTTCTTCCTGTATCTTGTTACGTCCCTCTGAGGACCTGGTGATCTCTCCAGGTGTGTGCCTTTGTGATGTTTCGTAGGTGCACTAGCCAAGGCCATGGTCTACTCTCTTCCTTCGAGATGGTTGTTCTTGGATCGTTGTTTGCTTCGTTCGACAATTCCTTTATTATCTATTTCTTCTCTTTCATTAGTTGGTAGTGGATTTGTCTCCGCCCAACGTTTTGTACGAATGACATTTGTAAGTTGATTTTAATATATACTTTATTTGTGGATGAGATTGGTTCATGGTTACTATAATTTATAGCTTATGTATACATACAAAGTTTCCATATATTGGGGTATACTTCGTATGTATGCAGCTGACATGTCTACGTACTTAGTCCTAAGTATTTTAGGAATAGGGCGTTACAGACTTGGCTGTAACCCGAGAACATCGAAAGATGCGTACCGATGTTGTGGACGTGTGGGCATCGACGGAACTCGAATTGGTTTCGTGTGCACGATGAATTCGAGACGTATTGGTCGAGGTACACCGTATCGGCCCCTTAATTTGCAAAAACTCCAATTACTTTGTGCACGTGCGTCACATCACAATGAAACATGTGCCACAAGACTCGTATCATTTTTTGGTCCTGTGAGCCAAGTTTGGTCCAATTATAAGAAGGTCGAATGGAACGCTATTTTGGTGGGCCCACAATCTGATTCAACGGATGATTTTGTGCAGGGCTCATCAGAATCCAAATCTGGACATACCATTGTGTTTGTATTAAAAAATGAGACTCGTAAATATATAATTTGTCGACTTAGACCATAGGCTCTAACACATTTTTTGATGCAAAGAGGATCCAACGACCGACACTATTTTGGCCTAAAATTACAGTTTTGCCCATGTGTCTAGAATTGGAGTTATGTGTAGTCAAACTTAGATATTTTTCTTATGTCAAGCACATTGATGATGTCTGTTTCAGCATCCGGAGACATTTACAGGAGTAACTTTTGTGGCTCACCGAATGATTGGATATTGTAGGTTTTATGTGCTACCACTAGGCAAGTATACCTTGCCAACTTTGTACAGTTTACCTACATGCATGTTATTATTGTTCTTTTCTTGTTTATGCCTCATTATCTATTATATACTTGCCATCTTGCCATGATTTATTTCTATGTCTCTTTACCTGTTATTACTAACTTTCATCATTGGTTATTTTTATATATTTATATACATGACTTCGATAGTGTTGTTAACTTGAGCGAGTTGACTTTATCATGTGTTCCATGATACTCTGTCTTGACCCTCGACCAGTACTATGATTGGCTACTTGACTACTCTTGACTCGTGAGACCCTCGACTAGTACTAGGATAGGCTACTTGACTACTCTCGGCTCGGGAGACCCACGCATGGCTATGATAGAGACTCACTATAGTTAGGGAGTACCACGTAGAGCTACTAGCTATAGGATCGGGAGCACCTCGCAGGACTATGATCATTCGATTTATTTATAGCCATACTTAGTATTACTTTTCATATGATATGTCAAGAATCTATAGAGTTCTTCAATATGATCTTCGTTCTTGTTCTAGTAGTCGTTTTTTCTTGTTTTTCTTGCATGTTATATATGTCATAGTAGACATATTGTATGTATCTTGCAAGTCCCCTAAGGACCTGGTGATATCCCACGCTTAGTTAGAGAGGAGAACTACCCGGAGATCTACGATTCTAGAGCTGAGACTGGAGACATACCTTCACAGGATGACGAGATAGTATCTGAGAATTTCTCCTGAGAAATATCTCTTTATTTTAGACTTGCTACTCTATTTCCTTTTATTTCAACAGACTTGTAGCTGATGATTATTTTTATTTCCTCTGTGGTTTCGGGATGTCTTTTCCCCGTATAGTATATTTTCTTTACTGTTGGATATTTTCGTTATTTATCATATTGGAATTATTTATTTCTAAGACTGTTATTCTATGTGGATGAGATTAGCTGTATACCTGCGACTTGTGTTATTATTCTGGATTGTTATCATGATTTACAGCTTAAGCATTAGCAAATAGGCTTGATAGGTAGTTTTGGCCCATTAGCAAAATGTTGTTGGCATGTACCGCATTCCTGCTGCTACGTATTTTAGGACTGGGGCGTTACATATAGGGTGTTGGTTGTTTAGAATTTTGGGTAGTTAGGTATTTGCTAACTAGGATTACCTATATAGGTACCATATCTATATATAGAAATTTTTATATATATATATATATATATATATATATATATATATTTATATATATATATATATATATGCACATCGGGTTGTGGTGTATTGGTAGCACCACCGTGCATGGGGGAGGGGGGGGGGGGGGGGTTGAGTCCTGTGGGGCTCGGATTGCCTAGCCTCACGGGTTATGGGTAGCTAGGTTAGTTAGGTTAGTAGGAAAAGAATATATATATATATATATATATATATATATATATATATATATATATATATATATATATATACACACACACACACACACACACACACACACACACACACACTTTATATGCCTAATTAGGATTTAGTTCGACTTTGGTCTGGGTTTTGGGTAGTTTAAATGTTTGCCAACTAGGATTGGGTTTTACATGCCTAATTAGGATTGAGTTTGACATTGGTGTGGGTTTTGGGTAGTTTAAATATTTGCCAACTAGGATTAGGTTTTGACTTTGGTGTGGAGTGGTCCCAAGTTTGAGACCCCTGGCCGCGTGACGGTTACGTTCCCGAGCTAGGACCCTCAAGAAATTATATATATATATATATATATATATATATATATATATATATATATATATATATATATTCTTTTTTTTGTGTGGTGTCCTTTCTCCAAGCCGAGCCGTAGCCCAAAGCCACCCAGTCGCCCGGGGGAGGATTCGAACCCGAGACCTATGCTCGGGCGGCCTCTCGTACTATTTCTAGGCTAGTGCCTTAGGGATATGTATGTATATATATATATATATATATATATATATATATATATATATATATATATATATATATTCTGGCGTGGGACAGAATAGGGCGTCTCGTGCATGAAAACTCATCGGCTAGGGCGCCGCACGGGTGGTCGAGGACCGGCACCATTCTAGCACGGGTATAAACGACGACTGACAACGCGACCCGTCGTGCGGTGCCCTATGGGCGTCGGGAAGGCGTCATAAGGGCGCCGTGCACATAAAACGGGTGGCTGGGCGGCATCGACTGTCGTAGGCGTCGTGAAGACGTCGGGGGTGACTTCGGCGTCGTGGGCGAAGCGAGACGTTGAGTTGTTGGCATCGAAAGACGTCGGCCGTCCCGTGAGGCTCTGTTGCGCGCGGAGTGCGCGAGGCGTACGTGTGGGACGATGATAAAAAGGCCAGTACGGACATGATCCGCACGAATAGTCCGAAGCGACATGATGACCGACTAAAAATCGTGTGTGGGGAGACACACGATTTAACTGAGCCCGCACGTGCTGGTTTATATATATATATATATATATATATATATATATATATATATATATATTCCAATTTTATTCATATGAAGGTGCAAAATGCCGAAGCCTTTATTAGTAAGCAAGTAAGCGCAAAAAGAGAATTCAGAAAAAGGACAGGAATGCATGTAGGCGCCCGCTCCGATGACAAAATTATGGGAGCAAGGATTTCCAGAAGTCCTCTATGTCGTGGTTGCAATATCTACTGACTTTGTGAATTTGGCAAAGTACCTCCCGGATAAGTTGATTGGACGAATATTGGTGGTCCTCGTATCAGAACTTGTTGCGATTCTTCCAAATGACCCATGTGATAGTGGCTACGACGATCTGGTGGCCGTGGGAGGCGTTAGCCCAAGTGGCCAGAAGATCGTTAAACACCCACCGACCTGAGCTAGACTTCAACGGTGAGAGGGCACCGTCCATACCCTAGCTGGTGATTCTCCAGAGTGGAAAATGTGTTCGACCGATTCTGATTGTCTCACCGAGCAGCAATGACACGCCGATGCTAAACTAAAGCCGATGATAGTAAAATTGTCGTCAGTAGGAAGATTCTTGTGAAATGCTCTCCACATCAGAAATGACCATTTTTTGGGGATGCAAGACTGCCAAAAAGATCCAATAGTGGTGAAAATGACCGCAATGCCACGGGTTACTCTTCTGGCCTAAGTTACGGAAAAGGATCAATTGGCTGTAAGAGACCATTGCAGAGCGTCGGGCTCCGGTCTGATCTTTAGCCAATTGACGCGGATGAAAGTTTCAACCACATCTCCAATCCATTCTTGAATCCTCTTCCAGTTCCAGTCACCCGAGGGGTCCCATAACTCACTAATCGAACTATTGATAGGTGCGTCCGGAGTCTGATGTTGTAGATCATCCCCGGCCCAACGTTCGAAGAATAACACTGATTCGTCCGATCCTAGCTGAAGATGGATCATGGGCTCGGCCAGGTTCCATCCATGAAGGATGAGCCGCCATGACGCAGATGATCTATGGTTGAAATCGGCAGTGGACGGGTGGATGTGCTTGAAATATCTAGCCTTCATGAATCTCGTCCAGAGATTCTAGCTCACTCGGAGTTTCTACCACAGCTTTATCGAGAAAGCATCAACGATGTACGACAGCCTGCAAAAACCGAGGCCTCCCTCATCAGTGGGTCTGGCCATGGTGTCCCAACTCGCCCAATGATGCTTATCCTTACCGTCATAGTGGCCCAGAGGAAGTTGGCAAAGAGGTTTTTAATAGATTATAGCACTTCTTAAGGGGCAGGCGGCTAATGTGTATATGGGGATAGAGGAGAGCACATGTTGATTCAGAATCATCTTCCCGCCAGACAAAAGTGTAGCGTTGTGCCATCCCTCCAGTTTTTTCCTGATTTTTCCACCATCCCTTCAAAGATACCCGCATTAGATCTGCCATAAACCAGTGGGCACCCCAAGTAGGAAAAAGGTGGGTACGCAACGGAGAAGAAAGTAATGTTGGAAAGCGAAGAGACGTGGTCTGTGTTGGTCTTGTGGTAGGCATAGATGACACTCTTGCTGGGATTGACTCTCTGACCTGAGCATCTGGCGTATTTTTGCAGCGTGTTGTGGACCACTTCAACGGACCCGACGTCCCCAAAGGAGAACATGAGGATACCATCCGCGTACGCTAGGTGGGTGATGATCGGACATCCACTGGAGGTATAAAAATGCTGGAAATTCGGAGTGCCTACCATTTTGTTAAGATTTCTGCTCAAAGCTTCCATGGCGATGATAAAAATAGTGGAGGAAAAATGGTCTCCTTGCCTGACGCCACGGCTACATTTGAAGAAGCCTTCGGCTTGGCTGTTAATAATCGTGGAAAACCACGAGTTGGTGATAGATCTCCGCACGATGTTGGTCCAGTTTTTTGAAAACCCGAAGACCCTGAAGACACAAATCATGAGTTGCCAGTCGAGTCTGTCGTACGCCTTTTCTATGTCCAGTTTGATTGCAATGTTCTCGCATCTAGCTGGTATTTTTATGCATGTGATCATTTCCTAGGCTATTAAAATATTATCCAAGATGTTCTGTTTGGGAACAAAGCCACTCTGCTCTTCAGATATAATTTTAGGGAGGATATCTGTCATGCGGTTGGCGATAATCTTGGAGATAATTTTGATGGTGAAGGTGCATAAGCTGATAGGGCGAAAGTCTTTAAAGGTCTTTGGGTTTTCCTTTTTGGGGATAAGAATCAGGTTAGCATAGGAGATAGATCTGGGGTACCTGGCTCCTTGAAAAATGCAATGACCACCTCATGGATATCCAATTGATGATGTCCCAGCACGTTCTGAAGAATACACTGGTGAAACCGTCGGGTCCAGGGGCACTGTGTTCGTCAAGAGCCCAAACAACATCTTTGACTTCATATTCAGAAGGGGTGCGCTCCAGCTGGGTGTTATCTCTGTCATCAATCAGGCGGGATATCTTCGTTAAAAGTTCCTCGTCCCTGATTATGTCTTCTTTGGAGAACAGCTGGGAGTAGAGGTCGGCTGCCGCCAATTGGATACCTTGTTGATCTTTGATAATGTGCCCGATCTCATCAGTGGTATGATGGAGTCTGAGCTGCTGTCTGCGTCCCTTGACACAGGAGTAGAAGTAGCTAGTGTTTTTGTCTCACTATCCCAGGTCAGTCTGGCTTTCAATTTCCAAAATTCAGTTTCAACTTTCAGGTGGAATTTTAGCAGCACCCTGGTCAGGTTCAGAGAGGCATGGGTGGCAGGAGATATGTCAATAGCGAAGAGGGCTTTCGCACGGGTAACGTCATCCTCAGCTGTGCAGACAGCCTAGAAAATGTCCCTAAAAGCCTCTTTACTCCAAACTATAAGGGCTTTCCTGGTAGCTTTGAGTTTGTCCACGACATGAACTACGGGGTCGAGGGTGTCCGTACCGCTCCATGCTGCAGCAACGATGTTCCTGAACTGGGGGTGGTGGCTCCAGAAGTCGAGGAAGCAGAAGCTTTTCTTGATTTGGTTTGAATTGCTGCTAATCTCAATGAGGAGAGGTGAGTGGTATGACTCGGTGGTATTAAGGTATGAGAGATTGGAGATGATCTCCAACTTCGATAACTTCGGGTTGATGAGGGCATGGTCAAGGCAAGAGTATTGCCTTCGATTACCTTCTTGCATATTGCACCAGGTGAAGGCGTAGCCATTAAACTGAAAGAAAGACCGGTGAGCGTTAAAGATGAAGCTTGTGAAGTCCTGGATAGCCGACAGAGGAGGGGGCGACCTTCCGACTTTTCCTCTCTGCAAGTAATCGCATTGAAATCGCTGACATATAGCCAAGGAAGATTGATGTAGCTTAAATTTTGCAGGTCTTTCCACAGCTGTCTGTGCTCCAGAATGTCGCAGCTGCCATGGACAACAGACAAGAGAAAGTAGGAGTTGAGCATGGGATGTTCCACCCAGCACGAGAGGGCTTGTCTCGAGTCGTAGATGATGCCGTGCTTGACGTCGGCAGTGAACATGATCCAAATATCATGGTAGCCGACAATAGCCGGGGAGAAGCCTAACTGCAGTTGTATGGATGTGAGTTTGTTTGGGGGAATTTTGGGTTCGATAATCACAAGGATATCAATTTTGTGACTTTTCTTGAGACTTTTCAATCTACTCAGGGTGGATTTATTGGCGAGGCCTCTAACATTCCAAGATAGGATGTTAAGCATTTAGTTTGTTGGGAGGGGTTTTTTTTGAGTTTCGCGGCTGACCTAGTAGTCCTTGTCGTGGTATTTATAGCGCTTCCTTTATATGGTTTTTGAGTGGTGGACCCTGCCTCTCCGACCACTGATATAAAATCATATGTCTCCTCGTTCGGGTGCAAGTCGACCTCTACAGTAATTTCAGCCACGGCCCCGAAGAAGCTGTTCGTTGTGTTGATGCCAACGTTTAAGGCCTGTTGCATCCTGGTAAATTTGGTTGGCCAGGGTATCCGCACGAATGTTGACCACATTGTGGGATGTAGTGGGGGAGGAAGTATCGGGAGGTTGGGGTCCTCCGTGCTCGTCTAGCCCGAAGTGCTCACAGATGTGGTAGACTCCGCGGCAATGATAACCTCTATTTCTTTGTCGCCACTGATTCCTGTTTCCTCTTTCGATGTGATAGCACCTGTGGGATCTTATGTGCCTTGAGGGTCTGATGTGGGTTCTGATTCCAGATTGTCAAATTTGTTGGAGACGTGGTTGCCTGGGGGATTATATGGGATGATATATCTTCCCCAGGAAGCTTGTTTTTGAGATTGTTGGTGGCTACCTACTTCTAGACAGCTGTGAGGGTTGGGTGAAGGGGTGGTGGGCTCACTATGGTCCTCCACACTAGCCATTTCGAGGATATCAAATTTGTTGTTTAAGACAATTCCTGAAGACGATGAGGGGTCAGGAACTCTAGTCTGGGAGGTTGATTTGTGGGAGTGAACTTGATGATTTTGACTGGCGCTCGAGTAGAACAAAATGTTGAATTGGACAATGGGAGGATAGGAGCCTTGAGCTTGTTGTTTGGTTGTGGGTCGATAGTGTGTCGGGCTCTTTCTTCTTTAATTCTGGGTGAGCTCTGTAGCAGCGGACGAAGGAGTGGCCGCGCATGTGGCAGTGCTTACAGAAGATGATGTTATTGTCGTAAATGATACGTTGTGTATGCATTTTGTTCCTCGAGGGATATTTGGATGAAGTTGGGAAGCTCTTTGGTCAGATCGACCTCTATGCACAATTTGGCGTAGCTCGCTTTGGAAAGGGTTCGCATTTTGTCCGCCAGGGTGACGAAAGTTCCCAAGGAGTTTGCAATTCTACGCAGCACGGCGGGGATAAAGCAGATTAGCGGCAGATTCGACAAAGTGATCCAGATCGACGCAATCGTTGAATCCTCCTTAGTATTAAATTCCTGAGACCATTTCTCAATCTTCATTAAATGCGAGTCAATTTTTGCAGGGCCTCTAGACCAAATGATCTTATGGTCTACTTCCGAGGATAGGAAGAGAAGTAAGTATTTAGGGTCAAAGGGGGCCACCCTGTAGACTGAGGAAAGTCCCCAATTGGCAATGCCTTTTTGCATACGAGACAGCTTTGGGTACCCGTTTGGAAATTTGAGAATGAAAGTGAGGGCGAATTGGTCTGAGAGGGTAGCCGTTTCCGACGGTAAAAACGGAATGTTGATGTCTTGGGCTTCCGGTGTGGTAGAAGGATTCAAATCCCGAAGCTGCACATCAGAAATGATGAGGGAGTTCTTCATGGCAAGGTCGGGTCTCACTAATGCGGCATAGCTGGTACGGTTGGGGTGGCCAGACTGCTGGGCCGACGGAGGAATCCCCTCACCAGAGGGCGCACGCAAGGGGAAGGCATGCCAATAGAGGGAGATGGTAGAGGAAGAATGGGTGCGGAGGCGCTACCCGAGCTCGACGCAGGAGGAGGGCCAAGGATGGCCAATACGTCATCGATAACAAGCGGGGTAGAGTGTGTCACGCCCCAGAACCAGAACACTGGAGAGCGGGGGAATGACTCAGCCAGCTACGTATTACGGGTAGATGAATACCGTATAATACGATCAATGCTGTCTAACAAGACGAGGGGGTGTATACTACATGAAAGTCTCCCTATGGTCCCTGCACATCTATTGTCTTAATCATTCAAACAAGAAACAGAAATAGGGAACATGTAAGATAAAGCAGTAAGGCATCCCAAACGCTCAGTCAAAATGTTCTTGATATCTGGCTTTACAAAAACATAGCCAGAGGATGTAGCAAAGTATACACAATTGTTTATCAGCTGCAGCCTGACTTTAGTTACAATTGTGTAAAAGTAAATATAGGACAATCCGACTAACATGTCGGTGCCAAACGGCAAAGTATAAAGTGGATAACAAAACGAGCAGGGAAGTAAGAAACCCACTCGAGTCCTCCTGCGATCATCCCTCTAGTGTTGACCATCTTGGAGGTAGAAGTAAGTTGGATCCTCGATAACCGGCTCTAAATATGGCCATGCAAAACCAGAGAGGTTAGACCTCTAATAGCATGTACCGCAAGGAAGCACGATATGAGGAATAAAACCAGTAATAGGAAACATAATAAGTAGGTCTCTGCTGGCTACTGAGATTCACATCACATCACGACACTTCGAACCAACCTCCCAACCAAACAAGGACAGAAGTTGACCCGTCATGTCATGATATTCCGATCATCTTAGTTAGTCATCAGAGTAGGGACAGTACACAAACAAATCAATTTAAACGGCCATGTAACAACTACGGCTTGCTACTGTGAGTTCCAAGTTATCCTGGAATTATGCAATAGGGATTCCTTAGTTCTTACTATGTGCAAGCAAGGCTAGTTTACCCAGTCAATCAATTGCGCCAATCATGAATTAGACGAGTCCCAGCGGGACGCCCGTCATCAATATACAATATACAATAAATAATATAACCAGATACCGCTCCCTACCCGTGTGGCAGATTTGCAGTATCTGTGGGGACCAGCCGGCCTGTCGGGCACTACTAGTCCCAAGAGGGCTGCCATGTAAGAACTCGGGAATCCATTCTCTCCATGCAATCATTATTTTATTTAACCTAATAGTCTCTACGTTGAGTGAAATCCCATGCCGTGGATCATGGTCATTCAGAATGAGTACTTTCTGTACATAGTACGGTATGCCCAACTCTACAACTATACCCGTGCGGTTAGGTTGTAGGTCATACATAGCGTAATGCAACAATCAAAACCAACCACGGCATAATCATGCCTTAACTATAAAGTACACATGCTGCTGTTTGTAGAAAAATAAATAAATAAATTGAAGCCTACATGTGTCTGTATGCCAATATTCGGGATCAGTCAGTCGATTGCAATAGTTCATAGTTAATATGAACGTGTCTCATTCATTTAATTCAATAAGACGACTAGCCAGTCTCCTAGTTCCAACTAGGAACGCATGATCAATTTACTAAATCAAGATAACAATCCCTGTCAATCAATGGCAATTAATGTTAATGAATTCCAAGGCAACAATCAATGTTAATTAATGCCAAAATAACAAATTATGTTTAATTAATGCCAACTCGGGACAGAATCAGCCAAAAGGGCATTATAGGCAGCCATAGACAGATGCCTATTTATGCGGCTAGGTAAGTCGGGCTCCATCTATGCGGTCTGGAAATAACAATTCAAATGGGGCTCAAAGAACAAGCCTATGCGGCTGGATGCAAATAAGCTTTATGCGGCTAAAATATAATGAGAGTTCATGCGGCTGCGGATGACTGGCCTCATGCGGCTCGGGTTCCGAATTCATGCGGCTGCAAGCAACGCGCGCTCATGCGGCTGAGAAATATCTCATGCGGCTACGGATGACTTGCCACTACAAGAAAAATGACGATTCTTGACGGTTTATAAGTTGATGGTCGTGAAAAACCGTCAAGAAAATGGCATATCTTGACGGATTTAGCCTTACGTTAAGAAATGCCTTATTTTATGTTAATTTAGCTATTTTACAGGATAATAGTTGACGGTTTTAGGGAATCCGTCAAGAAACATCATTTTATTTAGTGACGGTTCGGTAATAACCGTCAACTAATATATGCCTAAAATAATTGGCGCGCTGTTTTCAGCTGCCATTTTGGTAATTTTTTTGAATTGTTTTTTATTGTAGATTTATATTGACGTTTGTCATACCAATCTCATTCTATTTATTTCTCGATACTTTCCTCTCCTCTATATTTTTCCTTCTCTCTCATCCACCAGCCGATGGAGAAGGAGAGCTCAACTCTACATCTCCCTTCTCCTCTTCATCCTCTTCATCTCCATTCCCCTCTTCTTCCTCTTCCTCCTCCCTTTTTGTTGAATTTTCCCCCGATGGCATATCGTGAGCACCGGAGCTAAGGTTAGGGTTTCGATCTTCCCCAACCCTAATTTTTTCTGACATCAAAGGTGAAATCCTAATTTTTCCTTCAAATTCTTCCATGTTTCGACTTGGAGAGGGCGTATGCCAATCGATCGTGGGAGTCTGGCACACCCGCCTCCAAGGAGAACGCCGCCTACACCCTACTTCGTATGTCCCATATCGACGACCACAACCTCGCTATCGGCCGCTCGGGAGCCTTCCCAACTGCTTCGTGTACGAGATTCCCACCTTCGTCGCAGATCCCCACCCCGTCGTGACGGATCAGGTGAAGCTTCCTACTTCTCTTTAATAATTACTTGGTCTCAGTAAGAAATTGAAATTTTAGCTCCAAGTGTTTAATTTTTTGGGTTTTAGACCAATGTAACCTGCCTTGTAACACATGTTCTACTACTCTGTTCTTACCCAGCCAATAAGTCCTGCTTTGGTCTGCATTGTTTCCCAGTGATGTTGGAAAGCTTTTGGATGGTCTGTGTTTTTAAAATTTTTGATTCTTTGCACTTTGACAAAGTACAATTAGTAAAGTTATGTTCATGTTTCTTTTTAGTCATGGAAACCAGCCGAATCACTTCCAAAGATGGGAGCTTCTCTGGTTCTATCTTGGTTATATTCATGCTTGATCTGCTTGTTAGTAACACAAATCTCTCAATTCACTCGACATCCATAAGAACAAATGTGCACTTATGACACCAATACTATAAGATGCAGCAACACGGAACAAAGTGAGCTCTCTGGGTGCTTGTTCCGTGTACCGCAAGTGTCCAACACAAAGCTACATAGTTGTCAGGGCCGGCCCACCGGATTGGATTGTCCTAGTCGAAACTAAATTTGTTCGCCCTCTGCCACTTGACTTCAGAAAAATAAAAAATAAAAAATTACAACAAGCTGAAAACTATAAATATTGTGGCTAAGAAAAATAAGATCAATGATTTTTGACAAACACTAAGAAGCCAGTTGTCTCCGGTTCTGACAGCAGCGTGGAACTCGAATTTTGAGTTGTTCTCCTGACTCCTAGCTATACGAGACATTTCAAATGGAATCTCAATAAATGGCGATGGGGGAACTGACAAGGAGGAGTTGGGGTGGACTGCAAAGGCTTGGAAGAGAGCTGGGGACTAAGGGGCCTCGGACATGGTTCCTTTATTCCTATTACATCCTGCTATCCTTCCCCCTCCCGTTGTCAACTCCGATGCCGAGGATAGAAGGGGGGTGGGGGTGGGGGGAGCGGAGGAGAGAATGGGAGTATTTTTGTCATCTAGTACTTTTTGTTAACACTGGTAGGGTATTAAGTTGTACAATTATCAAGTTGTCAAGTTTTAAATTTAGGGTATCAAGTTGAAAAAGTGGAATAGTTGAGGGTATCAAGTTGAAATTAAGCCTTTGTTTTATTATGCTAATTGTTGTTTGCTTACTAAAGTTATTCCCATTTGTTAATAGATGGTATCTTATACCTAGAGTTAGTAAAGCAAATGGAGATTTACGACCCATTAGACTGGCTAAATACGACCAAAGACCTTCCATTTTTGGGTAATTCTATAGGCCTTCATGTATCCTTCTCTTCATAGCTAAACAATGAACTAACTGTCTCTTGTGGTTAATGTACTGCAAGAGTTCTTCACATGTTGAATTGCCTAGAATGCTAATAGAATTGCCTTTTCCTCAGGTTAGGAGGAAAATTCAAGGTATTATGGCTCTCCATTTTCTCAACTTTTTTTTTTCCCTCTCTTGTTAAGCTGGTTCACTATGTATAAGCTTATGTAAGACGAGAAACAATGCACCTGGAGTTCATCCAGCATTATGGAGATTTTATTTTATACTTATATATCTAGAAACGTCGAATCTTCTATACAAATTATTTATACTAGAATAAGTTTAGATTCTATAGAGTATAGAATAAATTCTTTCATTAGATCTTACCCGTTCTGGCAACAGGCTGGCAACTTTCAGGTATCGACACAAGGTCATATTAGATCGAGATGCAACTAGCCCTTGCATGTATAGACATAAGCGTGTTTTAGCTTAAATTTACATAGCACATAGCCACATACCACTGTGCACTTTCTGACTCCAGGATTCCCAAAAAGATTGTGTTTGTTTTCCTAGTAAAATGTTCAGGACTAGTTGGGTTTGGCAAACAAAAATTTCACAATTAGGGATTGCAATACCGAAGGGGTACAGTTATTATCTATTTGAGTCCTATCCTGATGGTTCATATAAACATATTTAGGGGCATTCACACCCAAGTTGCATTCAACAGAGAATATATAGTAAATTTTCTACTCGACTACCATAAGGATTGTGCTTGCAGCAATAAAGAGCATAAGAACTCGTGCAATATTTACCTTCCTGGTCTTAAAAGAAGTTCTTACCTTTACATTTTTATATTTAAACTGAATTGTTATTGTGAGGACACCATATTATTTTTTTCTTATATAGATACTGAAGCTTCTTGAGACCCATTTGCCTTAATGAAATCAACACGCCAGTGATATGCCAATTTCATTTCTACCCAAATCTCTTCAGGTGTTATGTTCGGCTGTAAGTAGTTATACAACAAATGTTCCAGTATTTGAGGTACTTCTGTTTCGTTTGCTGTATGTACGTCCAGTTACAGAAGGGAAAAAAAGCGTTGCAAGGTCCTTCCAAATGCTATACTATTCAGCAAGGATGACTGAAACACCACTTTACAACAGCATCTGATACAAGGAGAGGAATAAATGCAGCTATCATATCATTGTCTAGCATGTAGCTACTTTAGTTGCAACATTTTCCCCATTCCATCTCTTACATATTATAAGAGTGTGACGGTTAGGGTTATTGCTTGTATCCTGGAGGATGCGGGTTTAAGTCGTGGTAACAGCCTCTCCATATATATGGGGGTAAGGCTGCGTACATTGGACCCTTCCAGGACCCTACATTAGCGTGAGCCTAATGGCACAGGGATGCATTTTTTCTTATTTATATATTTATTTATTTATCTCTTACATGTTATAGAAGTCTTGGCAACACAACTACTATTCACAGAAGTAAAATATGCAAGCCAGCATCCAAATTGTAGCTATCCTAGCACTGAAGTTTATAAATATAATAAGGTTACTTGAAGTTAACCAATCACTGGATTTGCAAACACAGTCTACAGCAATGAATGCTACATAGAACAAATGTTGGATGATATTTTATTTAAAGGCAACCAAACTGCCCTTGGAATCAAACATATGATTGTAGGTATTTCTTGTCATTGGCTGACATATTCTCTACATTAAGGTAGCGAATACCCATGCTCATATCAGCTGCAAAGACGACGCATTCTACTTGACTGATTTGCATAGCGATCATGGTATATGGCTCACAGAGTAAGTATTCAGAAGTTAGGCTGACATTTATTTTCTCTCTGTATATTCAGATATTATCTTCATTAAGAAAAACAATTCACTTTTCATTTATCTGCAGCAATAAAGGAAGGAAGTGCCGATTGCCTCCAAATTTCCCAGTTCGGTTCCACCCATCTGATATCATTGAATTTGGCTCTGATAAGAAGGTGATGTATCGTCCCTATTTTTACTATTCTAACTAAATATTAATGTTAATTCTTAATGTGCAAACCAACATTGACATGTTAAGTAACAATAGCCATCACAATATTATGGATTTTCAATTCACCTCCTTCCACAAACCTTGCTGCTGCTGCTATTTCTGGAGTCCAGAAAACAGGCTCTCTTCTGCCTAATACTCCATTAGAACACAAATATCTCAATTCTCCACTAAATATTCATGCTAGTCATATCCTTATTTCAAACACAAATTTTGGATTGGAGTCTCATATATATTTATTTTTTTGCAATTGTCATGAATTGTGTCAATGATTACTGTAATATGAAGGAAATGAGGAAGTGTTTACATTTATTTATCAATAAATGTAACTAAAGGACTACACCTTTGCGATGTAGATACCCTTGACTCGAGACTGTTCTTGTTGATATTATTCCCACGAAGCCAATTTTATTTTTAGGCTTCTCCATTATGCCTCTGAGTTGTGCCTTTGATATACTTCACTTTTAAGGATTTAAATAGCTATAATTTTGTCCATGCTGATACCTATTGTCTTGATGCCACTCTCATGCATTCATTTTGTTTTGTTTTGTTTTTTTTGTTTATAGGCTTCTCCACTTTTGACCCCCATTCTGTATTTGTCAACCTTTTCAGAGCTCGAATAGTATTTGAACTTGAGTTAATACTTTTCAAATTTTAACTGTCTCACTTTAGTAAGATATTTTTTTCCCCAACTGATTTCCTGCACATTTAAACTACTGCAACATTTGAGTCCTCCCTAGATTGTTCTGTCCATTCAAAATTTGATTGAATTTCAGTTGTGTTGCTGACTTATAATGTTATGTTCACCTTGTTTGCAGATTAACCTAAAGGAAATGCTGCTCTGGGTTCAGATATATTTTGGTTAATCTACTCCTGTAAATATGTTTTGGATATGTATATATGGTGTACGAACGTGTTTGTGGTTGGACGTTTGGATGTACTTGTTGCATGCTGCTCTGGGTTCAGAGATATTTTGGTTAATTTACTCCTATAAATGTTTAGGATATTTATGGTGTACGAACGTGTTTGTGGTTGGATGTACTTGTTGGATGTTTGGATGTACGAACAACGTATTTTTTAATATAAAAATTGTGTATTATAGTTGTGTGATGCTTGTGATATTATATATTGATTCTGGAATTGGATTCTGTGTAATTATGTGTATTTGGTAATTGGATTTCTGGAATATATTATGTTTATCTTGACGGTTGTAAAACGGCAAAATTTTTTATTCCTTGACGGTTTTTAACTTGACGGTTGCAAAAACGTCAAAAAATAATTCATTTCGTGACGGTTTGCAAACACCAAAAAACAATTTCTTGACGGTTTTTCCCCGTCAAGAAAGACTTTTCTTGACGGTTATTAGCCGTCATCTAGGCCCCCGTCAAGAAAAGTCGACACTTTTCTTGACGGTTTTTTGTTTGTTTTATTGACGGTTTAAAACCGTCAAGATAACGCATGTTTCTTGACGGTTTAAAACCGTCAAGGATACAAACAAAAAACCGTCAAGAAAAGTGTCGACTTTTCTTGACGGGGGCCTAGATGACGGATCCAAAACCGTCAAGAAAAGTCTTTCTTGACGGGGAAAAACCGTCAAGAAAAGCCATTTTTCTTGTAGTGTGCGCCCCTGTGGCCAGAGGAAATTCCATGCGGCTGAATAGGTGCAAGCCTATATGCGGCGGAGAAATCATGCAGCGCCATGCGGCTGTGGGACGATAGATCATATGCGGCATATGCGGCTGATAAAACTTATAGGGCTGGATAAATACATGCGGCTAAGAAATACCGAGTCCATGCTGCTCGAGGTTCCATACTCATGCGGCTAGGGTGGAAAACAAGTCCCATGCGACTCAAAAGAATGAACGCATGCGGCTGAAAAGTCCATGCCGCTAGAATGCCCATGCGGCCAGGATGACTTGCCGCATGAAGACTCATGCGGTCAAGCATTGGCATGCGGCCAGGATCTATTCTTTTTCTCCGAATTTTCTAAGGACAGAACCATGGAAACCATTACTTCCAAGCTCTCTAAATCCTTCATTCCAAGCCCAAATCTGAACTTCTATAGGTCAAAATAGGGTAGAACAAAATTCTCTACAATATGGAACCATCAAAACTTAAAGATAACAAAGTTTACTAGATCAAAACCTAAGAAATCCAAAAATGCATTAAACTTAGATCTGCAAGAAATGAGCCATGGAAATTGAAAATGCTAAGTACTAAAGTATCTAAGAATCTTGAGAGGAAGATAATGGAGCAACAAAAATGGAGAATCATCAAGAAGCAAGTTGGCACTTGCCTAGACCTCTGGTAGGTGGGGAAGAGTTATGGAGGATGAAGAAGTGTAAGAAGAGTAATGGTGAAGTAATGAAGAGAGAGAAAGGGGATGGGCTTTAAATGAAGGGCTGGTGGTAGGTGGGGGTTTGTTTCGGTTTATGATGAACCAACATACTAATCCAATCCAAGCCGAACCCAAAGTATAGCTAAAGCAGAGTATAAAAGCGGGTAATAAAATACAGAAATAAAATTGCAGGAAATTAATTAACATGAAATAAATGGGGGTTTAATTACAGAAAATACACGATAAATATTAAATAAATATATTAAAGCTGTACATGTATTAAAAATACGTATTCTGGGAACAGGAAGTGACATCTCTACCCTCCTTAGAAAAATTCCGTCCTCGGAATTTCAAATCCAAGCAGGATAGGAATATCAAAACTAAGCTAATCTAGGTACAAGAAACTTGAGCAAGTAATCGTTCTTCAATGTTAACTAGCAGATAACATATCTATATTAACAATCTACGATATCACGTAGTTCTATCCATAGGGTGACAAGCATGAGGGGTTAAGACAATCAAGGTACACGGGAATAAATATACCTTGTGAGTCAAACAGGTGTGGATACCATGATCGGATATCATCCTCACGTTCCCACGTTGACTCCCCTAAAGAGTGATGACCCCAAGCAACCCGAATAAGGCTAATTGTTCGGTTCTTGAGTATCTTCTCTCTTCGGTCCAAAATGGACACAGGTTGTTCCTCGTAAGACAGGTTGGTACCAACAACCAGCTCAGAATGATCAAGGATATGGCTTGGGTCCGATACATATCTTCGCAACTGAGATACATGAAGCACGTCATGTACCTCTCGTAACGAAGGTGGAAGGGATAAACGATAAGCAACATCGCCTATCCTATCAAGGATAACAAACGGGCCCACGTACCGCGGACTCAACTTCCCGCGAACGCTAAATCTAACGACCCTACGGGTAGGTGAGATCCGTAGGAACACGTGGTCCCCAACAGAAAACTCTAACGGCCTACGATGCTGGTCCGCCCAATGACGATGCCGATCTTGCGCAACTCGGAGTCGCTCTCTAATTCCTTTAACCAATTCAACTGTTTGAATAATCATTTCTGGGCCTAACATCTTTCTCTCCCCGATATCATCCCATGCTAGTGGCGACCTACACTTCTTACCATATAGTACCTCAAATGGCGCCATCTGGATACTGGCTTGATAACTGTTGTTATATGAAAACTCAACTAAGTATAAGTGGCTCTCCCAAGACCCTCCAAAATCTAGGGTGCAAGCTCGCAACATATCTTCCAAAGTTCGAATTGTCCTTTTTGATTGCCCTTCCGTCTGTGGATGGTAAGCCGTGCTAAATCTTAACTTGGTACCCAGACTATGATGTAGACTCTTCCAAAAATATGATGTAAAACGGGTATCTCTGTCTGACACAATACTGACAGGGACTCCATGCTGCCTGACTATCTGTTGCATATACAACTCTGCCAACTTTTCTGTAGATTGCCCTACTCTGAAAGGAAGAAAATGTGCTACCTTTGTAAGCCGGTCCATTATCACCCAAATAGCGTCTTTACCACTTGGCGATTTTGGTAAACCGGTCACAAAGTCCATTGTGATGTGCTTCCACTTCCATTCCGGGATAGAAAGCGGTTGCAATAATCCAGCTGGCCTCTGCTGCTCTGCCTTCACTTGCTGATATATCAAGCAACGAAAAACAAATCTAGCTATCTCCCTCTTCATTCCATTCCACCAGAAGTGTTGCTTGATGTCTTGGTACATCTTGGTCCCTCCAGGATGTATAGAATACTGGGAACTGTTAGCTTCTGTCATAACTTCCTGTCTAATATCTCTACTAGGTACACATAGACGTGATCCAAACCTAAGTATACCTTCTTCGTGGATTTGCATCTCCTTCCTGAGCCCTGACTCACACTCTGCCCTAAGCTTCTGAATCCTTGGGTCCTGTGCCCGAGCTGCCATGATCCTATCTACCAAGTCAGATTGGACTTGTAGACTTGCCAGAATTCCTACATCACTAGGAAGTATAACTTCTATGCCCATCTCCTGAAGGTCTTCTAAAATGTGCTTCTGTGTTGTCAACATAAATGCGCCGTCTCTTCTGCTGAGAGCGTCTGCTACCACATTAGCCTTGTCTGGATGATACTGAAGCTCAACGTCGTAATCCTTGATCAGTTCTAACCATATTCTCTGTTTCATGTTCAGCTCCTTCTGAGTAAAGATGTACTTCAGACTTTTGTGATCTGTGTACATGTCCACTCGATCACCATATAAGTAATGCCTCTATAGCTTCAAGGTAAATACTACTGCCGCCAACTCCAAGTCGTGAGTTGGATAATTCTTCTCGTGGTCCCGAAGTTGCCTAGATGCATATGCTATCACCTTTCCATGTTGCATAAGGACGCACCCAAGTCCTTTACCTGACGCATCGTAATATACCGTAAAACCTCCGGGCCCAACTGGCAATGTAAGAATAGGTGCCGATATCAACTTCTGCTTCAAATTCTCAAATGATGACTGGCATTCTGCCGACCAAACGAATGGCACATCCTTCCGTGTCAAGCGGGTCATGGGTGCTGAAAGTCTTGCAAAATCTGATACAAACCTTCTGTAATATCCTGCCAATCCCAAGAAACTCCGTACATCAGCTACGGTCTTGGGTACTGGCCAACTATCTACTGCTGCTACCTTCTTGGGATCCACTGCTACTCCGGCTTCTGATATGATATGACCCAAAAATGAAATGTGATCCGTACAGAACTCACACTTGCTGAGCTTGGCATACAACTGGTTCTCTCTCAGAACCTGTAACACTTTCTTGAGGTGGTCTTCATGCTCCTCTTCACTAGCAGAGTATACAAGAATGTCGTCGAGAAACACCACGACAAACTTATCTAAGTACGGCATAAAGATGCGGTTCATCAAATCCATGAATATTGCTGGAGCATTGGTCAAACCAAACGACATTACCAAGAATTCATAATGCCCATACTTCGACCTGAACGCTGTCTTGGGAATATCCTCCTTCCGAACCCTCACTTGATGGTACCCTGAACGAAGATCTATCTTGGAGAAAACTCTAGCCCTGCTCAACTGATCAAATAAGTCGTCGATCCTTAGTAGTGGGTACTTGTTCTTTACTGTTGCCGCGTTAAGCTTCCTGTAATCGATGCACAATCTAGATGATCCATCCTTCTTCCCCACAAGTGCCACTGGTGCTGCCCATGGTGATATGCTAGCTTGGATGAACTTCTTCTCCTTCAGTTCCTCTATGTGCTGATATACCTTGGCCTATTCTGAATTTGCCATTCTGTAAACTCGATCTGATATCGGTTTAGTTCCAGGTACCAATTCTATACTGAACTCAATATCTCTAACCGTTGGTAGACCGGAAAGTTCTTCGGGAAATACGTCGAGAAACTCTTCAACTATCTTCGGAACTTGAACTTCTTCCATTGCCGTCACTACTCCCTGCTCTTACTGAGTTGCCTCTGATCTGACTAAGGTGAATCTCTTCATGCCTGGAATATCAAAAGATACACTCCCACTACGATAATCTATTGTCGCATGACTGTCTTTCAGCCAGTCCATGTCTAAGATAACGTCGAAATTTCCAACAGAAAATTCTATCAACCGGACGGGTAAGGAATGCCCGCAAACTACAACGCTACACGCTAGAATAACTCTACTAACTCCTACGAGCCCATTGCCAGTGAGTATATTCAACCTCCCTGGCAATGCCTTGAACTCCATTCCTAGCCGTGTCACAAATTGTGCAGATATAAATGAATATGATGCTCCCGAATCAAACAACGCTACTGCGGGATATGAGGCGACGAGAATGTTACCTGCCACAACATCTCCCGATGCTAATGCCTCTTCCAAGGACAGAGTGAATGCCTGCCCTCGACCTCCTTGCTGGTTCCCATGCTGTGGCCTAGCCTGGTGCTGCTGCTGTCCCCTGCCTGGATGATGCTGGGGTGGTCTATGCTGGTGTTGCTGCATCGGCGGTCCTCAATACTGTCCTGCCCCTGGTGCTGGCAGAGCAGGAAACTGCTGCACTGGTCCTCCTGACCTCGAATTCATGGGACATGTGGTAACCCGATGATCTGGATTTCCACATATCAAACACAGTCCGTTCAATGCCCGGCACACATCTCTAGTGTGCCCCATCTTCCCACAATAAGTGCAGCCCGCTGGGGGTTGCTGGTTCTTCCTTGGTTGTTGTTGCTGCTGCCTGGGTGGTGGTGCTGGCCCTCATATCGCCACATCGTGGATGCGAATGCCAGGGGACGGTATTGTTGCTCGGGGCGCTACTCCCCCTCCTCCTTCAATCTGACTGTGGGATCTCTTCTGACCACCAGTCCTTGTCGTGATCCTCTGAATAGTGATCTTATGCCTTCAGGTTGCCGTCAATACTTCGTCAAAAGTCTGGTAATTGTGCCCTTCTATCAGTTGCAAGAGCTCAAGATGAAACCCTTGCTGGAACCTCATCGCCCTCTGGCGCTCCGTCGCTACCATTTCTGGGGCAAACCTACTCAATCTGCAGAACTCCGCTGCATAAGCATCTACCGTCTTGCCGGCCTGCTTGAGGTTGATAAACTTCTGTTGTAGCTCAAACTACGCCACAACTCCATAGTACTTCGTCTTGAATCTTACCGTGAAATCGTCCCAAGCAACGGGACGTCTGATACCTACTTCCTCTGATTCCCACCAATCTTGTGCGAGATCCTGAAGTAACAACTTCACCTGATCCACACGTTCTTCTGCAAGCACCTTAGCGGCTGTCAGAATAGCCTCAATATCCTTAAGCCACGCATCTGCTGAATTGGCATCTTCCGTGCCCTCGAAACGGCGGGGGTTGTACTTGCAAAACCTGGTTGATGCTCCTGAGTCTGGCCTCGTCCCTCTTTCCAATGCCGTCTGTAATCCTTGGTTGAGTAGTACATTCTGCTCTTGCAACTGAGCGTGCATGCGCTGCTGGGCTAACATCTGATGTTGCTGAGTGGCCATCATCCCTTTCATGATCTCCAGAAGGGCTGGTGTGTCCACTTCCACAGGGGTCGGTAGAACTATTGGTGGCGTTGGAACATCCGGATATTGCGGTCCAGCTGCTAGTTCCACTATCACTTCTTCTTGGATAGTCTCTTGAGGTAGTACAGGTCCTTGTTGCTGATCAACATGGTCAGGTTGTCCATGCTGCCCTTGTTGTTGTTGTCCAGTCCTGACAAATGCGGACGAGGTGCCCCTAAGAAAAGGGATAAGAGAATAATCAAACGATCGGATAGAAAAGATTAATGAAGTTAAAGGATACCAGAATGTCAAGCTAGAGTTGAGAGTAACGAATCATGAGATCAAGGGGGAACATGTGTGATTGAGACATCCTATAAATAAAAACACCCCGCAAGTCTGAAATCTGACCTGCATGGGCCACCACTAAAACCTTGTCACGCCCCAGAACCAGAACACTGGAGAGCGGGGGAATGACTCAGCCAGCTACGTATTACGGGTAGATGAATACCGTATAATACGATCAATACTGTCTAACAAGACGAGGGGGTGTATACTACATAAAAGTCTCCCTATGGTCCCTGCACATCTATTGTCTCATTCATTCAAACAAGAAACAGAAATAGGGAACATGTAAGATAAAGCAGTAAGGTGTCCCAAACGCTCAGTCAAAATGTTCTTGATATCTGGCTTTACAAAAACATAGCCAGAGGATGTAGCAAAGTATACACAATTGTTTATCAGCTGCAGCCTGACTTTAGTTATAATTGTGTAAAAGTAAATACAGAACAATCTGACTAACATGTCGGTGCCAAACGACAAAGTACAAAGTGGATAACAAAACGAACAGGGAAGTAAGAAATCTACTCGAGTCCTCCTGCGATCATCCCTCTAGTGTTGACCATCTTGGAGGTAGAAGTAAGTTGGATACTCGGGAACCGGCTCTAAATCTGGCCATGCAAAACCAGAGAGGTTAGACCTCTAATAGCAAGTACCGTAAGGAAGCACGATATGAGGAATAAAACCAGTAATAGAAAACATAATAAGTAGGTCTCTGCTGGCTACTGGGATTCATATCACATCACGACACTTCGAACCAACCTCCCAACCAAACAAGGACAGAAGTTGACCCGTCATGTCCTGATATTCCGATCATCTTAGTTAGTCATCAGAGTAGGGACAATACATAAACAAAGCAATTTAAACGGCCATTCAACTACTACGGCTTGCTACTGTGAGTTCCAAGTTATCCTGGAATTATGCAATAGGGATTCCTCAGTTCTTACTATGTGCAAGCAAGGCTAGTTTACCCAGTCAATCAATTGTGCCAATCATGAATTAGACGAGTCCCAGCGGGACGCCCGTCATCAATATACAATATATAATAAATAATATAACCAGATACCGCTCCCTGCCCGTGTGGCAGATTTGCAGTATCTGTGGAGACCAGCCGGCCTGTCGGGCACTACTAGTCCCAAGAGGGCTGCCATGTAAGAACTCGGGAATCCATTCTCTCCATACAATCATTATTTTATTTAACCTAATAGTCTCTACGTTGAGTGAAATCCCATGCCGTGGATCATGGTCATTCAGAATAAGTACTTTCTGTACATAGTACGGTATGCCCAACTCTACAACGATACCCGTGCGGTTAGGTTGTAGGTCTTTCATAGCGTAATGCAACAATCAAAACCAACCACGGCATAATCATGCCTTAACCACAAAGTACACATGTTGTTGTTTGAAGAAAAATAAATAAATAAATAAATTGAAGCCTGCATGTATCTGTATGCCAATATTCGGGATCAGTCAGTCGATCGCAATAGTTCATAGTTAATATGAACGTGTCTCATTCATTTAATTCAATAAGACGACTAGCTAGTCGCTTAGTTCCAACTAGGAACGCATGATCAATTTACTAAATCAAGATAACAATCCCTGTCAATCAATGGCAATTAATGTTAATGAATTCCAAGGCAACAATCAATGTTAATTAATGCCAAAATAACAAATTGTGTTTAATTAATGCCAACTCGGGATAGAATCAGCCAAAAGGGCATTATGGGCAGCCATAGGCATATGCCAATTTATGCGGCTAGGTAAGTCGGGCTCTATCTATGCGGTCTGGAAATAACAATTCATATGAGGCCCAAAGAACAAGCCTATGCGGCTGGATACAAATAAGCTTTATGCGACTAAAATACAATGGAAGTTCATGCGGCTGCGGATGACTGGCCTCATGCGGCTCGGGTTTTGAATTCATGCGGCTGTAAGCAACGCGCGCTCATGCGAATCAGAAATATCTCATGCGGCTACGGATGACTTGTGCCCCTGTGGCCAGAGGAAATTCCATGTGGCTTAATAGGTGCAAGCTTATATGCGGCAGAGAAATCATGTAGCGCCATGCGGCTGTGGGACGATAGATTATATACGGCATATGCGGCTGATAAAACTTATGGGGCTGGATAAATACATGCGGCTAAGAAATACATAGTCTATGCGGCTCGAGGTTCCATACTCATGCGGCTAGGGTGGAAAACAAGTCCCATACGACTCAAAAGAATGAACGCATGCGGCTGAAAAGTCCATGCGGCCAGAATGCCCATGCGGCCAGGATGACTTGCCGCATGAAGACTCATGCGGTCAAGCATTGGCATGCGGCCAGGATCTATTTTTTTTTCTCCGAATTTTCTAAGGACAGAACCATGGAAACCATTGCTTCCAAGCTCTCTAAATCCTTCATTCCAAGCCCAAATATGAACTTCCATAGGTCAAAATGGGGTAGAACGAAATTCTCTACAACATGGAACCATCAAAACTTGAAGATAGCAAAGTTTACTAGATCCAAACCTAAGAAATCCGAAAATGCATTAAACTTAGATCTACAAGAAATGAGCCATGGAAATTGAAAATGCTAAGTACTAAAGTATCTAAGAATCTTGAGAGGAAGACAATGGAGCAACAAAAATGGAGATTCATCAAGAAATAAGTTGGCACTTGCCTAGACCTCTGGTAGGTGGAGAAGAGTTATGGAGGAAGAAGAAGTGTAAGAAGAGTAATGGTGAAGTAATAAAGAGAAAGAAAGGGGATGGGCTTTAAATGAAGGGGTGGTGGTAGGAGGGAGTTTGTTTCGGTTCATGATGAACCAACATACTAATCCAATTCAAGCCGAACCCAAAGTATAGCTAAAACAGAGTATAAAAGTGGGAAATAAAATGCAGAAATAAAATTGCAGAAAATTAATTAACATAAAATAAAAGGGGGTTTAATTACAGAACAATACACGATAAATATTAAATAAATATATTAAAGCTGTACATGTATTAAAAATACGTATTCTGGGAACGGGAAGTGACAGAGTAAGCGACGGAAGGCACAAGGGATGCGAGCTTCTGACTGGCGCCATCAGACCCGGTAAGAAGGGAAGGGCATGCACCACCAGAGGTGCGCGCGGCTAGACTAGCGCCAACAGGCACCAGAAGGAAAGCGGGGCTCACGCCACCCGCAACGAACTCGGGTTGTGCAAGAGTGCGCATGCTGGATGGCGCCGGGTGCGCACATTCTAAACCAACGGGTTGTGCGCCAACTGAAGAGAGCGCGGCTACCCCAGCGCCAAAGGAAGCCAGGAGGGAAACTGCGCCAAGCCCAATGGAGCTCGCACCACCTGCAGAGGATGGGGTAAAATTCATATTTTAAAATTTAAAATGGTGGCTGGAGGGCAGAATGGCAAAGGGGGAGGTCGACTCCAGGGCCTGTGAGGCAGCAGGAAGGAACTGACAGTCGTCGTAGTATGGCGACTGCGAGGGAGCCAACGGCTGCTGAGGGAAGCGGCCGGGGCCAAGGCTAGAGGGAGCTTGAGAAAGCCCGGGGGCAGGGGGCCCCTCCATCGCCAGGGGGCGGGAAGTGGAGGAGAGAGGTTAGGGGAGGAGGGGGTGGGGAACGGAAGGTGATCGTGGATGAGGGCGACAGCAAGCGAAGGAGGGCAGGGAGGGTCGGGAAAAGGGCGAGCAATTCCGACGGCCAAGGGGCTGCCCGAAAACACGAAATGGAAGAGGATGGTGATGGCCGAGTCACCATGGGAGGAGAGCTCCACTCCCGCAGCCGTGGCAGTCGGAGGGGCCGGGGCTGACCTCAGGAGGGGGCCGCCCGAGACGGAAACGAGGAAGGGGGAGCTCCAGGGAACATATATATATATATATATATATATATATATATATATATATATATATATATATATATAATGAAGGCTAGCTCTTTACTCTTTCTGTTGTTTTCCTGATGGGTGTGCTGTCATACATGATAGGAAAGATCGATGCGGTTGTTTCTGTGATAGTCATATTGAATAGGATATATGGTTTCTCGAATATATATATATATATATATATATATATATATATATATATATATATATATATTTATATATTTATATATATATATTTATATATATATATTCGAGAAAAAAAAAATATATATATATTTATATATATGAGAAAGGATCTGCATCGTCTATTTATATATATATATATATATATATATATATATATATATATATATATATATATATATACATTTTTTTTTAAAAAGAAACCCCCTCTTTTTATTGATCAAGGCTCAAATACTTAAGCCTGATACGTATACAAGGACAAAGTATACCACAAAAGGAAAGACTGGGGAGAAGGACGGTCGCAGCCGTCGACACTAAGGGAAGTGCGGGTGCCCGAATGCCGGCGAAATGTGGGAGCAGAGTGAACTCCGTTTGCGACATTGCCGGTGAATTTCCCGGATAAGCTGATCGGCAGAGTATTGGTGTCCCTCGTACCTCGCTTTGTTGCAATTTTTCCAGATTGTCCAGGAGGCGGCCGCTGCAACGATCTGGTGGCCGTGGGAGGCAGCTCCCCAGTGGGCCAGAAGATCGATAAAGCGCCCGTCTCCTGGAGAGATGTTGTAGTTGCGGTTGAGGGTGCTCCAGATTAGGTCAGGGATGCTCCCCTCCTGGAAGATGTGGTCAATAGTTTCCGTCTGGCGGTCAGTGCAGCAATTACAAGCTGACGCCAGGCTGAAACCGATAGAGTTAAGGTTGTCGTCGGTGGGCTGTTTCTTTTTCATGACTCTCCACAGGAGGAAGGACCATTTCTTAGGGATACAAGAGTGCCAATAACGTGAAATAAATAGGTCTGGCACGTTCTCTTGGATCGTGATTCTTGCCGATCGCACGGAGAAGGCTCCAGAGGCAGCCGGCGACCACCTCAGTTTGTCTGCGTCGGTCCCAATGATAAGTCCTTGCTGACGAATGCTGTCCACTGTTTCGTTGCCTGACCACTCTCGAATCCTGTCCCAATTCCAAACGTTATTGGTGGGGTTCCAAAGGTCTTTGATCTTGCTGTTTCTGGGGGAATCGGTAATGTTCGGGATAAGGCTATCACCAATCCATCTTTCCAGGAAGGGGTTGACCTCGCCAGAACCCAGCTGGAGTCTGATCGCGGGCTCTGCCAAATCTCGACCTCGAAGAATGCGACGCCAAGCCACTGAAGATCTGCTGTTAGCTGAGGCCGTCGCTGGGTGGATGTGTTTGAAGTACCCGGCCTTCATGAACTTGGTCCACAGGTTTTGGCTGGTACATAATTTCCACCACAGTTTTATCGAGAAAGCTTTGACGATGTGGTCGAGTTTGGTGAAACCAAGCCCGCCGATCTCGGTAGGGATGGCCATAGTATCACAGCTGGCCCAATGGTATTTGTCTAGCCCCTTGTTGTGCCCCCAGAAGAAGTTGCAAAAGATCTTCTCAATCGACACAATAACCTTCCTAGACGCAGAGCAGGCCGCTAGGGTGTGGATGGGAACGGAGTTGAGAACATGTTTGATGAGGATAATTTTCCCTCCTGGGGAGAGGGTGGCGTTATGCCATCCTTCGATTTTGTTCCTGATTTTGGTGATCAAGTTCTCGAAGATGCTGGCGCTAGATTTCCCGTACACCAGAGGACAGCCGAGATAGTTGAAAGGAGGATGTGCCACCGCAATGGAAGTTAGGTTGGTGATTCTGAGTCTGGTAGCATTCTCGATTTTGATGCTGTGGTGGGCGTAGATGATGCTCTTGGAAAGGTTGATCTTCTGACCTGAGCATCTGGAGTACCGCTTCAGGGTGTTGTGAACCACCTCCATCGATCCGATGTCCCTGGAAGAGAAGATGAGTAAATCGTCGGCAAAGGCCAGGTGGGTGATGGTGGGGAAACCGCTGGCAGTATGGTAATACTGGAAGTTAGGGGTGTTGACCATGTTATTGAGGTTTCTGCTCAGGGCGTCGGCTACAATGATGAAGACCGTGGACGATAGAGGGTCGCCCTGTCTGACTCCCCGGCTGGATTTGAAAAAACCTTCAGATTGGCCGTTGATAACTGTGGAGAGCCATGAGGTGCTGATGGATCTCCACACGATGTTGGTCCAATTCTCGGAGAATCCAAAAGCCCTAAAGACCCATATCATGAATTGCCAATCAAGTCTGTCGTAAGCTTTTTCCATGTCGATTTTGATGGCGATGTTGCCCCCTCTGGCTGGAAATTTCATACAGGTGATAAGTTCTTGGGCCAGCATGATGTTGTCTTGGATGTTCCTTCCGCGAACGAATCCGCTTTGCTCCTCCGAGATGATTTTGGGGAGAGTTTCTGTCATTCTAGTAGCGATGATCTTGGAGATAATTTTGTTGGTGAATGTGCAAAGACTGATTGGTCGGAAATCACGAAAGGAATTGGGGTTATATTTTTTCGGTATGAGGATGAAATTGGCGCTGGATATGGCTTTGGGGTAAGGAGCTCCTTCAAGGAAGGCGATAGCCGCTTCGGTGATGTCCTGCTTGATGATATCCCAGCAAGTGCGAAAGAAGGTGCCAGAAAAGCCATCTGGTTCGGGTGCGCTATGCGCGTTCAAGGACCACACCGCGGCTTTCACTTCTTGTTCGGACAGAGGGCATTCCAGCAGCGCATTGTCGGAGTCGTTAATGATGGTAGGGATTTGGTCAAGGAATGAAGTGTCTTTGTGGACCATCTCCTTGGAGAATAGTTTGGTGTAGAATTCTATGGCCGCCTCTTGGATCCCTTTATGGTCGGATCTGGTGATGCCTTGCTCATCTGCGATATGGTGTATCGAAAGTTTATTTCTTTTGCCGTTGAAACAGGCGTGGAAGTATTTGGAGTTTTTGTCCCCGTCGCTGTCCCATTTCAGTCTTGCTTTCTGCTTCCAAAACTCGGTCTCGACTTTGAGCCTGAATTTGAGCATGGCCTTGGTGAGATTCAAGGCTCTCATAGCCGCAGGGGATCGGTCGGAAAGGAATAAGGCTTCTACTCTGGTAACATCGTCCTCTGCGACGCGAATAGCTTGGAAAATGTCCCCAAAAGCTTGTTTGCTCCAATTTGAAAGAGCTTTTCTGGTGGCTTTGAGCTTGATGCTGACCCGAGTGAGAGGATTAGGGGAGTCCTGACTGTTCCACGCTTCGGCCACGATGCTCAGGAATTGCGGGTGGTCGGTCCAAAAGTCGAGGAATTGGAAGTTCTTTTTGGATGGTTGGGATTTGTTTTTAATTTCCATCAGGATGGGGGTGTGGTCTGATTCTGTGGAGTTGAGGTGGGACAGGGTGGAACTGATCCTCATGCCGTGCCAGCTAGCGTTGGTGAGGGCTCTGTCTAATCGGGAGTATTGACGACGGTCTCCGTCCTGCATGTTACACCATGTGAATTTACTGCCTTTGAACTGGAGGGAAGTGAGGTGAGCATTGAAGATGAAGTTGTTGAAGTCTTGCATGGCTGAAAGTGGCGGGGGACGGCCTCCGATCTTCTCTTTTCTGCAGGTGATGGCGTTGAAGTCCCTTATGCAAAGCCAGGGGGTGTTGGTGTTGTGGAGAAAGGTGTCGAGAAGGTCGTTCCAGAGGTGTTTCCATTCTGCGATGACACAGCTACCGTGGACCGCAGAAAGGATAGCCCGCTCCGGCAGGGTGGGGTGACCAATCCAGCAAGAGAGAGCTTGATGGGTGTCCTGAATGATGTCGAGTTTAACGTCCTTCGACCCGAGAATCCAGATGTCGTGCCTGCCAGCAATAGCCATTGGGAGGCCCAAAGCCAACTGGGTGGATTTAAGACGTTTGGAGGGGATTTTAGGTTCAATGATGATGAAGATGTCGATCTTGTGGATTTTTCGAAGACTGGAAATTCTCCTTAATGTCAGTTCATTAGCCAGACCTCGAACGTTCCAAGATATGATGTTAAGCATTTAATGGATTGTGGAGGTGTTTTTTGTTCCGCTTTGCGGCAGATCTGGTTAGTATGGTGACGGTTTTGTCGGTGCCTGATTTGCTCCGTTGGTGGTTGGCCGGGTCCGAGGGGGGTTCCTATGGCGAAGACTTGTAGACCTCTCCTTTGTCGGGGGGGCCTATCAGATTGCCAGCTGAGTCGACTGTCGTGTCCTCCGAGGGAATGGTTAGGGAGTCGTGCGCACTCTCGATCAACAGATGCTGGAGGGGAGCTCCTGCAGCGACGACTTGTAGACCTCTCCTCACTTGGTCAGGTCCGAGGATAGCGAGGGCGTCTTCGACTGGGATGGCGCTGGAGGATTGATGAGTTTCGTGGGAAGGGGAATGGGCTAGGGGGTCGACCCCCTGGCTGATAGTGAGTAGTCGGTGATCTGCTTTGCCTGAGTCGGTGGCGTCCTCCGCTCGCGAGGAGATGGGGGAGGAGGACGGAGGCTCGTAGCTGCTGGATCCTTCTAGAGGGTTACCGGACTCCGGGTCCTCTGAGTCGAGAATGGCGAATTGGTTGGAGATCTTTATGTGTTGGGGAATGAAAGGGATCAGGGCCCTGCTCGGTGGTTCGGTGGAGGCTGGCTCACCGTGGCTGGAGTCGAATCGAATGTGAGAATTTGGAAGGAGAAGAATGGGCGACTTCGGGTGCTTCCCCTCCGAGAGGTCGCTGTCTTTTCTGGATGGCTTCTTTTTAAGCTCCGGATGCAGGCGGTGACAGTGCTTGGGTAGGTGTCCTCTAAGGTGGCAGTGGTTGCAGTACAATATGTGGTTATCGTAGAGGATTTGTTGGGTGTGGGTGTGGTTGCCTTGCTCGATAGTGATAAAGTTGGGTAGTTCTGCAGAGAGATCTAGTTCAACACAGATTTTGGCGT
>JANAVB010016197.1:33200038-33417538 GCA_029216955.1 Iris pallida | reverse complement strand
ATCGACTGCCTCTGCCCCGGCCCAGTCTCGAATTTTGTTCCAATTCCAATCGGTATCAGAGTGGTCCCACAATTCCTTGATGGTGTTGAACCTCAGGGCCGCTGAGAGGTTAGGAAGCAAGGTGTCGCCAACCCAGCGTTCCAGGAATGCCGACAAATAGCCGTTGCCCACCAGAAGGCAAATCTTAGGTTCTGTAAGAGACCGCCCGATGAGGATGCGACGCCCAGCCGTAGAGGATCTGCTGTTAGAGATGGCCGTAGACGGGTGGATGTGTTTGAAGTATCTAGCCTTCATGAACCTGGTCCATAAGTTCTGACTCGTTCGAAGCGTCCACCACAGTTTTATTGAGAAAGTATTAACTATGTAGGAGAGTTTAGTGAAGCCTAGGTCTCCCTTCTCGGTAGGGCGAGCCATGGTATCCCAACTAGCCCAGTGGTGCTTGTCACGGCCTCCGCTGTGCCCCCAGAGAAAGTTGCTGAATATACTCTCGATGGAGGATAGGACTTTCTTGGAGGGGGAGCACACTGCCATGGTGTAGATGGGAATGGATGTGAGGATGTGATAGATGAGGATCATTTTGCCTTCCGGGGATAATGTAGCGTTATGCCAACCCTCGACTTTTTTTTCTGATGGGACTAATCAGGTTCTTGAAGATACCGACGTTGGATTTGCCGTACACGAGGGGGCATCCGAGGTAGTGTAATGGGGGATGTTTGATGGGGAAGGAGGTGGTGGTGGAGAGGCTGGTCGTTTGCTCTCTCTTGCAATTATGGTGGGTATAGATAACACTCTTGGCTGGGTTTATCTTCTGACCCGAGCACCTGGCGTATCTCTAAAGCGTCGTTCGGACGACTTCCACCGAGCCGATGTCCCCGGATGAGAAGATTAGGATATCGTCAGCGAAAGCCAGGTGGGTGATGATCAGACAGCCGCTGGCAGTATGATAGTGCTGGAAATTAGGGGTACTCGCCATCTTGTTAAGGTTTCTACTCAATGCGTCTGCCGCAATGATGAAGATGGTGGAAGATAGAGGATCTCCTTGCCTAACCCCGCGACTTGATTTGAAGAAACCGTCTGCTTGACCGTTGATAACCGTAGAGAACCACGAGTTGCTGATCGATCTCCACACAATGTTGGTCCAAGTTTCAAAAAATCCGAAAGCTCTGAAGACCCAGATCATGAATTGCCAATCCAGTCTATCGTAGGCTTTCTCCATGTCCAATTTGATGGCAATGTTGCCCCCTCTTGCTGGGAGCTTCATGCAGGTGATTAACTCTTGGGCCAACATGATGTTATCTTGGATATTCCTTCCCCTAACAAAGCCACTCTGCTCCTCCGAGATGATCTTGGGAAGAAGGCTAGCCATAAGGGAGGTAATGATCTTGGATATGATCTTATTGGTGAAGGTACACAGACTGATGGGGCGAAATTCATGAAAAGTCTCAAGGTTGTCCTTCTTTGGGATGAGGATCAAGTTGGTGCTCAAAATGGCTCTGGGGTAAGTAGCGCCTTGGAGGAAGGCGGCGGCCGTATTGTGGATGTCCACCTTGATGATGTCCCAGTATGTGCGAAATTAAACCCCAGAAAACTCGTCCGGCCTAGGAGCACTGTATGCGTCAAGGGCCCAAACGGCTTCTTTCATCTCTTCCTCAGAAGGTGGTTGTTCAAGCCGGATATTGTCGGTGTTGCTAATAAGTTGGGGAACCTCGTCCAGGAAAGAGTTGTCTTTGAGAACCATTTCCTTGGAGAGCAGACGGGAGTAGAACTTCGCATCCTCTACTTGGATGCCTTTTTGATCGCCGATACTGGTCCCATTTTCATCGGCAATCTGATGGATGGTGAGTTTCTGTCTGCGACCGTTGACGCAGGCGTGGAAGTAGCTCGAGTTGTTGTCCCCCTCGCGGTCCCACTTAAGTCTCGCTTTCTGCTTCCAGAAATCGGTCTCAACTTTCAGCCTGAATTTGATGATGGCTTTGGTGAGTTTAAGGGTCTTCCTGGTAGCTGGCAAATTTTGGGATATGTACCTGGCTTCTGCGCGAGCAACGTCATCCTCGGCCTCACGAACGGCTTGAAAAATATCGCTGTAAGCTTGCTTGCTCCAGGCCCCAAGGACTTTCCTCGTGGCCTTGAGCTTGATGGCTACCCGGCTGAGAGGACCAGGAGAGTCCACGCTGTTCCAAGCTTCTACGACAACGCTCAAGAATTGGGGGTACTGTTTCACTTAACAAAATGCCCTTAAAAGGCTTTTGAAAGAAAACGAGAAAAAGTACAAAAGTACCAGTAGATTCTGGGAAGTATTGCTATGGAAGTATGATCTGAGAGCGATCACTTTGTTCCTTGGACCATACGATAATGATGAAGAGAACTGCTTGAAGAAGAACAACCGGAAGAACTAAGTCACCAGAAAGGTATCGACACAATTGGCACTGATGGCACAGTCGAATGCTTTCCTGCTTTGCTTCACTCTGTTCTTGAAAAAAATTTGAAGAGAAACACTCTGGAAAAACACTTTGCTCTGAAAGTCTCTGGGCTCCAAAAATCTTGTACCTCTTTCTTAAAAAAGAAGTCTTTATATAGGCTTGTCTTCTGTGCGTAAAAAACATCAATATTGAGTCTCTACGCAAGCTATTAGGATAACTGTCATCCACGTACAGAAATTAGCCTCTACTCATGTTGACACGTGTCCCATTACTTCAACAAAACAAGGAAAACACGTTCCCACATCCTCGAAAAATGTGGCATAAAAGCCACGTATACAAGCCGCGTTCACACATAATCAGGAAAAGCCGAGCGTAAAATAGCTCAAAATAAGCTTCCTACGTAAAGCAGCTAAAAATAGCCTTGAGTGTAAAAGCTCAAATAAACTCTACGCACGCAAAAAGAGTAGCTGATATAGCCTTGAGCGTAAAAAGCCCAAATAACTCTTATGCGTAAAGTGGAAGCGGTTCCTGAAGCATAAAGCAGCTCATTGGCACGCTAAACAACAAAACTTCTTGGCTTCTGTGCAAATCTTTGTCAAAAAATCAATCTGTCAGAGCATTTAATGCGATGTAGACAGCCTATCTTCTGCGTAAAGTCTGAGGATGACTCTTGCGTAGAGCAACTTGCGTAGAGTCTGAGGATGGCTCTTGCGTAGAATTTGAATTAGATTCTATTTGACCTCTGGGTAGAGCTTGAGTTTGACTCTTGCGTAGAATTTGAACTTCTTTCACTTGGTCTTTTTATAAAATATGATAAAAATATATCATAATTTATTTTTGCTTCTACAAGACCCCCTTCAAAGTTTTCAATTTTTTTTCTAAGATTTGAAATACTTTGAATAGAAGCGTAAAATCCGGGATATCCAATAGTCATCCGCGTAGAGTTCGGGATACCCAACAGTCATCAGCGTAAACTTCGGGATACCCGACAGACACTTTTGAGAATCCAAAACGATTTCAAGTTTTTTATAAATAGAATCCCGATGGTAGAGAGAGAACATTACTCATCTCTTTCATTCTCAATCCTTTCTACTCTTATCTTCGAAATTTCAGTTCAAGTAAATGGCCCCCAAGAGCAAGACCACCGCTGGTGCGAAGGGCAAGAAGCCTGCTATTGCTTCGTCGATGGCTGAACATGAGGAGACCACCGTTCCATCATCGGAGGCGACCCCGAAGACTAATCCCGTTGTGGCTCCGGCCATGATAGGTAGAGACCCTATCTATTTTGGATGTGGGTTCGTCGGAGAAGAAGAACAAGATAAACCGAACAAAAAACCCCAAATCTTACGCCCGCGTTATACGTGTCAGCGTAGAGAAGGGTCAACAAAATATGCCCACGTTTATACGTGCCAGCGTAGAGAAGAAACAGTAAAATACGCCCACGTCTATACGTGTCTGCGTAGAATATTAATCACCAAATACGTCCACGTCTATACGTACGAGCATAAAAACTCAAAATACGCCCACGTTATACGTGCGAGCATAAAATTTGAAAATATGTCCACGTTATACGTGCGAGCGTAAAATTTGAAAAAATACACAAGTCAAAAGACTATATTTTTTTACACTTTTGAACAGAAGCGTAAAAATACGCAAGACTGTATCTTTCACACGTAAAACTTCATTCTTTTGAACAGAAAAAGTACGCGTAAATTTTTTTATACTTTGGACTGCGTAAAACCCTCGTATAAAACAAATTCTCTAAAAACAGAGAACTTTTTACATGTAAAACTTATGTATAGTCGTTTGCTTAGAATTTTGAATCTGCGTAGAGTTCATATTTGAATTTTTTTACTAACTTAATTTTTCTTTATTGAACTTCTTTTGCAGTGAACTTAGGGGCCCATCCTCTCTCTGAGGTGTTTGGCTCACCAGCTGGCATTCTGGGATCAAATTATCTGGAGAATTTATTCCATGTCGAATTCCCACAAACTGACAATCAGTATACCCATGAAAGACAACAACTGATAGCTGCTCAAGGAGATAGAATGCTGTTGTCTCTATTGAACGGCGAACTGTTGGCATCACTGGATGGTCAGCATTATTTGAAGCCCACATTTATGTTCGAGGATGCGATCAACTTCAAATCTCAGACGAACCCTAAGAAGGAGTCTTGGGTATTCAAATTTGGAGAAGGGGCGATGTACCTCCCAGAAATGCCAAGAGATTATCCTCTTTTCTTTTTTGTTCATACTACTCATCCGAGAAGGATGATTTGGAACCTGACTCCCAACAGTCACGGAAGACCGGGAAGAATCATATTCAAGAGGGATGAGAACTAGATGGGCTATCACTCAAGTACTCCCAGTGCTGGTGTCGTTCCTTTCTCCGGCTTATTGCCTGGATTTACACCGAGTGAGGGCTCAGCTCTGATCCAACCGGTGCAGATACCAATGTTCATAAGCAAGTTTATGAATGCATCAGTACTATATCCCCAGGTCAACCCTAGGCTGCTAGGGTGGATGACCCCTCACAATAAGAACTGGATTCAACTTAGTGCTTGGATCATGAAGAACTTCGAAGCGGACCTACGAGCCAATGGGCTGTTTGAAGCAGTAGCCTCCACAAGTCAAGGCATACTAATGAACAATAACTTGTTCTTAGTCTTGATGGAATTGTATATCAGCTCGACAGGGACTTTTGTAACCCCAATAGGTGAAATGGGTTTTGCACTCCATGAGATGTAATTCATCTCTAAACTGCCAATGGGGGAAGCTCTATATGAAGAGTATGTTCCCTCCAACCGGGAACTAGCAGAAATTAGGAAGAAAAATCCTTACTTAGTTGAGGTATACCAAGAGTTGATATGCCATTAACTGATTTGCACCACTATGTATGAAAGTGGATCGTATTTGGCATACATCAATAAATGGACAATATATCTATTCTACCATAAGAATAGGATATTCAAGGATGAAAAAAAGAGATTCCAAGACAACAAGGCTCAACTCATCAACCCTTGTTCAATAATTCCTGCTGATACAATAAACACTTGGATGATCACCTATAAGTCTCCGGACAAAGATTTGACCACCAAGACTGGAGAATTCCCTGCAGGAACTGAAGCATTGAGCTTTCTGAGACATGGCAGTCGAAAGCTCTCAAAGGAAGCCTTGCTGGTGGGCTTTCTTTTCCAGTGGCTGCGAAGATGGGTCGTACCAGGGACTGGCACAGTCGGCAGGATTCACCGAAATGTACTATGGCCTGCAGTACGTTTGGTATTCAAGGCCAGACTCAACCTGTTATCGGCAATGGTATGTCGGATAAATGCAGGTTTACGAGCATTTGGTGATGAACTGATCAATAATGCTCCTTACCAAAATGATTTTCCTAGGGTGGAGATGCCTTACACTTATTTAATGGGCTGGTTATTGCATCACAACTGCAACCTATTGCCGCCAGGCCCTGAAAATGATGCAGAGGTATTTCTCCAAAAGCTTAGTAAAACCACGTGGACTGCGACTCCAGTGGCGGATACCCGGGCAACACTAAACTTCTCCCATGGGTGGAACTTTTTCTGCACAAGACCTCCAGTCCCAGCTGACTGTTTCGATGTGCAATATGAAGATATAGGTCAAGAGAGGACTGGGATACCTGTACCAGTCTTTAATTGGCAAATATGCATCAGACCCTCGTATCTGATGTATAGAACTGAAGACAACTGTATGTTCGTACCGTATCTACCCTGTCGGTTCGCTTGTCAGTTCGGGTATGACCAATTTCACGTTGGTAATCCCTCCACTAGCTTCAATTATTATGGAAAATTAGTTGATGGTGCAAGGGCATGGAGGTATTTCAGCGTTGGATGTACCGGTGCTAGATTCCGTGTGTCAACTGCTACATGTACAACTGAGCTACAAATGCTTCATTCATATGCTCATTTTTATGCCTCTATTCGTTCCTTCGCAAAAGACTACAGCATGAAGGGGAGTCTTCGATGGGACAAGGAAGGAAATGTCGAAGAACCAGTTATGGTACCTTCGAACATACCTGATGATGCTGCTGTTCCGGATGAATATCTGGAAGCACTCCCTATGGGAATAGGGGAAACAGCTGCAGGACCCATTACCATCACTACAACACGGAAGCAGAAAATAGATACAGCCGTTATTCTTCGGGAAAAGAAGAAGAAGACTACTGTTAAAGGGCGTTCCGGACAGAGAGCCGCTACTCCAGAAAGCGAAACTCCTGTTGAAGAGCCTCAAAATATTACATCTTCTTCAGCTCATCCTGGAGAAGGGTCTTCAGCATCCCAGCCAGCAGCAGCAACAGAAGTTATAGGATTCCTATCTCCTGGACGCCTCAGCACTTCACTACATCTAACTTCGCCACAAAAGGCGAAAGCTGTTGAAGACACCGCCACCACTCATACTGTTGATTCGGAACCCATCCCTTCGGATGAACCGGCTCTTGAATTAGAAGATGATGACTGGGATATGGATTATGACGCACTCTTGTCGCGTCCTGCACCTGCTCCAGGTAAAGATAAATTACACAAAATTTATACAAAAATATGTATTATGAATTTGTATATTAACTTTTTTGCTTAATCTTTGTAGGTATCATCAATGTAGCAAAATTCGTTGTTCCTCCTCCTTCTCAAGAGCCTATCCATGAAGAGGAAATAGAGTCTGAAGAAGAGAGTTCTTCTTCAAAAGAAGATTCCGCTTCTAAAGAATGTTCTCCATCTACGGAGATACAACCAGAGCCTGAAGTAGAGGCACACTAGGAATTGCCTTCTCTTGCCGAAGGTAGAGAAGAAGAACCAGCAGCAAAAGAAGAACCAGTTGCTAATGAATCAATTGCTGCTCAAGAATAAATTGCTGAGGCAACATCAATTGCTGCTACCAGTGCAGATCAAGTTCCTGAGACTGCTGTGTTCGACTCTGAATCGAACATAGGAAGCAGCACCTCTCTGATACCATCTTCTACCACTGGATCTCATCCTCCTGAGGTAGCAGAAAAAGTTGCTGAAGATACAGCCCCAAAACTCCCTAAAAATCAATTGGGTATGGTAACGATAACAGATAGATCATTGACTTAGCTTGCTACAACAGCAACGATAGCATCTGTCTCCAGCTTTCAAGAAAAGAGATTAATAGATATCGCTGATACACAAAGCTCCAATGCTGATATGAATCTGTTAGTAGAGATTCATACTGAAACTTTTTATAAAACTTTAGCAGAATTGATCAAGATGGTTTTGAAGAAGGGCCACAATTAGGAGAGCTTGAAAAGTGCTGTTTCTACTACCATAGACAACATAGTGATGTTCCATGATACTGAAAGGGCAGACGCTTTGCGGAAAATAGTACAAGGACTTGAACAACCCATCAAAGATTATCTGAGGTTGTCAAGTGGGACTATAGAAAGTCTCGTCCAATTCGAGTATGATGCTCTCACCAATGAGTACACAACTCGAGAAACCATCTTCAAGGAATCTCTTCAAGATTACAGCAATAAGGTTGCCGTGGAGAGTATTTTCTTGAAAGAAAATAAACCCTTATTGGAGCAGCATCAGCAAGCTTATGACTCCATGAATATCAAAATTCATGAGCAAAATGATAAAATTCGTGAAGTCGAGGCTGAGCTGGCTCATTTAAAGGAGGAGCAGAACCGGAAAACGGCAGATAGAGATCAGTTCTTAAGGCAAAGTTCCATTTTGGAGGAACAGATCTTTGGTTCTGAAGCAAAAATAAAAACCCTTGAAGATGCCAAAGACAAAATAATATCTTCCTTTGCCGAACTCTCTCACCTCTGCACTACGGAAGCCCGAAGATCTATAACATACACAACTGTAGTGGGCTCTCGAGAAAAACATCTGGCAGAGTTACAGAAGATGATTGAAGATCTGTCTGCTCTACCTTAGAAATTTTTTGTAATCAATATTTTTTTTATCTTTTGTCATTTTCTTCATTTTACTGATGTACTATTTCCAATCATGAAATAAATGAAATATATTTTAAAATATGTGTGAGATAGAAAATAATTATCAGAGGTAATATGGACATGATAAGTCTTCCAAACTCAACAAAGTAGATTATATCTATCCAGAGGTAATGTGGACATGATAGATAATAAATCTTGTTTTCTTTTTAGAGTATACAATCCTATTAGAGGTAATATGAACATAATAGATCGTAATGACTCAAAAAAAATAGATTAATATCTATTCAGAGGTAATATGGACATGATAGAAAATAATGAAAAGAAGTAGATTTAATATTTATTCAGAGGTAATGAAGACATGACAAATAATAAATCTCTTTCTGAAATCAGCTAGTAAAACAGAAAATCAAAATTCTCTTTTAGGAGAATAAATAATCAGCTTAACCAAACCTTGGTAGCTGGAGAATAGAGAAGAAATTCAAACTTAGTATTTCTTCAAGAATTTACCATTTATTGGCATCATGAGCAAATCTCCATTTGGTTTAGATAACCTATAAGCACCATTGGAGAATACGGTTTCGACTACATAAGGACCTTCCCATTTAGCTTGGAACTTGCCTTTACTCTTATGAGTCATAACCATAGGTCTTCGGACAGCTAGAACTAGCTCTCCTACTTTAAATACTCTCTCTTTAACTTTGCGGTTGAAAGCTCGAGATATGCGGGCTTGATACAGCTCAATGTGTTATTGCGCTTGAAGACGCTTCTCATCCAAACCTTCAAGTTCTTGGAGTCTTAAGCGGTCATTATTCTCTGTAGTTAGCTCATTAGCAATGGCTATTCTAAGAGATGGTATTTGGATCTCCAGTGGAAGAACAGCTTCACATCCGTAAACCAATAAAAATGGTGTAAAAACAGTTGGAGTTCGGACTGTTGTTCGATAAGCCCATAAACATTCTCCAAGTTTCTCATTCCAATCACGTTTATTAGAAGATACGAACTTTTTGAGAAGTTTAATAATTATTTTGTTGAAAGCTTCTGCTAAACCATTAGCAGCTGGATTATAAGCCGTAGAAGCTATGTTTTGGATCTGATTCTTGTCACAAAATAGATAAAATGCCTGACTAGCAAATTGTGGCTCGTTATCATGGATTATCCTTTGGGGAATCCCGAAACGATAAATGACATGATGTTTGATGAAGTTAACCACATTAGACATTTTTACTTCAATAAAAGGAACCGCTTCTGCCCATTTAGAAAAATAATCAGTTATAGCCAGAATAAACCGATGCCCTTTGATAGAAGGGGGATTAATCGGACCAATAATATCCATACCCCAAGATTCGAAAGGCCAAGAAGCTGCTGTAGGATGTAAAAATTCAGAGGGTTGTGTAGAAACATGGAAAAGAATAAAGAAAGACCTATGCGGCTCCGACAGAAGGATCCCCATGCGGCTCAGGATCCCCATGCGGCTCAGAAGTCCATGCGGCTCAGGGGTCCATGCGGCTCGGATAGATCCATGCAGCTCACGAAAAAGCTACGTGGCCTTCAACAGTTCTTCTCTACATTCGGCTGTATTTAATGCCCTGATGGCTACTCTGACAAATAACAGCTGTGACAGCTCTGACATAAGGATGTAATAATGACTCTGACATAATGGCGTGATCTTAGAAAAGAGGAGAAAATCCCCTTACAGATGGCAAAATCCACCAAGTCCCGAGGCTACTCCATGCGGTTGCCCATCTGCATGCGGCTGCCTATCTCTATGCGGCTGCCCATCTACATGCGGCTGTCTATCACCATGTGGCTACCCAGCGCCATGCGGCTTCCCATCTGCATGCGGCTGCCCATCTGCATGCGGCTGCCTATCCCCATACGGCTGCCCATCCCCATGCGGCTGCCCATCCACGTGTGACTGCCCATCCTCATGCGGCTGCCCATCCTCATGTGGCTGTATGATTCATGCGGCGGAGAGGACCCCCCCATATGCGGCTCGGCCCGGACAGTCTAGTTGAGACGTAGCGCTCTTCGCTGCAATTGAGACACGTGGCAGTCTTATCGTCCCTGGAATTATGGATGCTAACAAATCCTAACAAAATCAGATTTGTTGCGATCGTCATAATTGCCCAGATCAAATCAAATCAAGCAAATTGGACACGTAGCAGGCTATCATAAATCACGAATATTCATGGCAATCAACATTTATTGCCTACAGAGATTTGATGCAATCACATTAATTTTTCAAATATTATTATATTCAAGATGAACGGCCCAGATTCATTGATCCTTAACTGTCGACTTCTGAAGGAGGCAATCATTTGCAAACCCTAATGATGACCCCACTCCTATAAATAGCAAGGTGCCATTCCCTTACGAAGGAGGACAATCTCTTATTAAAAAAAAGCTGCAGAGAAGAGAAGAACAGAGAGAGCGAAAAAAAGGAGAGAGCACTACAGAGACATCCAGAGAGCCAGCAACCGAAGGCGCAGAGGAGTCTCCCCATATGTCCAAAAGCATTTCTTCACGAGAGGCAAGGCTACATCCGATCGTCCAAGGAGTAAGGCAGAGCTGCCGTCGCTTTCCCGAGCCTCTACCGTCACCCCCCCAGAAAAAGTAAACAATTGTACTTAGATTGCTGTACCTAGGTTTTCGTCCCTAGGCTTTCTTTGTATGAGCGAGTTTGTATTGTGAAGTAAAAGTCCAGTCCTCCGATATAATTGTTCTGTTCTTTTATAATCAATGGCAAACACGATGGCGACTCTACTGGGGACAAACTTCTCCACGGCTGAGAAGTTGGTGACGCAATCGGATGCAGCCAAACTTGGCTCCACACAACAGAAGATGGTCGTCCGCTTCGACCAACAGGCGTTTGTAGAAATGCTCTTCGACGGAAGCGCTGGTCCGGTCTAGAAGCGAACCCGCACAAAGAAGGCTCGCATAGAGTGAAGGCCAAAATCATTTGCTCCTTCCCAAGCTCTGGATGGAGTACTCTCTGCTGCCCAAGACGGCGAAGGCAACTCTCATGCGGCCCCACTTCAAGCCATAGAGGACTCTGCTGTCCCCAAGTCCGGCAGAGGAAAGCACTACGATGCTGGACTTGCAGGGGCAAAGAGTGATTCTATGTGCTCCAGAAAGAAGCCGAACAAAGGCACTAGCCGCAGGCCGAACATTCATACGACCAAGATCGCCAGCCGCATGCATGATGTCCATGCGGCCGAAATTTCCAGCCGCATGAAGAATACCCATGCGGCCAAGATTTCCAGCCGCATGAAGAATACTTATGCGGCTACGATTTCCAGCCGCATGAAGACTGTTGATTCCAGCCGCATGTTGTCTGCTCCACGCAGCTCAGGCACAGTCTTCGATTGCCTCTCCTATGGTCCTGATCTCTCTGACTCTCTACAACACCACTTAGACTCTTTCTACTATGTGCCCTCACGCACTAGAGTGAAGAAGTCTAGGACAGCACGAGCTTGGCGAGCTCAGTCCACTGTCCCGACCTCTGACCATCCGAGCGCTGCACATACTGTTATGCGGGCCTCCGACGAGAAGTGGTACAGAACCACTCGAGTCCAGCCCCTGGCGGCAAACGGACAGAGTGGTTCCCAAAAGTCTCCCAAAACCAAGGGAGCAAACATGGTCGTTCCGGACCCATCTGACTTGCGTGAGATTATCCTCCACAAATGCAAGGAAAGAGAAGAGGCCTCGGTGTGCAAAGATTCCTCCCATGGACATCATTGTACCCAAATCATTGTCAACTGCTGTTGCAACAGCGCGACGGCACGAGAAGACCGGCAATCCGTCTTTCAAAGATTACAACAGCCGAGCTCAGGGGATGAGGCGCCTCCCGTCATCTCTTGCAACTCTACTCAGAAAATTCCCGCCGACGAGAGAGGGAAGAAGATAAACGTTTCCAGCCCGAAAATTTCGACCACTCTGACTAAGAAACGGTCGTCTAAACGGTTGTCCACCATCGGAGTTTTCTAAGGTACCCGTTCAAAGACGAAATCTGCTGCAGTGGGAGATTCATCATCCACATTACTCGGGATCGCTGTAACTGGGGGTAGCACTCCTCCGAACATCTACGACAATCTAATGTTCCAAGGAGACGAGCCCGGGAAAACAACTCTCCCATCAGATACAGCAGGTGCCGACGTCCCCGGGGATGTCCACGACTCCCAAGACGAAGCAAACTCTGAAGCTGGGGGTACCATTCCTTCTGAGTCCGAACCAGAGGAGAATATTCCCACATACCCCGATGACTTCTCGGTACAGGGGTATGATTTGGAGGACACATCATCCACCGCCCCTTCCACTTCTACTCATATGAGGACGACATTCATGACAAACGACGAACAAGATTAAAGCAGCTTCAAGCGGTGGCCATACTGCGCACTTTGGTCAAATCGGTGGATGAGATCAAAGCAGCTCTCCCTACTCTGCAAGGAGGGACGCTTGGCCAAACAAACTTGGGTCCTGCGGTCAATGCAGACGCGTACTCAGCGGCACCAAACTTGGGCAATAATCCTCCTGAAATGACGGCTTTTACCGCTACAGACGAGGCCAGGGAGGCAAGAAAAGAGGTCCAGGAGCTCCGGGCCATGTTCCATGCCCGAGAAAACTGCCAAGACCTTAGGTTACGACAACCGTATCCCGCTGCGTGGAGCGATGTTCCCTTCCCACCAAAGTATAAACCATTCAACATCAATCTGTATGATGGAAAGACCTCCGCAAGTCGGTACATCACTTACTTCGAGGTTACAATCGACCATCTACCCCATGACGATGCCATCCTTACACGATTATTCATTCGGGCATTGGAAGGGGTCGCCTTTGACTGGTACCGTAACCTGCCAGACAATTGCATCCACTCCTTCGCCAGCTTCAAGCGCATTCATGGAGAGATTCTACGAAGTAGGACAGGATGTCACAATGTCCACCCTCATGGACGTCATTCAAGGAGAGAAGGAGCTGACAAGGAACTATATTGAGCGGTTTCGCCAAACCGCAATAAAGTTGCCGTCCGGTAATCCAGATTCCTCCTTAATTAAAATTTGCCAAAAGAGACTGCTCCCAACAATCAGCCTCTGGATGGGTGAAAGTCAATTTAAGGATTGAAAGACGTTTATCATCAGTGCCACTAGCGCCGAGGATAGGTTGAAGAAGGCTCGCCAACTGGGATTGTACATCTCGGAGGGAGAGGACAAAGGCAAGCGCCCTAATACCAACAACAACAATGGTGGTAACGCCTCCAACAATCGGGACAACAAGGGCAAGCAGGCTATGGTGGCCGATACAGCCCAGAAACCTGAGTCAAAACCGACAGACAAGCAATGGCCGCAAATGACCAACTCCTTCGAAGACGGCCATGTCAAGCCCATCTTGGACATGCTCATACAAGGAGATAGAATTTAGCTCCCTCCACCAAGACGGGAACCTCGGCCGGCAGAAATAGAGAGTCCAAAGTACTGCCGTTACCATCGCTATGTCCACCATGCTACACACGACTGCTACCAACTAAAGCGATACATCCAACATCTCATCGATTCGAACGCTCTGTCCATTGATTTCAAAGAGGTGACCGTGGCAGCCAATATGGTGTCAGTACAATTTGGCAGCTTCCCTCCAACGGAGGCTCAAGACGGCGTGATACCCATCCCACGGGCGACAATGGAGATTGCTAATCTTCTACCTCCTCGAGATCAGACGGCTGGTCTAGTGCCCCTTACCACATCACGAGGGAAGATCATATGGGTCCATCCAGACTTGGTATCTGAAGTGAGGCAGTCCACACCACCCTCCATTGGCAAAAAAAAGAATGGAAAAGTCAGATCCTGCCGCACAATCTCGTTAGACGTCGAAGAAGCCACAGCTGTTGTCACTCGGTCTGGTGCTCAATCCCAACCTACACCAGATAACTCGGCTGAAGAACATCAGCCGGCTACTGCTGATGCTCCGGGACCTTCTCAAACTCCGACGACCGACAAGCCTAGGCCGAAGGAGACCCGTTTTGACAAATCCCTCCGAAAAGAGGTATCTCATGGGCTGAAAAGGCCTTACAACTTTGACATCCTGGCATAATTGGCCAACACACCGGCCAAGTTGTCATTATATGAGCTCCTGAGACTCTCCAAGGATGTTCGCATGGTTTTGAGTGAGGCACTCCAGAATGCCGACGCATATCTAGCTCAAGTCAACCTCACAGGAGAGGGCCCGCCTGCAAATCTCCAAGACAGCGCCTGCACAGGAGCGATGCCCAATATTGTCTTCACTCCACAGGATATGCTCATCAAAACCAATCTGCATGATCGTCCGTTATACTACACTGGATACATCGGTGACGTAAAGGTGGATCGGATACACATTGATCCTGGTTCTTCCATAAGCATCATCCCGAAGGGTCTGTTACATCATCTCCATATTCCTATGCATCACCTGACGCCGACAAGCACCGCCATCAGCGGTTTCAATTCGGGCAGGAGCTACCCAATTGGGAAGATTCGCTTGAAGTGCCAAATTGGTGATCTTCAGTCAGAGGTGACCTGTTACGTCATAGATGCGGACACTTCCTACAATATCCTCCTAGGGCGCCCTTCGATTCATGATTACATGATCGTGCCTTCTACGCTGCACCTGTGCTTCAAGTATGTCGACAAACATGGCTTCGTAAGGACATAATTTGCCGACATCGATCCCTTCAAAGGGGTCTAATCCTACTACTCAGACTCCTGCTTATACGAAAAGTTGAAAAGGCACCTTGGCGAAGGAGATGTGCAAGCTCGAACTGAGACAACCACAGGATCAGAAGAACCTCTGACGATCCACCTCCAAGCTCGCAAACCTGGCAAGACCGCACCCCTTACGGCCGCTCTACGTAAGGATACAATCAGCCTCTCGGCACAAGAGGGGCAAATGATAATCCGGCTGCTAAGGTCCGGCCAAGCGCCAAGACCCACAATGGAGCCACTGACAATCAGACTACCTAGAGTCGGCCAGCCACAAACGGAGAAGCTCAATCCCTCAGACAAGCCAATGACGATACGTCTTCCCAAGAAGAATCGTCACCCCGATGCAAAGTCAGGGGTTTCTAGCGAGCCAACAACTCCCCGCCTAGCATCGAATACCAAACTGGAGGTCGCTAGTTTGCCAACGGCTCCACGTTCTGCTCCACCGATGGAACCCCTGAAGATCAAGTTGCCCAAGTCATCCTCTCAGTCCTCATTTATACAGGGGTGGCCGAAGAAGAACCAGAACTGGCCAAGTATGTGGCTGCCCACACTGATGTTCCATCCGCAGATGATGTAATTTCGTTAGAAAATATACCTTACTTCATCAATAAAGGGCTATCTTTGAACTACATCGAGCTTGATAGGCTTTGTACAATGTATGCTATGAAGCACGGTATAGGCACTCACCTACACACACAGGTGACAAATGTTTACACCGTAAATCAACTTACTCCCGTGGATGACGCTTACCGCGTAATCGAAGGAGGGGACCGTCCAATCATCTTCGGTTGGAAGAATAATCCACAACCCTTCAAGTTGGAAGAAGTTGAACTCGAACCCAACACCGGGAGATTACCCCTTTATCTGTATAGTTCCCAATCCAAGTACCTTATGCAAAAACAAGGATATAATCTAGGAACTACACCAGGCTTGAACTACGAAACTGGACGAAGGTTACCCTTACAATCGCCGATCCCGGCTGGGAAACCACGAGATTACTATAACAAGACCAGACGTGGGCTAGGTTATGTCACACCTGTGACGACACCTGAAAGCTCAGACGAAGAATGCGACTGGCACTCACGCTCAACCGGATCACCCAATTCCGATTCGGATATCAGCATCGGGGACATGCTCAGGCAAGTCTGGTCCGTTAATATGGCACTTGCGATGCCTACAAAGAAGATGAAGATATTCCCGAACTTCTTGAGCTAGAGCCATGGGTACAACAACTAGATGGCAGTGGGAGAAGCGGTTCGAACAAAGAGAGCCTCCCACCGAGGATGAGGTTGTACAAGTTGATCTCAATGATGAATCTTCCCCAAAACCCATCTTTGTCAGCAAGAATCTGACTGATAAAGAGCGAGAATCATTACTGGAACTTGTCAAGGAATATATTGATGTGTTCGCCTGGAGCTATGAAGACATACCAGGACTAAACCCCAATGTTGCTCTTCATAAGCTCAACATTCGACCAGATGCAAAGCCAGTCAAACAACAGCAACGACGCTTCCGCCCAGGCATCATGGATGCGATCGAAGCTGAAGTCAACAAACTGATAGCCAGCGGCTTCAATCGTGAGGAACAACATCCGGACTGGGTCGCCAACATAGTACCGGTCCTCAAGAAAAATGAGAAGATTCGAATCTGCATCGACTTCCGTAATCTGAACGAGGCGTACCCCAAAGACGAGTTCCTCCTCCCTATCACAGACATCATGATTGACAACACCTGCGGCTTCGAACGTATGTCGTTCATGGATGGCTTCTCGGGGTATAACCAAATCAAGATGTCTCCCGACGACGAAAAGCATACATCGTTCCGAACACCAATCGGCACATACTGCTACACAGTCATGCCTTTCGGTTTAAAGAACGCTGGCGCCACATATCAAAGGGCCATGAGTATCATCTTCAGGGACCATTTACGCAAGACCGTAGAGTTCTATGTTGATGATATCGCCGTCAAGAGTCGCTATAAAGGAGACCATCTGCAGGATCTGAGGACGGTATTCGACCTCATGCGAGCACACAACTTAAAAATGAACCCCACAAAATCCTTCTTGGGCGTATCCAGCGAGAAGTTCTTGGGTTTCATCATTACCTCCCATGGTATCCACGTAGTCCCTGAGAAGACAAAGGAGATCATGGAGATGGGTCCTCCAAGAAATCTCCGTGAACTCCGAGACCTTCAAGGGAGGCTAGCCTACATCAGGAGGTTTACCTCTAACCTCTCTGGACGATGTCAACCATTAACCCATCTCATGAAGAAGGGCATCTCATTCGTATGGGATGAAGAATGCCAACGTGCCTTCGACAGCATCAAAGAATACTTGTCGAACCCTCCAGTCCTGGTGGCCCCGGTTACTGGAAAACCATTCCTGCTCTATGTACGAGCAATTGAGCATTCCCTCGACGCTCTGCTAGCACAAAACAATAATGCAGGCCATGAGCAAGCTATATATTACCTTAGCCGAATGATGATCGGGCCAGAACATCGATATACCGCCGTGGAGAAGGAATACCTTTTCCTGGTATTCGCCATTCAGAAGACGCGACACTATGTCACGGGGCAAACTATACATGTGATATCACGAGTCAACCCCCTCAGGGTCCTCATGACAAAACCAGGGGCACTCAACTCTCGCCTCGCTACATGGGCAATATGACTGTCCCCCTACCATATGATCTTTGTCCCGCAAAAGGCTGTTAAAGGTCAAGCTCTGGCAGACTTTTTAGCAGCCCACCCAGGCTCGGAGTCGGCCCGAATATATGAAGAAATCCCAGATGAGACCGCCGACTCTCATGCGGCCTCTAACGATGACATATGGCGAATGTTCTTCGACGGTGCTTCAAGGACCGGACCCAAGGGCAACATCGTCGTCGGAATCGGGGTGGTGCTGGTTTCTCCTTCCGAACTGGTGATCAATCGTGCTTACTCCCTCACAGAACCCTGCTCTAACAATGTGGCCGAGTACAACGCTTTAGTCATTGGCCTCCAACTTGCGAGTGAGCTGGGGGTAGAATATCTTGAAGAGTACGGCGATTCACAATTAATCGTCAATCAGATCGGGGGTTCGTACGAAGTCCGCCATGAAGAAATGATCCCCTATCACCAAATAGCGATCAACATCATCTCGTCATTTGAAGGGTTCTTCATCGAACACGTCCCCAGACTCCAAAATATCGAAGCCGACACATCATCGTATTGAGCAATTGCCTTCTCGTCAGAGGAGAAAGTCGTCCCCAGCTTCACTTAACAAAATGCCCTTAAAAGGCTTTTGAAAGAAAACGAGAAAAAGTACAAAAGTACAAGTAGATTCTGGGAAGTATTGCTATGGAAGTCTGATCTGAGAGCGATCATTTTGTTCCTTGGACCACACGATGATGATGAAGAGAACTGCTTTAAGAAGAACAACCGGAAGAACTAAGTCACCAGAAAGGTATCGACATAATTGGCACTGATGGCACAGTCGAATGTTTTCCCGCTTTGCTTCACTCTGTTCTTGAGAAAAGTTGAAGAGAAACACTCTGGAAAATCACTTTGCTCTGAAAGTCTCTGGGCTCCAAAAATCTTGTACCTCTTTCTTAAAAAAGAAGTCTTTATATAGGCTTGTCTTCTGTGCGTAAAAAACATCAATATCGAGTCTCTACGCAAGCTATTAGGATAACTTTCACCCACGTACAGAAATTAGCCTCTACGCATGTTTATACGTGTCCCATTACTTCAACAAAACAAGGAAAACACGTTTCCACATCCTCGAAAAATATGGCATGAAAGCCACGTATACAAGCCGCGTTCACACATAATCAGGAAAAACTGAGCATAAAATAGCTCAAAGTAAGCTTCCTGCGTAAAGCAGCTAAAAATAGCCTTGAGCGTAAAAGCTCAAATAAATTCTATGCGCGCAAAAAGTGTAGCTGAGATAGCCTTGAGCGTAAAAAGTTCAAATAACTCTTATGCATAAAGTGGAAGGGGTTCCTCAAGCGTAAAGAGCTCATTAGCACGCTAAACAACAAAACTTCTTGGCTTCTGTGCAAATCTTTGTCAGAAAATTAATCTGTCAGAGCATTTAATACGATGTAGACAGCCTGTCTTCTGCGTAAAGTCTGAGGATAACTCTTGCGTAGAGAAACTTGCGTAGAGTCTGAGGATGGCTCTTGCGTAGAATTTGAATTAGATTCTATTTGACCTCTGCGTAAAGCTTGAGTTTGACTCTTGCGTAGAATTTAAACTTCTTTGTATAAAAATATGATAAAAATATATCATAATTTATTTTTTCTTCTACAGGTGCTCGCTCTAGAAGTCTAGGAAGCGGAAACTCTTTTTTGACTGGCCGAAAATGCTTTTAATACCAACCAGAAGGGGAGCGTGGTCGGATTTGGTGGCATTAAGGTGAGAAAGCTTGGAGGTTGTCCCCATACCATGCCAGTGGGCGTTGGCTAAGGCCCTGTCGAGGCGGGAGTGTTGTCTACGGTCGCCTTCTTGCATGTTGCACTAGGTGAAGGCAATGCCGGTGAACGGAAGAGAGGTAAGGTGAGAGTTGAAGATGAAGTTGTTGAAGTCGAGCATGGCGGAATGGGGGGGCGGGCGACCGCCAATCTTTTCTTCTCTGCAGGTGATAGCATTGAAGTCCCCGATGCAAAGCTACGGGAGGTTACTGTGGTGTTGGTGGATGTACAAGAGGTCGTTCCAAAGATGTTTGCGATCTGCGATGTCACAACTGCCGTGAACCGCGGAAAGGATAGCGCACTTGGGGATCAAAGGGTGTTCCATCCAGCACGAAAGGGCTTGCATATATATATATATATATATATATATATATATATATATATATAACTCTCGTAAAAATATTACAAGACACTCTTACTCGACCCTAGCGGACTAACTTTCTAAAACATAGGGGAAAACAAAACCAGTGGATCCCTCCGGACCGAGCTCTCTAAACTATTTTCTGAATTTGGCGGATGGTATATCGCAGGAAGCAGAGGACCTCAACTCCATAATGAGTTGAGGGATGGCTCTGTTGGGGTTCTTTGGTCTCTTTTTCTTTTCGGCAACCGAACACGTCGAGTCATCCTTGCCCATGACATTTCTGGGTGTTATCGAATCGTGCACCGGAGGGTGCTTCTCGACACCTATGTTTTCCTTATCAACCCCAGCTTCACCAAGCCCTCTTGCCGTTAAGCAGGCATGGGTAAGCTTGAGAACGACTAGAGGGGGCACTCTTGGAGGGAGGACTACCGAGCATACGATTGGAGGGAGCACTCCAATAGGTGGACCCCCTAGAGGGAGTCCGCCTCTTCAGTCCAGCTGAGGGTAGCAAGGGTCAATATGGTTCGAGGGGATCCACTCGACCGGAGGAGGCTCGGCTGGGGGAACAGACATGGCTAGTAGGGATACAGCCGAATGGTTAGGCGAAGATTGGGAGATCGGCGAAGAAGGAACGGTAGATGCATCAAACGGGAGGGCCGCAGGGCCGCCACCTGGCATATCAGAGCCGAAATCAGAGGGATTTGGAGGCAGTGCATCGACAGAACCTCCCTCCGCCCCATGTGGCAGAAGGGCCCGTACACCCTTCAGGGAGCGTCCATAGGGGCAACCACAGCTCCAGGATCCCTGAAAATCTGATAAGAATGTTCGAAAGCTGAAGAGGACTTACCACATTCAGGAGATGAAGGGAATGCCAAAGTGGATGGAGAAAGGGTAGCCACACCCCCTTTTCGAACTGGACCTGCGCCTTCTAAGAGACCGCTACCACCCCAACCAAGCCTGAGGCAGGTACATCAACCTAATCGTCCTGGGATGGGAAAGCAAGGTAATCGAGATCCACATGCCCCTGATGTCGGTATTTGTTGCAGTAGGCTGGAAAAGTTTTGAAATCTACAACTTGCCAAAAGGTGTGCCCATTGTGACAAACTATTCAAATTTTTCTTGGAAGGGGCCTATTAATAACCAAATCGACGCAGACCCACACTCTACTAGGCCTAATTAAAACCTCGATCGCCCTATCTAGTCGTAGCTGAACTTCGACGCACTGAGCTATCGTAAAAACGGCCGATTGCTCATTAAAATAGTATAGGAGATCGAGGAAGGAGATCCACACTGCGGCCAATGGAGATTCACCCTCGGATCAAAGTCTGAAGTCCACTTGAATATCCGTATAGGCGAGCGGGCGATAACCCACGTATCCTTGGCACGCAAACAAAGAAAATCTTCCTCCAAAATTGGCCAGATGAGTATGTATTTTTTGTCAATAACGTGGGCCCACAAAACTAATCCCAACTAGCACTTTACAGATGGCATCCACCGACGGGCGGGCGTGGAAGAATTTTTTGATGAGCGCCAGGTTGAATGTCTTGAAAAGGATGGCTTCATCATCCTCGCCGAAAGCTTCCACAGGAGCTCCTTCGAAGACGAAGGTATCACGATAAGGGAGCAGCGGAGACGAGGGGGAGCCCCTCCTCGCCATGACATCTATGAAAGATACACCGACGGGGGCCACACCACAACCTAGGGTGTTCAAGCTACCGCAGCGAAGGAAGGGGCCGGTTGTACCCCTACACGTGCCGAGGGCACCGCTAAAGAGGAGGACTGGGGGGGCAACGACAAGGGGAAAGGCTCGAATCGGCAGAAGGGGTCCCCGGAGGGGGGGGGGGGCAGCGAGAGCTGAATGGCCACCCAAAGGGGTGGAGGGGCAATTGCAAGGCGGCGACGATGACCGGGCTCGGAGCGACAGCCGCAAACTTGCAAAGCTGCGGGAAACCACAGGCCGAAAGGGAAGGAGGGAAAGGAGGGAGGGCGGGACGACGGGGAAGCCATCAGGCCCGCTAGCCTGAACGGCAGGTGGTGAGCCAAGGGAAGAGAAAGAAGGGTCGCAGAGGGAGCCCTAGCCGCCCGAAAGGAAGAGTATATGACACTTTATACACACACACACACATAGACGTATTTGGATGCAATACATGTCTACATGAGTTTAAGTTTGGTTCAGTTCAAGTTTGGGCTAGTTTGGTGCAACCTGGTCTCCTAAAAGTCAAATGCCTTTATAATTAATTGATTAAGACAAAAATATGGTTTAAGCCACAACTTGACTTATTACCATACAAGAGATATAAACATGGCTAGGCCATCCCTAACATTGCTAGTATGTTAGTCATGGCACAGGACTACACTAGACATGCCATAATTTCTAATCAACATGCATCTCAAAATTTAGTCATGACTGAGGCTATATATATAAATAATAAATATTGTTTTAAAATATATAAAAAAGAAATCCGATACAATATTTAAGCCAAATTAAGAATAAAAAAATATTTGCAGTTTCTGGGGTTTACAGGATTGTTGTGTCCATAGGACATTAAAATGGTGTATTTGATTGTGTCGGGGTGGGTGATTGAATGTATTGGATGTGTCCGTGTCATCTGGGCCAGACTCAGGGATACGAGAATCTGTTTGTAGAGTTTTGGGTTTAGAAGTATCGTGTCGGACACTAAATGTAAATGTAATAGCTAGAGTGCTAATGAATGTGAATGAACACGTCAGCAAGGCTAGACACAATCATTATGAGTAGGTGGAATCAATTCTTCCAAGGTATGATACAAGCTCATTGGTAGCAGAATGAGCTTATTAGGCAAAGTTTGGAAGCAACATTGAACCGATCACCCTAGCCGCCTATAGGAACTTCCATACCATGAATCCTACGATGTTCAAGGGCATGGAAAGCTCCACCGAGGTTATAAATTGGCTCGTGAAGATCGATGACTTATTAAGGGCTTCCAACCACCAACATATTATAAATAATAGCAGTTAGACTACAGCTAGAAGGCAATGCTCATCATTGGTGGGAAGCAGAAAAGATGTGACTGGGACATGATCAGGCATGGTACCAGTTCAATGAGCTATTCAACAACAAGTACTTTTCATCTATAGCCAGAGATACACTTTATGATTAGTTCCTACACTTGTAGCAAGAAAATATGACGGTAGTTGAGTATGACATCGAGTTCAATCGATTGAGTTGTTTTGCTCCAGGATTAATTTTAGAAAAGTTGGAGAAGGCATGTCTATTCCATAATGGACTGAGCATCGACCTTTAGAGGTATACTATTTCTCAATCGAGGGTCTCACAAGCAACAATTTTGGTAGAGTATAGGAGTCAGAGGCTATTAGCAAGAAGGCCTAAGCAATGCATCATTGTCCCATCATCGTAGCTGGATCAATTAGAACCACACAATGCGGATCAGTGAGACATCCTATAACACATCATCATCCTAGAGCTTCACCATATCCCGATAAAGAGGTCAGTATTGATAAAGAAGACGATGGTGCTACTTTCGTTGAAGAAGAAGTCTTTAATCATTGAGCTATGAGCTATAACATCTATGACCCGTAAAGGGCAGGGGTGGCCAACCTTAATAATAATGATCATGTGTACCTCTGAATCATTATGTTATAATTCCCTGCAGAGTACTATCTTGTTATCACCAGTAAAAGTCATTGTTCCCCAGAGAGCAACAATGTCCATCTCTCTTATCCCTACTATTAAACTCTTCAGCTGATATTAAATCTGACGAAGCTCGTTTGTTACGTTAAATTTGCTTGTTTTACCATAAACATGTGATCTCTAGTAATGCCACCGACTTTTCCTGCGAACTCCTTAAAACTCATCAAGTTAAATATTCTCTCTGATAATCTACCGTGTAGTAGATTTTTGGCTTGCATGTCCTCCATACCTCTGATATTTCATTCTTATTCTAACAGTGTTCATAATATCCTAATTGGGTTTTTTTTTGTAAGCTATTATTCATATCAAGTTATTAATATGTTATGGGTAGTAGATCTACTCAAAATTCCCCAGTAAAATATCCTTTAAGATCCTACAAAATTTTCTTGTTTAGACCAAGGAGCCAAGTGCACATGATCACATTTTGAAAATAAAGTATACAGTGACATCTTTATTTTTGAGCTATCGTCCATATCTAGAGTCTTCGATACACCATGAATGGTAGATCCACAAAGTTTCCTATTGGAATTGTCTTCAGATCCTATGAGACATTTTCGTAAAAATCATAAACATTCTTTACACAAACAAACCTATATTTGAATCCCAATTGGCCCAAATGTTTCTTATTTCTAGTCCCAAGATGGGTTAGGAATAATCTCTTTTGTGAGATGCTCTCATAAAAATTATATTGCTAAACTTTTGTTGAGCTATTAATACTCTTCCCTATTGAACCTTCTTATCTAGTTATACCTCTGAACTGTTCAAATCGAATATATCCCAATGGAGTATATTTTATTCATGTTCAGTTATATGTCTAACGGTTCAAGATAATACTTCTCTAGAAGATCATCATGTCCATATACATATGAATGATCTCTTCACTTACACGCCTGAAACCTTTGTTAGTCAAACATATTCCCTAGTGGAATTCTTTGACACTCTTTGCCATGTCCATTTCTACCTCTGAGCAAATAGGTTACCTATTAACAAAAGTATCATGTTCATATTACCTCTGATAGTCTTGCTTTGTTTTATATTTACTATATGTACCTGGTTTTAGATATGCTATGGATAATCGGTCCACTTGATTCCCCATTATTTTCCCCAACAGAGTAAAGGGTATTATCACATTCATTATGTCCGACAAAACCCTTTAGCTCTATAAATCCCATCATAAAATCACAGTTGGTTTAGAGATATCTTACTAGGACTTCCCTAGTTGTGTTAACAATATTTATTTTGACTTTTGTCTATTATGTTCATATTACCTATGAACATACAAGCTTATTACATCTGGTCTTTATCTAACAAGTCCATAATACCTCTGCTAGTTAAACCTTTTGTAAACCCCCCAAATTTTTAATTAACATTTTAGTTTTTTTGTTTATTTTAAATATTATGCCAGAAAATAAAACTTCTAAATTTTGATTAAAAAATAATAATAAATATTTTGAGCAATAAAAAGATTTGCTAAATTAATTTTTAAAATTAAATTTGGATTTATGTAAGTATAATTTAAAATTTTCTGATAAGTATCAAAAATAATTTAAATTATTTTGATGATATTAAGTATTATTTTCAATTATTAGTGCGATCAATGTTGACCCACTGGTCATGATCATATCATACCTGATTTTGATAATCAACGTCAATTGTGATCAATACGTAAAATATACACAACTACAGGTATCAAGTCAGAATGTCTGCACCTACTGCTACAAATATCTTGTCGTCATCAAAAACCAAAAGTGATGGAATCAAGATCAAAACTTTTACATATTTCTTCTATTTTTTATCTTCATTTGAGTTTAGAAAAATATGTAAAATTGATCAGATCGGTACTGGCTTAGCTATTTTCAGTCCACAAAATACAGCCTTCCTATCCACAACATTCCTATCCGAAGTCCACAAGCAAAATAGCCTAAAACCCATCAAATGGCCTAAATTAATTCTGTTAGAACCCTGACAGAACTCGGCCAGACCTCGGCCCGTGTTCTGCCTGACTTTGGTCAAGACCGTTCAAGCTGTTTTTGAACATCCTAAATATCTGTATCCAACGTTCGAATGCGATATTTCTGCATCCGAACTCTGCCCAAACTCTGTCCGAATTCAATTCATAAAATACTATAAATATAGAAGAACTTTCATATTTCAGCTATCTCATTAATTTTCTCTTCTCTCTATTCCTTGTGTGTTTTCTACGAGCTATACACTTTCATATTTAACCTATACTACTCTTAGCAAAGCTAGTATCAGTTCAGTTCAATCTAGAGTTTGGTTTAAAGTGTTGTATTGGAGGCTATATCAGAAAATGTTCTAGTTTTCAAACACCTTTATAAGTCTGTTGTGCACTCGTTGCCAAGCGCGGTGTTGTCGAAGTTGGTCGTGCACTTATCCCAAAATACAGTGTTGTAAGAGTTACAAGCACTTAGTTGAAGCTTGTGCCGTAGTAGATTAACATCGAGCAAGAGTTATCAGACTGGACTAGTCCTCTACGAGGGATACCAGTATATATTGATGTGTCACTGAGTTTGATTCTTCTTAACTCTTTACTTTTACTGTAATTCTTATACTGATATTCATCTGCTCTAACTTATATTTGATTAGCCATATTAAATATTTTTTAAATTGTGATATTTATTCCGCTGCATGCATACACTCTATTTATCCCCCCACTAGTGGTGCTCAATGGCCCTACAATTGGTATCAGAGTAGATTGTACATATACATAATCTTCTAGAGAATATATATAGTTGCATCTAGAACAGTTATAGACGGTTACAAGAAACCGCTTAGAATAGTGATTGATGGTGTTTTAGTAGACAAGTCCCATGATAAGTATATTGAGCATGAAAAGACACAAGCTAGTCTAGATGCACGAGCCATCAATGCACTATTTTGTACAATTGACAAAACTGAGTTCAATCGCGTATCAACATTTGCCACATCTAATGAGATTTAGAGAATTCTTGAGGTAACTCATGAAGAAACTTTCCAAGTAAAAAAATCCAAGATCAGTAGATTGACACAAGAGTACGAGACATTAAAGATAAAACCTGGCGAATCAATTACACAGATGTTCACTCGTTTTCTAGATATTACTAATTATCTACAATCTATTGGAAAGGATTACAACAACCATGAGAAGAACATGAATGTACTATGGGCTCTAACCAAGAATTGGAGCCGCAAGGCCATCGCGATCATAAAAGAAAAGAACCTCACCACGATGACATTGGAGACACTTATGGGCAAGCTCATGACCCATGAGCTGAATTTGTAAGACTTTGAAGAGGCAATCTCCAAAGAATAATCCATCACCTTCAAAGCCCAAGCCAGCAGAGTCTCATGTAGTGATATTGATGATGAATATTTTAATAGTGATGAACATGTCCTACTGGTCAAGAACTTTAAGAAATTTTTAAAGTTTGAGCGATCAAGCCGAAAGAAGAAGGATATCCATGAAACCAACGAAGAAGATAATATCTGCTTTGGATGCAAGAAGTCAGGGCACATGAAGAAGGATTGTCCATTAGCAAAGAAATGCAGTCCATATGATTGATCAAGATCAAACATGAAAGCAACAACTGGACAAAAGTATACAAACACCACCATTTGGCACGAAAGTGAGACCAGTGAATCAGAAGAGGAGGACAGACCCAACAGCAGTACAAATGTCTACCTGATGGCATATGAAAAGGTATAAAAAACCCTCATTACAATAATTTTACATTTGACCAGTTAGAAGATGCCTTTAGCGAACTACTTGAAGAGCACATAAATGTGTTGGACAAGTATAAGCAGTCTCGCAAGGAGATTAAGGCATACACAATCGAAGTAGCAAGATTGTCTAATCTTCTTGAAGATATCAAAGAGACGTCTACTACCGGTAATGCGAAGGAGATAGCCAAGATTAGATTGGACTATCATGAGGCTATCCTCACTATAGAATAGAAAGAAAGAGACTATGTCAAAATACAAGAATTGTTTGACATAGAGAAGAAGAGACACTTTGCCACTGCACAGAGACTCACGGATATGACTGCTAAATTCGAAGAGTCTTGTGTAATTTATAAAAATGTTGGAGATCAAATTAGGCAAACAGACACCCCTGTTACACAGCCTAAGGTTAGTCCTGATACTATGCATGTACTACAAAGGACTAAACCAAAGAAACCACATAAGCAACACATTTCTCACATAGGTTTTCAAAAAAGACACAGAAGAAGCACGTCAACACAGAAACAAAGAACCCTACTTCAAAAATTATATGCACATAATGTGGTAAACACGGGCACATATCACAGTATTGTAGAGCTAGAAAATTAGTTGACACAAATGTGCTTACTTCAGTTCCTAAAACTAATCATGTTGGACCCTTGAAAAAATAGGTACCAAAGGTTACATCTATTCTTTTTGTAGGTGGACCTTCAACCTTCTCATGCTAAAGCAAATGGATCCTCGATAGCAGATGTTCGTGGCACATGACAGGTGATGCATCCTTATTTACTACGCTATTAATGCAGAGAGAAGGATATGTTTCCTTTGGTAATAATCCTAGAGGTAACATTATAGGTAATGGTACTATTGGCATATTTCCCTATCCAAAAATAAAAGACGTTTGTCAAGTCACAGAATGGAAACATAACCTGTTGAGCATTAGTTATTTCGCATATAACGGTTATGGTATCAAATTTGTGAAAGATAAATGCTCTATATATGAAATGTCTACTGGTAATCCCGTATATGAAGGGACTAGGAAAGATAATATATATGTTTTCTTTTTAGAAAGTACTAACAGTGTAGAAAAGTGCCTAGTATCCAATCAAGATAAAAGCTGGATATGGCAAATAAGGCTAGGACATGCTAACATGGATACTATCTCAAGGATATTAACTAAGAAACTGGTAAAAGAACTCCTAGAAATTTCCTTCAAGAAAGATATAGTATGTTTAGATTGTAAAAAGAACAAAGAACCTAGGTCATCATTTAAATCCATCAATGTTGTAAGCACTTCTAGACCCATGCAATTAATTCATATGGATTTGTTTGGTCCTAGTAGAGTCCCTAGTCTTGGCGATAAACTCTACTTATTTATTGTTATTGCTGATTTTTTCTTGATTTACATGGGTTTACTTTCTATCAAATAAAAGCGATGTCCTTTTGGAATTTCAAGTATTTTGTAAAAATGTTCAAAACGAAAAAGCCTTCATGATTACTCGAATTCGAAGTGATCATGATGACGAATTCAAAAATATGATCATGATGACGAATTCAAAAATACTGATTTAAAAAGTTTTGTGATAATAATGACTATTATCATGAATTTTCTTGTCCTATAACTCCTCAATAAAATGGTGTTATATAGCGAAAGATTTAAACTCTTAAGCGATATGGCTAGAGTCATGCTTAACCAACACAATCTTTTGAAATACTTTTGGGCAGAAGCTATAAGTACAACCTGTCATATTTTGAAAAGGGTGTTAATTCTACCTATATCGAAGAAAATCCCCTATGAATTTTGGTTTGGAAATATTCCTAATATTTCTTGTATTAAAGTTTTTCGATGTCGCTATTTTATCCTGAACACCAAGGATAACTTCAGTAAATTCGACTCGAAGGCAGATAAAGGGATATTCTTCGGGTATGCTGCCAAGAGTAAGGGATATAGGATTTTCAATAAGAGATATATGACTATTGAAGAATCTATTATTGTTTCCTTTGATGAGCTCAACAGTCAGAAATCTAGCGACAGTGATGACGAAGACGTACAAAACCAATCCAAGGCACCTGAAGATACTGCCACCGACAAGAACTATCTGGAGAGTCTGTCTAAGAAGATGAAATTCATGTCATACCATCCAAAGACACTTGTTATAGGTGATGTATCCAAGGGAGTAGGTACACGTTCTTCTACTAAAGACATAGCAGCTATTGTAGCTTTTATTTCTCAAGCAGAACCTAAATCAGTTGAAGATGCTTTTCTTGATGAATTTTGGATAATGCCATGCAAGAGAAAGTTAATCAATTTAAGAGAAACCAAGTTTGGGAATTTGTTTCTAAACCTATTGGTCAATCGATAATTGGTACCGAATGGGTGTTCCGAAATAAACTAAATGAGGACGGACATTTTCTATGCAACAAAGCACATCTAGTAGTAGAAGGTTATAATCAAGAAGAAGGAATTGATTATGATGAGACCTATGCTCCTGTTGCTAGACTAAAATCTATTCGTATATTTTGTGCATTCACATGTTTTCATAATTATTTCAAACTTTTCAAATGGATGTTAAGAGTGCAGTTCTAAATGGTTTTATAAAAGAAGAGGTTTTTGTGAAGCAACCCCCTGGTTTGAGAATTTTTAAAATCTGGTCACGTTTTCAAGTTAAGAAAGAAAGGCACTTTATAGACTCAAACAAGCACCTCGTGCTTGTTATGAACGTCTAAGTACTTTTCTACTTGAAAATGGTTTTTCAAAAGGAAAGATTGATACAACTTTGTTTATCAAAACTTCAGATAATATTATTTTACTTGTGCAAATATACGTTAATGACATAATATTTGGTTCTACTAACGAAAAACTTTGTCAAGCTTTTACAAGTGTATGCCGAGTGAGTTTGAGATAAGTATGAGTGGAGAGCTCAACTACTTTCTAGGACTGCAGATCAAACAACACTCACACGGAACCTTCATCAATCAAGCCAAGTATGTGAAGGACTTACTAAAGAGAAATTTGTCAACGTAAAGCCTATCGGCACGCCAATGGCTACATCAACTCGACTTGACCTTGATAAAAGGGGCAAACCAGTCGAGCAGCGTAAGTATCGAGGTATGATTGGTAGTTTACTGTATTTAACTACTAGTCGCCCTAATATTATGTTTAGTGTTTGCATCTGTGCACGATATCAAGCTAACCCTAAGGAATCACACCTATGCGCCGTTAAGCGTGTCTTTCGTACCTTAAAGGGACTTTTACTATCGACTTATGGTATCCCAAAATTACATCGTTTGACCTAATTGATTACTCAGATGCTGATTTTGCTGGATACAAAGTAGAACGTAAAAGTACCAGCGGTACATGTCATCTCCTGAGTCAGGCTTTAGTCTCTTGGTTTAGCAAGAAATAAAATTCTGTATCAGTATCAACAACTGATGCCGAGTATATCGCCGCAGGACGTTGTTGTGCTCAAATTTTATGAATGAAGCAAACTTTAGAAGACTATAATCTACACGACACTAAGATTTTTATATTCTGTGATAAAACTAGCACAATTAATCTGACTAAGAACCCTGTATGTCACTCACCTACTAAGTACATAGAAATACGTTACCACCTTTTACATGATCACCAACAATACGGGGATATTTATCTAGAATTTATTGACACAGATCATCAACTGATAGATATATTCACAAAACTACAAGCCGAAGATCATTTTAACTATTTGCGTTGCGAGCTAGGCATTCTTGAATTTTTGGAGTCATAATGTGTTACGATTAATAAAATACTTAAAACTTAAAATTCAAAGATTTTTTAATTGAAGTCATTTTGGTACAAGCCGAAAGGGTCCTTTAGAAGCTCAAAATATATTAAAACATTACTATATGCTTAAATCATCATATAGCGCTCAGATCAGATGGAGCACCATATCAGATGGCGCTAAGCATCAGATGGTGCCAGCTGCAATGTGGCCGTCTTTATGGAGAAACGAAATGGCTATCATCATGACTAACAATCTTCGAATCTAGAGTGCGCAACGCTCGTAAAGTAGTCAGTGCTTCACAGTTTCAAACGATTAACACTTTCTCACAGATAGCGCAGAGTATGCACAATCTATCCAATTGATCAAATTATCATCAAGAAGCAGTTTGATGATGTGGCACGCATGCCACTAATCTCAAAGAACATGCACATGACAATACCCACGACCAAGCACATCTTTCACACAGAATACCATGCATCCCAAGAAGTTAAGCCAAAAGATAGCACATATGGATGATGGTGCACGAAATGCCAGTATACGCCAATCAGAGTAACTGTCTGACAGTTATTTCAAAACTTTATAAATAGGGTTCCAAATCACTTCTAAGGATCACTAATGATCATAATCTTCTGATCCAATTGCTGCAGCACTCTCCAAAAGGCTTTCTTCTTTGAAATCGCATCGTCCAAGGGATAAAGTGATCGTCTTCTGATCAGATTCCTACAGTTTTACTTCCCAGAATCAAATTTGTACTTTTTGTACTTTTTTTCTTAGTTTGTAAACTAGTTTTCTTGGAAAACTTTTGTTCTCGCAAACACAATGGCGGCTCTGCTGGGGACAATTTTCTCCTCTGACGAGAAAGTGATAACTCAATGCGATGTTGCTTCGGTCGGCACGACGCAGAAGACTTTGGTCGTACACGTAGACCAAACTGTCTATGAAGCAATGATTGGCATCGGGGTGCCAATTGTGCTGCTGCCAAGCGCACGTTTACTGCTGTCTCTAACGACATGAAGACTCGCGCTATCTGAACTCTTAAATACATAAGCGTACCAACCACTATTGTTCCTGCGCTAAGCATGACAAAGAGCCCATCCCCAACTCTGAACTTGGTAGAAGGCACACAAAATATTGTTCCTGTGCTAAACAACGTTGTTTCTGTACTAAGCAAGGAAAAACGCCCTTCCCCAGTTCTAAACTTGGTAGAATGCATGCCAAACTCTATTTTTGCATTAAGTAAAGGAAAGTGATATATGGCCATCCCTTACTCCTTCCCGACTCTAAACTTGGTGGAGAATACTGCCTCTGCGCAAGGTAAGGGAAAATGCCCTATGGCAACTCCCTATTCTTCCTCTGTCCTACACTCAGTAGAAAATCCATCTGATTGTGCCTCTACGCCAATCAATGCCAGAGCTCTCTTGAACAGGAATTTTACTTCCAAGAAAATGAATTCTATTCAAAGTGCTGTCCATCAACGTCATGCCAAATACGTTGGGCAACAAGACATCTTGCCTACCCCACATCAAACTGGCCAATGTCGGTCAGGCCAAAGTCAGGATCTCCCTACTTTGTGCATAACAAGAACAAAAAAGGAAAAATTGTGGGTATCTCAAATTGACAGACTAGTGGTGCATGATACTGACATGTACACCTATATTAACAAATGTAGAACATAATATCTTTCATCAAGCCATATGGTGCACCAAGTACAATCTGCACCAACCACCAATATGCACATAGTGAAGGCTTCTAACATCAAGAACCCTCTCACTTATGCTAATGAGCTCATAACTTCCTTGTATACTCAAGGGAGACGGAATCTCAGAAATAGAAACCATTTCCTAACATAATCAGAGAATATGTACCTGCTTCATCTTCTCGAACTCCTGTCACTGTAACTGATCTCCGTAAAATTCTTGTACAAAAGTGAAAGATTGTAGGATCACCCCACACACCTGTAATTCTATATTAGAGTCATTATTGTGATCAACATCATGAGATAGTAATCAAGTGCTGTCGCCAATCAGCTAAACGGTATGTATTCGACCGCTTGAATTACACTAAGACTCCTAAACTGATCATGGTAGACGAAGATGAACTGCTATTTGCTTTCGTCAACATGACGTCCCGCAGTATTAGGGTTGGAAAACATCCAAGCCGTAATACATCCTGCAACCCTAGTCAACGATATCTAAATCGAATCCGTGACTCCGACGAGGGTGTCTACCAAAACACAAGATCAAGAAATTGAGAAATCTTCGGTCAAAGGAATCTTTCTACTCCTCATCTTGGGGGTAGCCCTCTACCTAATTTTGACGTCGATAGTGAAAACTCTGATAAGACTATCTTATCCACCAGTTCATCTTCGGTGGCCAGAGAAGTGACTGATTATGTCATTAACGAAGAACAAGACGCTTTTAGCTCTGCTAATCAGGAGCAATGGATTGCTGATTTAGAAGCCAACCTGAAAATCATGGCTGAGATGGTTACTAGAATACATGTTGTGATCATGGCACAACACACTGTTCCAACGGATACGAATCCAATTCCGACCTAAGAACATGGAACAATCTCTGCACCCGTCAACACCGGCTTGCGGGTACAATCCCCTCTCAATGCTACCATTCCAACTCAGACTACCCCAAGTCAGTCTGGTACTGGAGGTGGTACTTATCATACGGTTCTACCTTCCAACACATCAAACCAATCTACCACTCCTCAAGCATCAGGAGACCTACTTGAGGTAGTCAAGTTTCTATGTAATCAGTTTGAAGCTTTTAAGTAAAAGGATGGTCTACAGAAGTTAGGGATCAAATAACCATATCCTGTAGAGTAGAAGGAAGTTCTATTTCCACCTAAATATAAGCCGCCAACCATAATGCTATTTGATAGCAGTTTATCTCTGAGTCAGTATCTCAATCATTTTGAGTTGATGACCGACCAACTTCAACAGAATGATTCTCTACTCAATAGAGTATTCGTCGGGTGTTTGGCAGGCGTTGCCTATGACTGGTATCGTAGTTTGCCAGATGGCTGCATAACATCTTTCGCAGCATTAAAACAAATGTTTCTGGAATGGTTCTATGAAGGAACAAATGATATGACCATGTCGACCCTTATCATGATCAAACAAAGGCCTAATAAAATGGCTGAACATTTTATAGAGCGATTCCGTCGTAAAGCACTCAAAATGTCTTTGGGTACTCCAGATGCATTGACTATAGATACATGCAAATCAAACTTGCTACCTATAGTCAGCATGTGGACCGGACCTATACAATTCCAAGATTGGGTCTCCTTCATAGTAAGCACCAGGGCAGCTAAAGATAGTACTGATAAGTTCAAGCAGTTAGGCATCTAAATGCCTAACCTCGACAAAGATGAACATCCTACTACCAACAATAATGGCCGTCAAAACAACCATAACGGCAAGGAAGCCTTAGCCATCAATGTAGGTCAATGAACACCTGCAACAACAGCACCTCCGCAGAGAGCACCACATCCCAAGGAGGAATATTCCTTTGATGAGGACGACATCCTGAGCATATTTGATTGCCTAATCAAGAGCAACAAACTTCAACTACCTGACGCTAAACGTCCGGATGTAGTAGGTAAAACTGCCAATCCTAAATATTTTATGTATCACAGGTTCTTGGGGCATCCAACCAGGACGTGCTACGTACTCAAAGGAAAGATCTAAGAGTTGATCAATGCCAAAGCGATCACTATTCAACAAGTTGAGAAGACGATGACTGCTAATTTTGTCTCTCTACAGTTTGGTGACTTTTCTACTCAACTGATTCAGGATGGTGTTGTTCCGATTTCAAAGGCTACCTTGGAGATTGTCAACCTTCCGCCAGTACGAAGCAACAGTCTTATAGCTCTATCAACTGAGAAAAGGGAAATTATATGGATTCACCCTGACTTGGTCGCTGATTTTGAACCACAGACATCTGCTCCTTCTACCTGGTCAAGAAAGGCAGCAAAGTACAAATCCTGTTACATGACATCACTGGACGGTCATCTTCTACCTTTGGATGCTATATTCGTTCCAACGGTGGCTCCATCTTCCTCTTCTAATATGGTATCACCAAGGCCGGAGATCAAGTACTAGCCAGAATTCCATCGATACAGTCAGCAGTCTCGCAAATTGTTGACAAAGATGAGATATGATTTATAGAAAGCCCCTGGCTTGAATAATGGGAAATGGTCTCCTATACCTCATTTTCTGCGACTTTAGGACAGACCTTTCATCTCCTCTAAAGAAGACATCTTCTAGAAACAAGACCCGGACGAAGAACTGTAACATGGTTTCCTTTGCACCAATTTTGGAAGAAAAAGCCATGACTGGTACTAGTTCTGGGAGACTCTACCTTAGTGACTACCAAGAAGGACAAGAGAATGTTCTCACTCCGCCAGTCTCTGATATCCCTCCAGCATCGTTTCTTCCTGTCTCCCATGTTCCTTCGATATCATCGTCTCAATTGGAACCTGTCCCTCCCAAGCCAACAACAGCTGACAAAGGCAAGCAACCGGGCTACTTTGACAAAAACTTAAAGAAAACTACCTTACAAGGACTCGAAAAGTTGTATAATTTTGATATATTGGCTCAACTGGCCAATACTCCGACAAGATTATCGATTTTCGAACTCCTACGCCTCTCGAGGGAAACTCAAGAAACATTAAGTAAGGCTTTGATGCAATCCGACCTTGTCTGGCATATCTTAAGAAACCAGATGAAGAACCTGTGGCATGTTCTCATTGTCATAGCGTAATGGAATTGATTTCCAATATCACCTTCACTCAGGATGATATGTTACTTGAAGACAATCGACATGACCGACCTCTTTACTTTACAGGATATGTTGACACAATAAAGGTCGACCGCATTCTGGTCGACCATGGATCTGCACTCAATATTATGCCAAAAACTCTATTGGATGTGCTGAGGATCCCGGTCCATAACCTCTCTACGACCGTAACCACTATTATGTGGTTCAATTCTTGATGAAGCGAACCATTAGGAAAGATTAACCTAAAAGTCCAAATTAGCAATCTCCGCACAAAAGTCACCTTCTTTGTGATTGATAATCACTTCTCCTACAATGTATTGTTAGGAAGACCGTGGTTACATAAATATAATATCGTGCCATCAATTCTCCATTATTGCTTCAAGAAAGAAGTAGCTGATCTTAATCCCTTCCGAGGTATTGAACATATTCCAGAATGTATAAAAAAGAGTTCATGAAAGTCATACTGGCTATGGACGCTGAAGAAGACTGGAAGAATAATCCAGATGAGCTCCTGGTAATTCCAGTCAAGGGATGTGCTTCTCGTCCCTCGTCTTCTCAGACGCTGACCATTAATCTCGCTCATTCTACCAAGCATTCTCCTGCTAAAAACATGAAGCATAGGGAGCTCACTTCTTCTGAGCCTCTTGTTATCGACATTCGTCGTAACAAGCCTTCTACTTCTCCTCCTCTTGGTATTAATCTTGGCAAGCCATCGGCCAAGGTTAAAAACACTATTGTAAATATTGATGCAAATATCAATAAAGTAGCATCTCCTTTGCAATAAATTAATGTCAATTATTACACATAATATTATCTAAAAATTCTGGATAACTTCGAACCTCTTACCTTGGAGGTAATTCAACCCCTTCAAAATGAGGTATCATTAGAACCAGTACAAAGCTCATTCTTTCTAGTTCCCTCCCAGAAGAAAGATGAGTATCCTATCCTCTTCAGCAAAGGACTGGATCAAAAGGCTACATTTGATAGCGATTCTGAAAATAATGATAGCAGACGAAACCAATTACGTCGTTATAGTCAACAATCCAATGATATCATTCAAAAGATGAGCTACAACTTCATATCCGGCCTCAACGATGGTAAGGAAAGATGAACTCCTATTCGTATACCTGTACCAAGCGGAAAGTTGTTATAATATTATAACAAAACAAAGCATGGGTTAAGCTACACTACGTCGATCATAACCCCATATATTTCTGAGTCAGACAAAGAAGAACGATCTAATTCTTCTGACACTTCTTCATGGGATTCAGATATCAACATAGGGCACGTCTATAGAGTGATTCTATCTTTCAATATGGTGATCGCTGAGTTCTCAGAAGACGATAACAATTTTATCAAGACCATGAAGCAGAGCCTTGGGCTAATTTTTTAGTAGGAATTTTGCTTTGAACGCTGAGTTCTTAATGGGAATTTTGCTTTGAACTAAGCAAACCACCTACTGAAGATCAATTGGTCTAGATCAACATCAGAGAATATATTGACGTATTTGCCTGGAGCTAGAAAGACATGCCGGGATTAGATCCTCAGATTGCTACTCACAAGCTCAATATTCTGCTAAATGATAGGCCAGTCAAACAACAACAACATTGATTCTGACCAGATATAATGTACGCCATAGACGCTGAAGTCGAGAAGCTCATCACTTGCGGCTTCGTCAGAGAGGAACAACATCTGTACTGGGTGGCTAATGTCGTCCCAGTTATGAAGAAAACAGGAAAGATCCGAGTTTGTATCGATTTTAGAGACCTTAATGAAGCTTGTCCCAAAGATGAGTTTTCTCTTCCGATCATTGATGTCATGATCAACAATACCTACGAGTTTAAACGAATACCTTTTGTGGACGAATTCTCCGGGTATAATCAGATCAGGATGAACCCTGAAGATGAAGAACATATATCTTTTCTCACTCCTCTAGGAGCCTAGTGCTACACAGTCATGTCATTCGGCCTTAAGAACACTGGTGCCACCTATCAGCGGGCCATGATCGCCATCTTCCGTTAATATTTACGGAAGACAGTCGAATGCTATGTTGACGATATTGCTGTCAAGAGTCGTCTGAAGGAAGATCATATCCAAGACTTAAGAAATATTTTTGATCTTTACGCCAGCATCAACTCAACATGAATCCCACCAACTCATTTCTGGGAGTCTCTAGTGGCAAATTCCTCGAATTCGTTATCACCTTTAAGGGCATATACGTTGATCCTGAGAAAGTCAAAGCCATTTAAGAGGTGCATCCTCCACGCAACATAAAAGAGCTATAAGGATTCCATGGACAGCTTGCGTACATTAGGAGATTTATCTCAAATCTCTCTGGATACAGCAGATCGTTTACTCAATTGATGAAGAAAGGTGTGTCTTTCGTTTAGACTGACGATTGCCAGCAAGCATTTGAAGACATAAAGAGGTATTTGATGAACTCTCCAGTCCTAGTCCCTCCAATCACATGAATACCTTTCCTGATGTAGGTTCGAGCATAAGATTACTCTCTGGGTGCCCTCTTAGCCCAGAAGGACAAAGAAGGCCACGCGCAAGCAATTTAGGATCTCAGTCGCAGAATGATCGGTACTGAACATCGGTATAGCCCGATGGAAAAAGAATGCTTAGCCCTAATGTTCACTATCCAGAAAATACAGTATTATATCATGGGCCAGATCATTCATGTCATCTCTAGAGTCAATCCTCTTCGAGTTTTTATGAAAAAGCCTAGTACACTCAATTTCAGACTCATTACATAAGCGATATCACTAGCACAATATGTCATGGTATATGTCCTACAAAAGTATGTTAAGGGTCAAGCCTTAGCTGACTTCTTGGCTGCTTATCCAATCCCTAAAACTTCTAAACTTTACTATAAAATTTCTGATGAAACTCTAAAAATCTAATATGACTTCAGAGGAATACTTGCTTGGCATTTATTCTTTGATGGTGCATCCAGAATTGGATCTAATAGTATTATTGTCGCTGGAGTTGGGATCGTTCTTGTATCCCCAGAATGACTAGCTATTCAGAGAACCTATTCTCTAGATGAACCATGTTCCAACAATGTTTTTGAATACAACTCTCTACTCATCGGTCTCCAATTAGCTAAACAACTGGATATCAAGTATCTTGAAGTATACAGGGACTCTAAGCTGATTATCAACCAAGTTAGAGGCATATATGAGGTTCGGCACCAAGATCTTATCCCATACCAGGAAGCAACAGTCAGATTGGCTACATCCTTTAAGGGTTTCTTTATTGAACATATACGCCGAGCATGAAATAAAGAAGCTGATGCACTTGCTAATCTTGCAGTAGTATTAGCTATTCCTGTAAAAAGACAACAGCTGATCGTCATCACTAACATGGAATTATTTTGTATCAAAAATAATTTGAATATTGAATCCAACAATTCAGTCGTGATTTGTACTACTAGCGAAGATTGGAGAGTCCCTTTCATCGACTTTACGCTACCTGATATCTTGCTAGAAGATCCTAAAGAAGCTACGACGATTCGCCGTCGATCACTCAGATTCTATCACAATCATTCTTCCAAAACACTTTACCGTCGATCCTTTGATGGTATGCTCCTATGTTGTCTTACGGGCGATAAAGCAAAATAGATAATATGTGAAGCTCACGATGGTGTCTATGGTGCACACCAGCCTGGTCCCAAGCATCAGGATTGTATCCGACATATGGGATACTACTGGCCCACCATGGTGGCAGATGCGATTGAATACGCAATAAAATACAGAGCCTGTCAGATCCATATAGATTTTGTTCACCAATCATCATAATTCCTGTATCCAACTGCAGCATCTTAGCCTTTGAAGCCTGGGGCATAGATGTCATCGGTCCTATCAATCTGCCCTCATCTCGAGGACATCAGTTTATCTTAGCTATAACCAATTACTTCTCAAAATAGGCAGAAGCTATACCCTTAGCAGAAGTCAAGACAAGCAGTATCATCAGTTTTATCAAACATTATGTGATCTACAGATTTGGCATTCCTCGACGAATCATCCAAGACAACGGACCTCAATTCGTCAGTCAAAAATTTACTCGATTTTGTGATGACTTTCGAATCAACAATGTTGCTTCGACAGCTTATAATCCTGCAACTAACGGTTTAGCTGAAACATTCAACAAAACAATCATTAAGCTTCTCAAGAAGTTCGTTTCTACCAATAAACAAAAATATAGTAAAAAGCTTAGGAAATATCTATGGGCATACCGTACCACCGTACGTACTCCAACTGGCTATACACCTTTCTCTTTGGTGTATGGATGCAAAGCTGTCCTACCGTTGGAGATCCAAATCCCATCATTGAGGATAGCTATTGCCAATGAACTCACGATAGAAAATAATGATCGTCTTCGACTTCAGGAGCTTGAAGCACTCGATGAGAAGCGATTATTAGCTCAACAACACATTAAATTATATTAAATCCATATCTCGAAAGCCTTTAATCATAAAGTTAAAGTACGAGCATTTCAAAAAGGCGAGCTAGTCCCTACTATTAAACGTCCTCTGACTATGACGCATATGAGCAAGGGCAAGTTTGTGCCAAAGTGGGAAGGTTCCTACGTTGTAATTAAAATTTTCTCAAACGGAGCTTATCAACTAACCTGGATGGATGGCCGAATTGCTATGATCCTATCAACAGTAAATTCCTGAAGAAATATCATGTTTGAAAATTTGTACCATGTTTCCTAACAAATATTATACATATACCAGATCTTCTAGTTATTATCTTTTATTTACTTATTTATAAATAAAACCACAGATAATAAATCCTCAAAAAATGCCCCATGGAGTCTACCCAGATCTTATGATTAACCCATAACATCTACTACATCATCGCAAGCATCATCTTTTGAAATCCAGCTGTTTTAAAAGATATTCCATTCTTGAGTCCCAGTTAACCCAAGGATAATTAATAGATATACAAATTCATGTCTACATTACCTCTGAATTCTGTTATCTACATCAAGGAATTGTCATGTCCACATTACCTCTAATAATATCGTCCCAGAAATGACAATATATCAAAATTATATTCTGTCATGTCCACATTACCTTTGAACAAATATAATAAATATTGTTGTATGTCACGTCCATTACCTCTAAACATATTTCTTACTCCTACTTATTATTTGTGTCGTAAACAGATACATAATAAGTAATATAGCCATAAAAGACCATTAATTTTTTATTCTATGCAATATCATGCAAATACAAAAAACTATTACATTTATCCAAAAATATTCAAAACAAAGAATTTATTACATTTCATTCTTAAAGATAATTTTACTTTGGAGGCTGGGTGCTAAGATCAGTAATCATCTTCTTTAATGACTCAGCTCGCTCCACCATAGTGGTAATTACTCTTGTCCTGGCCGAGTCTCTCCTGGACTCTGGTTGCAAAGGTTGCATTGATGTAACTTGACATTCCATCTCTACACCCTGAACTTGGAGAAAGTCATTCCGTTGCCTAATCAGATCATCCAGACGACTTGAGGCAACTTGAGATAATTCAAGCACTTTTTCTTGATGCTTTTTAGCTACCGTGACCGATCCATGAAGCTTGGCCATTTTAGCTTCTAGTTCTTGAAGGCGAGCATGACCTTCAGTTGCCTCTTTCTCTTTCTTCGCTACCTCAGTCTTGTAAAGCTCAATGGAAGAAGTAGCCTCAGCAATGCTTGATTCCATCTCTCCAGATCGTATCGAGAAGGCAACTACAGAATTGTCAAGTTTGACTCATCGTTCTTCATATTCATGAGCTATGGCCACACACTCTTCATTTACCAGTATTTGTATATTGCCTCTCGTCAGTTCTTGATAAGATCTGAAAGGATCTTCCAGCTCATTCAAGATCTGCTCCAGAAAGTTAACCATTTCAGTATCGCCGAGACCGCGTATGGCTTTAATTGTAAAAGAAGAAGTTCTCCTTACTAAATCGTAAGGATGTTTCTTCTCTATGGCCATTTGTACCAAAGTACTCAAGGAAGTGAAGAAGGCACTCGTATATGTTTCGACGATGCAACTCGTCATCGTTGATACACCAGGTGTTGCCACTTTAACAGGAGCTCCTCCTTCAGTAGAGATTGGAAGAATAGCAGCTTGTGCACCAAGAGATTTCGGTAGACGTACCCCTGAGGAGCTTCCCTCTATGGTATGAGTCCCCATGTCCAGGGGAGCAATAGTGGAGCTAAGGCTAAAAGCTGTAGAAGTCAACGGAACATAAGTGATCGTCCCCACATGACCCGCTACAATTCCAAAGCAAAATCATTATATCATACAGCATCAAAGGAGCAATGGTATATAAAGTCATAAATTTACCTGAGCCAGACGGCATATATGACATCTCAGGAGGTACGGTATCTCATTCTGTAACGAGCCTCGCCATGGTATTCTCAGATACATCTGCTTGGCTGCTTCCAGCCTTCGAGCCTCCTGACACAAAATGACTGCTTCCAACCCTCGACTCAACTTGACCCCCTGGTGATGCTACCTCTGTCCCCTCCATTTTGAAAACTTGTTCAGTAGGGGTGTGAATCCCCTCTATATTAATATCGAGGTTTTCATCACCCCCAATATCTTCGAGATCTTTAGTGAGGTCTTCATCACCAAGTTGCTTATCACCCCCAGGGACTTCAAGAATTTCCATGAGGTTTTTATCACCCTTATCAGCATCAGGGTTTACTTCGCCCACGACTTCAATTTCGGTATCAGAGTTCTCATCGCTTTACAGTTCCTCGAAGCTCTGATTTGCATCACTAGGGCTCTGGTCGCCCTTATTCTCAATAGGGTGCTCTTCACCCTAAATAGTAACCTGGCCGTCTTTGGCCACTAACGTTTGACCTTCTTAGGTTATTGCTTGATCATGTTCTTCAGCCTGATCACGATCAGAGGCAGCATCGATGGGATCTTCTTCGATCAGTTCATCGTCAAAACCACAACCATCTAGCCCTTCTATCATCTCCTCATCTTCTTAGGAAAGTTCAAGAGTTCGTGGTACAGAAGAAGCTAGAACTCCAGAATGCACTACCCTCTCACCATAAATTGAGATTATCCCAAATTGAAGCACTGCTCCTTGAAGAGTGGTGGATCTCAAAATTATGGGAGATTGAATTACTGGGAGAGCTAGAACTTCTGGGATAACATGTTTTGAAGTTAACACTTCTTCAGGAATCGTGACCCTTAGAGTATCAGCAGTTGGTGGCGATGTCAAACCTGCTATGGCAAGCGCCATCATTGTCGCTATAGACAAAGGAATAGAGACCGTAATGATCATTGGTTCTGAAGTAGTAACTGAAGGGACTTCTGCTGCAACAGTTGTAGCAGGTTTACTGGTGGCTGGAGGCTCTGGAGATCAAGATATGTCAATATAAATTGCTACATGTTCGACGTCAAGTAGCTCTTGTCGGACAAAAAGAGTAAGGATATCACTTGTTAGAGAAGAAATGCCTCCGGACGACATCTGTATTGTCTCTTGGACAGAAGTCTGTTCTGGTAAAGAAGGTGCAGTAGAAACTGCAGTCTTCCCTCCTCTAACTTTGGTAGCCAATAACTTTCTCTTGGCCGAACGCTTGACCTTCGTTTGTGGGGATGGTTGGGGCTGTGCTTCTTCGGGAATAGGTCGTTCCCTACTTGTCTCCTCCCTAACACCCGTGCTTTGTCTTCAGAACGGGGACGAAGTTGATCCCCTGAGAGAAGTGGTTACTCCGGGTGAGAATCTAGCTTCCATCTGTCGCGTCTAAGATCTAGTCCTGGCTACAAGCTTTTCGATGGTGGCTGTTTCTTTTGTTTTCTTCTTCTTCCCTATAGCAGGAGAAGAAGGATCGTCCTGGGCCGACTGGGTAGAGGAAGTCCCAGTCTTTTGCTTCTTGCTTGCCTTCTTTGTAGGTAATTTCTCACTACATTTTCTAAAAAGGCCACTGTGGATCCTGCACTTCATCAATGGAAGCCATAACCACAATTTTTAGAGGTGCATCAGCAGGGGCGTTCTCTTCAACTTCAGTAAAATTGATGGTAGCCGTTTCCACATCAAATGGTTTTCTTGTCCCAACGAAGCTGTCTGTCATTAAATAACCTTCAAATAAGGTGTTGGCTGAGGTATAAAAGCATGCATATGAACTTAACATATGCAGGCCGTTTTCAAGTGTGGCGGAAGGCATAGTAAATATAGCCTTTGAACCTCCACTGAAATACCGCCACCCACGAGCGCTATCGATCAAATGCCCGAAGGCCTTAAGACATGTTGCTGCATTCCCAACATGTAACTGATCATATCCAAATTGACGGGCAAAGTGGCTTGGCATATATGGCTCCAAAAAGTAATTGTTCTCAAACCGGTACACCAGATAGGAAGGCCTGATCGTCTTCAACCAGGAAAGGCCTCCGGAGATGGATGAGAACCCACATGCTCTAAATCCATGTTAGGTAGATAGAAACTCTCATATCCATGTAGAGGAGGGGTACAGAAAATTTTTCAGTCTACGTCCCTATTTAGTACCTTTTTGCAGTCAAATAAGGACGTAACCTTCCATTTGGCCTTGGCAAATCTCCCGATGAAGTTCTCTGCTAATGCTCTCCCGACTATAGGGACAGGATCTATCAATGAAGGATGGTGCAGCAACAACCAGCCGAATAAATATGTATATGGCATTTCGGTACGGGGAAAATTATTCCGAGAGTTGGGTTTTTCCAACATGGCATCTGTAAAACTTCGGAGTCCCACGTTGAGCCGACTGGTCATAGAGGACATTATGTCCATCTTGTACCCAAATACTAGACGTACAGCAGTGAATAATCTGCCCCTATGGAGTCAGTCGACGACACTAGCTCCAGGAATAACAAATTGTCGCAGCGATAGTGAAAGAAAGTCCGCTAAAGTGGCTTCTAGGGACATGGTCATGCCACCTTGTCTAATGTAACTTTTCGCAGGCGTGTCGGCAACATATTCACGTCAGTCTCCAGCAAACTCTGTATCGAAGCGGCCGGATTCCTCTATCAATTGTAAAATGGTGGAAGCATAAAGCAGCTCAAAGGAGCGAGGCTCACAATTAAGATGCTCATGTACCTTAGCCTCCTTGATTTGACCCAAAAAGAGGTATGATAACCATTTGGACAGATAACATGTCCTAGCATAATTGTTATAATAAAAATAGGTGCAGACCATAAAGTGACATAACAATTCATCGAAGACTGCTACCATTTGAGGGTTCTCTTTTGCCAAAACCTCAAGCTCATCTTCTGTTGGTACGTACTCCTCATAAGGGTTTTCTCCCATTGGCAAACGTGACGAAAATTTCATCTCATGGAGAGCAAAGCCCATATCCCCATGAGGAGTGGCAAAGGTTCCAGTACTACTGTTGTACCTCTCCGCTAAAGCCAAAAACATATTTGAGTTGTTCTGGATCCCGCATGAAGTGGTTAGAACAACTTTGTAAAGATCTATCCCCTGGAGCTTCTCACAGAAATTGTTCAGAGCCCACACAAAAAGTCGATTCCAATAAAAAAATTTCTGAATGCATCAAGCCAGTCAGCCTCATATTTGTGTTCCGAGGATATTCCCCTTCGGGCATAGCATACATGTTGGCAAAGAAAGGAATACTGATGGGCAACATCACAGCCGCATCGTCGGATTGTACGCAGCTTGGTCTTAGATCCCTCAAGTGTGTGCTATATTGTTCAAAAGTACATAATAACATATCCTGTGGTATATTCTTCCAACCCTAGCCTGTTGGAAGGGGGTCAAGTCCCATAACTTCTTCCTCGGGGAGCTAGTATGAGCATACTGAGATAGAGATAGGTTCCTGGTTATTTAAGGAAGATACACCAGTGTGTTCCCCCTCAAGAAAGCTCGACGCTCTTTCTTCGACTTTGGCTGAGAGTCTGGGTCTATGGCCTCTCTAAAGAGGAAAGCCGACTTCTGTAACGCCCCGGTCCCAAAATACATAGGACCAAGTACGTAGACATGCCAGCTGCATACATACGAAGCATACTCCAATATACGGAAACCTCGTATGGATACATAAGCTGTAAAGTACAGTAACCATGAAACTAATCTCATCCACAAATACATATATATTAAAATCAACTTATAAATGTCATTTGTACAAAACGTTGGTCGGAGACAAATCCACTGCCAACAAAAAGAGAGAGATACATAGCAACGATGGAAGAGTCGAGCGAAGCGAAAGACGATCCGAAAGCTAGCATCGCGAAGGTAGATTGTAAACTATGTCCTTGGCTAGAGCACCTGCAAAAATCTCCAACACACCTGGAGAGATCACCAGGTCCTCAGAGGACTAGCAAGACACATAATATACATGCCTACATTGACAGTTTTAACATGCAAGGAAGGATAGGAAATAGTACAAGAAATAAAGACTGCAGAGTAGTACAAGAATAAATTACAAGGAAATGGCATGCCGTCGAGAATCGTGCTGATAAACATGACTAAGAATAAATCGGAGTAAACCGCAACTCAGTGGGGACTAACGGTCCTATAGATCACAGCTCAGTGGGGGCCCACAACCTGTAGTAAGTCTCTATCGTAGCTCAGTGGGGGCTCACAACAGAGAGTGGTCAAGTATAGTCATCGTCTATCACAAGGTCCTCGCCTAGAATGACGAGTCAAGTAAAGGTAAGTCAAGTCAATAAGTCAACAAGTCAACAAGTCAAGTCCAGCTCAATAATGTCAAAGGGACACGACAGAGGCTAAGCAATACTATCACTAGACATGAACACGAAAGAATAATATGGTGAGTAACATGAGAAAAGAAAGAGCAACCATGCACGTGCACGTAGAACTAGAAAATAACCGTGATATAAAGCGGGAGAGAAATATGTACCAAGTGAGACATAAAATAATAGCAGTATAAAAAAGCATGTAAGTACTATAATGTTTGGCAAGGTGTACTTGCCTGATGTTCGAGTGAGGTAATATGATGTCCTGGCGACGAATCAACAACAATGCACAAAGAGGAAGGTATAGGAACAACTTCGGATGCTGAAAATAGTCTATTATCTAATTATAATTAATACTGCACCTATTGTCTTTATTTAAAAATTTTTGAAGTTAGGATATGGTATAGGTTTTCGTATCATCTTTTTGAAAAACTAAACGGATCGTATTTTCATTTTTGGAATCTCCCAAAATCGTAAAAATACCGAAATATGTTTATTTTTTGGACACTAGATACTCAAAGAGTTTTGCAGAAATTTACAGAACGAATTTTGTCTTTTAAAATATGTTTTTGGAAACCTTACCTCGATACGCTTCTTTTAAAAAAAATTGGAGGCGAAACGGAGTTCGGAGCTAGGAGATATCATCGTTCCAAGTTGCTCTTGTTGCTAAAAAGTGGGGCTCAATTCTAATGACGAATTTTAGAGTTTCTATTGGACTAAAATAATTTCAAATTATGGCTGATAGAAGGGGGATGTATTGGGTTTATATAGGTATTTATTTCAGATTTGTCTCCTAAATTAGATAGGATTTGATTTAAATTGATAGAAGTTACTTTGTTATGATATAATATAGATAGGGATACTTTCCTATTAGACTTACGATTATGATTAACTTAAAATATAGTTCATATTTATCTAAATTATCTATAACATTATTTAAAATTACTATAGATAAAAAATAGAGTTAATATTTATTTAAACAACCTTCATCTAATCTCATTTATATAAGCTAAAATATTTAATACTAATTTGACATTTATTTTATATTATGTAAATAGTGTACAATATAAGTAACATGTAAAAAGTAATAAAAGTTATGAAATAAATCATAAAATTTTGAGAAAAGATTGTATAATTAGTTTAGATCCTTAATGTACTAGAAAAATAGCTTTATATATTTTTATACTAAATTCACTAATGAGCACTATACTAAATATATGTAAAATATTATATTAGAATGACACCCGGGGTCGGACCCGAGGACGTCACGGCTTATACGAGGAAGCGGACACCGACACGATGCACTTTCTTGTGGTGGAAAAATATTTGTGATGAATAATTATGGAGGAAAACAATATGGAGGCTTCCCCTATATATAGGGGTTGGAAACTCCTAGCGGGATAAGGATTAGGAAAAATTAAAACCCCCTTAGATAATCTTACTTTTAATTTAAATTATTTTAAAATCGATTCAATCCAAATCCAAATCCAACTCAATTAAATCTAAATAATTTTAAATCCAAATTAAATATAGATGATTCCCATCTTTAAATTAAAATTATTTAAATTAAATCAATAAAATCTAATCAAAGTTTAAATTACCACAATAAGTTCAAAATATCTTTTCTAAAAATAATAATAATAAATAATTATGAAAATCCAAAAATATATGAATAAAAATTGTACATCCATGCAAATAAGATATTTATATAAAATATAGTTTTCTAAACTAATATCTATATTTGAACAAAAAATAAAATAATCTTTTATAAAAGTAAAAGATAAAGTTTTTGGCAAATATCGTAAAATGTTCTTTTGATATGAAAATATTTGTTTATACTATGTATTGAAACAACATATTTATTCTATATTCATGAGAAAAACAATAATAAAATATTTTGTATATGAATGAACAAATATCTCGTATTTACGTCTTTACGCATTCGCACTCGAGGTACGATACCAAAATAAAAATCAATACAAAAAAAAATTAATAAAAAATATAGTAAAAATTTAGGGGTTTTACATTCTACCCAACTTACAAGAATTTTGTCCTCGAAATTAAGAATAAGGAGGGGGTTCGAGAAGGTACAAAGTTATATCGATCAAATTGCGACGTTCAACACAAACATGCATTAGAAAATCGTGATCTCGATAACTATGGAAATAAATCATGAATTTAATTTAGGGAGTGAATGATGGTCGCGATAATAAATCTAGGGTCAAGGGAAAGGACGCGTAACTCGATATAGGAATATAGTTCCATTGGTTGGTCGGTGGCTAACTATCTTGGCAGTAGATGGTGGGGCAACTAAGGGGATATCAAGTACGAGCATTTTGTCATTCCAAAATAAGTGAAAGACATAGACTATTAAGAGTTTGAAGAAGCTATTATCGAATACGAATACGTGGTCGAAAGGCGACATGAATAGTTCAAAAGAGAATTGCCAAGGCAGTCATGTATGAGACTCTAGAGGCCAAGTTTAACTATGTCTCCATCCATATTAGAACGATATGTAAAAAGAGAACCAAAGTTCACTCGGTTGATCAGACCATCATGCACCGGTTCTGATTAGATAATATGTTAGTGAGCGCGCGCTCAATAGTATAAGTCATGAACAAGCTCGATAGATGGATAAGCTTGCAAAACTAGTTTATAGTAGCAACATTAGTCAAGATGGTAAAACATTGGCACGTGAGATTAAGATTGAAAGCAAGTAGAGTTTGGTCAAAGTCCTTAAAAATCTAGGTCATGTCCTATGATGGTACCTATACAGTCGTCCTACCGTCTACTTGTCTAAGACTTGGTTAAGGTCATAAGGAAGGTTAGGTCGTAAGGTATTATACCCAACTTACAAGAGTTAAACTAGTAGGGTGATGGGACAATGGGTCATGTCCACCTAGTATGGGATACCTTATTAATCTCTATCAATCACGAAAGAAGGGCACGAATCACGATAGAAAGGATCAAGCAAGATGCAACTCGAGGAGTCAAGTGAGAAGGCGGTCAAGTATGCGGATGAGATCCTAGACTCTAATTCTATACGCAATCTTGCTTGGTACAGTAAAGTAACCAAACAATTTATCTTGACCTGCATGGGCCACCACAAAAATATATAACGCCCCAGTCCCAAAATACTTAGGACCAAGTACGTAGACATGCCATCTGCATACATACGAATCATACTCCAATATACGAAAACCTCGTATGTATACATAAGCTGTAAAGTGCGGTAACCATAAAACTAATCTCATCCACAAATAAATATATATTAAAATTAACTTATAAATGTCATTTGTACAAAACGTTGGGCGGAGACAAATCTACTGCCAACAAAAAGAAAGAGATACATAGCAACGATGGAAGAGTCGAGCGAAGCGAAAGACAATCCGAAAGCTAGCATCGCAAAGGTAGATTGTAAACTATGTCCTTGGCTAGAGCACCTACGAAAATCACCAACACACCTGGAGAGATCACCAGGTCCTTAGAGGACTAGCAAGACACATAATATACATGCCTACTTTGACAGTTTTAACATGCAAGGAAGGATAGGAAATAGTACTAGAAAATAAAAACTGCAGAGTAGTACAAGAATAAATTACAAGGATATGGCATGCTCTCGAGAATTGTGCTGATAAACATGACTAAGAATAAATTGGAGTAAACCGTAGCTCAGTGGGGACTCACGGTCCTATAGATCACAGCTCAATGGGGGCTCACAACCTATAGTAAGTCTCTATCGCAGCTCAGTAGGGGCTTACAACAGAGAGTGGTCATGTATAGTCATCGTCAATCACAAGGTCCTCGCCTAGAACTACGAGTCAAGTCAAGGTAAGTCAAGTTAATAAGTCAACAAGTCAACAAGTCAAGTCCAGCTCAATCATGTCAAAGGGATACGATAGAGGCTAAGCAATATTATGACTAGACATGAACACAAAAGAATAATATGGCGAGTAACATGAGAAAAGAAAGAGCAACCATGTACGTGCACGTAGAACTAAAAAATAACCGTGATATGAAGCGGGAGAGAAATATGTACCAAGTGAGACATACAAGAATAGCAGTATAGAAAAGCATATAAGTACTATAAAGTTTGGCAAGGTGTACTTGCCTGATGTTCGAGTGAGGTAAGATGATGTCCTGGCAACGAATCAACAACAGCGCACAAAGAGGAGGTGTAGGAACAACTTCGGATGCTGAAAATAGTCTATTATCTAATGATAATTAATACTGCACCTATTATCTTTATGTAATAAATTTTGAAGTTAGGATATGGTATATGTTTTCATATCATCTTTTCGAAAAACTAAACGGATCGCATTTTCGTTTTCGGAATCTCCTGTAATCGTAAAAATACCGAAACACGTTTATTTTTTGGACACTAGATACTCAAACAGTTTTGCAAAAATTTACAGAACAAATTTTGTCTATTAAAATATGTTTTTGGAAACCTTACCTCGATACGCTTTTTTTTAAAAAAACTAGAGGCGAAACGGAGTTCGGAGCTAGGAGATATCGTCGTTCCAAGTTGCTCTTGCTGCTAAAAAGCGGGTCTGAATTCTAATGACGAATTTTAGAGTTTCTATTGGACTAAAATAATTTCGAATTATGGATGATAGAAGGGGGATGTATTGGGTTTATATAGGTATTTATTTCAGATTTGTCTCCTAAATTAGATAGGATTTGATTTAAATTGATAGAAGTTACTTTGTTATGATATAATATAAATAGGAATGCTTTCCTATTAGACTTAGGATTATGATTAACTTAAAATATAGTTTATATTTATCTAAATTATCTATAACATTATTTAAAATTACTATAGATAATAAATAGAGTTAATATTTATTTAAACAACCTTCATCTAATCTCATTTATATATGCTGAGATATTTAATAAAATTTGACATTTATTTTATATTATGCAAATAGTGTACAATATAAGTAACATGTAAAAAGTAATAAAAGTTATGAAATAAATCCTAAAATTTTGAGAAAAAATTGTATAATATAATTTAGATCCTTAATGTGTTAGAAAAATAGCTTTATATATTTTTATACTAAATTCACTAATGACCACTATACTAAATATATGTAAAATATTATAATAGAATGACACCCGGGGTTGGACCCGAGGCCGTCACGGTTGACCCGAGGAAGCGGACACCGACACGATGCACTCACTTGTGGTGGAAAAATATTTGTGATGAATAATTGTGGAGGAAAACAATATGGAGGCTTCCCCTATATATAGGGGGTGGAAAATCCTAGCGGGATAAGGATTAGAAAAAATTAAAACCCCTTTTAGATAATCTTACTTTTAATTTAAATTATTTTAAAACCGATTCAATCCAACTCAATTAAATCTATATAATTTCAAATCCAAATTAAATATAGATGATTCCCATCTTTAAATTAAACTTATTCAAATTAAATCAATAAAATCTAATCAAAGTTTATATTACCACAATATGTTCAAAATATCTTTTCTAAAAATAATAATAATAAATAATTTTGAAAATCCAAACATATATGAATAAAAATTTGTACATCCATGCAAATAAGATATTTACATAAAATATAGTTTTCTAAACTAATATCTATATTTGAACAAGAAATAAAATAATTTTTTATAAAAGTAAAAGATAAAGTTTTTGGCAAATATCGTAAAATGTTGTTTTAATATGAAAATATCTGTTTATACTATGTATTGAAACAACATATTTATTCTATATTCATAAGAAAAAAATAATAAAATATTTTGTATATGAATGAACAAATTTCTCGTATTTACGTCTTTACACATTCGCACTCGAGGTACGATATCAAAATAAAAATCAATACCAAAAAAATTAATAAAAAAATATATAGTAAAAATTTAGCGGTTTTACAACTTCTTGTGAGCAATCTCGTCAGCAGTTAGAAATGGGGTGACGTTCATCAAGCACATCAGAGCTCTATCATCCTGGTTTTCTAGAAGAGTCCGTCTAGATGTCGGTCCGTCATACTGGGGGAAGGCGACATAGGATAAATCCTTTTGGTATTCTGACACCCGAAAAGCTGAAGCTAGTATTTCAGCATTGGGGTCTTACCTCAGATTTACTATAAGAGAAAACAGAGAGTTAGAATCCTAAAAATTATTATTATTATTATTATTAAACTCTTAAAAATCTATGCGCCAATCATGAATGGCACAGAACAGAAAGGGATAGTCTTTAGTTTGCACAGACAGTATGACAATTCTTAGTTTACTTCACAGATTGCGCATGTGATAAATCAGTCATTGGCGCATGAATTATGTTTATTTGTGATTCGAGCATTATGACGAATCGTGCATCATCCTCAAAACATGAGAAATGGCGCATGGCACCATCCATTATTGATCAAGTCTTTAGCCAATACTCTGAAAGAGGTGTCGCATTTTGGGGATAGCGCAATCACGGACCAACACTCTAAAAGGGGCGGTCGATCGCGCTGCATGTGGATGGTGCCAGCTTTGGAATCGTGCCAGTTGTACTATTCGTCTTCCCCAATTGGTTTCCTTACCTTCAAATGCGGGATTGGCTTCCTCGCCTCTCGTCGACGGCGCCACGTGTTGTAGCACTCTCGACTTTGGTATGAGTGTGGTGGCTCCTGCCACTTTCTTTCCTTTCTCGATGGCAGTTCTTTTGGACACCATTCGATCAAAAGAAAGCTTTGAAGTTTGGGAGGAAGAAGAAGACAGAGGGTTCGAGAATGAAGAGTTTTTGAGAAAAACTCTCCCCCTCTCCAACTTATGGGCTATTTATAGCCTAAAAATTATACATAATAGTCATGCCAATCGTGCACAAAATTTAAGGCAATTGAGATTCTGTCATGCCAATCACGCAAGACCGCTTCTTATTCAAAGTATTTCAAATTTTAACATTTTTAAAATATGAAAACTTTGAAAGGGGTCTTGTAGAAGCTCAAAATATATTAAAATATTACTATATGCCATTCTTATATGGTGCCAAGCTCAAATTATCAGATAGTGATAAGATCATATGACGCACCATATCAGATGGCGCTAAGCACCAGATGGTGCCAGCTGCCATGTGGCTGTCTTCATGGAGAAATGAAATGACTGTCATCATGACTGACAACACGTCAGTCGAGGAAAATCTCTTCAAATCTAGAGTGCACAACACTCGAGAAGAATTATCATAGTCGTCATAATTGCGTTTGTTATTTACTTTGTGCCATGCAGAGTTGGCGCAAAGTAGTCAGTGCTTCACAGTTTCAAATGATTAGCACTTTCTCATAGATCGCACAGAGCATGCGTAATCTATCAAATTAGGCATCAATTGATCAAATTATCATCAAAAAGCACTTAGATGATGTAGCGTACATGCCACTAATCTCGAAGAACATGTACATGACGTTGCCCATGACCAAGCATATCTCTTTCACATAATGCCACACGTCCTAAGAAGTTAAGCCAACCGTTAGCACAAATGGATGATGGTGTGTCAATTACCAGTGTGCGTCAATCAGAGTAACTGTCTGACAATTATTTCAAAACTCTATAAATAGAGTTCCAAGTCACTTCTAAGGGATCACTAATGATTATAATCTCATGATCAAATTGCTGCAGCACTCTCCAAAGGCATTTTTCTTTGACATCGCATTGTCCAAGAGATAATGTGAACGTCTTCTGATCAGATTCCAACAGTTGTACTTTCCAGAATCAAAATTGTACTTTTTGTACTTTTTTTCTTAGTTTGTAAACTAGTTTTCTAGGAAAACTTTTGTTCTTGCAAACAGGTCCTTCTGTCAACAAGGCATAAAAGTCTAAGCAACATGGTGCTAAGTGTCTTCGGACTATCGCTAGCTAGAATCCGGCCCCTACAACTAACCCAAGGTAATGGATATTAATTAATTAATGAATTTCAAGTTTCTAAGTATTTTTTTATCATTCATTACTCATAGATGAACCAAAATTCAAGACGGATGGGGATATTTTTATTTAACCCGAGAGCAGCATTAGAAGCCTTCTTTTGCATCTTTTTCCCCAAAATAGCCGAAAATAGCCCCCCAAAACCCTAAACTTCAAAACCCTAATCCTAGAAAACTTTATTTTTTCGCTTTTTAACCCAAATTTCTCGGATCAGAGGTGTTCTGAAGGCTTTCTCTTCCGTTTTTGTTCATCTTGAGGTATAATTCTCAATATTTCTCTTTCAGTTTCGTTATGGCACCTAGATTGTTTAAGAGAAAAAAATTAGAGATGTTGCTTCGTCATCTACTTCTGAGTATGAACCTGTCAATCTCTTTGGTCCCTCTCGCCCTGATGAAGATGGGGAATATGATCCTATATTATTTGTTTCTCTAGAGAGATCAATAAACTTGTTTGATCATTTCTGTTATCGTAAAATATATCCAAAAAATAATCAATTTTACTGTTTTATCGGAATATTTCAATAGTCTTGAAAATCTTGGTCTTCATGAATTTTTGGAAGTTTCAAATCTAATATATGAAAAAGCAGTATGCATGTTTTATTGTAACTTGCAATGATTAGAACATTGTATTCATTTATCGATTAGCGGGATAGAATTTGAATTTAATTCTGTCGATTTGAAGGAGTATTTTTAAATGCCAAATAACGGTGACACTCTTGTCGACATAACTAAAGTTCAATTTACTGACTATATGACCCTTGAATCTTTTAAAGTCGTGTTGTGTCATCCAGATTCGATTCCTGGGAGACGACTATATGCACGCAACTTGAACCAACACTTCTATGAGTTGTATCGCATTACTATTTTATCTCTCTTACCAAAGACAAAATCTACTGACGAGATCACATATTTGGAATTATCTGCGATATACCATGTTCATTTTGGGATTTCTTTTTCCTTTCCCAAAATAATATTGGCGCTCATGATCAACTGTCAGAGGAAAGGTCGTAACCCTATGCATCTGACGGCAATCCTTCAGAAATTTGTTATTCCTTTGGATTCTTGTCCTATCTCTGGGACGCCTTCAGAGCTTCTTGGGTCTTAAAGATTCCCACATCCTCCTAGTGATGCTCCACCTCCATCTACTCCAGCTCCAGCCCGAACAGACGCTCTATCTGATATTCTGGCCCCTGTAGTCCTGGGTCACACTATCAATGAGTTGTATCAGCGATTTGATGCTTTTGTCAATCTTCGGAGAGAGTAGCATCAAGCCGACCTGACTCGTTATAGTGATACTGAGTTTCACCACATCTCTCAGGTTCAGATCTTGAGAAAAGTTATGGCAGACATTCAGTGGATGATGACTCATCATTCTACTGCACCGACGCCCATCATCCGTCGCTCTTCCTATGACGGACCGAGACTTGATGAGTATCAGACCTTTGCTTACTTCGACCCGATGACTGCATACTTTGATCCGACCCAGCCGCCTGTTGATGCTCCTGGTGATGCGAATAGTTGATACGATATCATTTGGACTTAGTTTTATGTGGATGTTTGTGATGATGATGATCTTTAGTAGAACATATATATTTGTTGCATTTTGGATACTTTTTCTTCAGTTTTAGTGACACTTTATGATAAGTGTTAGACTATCGTAAAAGTTTCTTTCTATTATGCATTTACAACTGCTGATGTTCTAGTTTCTATGATTTATTACTTGAGTTGTGATGTGATTTGTTATTTCATACATTATTTGGTATTACTATGTCATTTTGTTATTGTCGTTTGGTTCATTGGTTGTAGGGGAGCCATCTTTTGATTAAATGACGAAGGAGGAGATGAGCATACCAAAATCAAAAGTTTTAAGCTTTTAGACAAGTCAAGTATATTTTTTTAAGTTACAAGATAATATTTTCGTATAGACGAGTTTGTTGGCCCACTGGTCATAATCATACCTGATTTTGATAATCAACGTCAACTTTGGTCGATGCGTAAAATATACACAGTTATAGGTATCAAGTCAGAATGTCTGCACCTACTACTACGAACATCTTGTCGTCATCAAGAACTAAAAGTGATGGAATCAAGATCAAGACTTTACATATTTCTTCTATATTTTTATCCTTATTTGAGTCTAAAAAATATGTATAATTGATCAGATCGGTACTATCTTAGCTATTTTTAGTCCCCAAAATACAGCCTTCCTATCCAAAAAATTCCTATCCAAAGTCCACAAACAAAATAACCCAAAACCCATCAAAATGGCCCAAATTAGTTCTGTTAGAACCTTGACAGAACTTGGCCAAAACTCGACCCGAGTTTGGCCCGAGTTCGGTCAAGACTATTCAAGCTGTTTTTGTACTCCCTATATATATATATATATATATATATATATATATATAGGTATCCAACGTTCGAATGCGAGATTTCTGCATCTCTGTCCGAACTCTGCCCAAATTTGTTTCATAAAAACACTAAATAGAAAAGAACTTTCATATTTTAGATATCTCATTTACTTTCTCTTCTCTCTATTCCTTAAGTATTTTCTATGAGCTATACACTTTTTATTTAGCCTATACTACTCTTAGCCAAGCCAATATCAGTTCAGTTCAATCTAGAGTTTGGTTTAAAGAGTTGTATCGGAGGTTATCTCAGAAAACGTTCCAGTTTTTAAATGCCTTCAGGAGTCTGTCGTGCACTGATTGCCAAGCACGGTGTTGTTGAAGTTGGTCATGCACTTGTCCCCAAGCACGGTGTTATAAGAGTTACAAGAACTCAGTTAAAGCTTATGCTATAGTGGATTAACATCGAGCAAGAGTACTCGAGACTGGACTAGTCCTCCATGAGGGATACCAGTATATATCTCTGTGTCACTGAGTTAGATTCTTCTTAACTCTTTACTTTTACTACAATTCATATACTGATATTCATCTACTTTTACTTGTATTTGATTAGCAATATTAATATTTTTTTAAATTATGATATTTATTCCGCTGCATGCACACACTCTATTCATCCCCTCTAGAGGTGCTTAACGGTCCTACAATCAATTATTGGATTGAGATTAGATTTATATAGTTTTTAAAATGTACTTAATTTAAATTTTTCGATAAGTATCAAATACTACTTTAATTATTTTGATAATACTAACTACTAATTTAAAGTTATTGTCGTAAACAATTATTAATTTTTGAATTTTTTTAATAAAATTAAATATTGTTTAAACTATTTTGATAATACTAGATAGTAATTTAAACTATTATCTCAATCAATTACTGATTTAAAGATTATATTAATTTAATTTTTAAGTTTTATTTTGATTTAAATCAATTGAAAGATTTATCCATTAGGCTCTTGATCCTTGTCTAATTTTTACTTCTCATCCCTACCTAATTAAGGAGAACTTTTCCTTTATTTTCTTCCACCATCTAGCCACCATGATAATCAATATCCACCATCATCACCTATTGTGTCTGTGCATCGTGTTTGTGTCCATCATAAAGTTTTTCTTTTTCGTCTGCAACATCAAACCCTATCAAATCATCATCTCCGTCATCTCAAGAGCAAGGAGGAGGAGGAGGAGGAGCACATCAAGAGGAAGTAAGGAGAAGCGCACCGAGGAAGAAGAATCATCTCCAACGACTTCTTGGTGGGTTTTCTGAAAAACCCATTTTCTAATTCTTTCATATGGCATGATCTACCACCAAATAAATGTCAAACCATCTTCTAACAATCATGTCCAAAAATAATTATAGTAATAAAAGAATCTAGGATTAATGATAAGCATACATTTTTTTAATCCAAAATAGTCCAAATTCATAATAATTCAGCCTCGGTTTTTAATAGTCATAACAACTTCAGAAGACCATAACTTTAAGTTTCAAACTCCGATTAATTCTCCATTTTTAGCAGAACCGTATCAAAGTTAGCTTTCCCAATATATAAATTGTTGAGCCAAATTCTTTCTGTAATTTGATGTAAAATTATTTGAGCATCAGTATCCGAAAAATAAATATGTTTCAGTATTTTCGTGATTTCGGGAGCATCCAGACACTAAAATGCGAATAGTTTAAATTTTTCGAAAGTAGACACTGTGGACACACACAAAAAAAGAAGAAGAAAATGCTGTCTTTTCTTTTATTGGCGTAAGGCACCACAAATCGAGTACGCCTGAGAGATCCTGTGCTGAGGATCCCCGAGTACAAAAAAGAATTCTGGAGAATGGAACGATGGAGATCGAGCGGCAGTTGCTCCTTTACTCCTTTGACACTTCGATTACAAAAGTGGGAGAAAACCTAAGAAAATTGCTAACTCTCGGCTCACTGGCAAGAAGTGCAGCAATTTGGCTCTTGAAAATGCTCTCCGTTCTCCTGGTTTGAAGAGGGGTGAGGCCCCCTTTTTATAGTCGTTCTTGAGCTGGAATGATGTTATGCGCCCACAAGAGGAAACACGCTGGTTCTTATGTGGGCGCATAGTCCTGCTTTGGGCGCATAGGGTGTAGGCACATACAGGCTACGAGATCGTGGGTTGGTCGTGTTGTTGACGTGGCCGCATGCTTCGGTGCACGACTGCTCGTAGAGACTGACGTGGCCATGCGCTTCGGTGCACGTTTTGATTATGGCTTTGACTGAGTCAGACTTGGGCGCATAGCCATGTCTCAGGCTACGCGCCGTCCTTTCGGAGGAGCTAGTCTTGGGCGCATGGAGCTACACTGACTGGGCACATGGAGCTTCATTGAGTGGGCGCATAGAGTTACACTGACTGGGCGCATGGAGCTTCACTTGTCTTGGGCGCTTGGAGCTATATTTGCTGAAATGTTTTTATGCTTCTACAGGACCCCCTTCAAAGTTTTTGACACTTGAACAAGTTCAAAATACTTTGAAAGAAGCATGGTTCGTCTTCTCGCAAGGTAATAGGCGCATAGCACGGCCCTCTCCTTCGGGCGCATAGTATTTGGCCAGCCTATCCGGGAGATACGACTGTTGAGATTTTCCTTGAAATTCGAACTAACAGATTCATTGGAACATAATTTGAAGCCGTCCATCCTTTATGCGCCGTCCACGTCAGCAAGAGACTGTCGTATAGTATGTAGAGAGCTAGTCCTTCACGTGGGCGCATAGGCTGCAGTGGGCGCATACACCACAATGGGCGCATACAGTATTTGGGCACAAAGGAAGTGGCCCATGCCTATAAATAGACCATAGAAGAGAGAAAATTCATCATTTCTTTCTCTTTGAATTGTTTTAGAAAACTCTTCATCTTCTTCCTTTGAGAATCTTGTCTCCCAAGGCTGCCAAGAGATCCGCGAAGGGCAAGGGGGCTGCGTCGAGTGGCTCTCCTCCTGCGACAGAGTCCTCGGCAGTCCAGGACCCGATTTTGGGTAAGGGCATGCTTCAAAAAATGAAGTCTCGAGAGTTAATTTGCGACGCTCGGACTTCTCTTCTGCTTGGGCGCTTGCTTCTTGGGCAACATACTTTCTGTAAGCTTTACTATGCACCCACAGAAGTCATGCGCCAATACCGTGGTGTGCTATACGCCCGCGTGTTGCCAGGTTTATGCGTCCTTTAAGCTGTGGCACGTTATGCGCCCACTAGCTGTCCGTATGTTTATGCGCCCATATATCTTGTTTTGGGCACATATCCCTGTTTGCCATTGATTATAAAAGAACAGAACAGTTTTATTGGAGGACTAAACCTTTAATTCATAATACAAACTCGCTCGTACAAAGAGAGCCTAAGAACAAAACCTAGGAAAAGCAATCTAAGTACAATTGTTTAGTTTTGATTCTGGGGGTGACGGTAGAGGCTCGAGAGAGTGACAGCAACTCTGCCTTACTCCTTGGACGATCGGACGTAGCTTCTGCTCTGGCGAGGAAATGCTCTTTATGTGTGCGGGGGTTGCTAGTCTCTCTGCTCGGGCTCTGTGCCTATAACTCTGTGTGTGTTGTGAAGGAATAATCCCCTGCTATTTATAGGGCTTTGTGATAAGTAGGGTGTGCAGTAATTGCTCCTTGAAAAACGGGCGGTTGTGGATTGGTTAAGATTAGTCTTGATCTTGTTTGTTGGAAATCAATCTGGGCTGCTTATGTTGATTGGAACAAATCTGCATTGTTTGTTGGAAATCGATCTGGGCAGTTTATGTTGATTGGAACAAATCTACATTGTTTGTTGGAAATCGATCTGGACAGTTATGATGATTGCAATAAATTTGAATTGTTAAGATTTGATCAACCCCTGCCACGTGTCCCAACTGCCATTTTTGTGACGAGCCGTATGACTGAGCCGCATGAGCTCCTGGTGATGTCACAACCCGCACCCACTGTGAGCGTATGAGAACATAACAACGCCCAGCCTACGCCGTAGTGTCGGCGGTAGAACGCTGTCCTAGGTCACAATATCTAACAATATAAAGCTAAGCAGTTTATACTCTCCGAGTGGGGGTGACATAGTAGAATGTAAACTCAATCACATCTAAGGTAGAGCATAATGGAAGATAGATAAAACATGAAATCCAGAAGAGATACCGCAGATAGAAGTCTAAGTGTCTAAGATACACAAACCCAGAAATACATCTTCAAAGCTCAAATATAGTAATCCATAAATACAACTCAAAACAACTGAAAACAAGCTATAAGCAAAATCCTAGCTATCTATACAACCTTTACTGTGTCTCCTCTAGGCTAGCAGGCAACCTCCAGGCTATCTGTAAAATTTATCAACAGGTCCAGTCAGGACAAGAGCGAGCACAATACATCTCAACAATTCATAGCAGGTTAGAAAATATAAACATGCAGTAGAGTAAGATACATGATCTGAAAGAAATACAGTATGTAAACATAGAGAGAACTGTAATAGAAATATCTACTATAAATAGAGAACTAATAGTGGCTAGTGATGTAGAGTACAGGATAGCACATGTGAACAGAACAGATTAGTACATGATCTACACTAAAGAGTTTCACATGATCTACACTACTATGGAATTGTTCACATGACTACTAGCACTCCCCCGTTTTCCCCAATCAATACAAAAGGATCTAAGCAGGTTATGTTATTGTACAGGATATCACATGGGGCCCATGAACGGGGGCACATGATAGTATACATGGGGCTCCGTGAACATGAGAGTACATGATTCACAGGAGTGTACATGTATGGTGAAAGCACAGGAGTACATGATGAAAGTGAAACGCACATGACACAATGTACCCGATGCTCCCGAGGGAGATAACATCGCATGAAGAGATCCATATAGTACTAATCCATGATAATGTCGTGACAGCATCAAGTAAAGTAATCTAAAGCAGGAATATAATTCTAAGAAGGATATGAAATGATCAGAGAATGTACTCGCCTGGTATCTGAGTGTCCGGATGAAATGTACTGTCCGAGGTGTCTGGCTCCTAATCAGAACAGCACAAGTCACAACAAGCCTAAAAAGATAACAAGATGCAATTTAATGCATTCTAAATGAATCTAGGTCAATCTAGGCCAAAGTCAACTATTGGTCAACCTTGGTCAACCAAGAAGTCAAACCTAAGTCAACTATGGTCAAACTAGGTCAAACAAGTATAAATTAGGTCAAACTAGTCATTCTAGGTCTAACTAGACTACACAAGTCTAATCTAGGCTCACTAGGTCAAGCAGACACACATATAAGCCATAGGCTATATCATGCCTATAAGCCAAGCCATAAATCATATGACCACATGATATTTTCTATAACTAAAACAATACACATATAGCTATACCACACAATCTAATATAGAACACACATATTAACATATAGGCTCCTATGTGTATACTACACATACATGTTATATGTACCCATATTAATATAGTATGGTAACACACATTAGAATATAGGTATACCTACAATATACATATATTATCTACATATACATTTCACATATATATATATACATGGAGAATAGGAAATGACATGTGTATGTGTGTGTGTTAGGAAGACATGAGTGTGTGACATGAGGAAATGTGTGTGAGTGTGAGAGGATATATGAGAGTTGTGTGTATGTTAGTGAGGATGTGTGTGGGAGAGCATGAGAGGTGAAAAGAATTCTGAAATCAGTGGCATATTAAAACAGTGAACATATAGGCTAAACAGTGAGTGTATACAATATAAAACTGGAAAACCTAACACAGTGTGACATGCATAAAAATCAGTGAGGAAAACAGTGAGTGTTCCCATTGAAAACTAGTACATAATCTACAGGGCAGTCCTAAAACTAAATCCCAGATTTTTTACATTGAAGAACCATTAAAATCAGTCCAAACAAATACCCAAAAATCTCAGTTCAGTCCCATTCAATATCCAGTTCTCAGTTTTTTTAGTCCCAAATCAAACATCCAGTTTTAAGCCCCAAACCAAAACCAATTAACCCCAAATTCGACACACACTTAGCAATCATGTAGGTGTACCAAATTGAGGTCCTAAACCATGCAATTAATCAGTATAAATAGGTAAATTGATGCTAGAAATTCGAATGAAAAATCTGGAACACACAGGAAATGAAAACTGATATTTAAGGTATCAGAATTTTGGGAAAAATGAGAAATGAGCATTGAAATTAAACTAATATACAAAATCAGTGGTTGGTGAAGCAAGTACATATTGTGTACGTGTCATACAATGTATTTGTGTCCACCCAAGTGGACACAAACGTGTCCAACAGATTTTAAAACACAACATTGCAACACAGGCCAATCCTCGTGCACGTGTTCACAGTGCTCGTGCACACGACACAACACGACACAGACCTTATGGTCGTGTCCAAGTGTCGACTAGGTCTAGGGCTAGGGCTAGGACACACTGATACGTGTCCACGACACGTGTGCGTACGATACGACATGCGTATCAGTGCACGAAATCGACAGCCGCCAACACAGTGTAATCCCCGTGTACGTGTTCGTGCGTGTCCGACACGACACGAGAGGGTCTGAGACTCGACACACGTGGTGACAGACAGTGCTCCTCACTGTGGGTCAAATCTCACGTGTCGACGTGTCATGTCCGTGGTGCTACAGACCCCGAGTACCAGGACAGCAACCTACCCGTGCACGTGCGCGCCCGACAGCGTGTTCACGTGTCTGTGGTGACTTGACACGACACGAAAACCACACAAAGACACAAGAAACTCATAGGCGACATTAAAATCTAATTTCCTGTTTAAATAGATTCCTAAAAATCAATCGAAATGCCCATTTGGGCATTTCATCAAACACTTGAACAATGACACTGATACGTGTCCAAATAGGACACGAATCAGACTCAAAATCTAGGGTTACCTATTCCTACAGTTAGGTTAGGCCTAGGGCTCCCTATATATGCAATGAAATCAGAATTCTATGGTGTAGAATGAAAGTTACCTATATGTATCAAAATCCTCAAAAAGCTCTAAAGAGAGGTGTTCCTCTTGATAGCCCACTTCTCCAATTTGCTCCCAAGCTAAAATTACTTATTACCAACAGCAAGTAGAGTAAAATTAGAACCTATTGCAATTTGTTTGGGCGAAAAAAGAATTGAAATGGATTTTATAGGATTTAATGAAGATGGAGACTTACCTCTTTCTAAAACTTGCCAAAATATTTCTAAGGAGGCTAGCCCTAACTTTGAGGAACATTAAATAGGGGGGGATCATGTGGCCGGCCATGGGCTGTTAGAATAGGGCTAGGGTTCCATGGTGTGGGCCTATGGGCTTCTAAGGCTTAAGTCATTAATCATGACTTATGAAGTCACAAGCCATTCTAGCCTAATCAATTCATAATCCCTCCAAATAAGTTCTAATGAGTTAATCATCACTAACTTGTCAAGCTAAGGTTACTTAACCTAACCAAGTAGTCATGACCTAGGTTAATCTCTAGGTTAGTCTCCTAGTCAACACTAGTCAAAGTCAACTATAGGACCAAAATCAATTATACTAAAAATTACTAAAAATCACATTAATTCTAATAAATCTAAATAATACTAACTATCACTAACCATGGTTAGCTAAGACTAGCTATGACTAATCTAGGTTAGGTCCAAACCAAGTTAGGCTAATCACAAAACATGGCAATCAATTAAATAATATTAAAATCACACCATTCTTAATAATACATTAAATTCCAAATAATATATATTAAATTCAATTAAAATTCAAAATGACAAAAGTACCCTCCAACTGGAAATGATAAATGAAACACCCTAATCACATGGCTAGGCTCTAGGTTAAGCTGTCTCTAGTGTTACACTATCAAAACACCAAAATCATAAGTCATGATTTAAAATAGTTTTAAAATGATTTAAAAATTACCAAAAATTATATCATGATTTAAAATATCATTATTAAAAGATTAAAATTACAAAATTTCAAAATTACCCTCATTTGGAAAACTGGGTGTTACAATCCTACCCACCTTAGAAAAATTTTGTCCTCGAAATTAAGATGATCGTACCCCTTCTAGGTCAAACCCCCACAATCAAGTCCCAGAACTTAAATAAAACATATGATTAAAAAAAACAACAACATACAGGGTCATGGCATACGGTGGTAGTGAAAGTCTCATCTAGGTATACTAGTCATGCTAACTGAACGGTCATAGGTTATCAAAACACACAAGCAATCTAGGGTGCTAAACTAGAAAAGTTACAGAAATAACAAATCATCAAAACTGTAAGGTAGTCTACCACCCTATATGAAAACTGGTACTTATCAAAATAAAATAAAGATAGCTACCAATTATCTATAAAGGGGTACTATTCAAGGGAAAATCAAAATCAAAATTTTAAAAGCACAAATGTCGAGCATTGAAATCCAATCACATTATATATATAGAGAGAGAGTGTGTTAGGAAGGGAAAAGCTAGCATTATGTAACTGTTATGTGGTTTGTGTATGTATAGGTGTATGTGGACATGTTCCTATGGTTAGATAGTAGGCATGCGTGTATGTGAAATATACATGAAAGTGTATATGAGGATTTGGGTTTCAAAACAACGGCTATCAAGTTACACTACTCACGGCATATTGGTTAAACAATCTACAATACACAACCTATTTACTCATAACATGCATGGCTAACCATATATATATATATATATATATATATATATATATAAAGATGTAGAGATTTAGTTATGTATCTATATACATTATAACATGTATGCCTAAACTCTATATATATATATATATATATATATATATATATATATATATATATATATATATATATATATATCTATATAGGTATATGAACATAACATAGAGAGGAAAGGTTAGGTTTACATGGCAGTGTATACTAAGTTAGGGTGTGTGTGTCCTCGTACAGGGTATAGCTTAGTATTAAAAGGTTAAATCCAGTTTTAGTTCAGCATTTCCATACAAAATCTGAAAATAAGCTAACATTTAAAGCAGTGTAATATTAACATAATGCAGTTTCAGATTTTTAGGGATTTGAAACAACACAACTAACTCAATGCTTCCAATATATCCTAACATGATAGAGAAGAAACCCTAACATACTATCCATACATTTAGCTATGCATACAGTTCAGTATTACATATTAAATCTGAAATTGAACTAAACATTGGAAATCAATGTGAAAATGTTAACATGTATTCAGTTTTAGAATTTGGAGAAATTTGAACATCAACCAACCCAATGTTTATCACAAACTAACATGTAAGAATATGAAACCTAACATTATTCCTACATACAACAATGTATATAGCTCAAAATATTACATTTAAAACAACAAATTGAACTAACATTTAAATCCAGTATTAAGGGTTAATATGCTCACAGTCTTATATTTGACAATTCAATACAAAACTCAACCAATCTCAACCAATTTCTTTAAGAATTGAAACCTTGTATATACATACATGTGCAGTGATATAAACAAAAGTAGTAACATGAAATTTATATTTAAATTACGAATTTAAGCTGGAAAAAGCAAAGAACCAGAAATATTGGGATTTTGAGAATTTAAACATCAACAACATATTAATTATGTATTTAGATAGGTTGGTAATCAAAGCGTAGCATGCATACGTGTCAGGCAAGTGTTTGTGTCCACTATATCTATATTCTCATGTCCCAATATAAAATCAAATTTTATATCAAGACCAACATTTAGATTCCTACCAAGATTGCAAAGTAGGTGATTGATGTAATCAAGACAGTTTTATTATTATTATTTAATACAAGAATAATAGCAAGAAGGAAATAACAATGAAATCTGTTCTGCTTATTTGTTTAAAACAAGGAACCATTTTTAAACCAGAGCTATAATATCAAATCCAAGATAAGGTCTAGCAAAATCATCGATTCATTATTTTAAGAAGAAATTCATAGTAAGAAGTTACACAAAGGTTTATAAAAGCAGCTAAAGCTACTCCTAAGTTAAATAATGAGAAGCAAAACAAAACAAATAATAATAATTAATTTTTTTTGAAGGACTGAAACAAAAGTAGAGAAAACATGTTCAAAAAAATTTAAGTTACAATATGATAATCATATGCATCTTCCTGAAATTATGTTGTCAGAATTCTGCCACGCCAATAAGCATAGCTGCAATAAACGATAGAGTCCATAATAAGACATACACCCTATAATCATGTTATCTAGAATTCTTACCACGCCACCCGGTATGGCTGCAAGAAAATCTAGATTTCATAACTAAGATAAGTATAGCTATATCAGGCTCTACGTCCTTGTCATGCTAGCAAATATGACTGCAATAAATTCTAAATTCCATAATAAAGTAGACTTTTACCTTTCTCACTGTCCTTATCAAGTATATTATCAGGTTATACCTTAATTCCAAAAAAATGTACATATAAATATAAATACAAACTCAAATTCAACAACTAACATCAGGATTCAAAATTCAACAATAATCCATCAAAAATCATAAAAATACAGACTCAAATTCAACCACTAACATCAAAATTCAAAATTCAAAATTCAACAATAATCCATCAAAAACCATATAAATACAGACTCAAATTTAACCACTAACATCAAGATTCAAAATTCAACAATAATCCATCAAAAATCATATAAATACAGACTCAAATTCAACCACTAACATCAAGATTCAAAATTCAACAATCTTCCATCAAAATCAATAAATACAAACTCAAATTCAACGATAATCCATCAAAATCAAATTCAACAACAGAAAGTAAAGATAAATCAAATCAAGGGAAGAGAGTTTTCAAATCGAAGTTAAAATAAGATTCTCAAGGGTCGTCCCAGGAATCTCTTAAGGAGGCCTAACTGTGATTGAGTACCTTCAAAAATATATCCTAATCCTACTGTAGGGTGTAGTGGTACTCTAGTTCGAATACCACTACACTTTTAGTCTCGACCTGCATGGGCCACCACTAAAAACGTGTCACGACCCGCACCCACTGTGAGGGTACAAGAACGTAACAACGCCCAGCCTACGCCGCAGTATCGGCGGTAGAACGATGTCCTAGGTCACAATATCTAACAATATAAAGCTAAGCAGTTTATACTCCCCGAATGGGGGTGACATAGCAGAATGTAAACTCAATCACATCTAAGTTAGAGCATAATGGAAGATAGATAAAACATGAAATCCAGAAGAGATACCGCAGATAGAAGTCTAAGTGTCTAAGATACACAAACCCAGAAATACATCTTCAAAGCTCAAATATAGTAATCCATAAATACAACTCAAGACAACTAAAAAAAAGCTATAAGCAAAACCCTAGCTATCTATACAACCTCTACTGTGTCTCCTCTAGGCTAGCAGGCAACCTCCAGGCTATCTGTAAAATTTATCAACAGGTCCAGTCAGGACAGGAGCGAGCACAATACATCTCAACAGTTCATAGCAGGTTAGAAAATATAAACTTGTAGTAGAGTAAGAAACATGATCTGAAAGAAATACAGTATGTAAACAGAGAGAGAACTGTAATAGAAATATCTACTATAAATAGAGAACTAATAGTGGCTAGTGATGTAGAGTACAGGATAGCACATGTGAACAGAACAGATTAGTACATGATCTACACTAAAGAGTTTTACATGATCTACACTACTATGGAATTGTTCACATGACTACTAGCACTCCCCCGTTTTCCCCAATCAATATACAAGGATCTAAGCAGGTTATGTTATTGTACAGAATATCACATGGGGCCCATGAAAGGGTGCACATGATAGTATACATGGGGCTCCGTGAACATGAGAGTACATAATTCACATGAGTGTACATGTATGGTGAAAGCACAGGAGTACATAATGAAAGTGAAACGTACATGACATAATGTACCCGATGCTCCCGAGGAGGATAACATCGCATGAAGAGATCCATATAGTACTACTCCGTGATAATGTCGTGACAGCATCAAGTAAAGTAATCTAAAGTAGGAATATAATTCTAAGCAGGATATAAAATAATCAGAGAATGTACTCGCCTGGTATCTGAGTGTCCGGATAAAATGTACTGTCCGAGGAGAGGTGTCTGGCTCCTAATCAGAACAGCACAAGTCACAATAAGTCTAAAAAGATAACAAGATGCAATTTAATGCATTCTAAATGAATCTAGGTCAATCTAGGCCAAAGTCAACTCTTGGTCAACCTTGGTCAACCAAGAAGTCAAACCTAAGTCAACTATGGTCAAACTAGGTCAAACAAGTCTAAATTAGGTCAAACTAGTCATTCTAGGTCTAACTAGACTACACAAGTCTAATCTAGGCTCACTAGGTCAAGCAGACACACATATAGGCTATAGGCTATATCATGCCTATAAGCCAAGCCATAAATCATATGACCACATGATATTTTCTATAACTAAAACAATACACAAATAGCCATACCATACAATCTAATATAGAACATACATATTAACATATAGGCTCCTATATGTATACCACACATACATGTTATATGTACCCATGTTAATATAGTATGGTAACACACATTAGAATATAGGTATACCTACAATATACATATATTATCTACATATACATTCCACATATATAAATACATGGAGAATAGGAAATGAGATGTGTATGTGTGTGTGTTAGGAAGACATGAGTGTGTGACATAAGGAAATGTGTGTGAGTGTGAGAGGATACATGAGAGTTGTGTGTGTGTGCTAGTGAGGACGTGTGTGGGAGAGCATGAGAGGTGAAAAGAATTCTGAAATCAGTGGCATATTAAAACAGTAAATATATAGGCTAAACAGTGAGTGTATACAATGTAAAACTGGAAAACCTAACACAGTGTGACATGCATAAAAATTAGTGAGGAAAACAGTGAGTGTTCCCATTGAAACCAAGTACATAATCTACAGGGCAGTCCTAAAACTAAATCCCAGATTTTTACATTGAAGAACCATTAAAATAAGTCCAAACAAATACCCAAAAATCTTAGTTCAGTCTTATTCAATACCCAGTTCTCAGTTTTTTTAGTCCCAAATCAAACATCCAGTTTTAAGCCCCAAACCAAAACCAATTAACCCCAAATTCGACACACACTTAGCAATCATGTAGGTGTACCAAATTGAGGTCCTAAACCATGCAATTAATCAGTATAAATAGGTAAATTGATGCTAGAAATTCGAATAAAAAATCTGGAACATACAGGAAATGAAAACTGATATTTAAGTTATCAGAATTTTGGGAAAAATGAGAAATGAGCATTGAAATTAAACTAATATGCAAAATCAGTGGTTGGTGAAGCAAGTACATATTGTGTACATGTCATACAATATATTTGTGTCTACCCAAGTGGACATAAACGTGTCCAACAGATTTTAAAACACAACAGTGTAACACAGGCCAATCCTCGTGCACGTGTTTACAGTGCTCGTGCACACGACACGACACGACACAGACCTCGTGGTCGTGTCCAAGTGTCGACTAGGTCTAGGGCTAGGGCTAGGACACACTGATACGTGTCTATGACACGTGTGCGTGCGATACGACACGCGTATCAGTGCACGAAATCGACAGCCGCCAACACAGTGTAATCCCGGTGCACGTGTTCGTGCGTGTCCGACACGACACGAGAGGGTCTGAGACTCGACACACGTGGTGACAGACAGTGCCCCTCACTGTGTGTCAAATCTCATGTGTCGACGTTTCGTGTCCGCGGCGCTATAGACCCCGAGTAGCAGGACAGCAACCTGCCCGTGCACGCGCGCGCGCGACAGCGTGTTCACGTGTCTGTGGTGACTCGACACGACACGAAAACTACACAAAGACACAAGAAACTCATAAGCGACATTAAAATCTAATTTTCTGTTCAAATAGATTCCTAAAAATCAATCGAAATGCCCATTTGGGCATTTTATCAAACACTTGCACCATGACATTGATACGTGTCCAAATAGGACACGAATCAGACTCAAAATCTAGGGTTCCCTATTCCTACAGTTAGGTTAGGCCTAGAGCTCCCTATATATGCAATGAAATCAGAATTCTATGGTGTAGAATGAAAGTTACCTATATGTATCAAAATCCTCAAAAAGCTCTAAAGAGAGGTGTTCCTCTTGATAGCCCACTTCTCCAATTTGCTCCCAAGCTAAAATTACTCATTACCAACAGCAAGTAGAGTAAAATTAGAACCTATTACAATTGGTTTGGGTGAAAAAGGAATGGAAATGGATTTTATAGGATTTAATGAAGATGGAGACTTACCTCTTTCTAAAACTTACCAAAATATTTCTAAGGAGGCTAGCCCTAACTTTGAGGAACATTAAATAGAGGGGGGGATCATGTGGCCGGCCATGGGCTGTTAGAATAGGGCTAGGGTTCCATGGTGTGGGCCTATGGGCTTCTAAGGCTTAAGTCATTAATCATGACTTATGAAGTCACAAGCCATTCTAGCCTAATCAATTCCTAATCCCTCCAAATAAGTTCTAATGAGTTAATCATCACTAACTTAGGTCAAGTTAAGGTTACTTAACCTAACCAAGTAGTCATGACCTAGGTTAGTCTCTAGGTTAGTCTCCTAGTCAACACTAGTCAAAGTCAACTATAGGACCAAAATCAATTATACTAAAAATCACTAAAAATCACATTAATTCTAATAAATCTAAATAATACTAACTATCACTAACAAAGATTAGCTAAGACTAGTTATGACTAATCTAGGTTAGGTCCAAACCAAGTTAGGCTAATCACAAAACATGGCAATCAATTAAATAATATTAAAATCACACCATTCTTAATAATACATTAAATTCCAAATAATATATATTAAATTAAATTAAAATTCAAAATGACAAAAGTAATCTCGAACTGGAAATGATAAATGAAACACCCTAATCACATGGCTAGGCTCTAGGTTAAGCTGTCTCTAGTGTTACACCATCAAAATACCAAAATCATAAGTCATGATTTAAAATAGTTTTAAAATAATTTTAAAAATTACTCAAAATTATATCATTATTAAAAGATTAAAATTACAAAATTTCAAAATTACCCTCATTTGGAAAACTGGGTGTTACAGGTGAACTGGTCTGCATAAAGTCCCATTAAATAGAACCGCAAAAGCCCCTTGTAAACTGGACCGCATGAAGTCCCACTGAACAGAGCCGCATGAGCTCCTGATGAACTGAGTCGCATGAAGTCCTATCGAACAGAATCGCGTAAGCCTCTTTATAAACTGGGCCGCATGAAGTCCCATTGAACAGAACCGCATAAGCCCCTTGTAAACTGGGCCGTATGAAGTCCTATGGGGACAGAACAGCATGAGGACCCATCAGAACAGGGCCGCATGAACTCCGTTAAAACTGAGCCGCATAAAGCTCCATCAAATCAGAGCTGCATGAGCTCCTTTAAATGATCCGCATAAAGAGCTTTGGAATTGGTGGATCGTGCCAACTGTAAAGATTTTTCTCGTCTCTCTAGGAGCACGTCATTATGTCAAAGTCATAATTTTACCTTTATGTTAGAGCTATCAATCCTTTGTGTCAGAGCTGCCGTACTGTGTCAGAGCATTTAATGAGCCAGCTGCACAGAGAAATGATGGCCAGCTGTAGAGTCATATTTTGAACTGCATAGGGCCACGTGGCTTTTTTCGAGCCGTATGGAGCTATCGGGGCCTTTCGAGCCGCATGAAGCTCTAAGCTTTTGAGCCGTATAATGCTCTAAGGGACTTTTGAGCCGCATAAGACTCTCTCTGTTTTGAGCCGTATGGACTTTTCTGTTCTTTTTCATGCTTCTACAAGACCCCTTCAAAGTTTTCAATTTGTAAAATTGGAATACTTTGAATAAGAATCATGGCTATGTCCGCATAAGCTCTTCTTACCGTATAGACTCCTCTGGCCGCATGAACTGTTCTGGCCGCATGGACTGCGCTGGCCGCATGGATGTTCTGGCCGCATAAGATGTTCTGGCCGCATAGGATGTTCTGGCCGCATGGACTGTTCTGGCCGCATGGACTGCTCTTCATGCCACGTAGGCGTCTCATTAATTACCTTTGATTTGTTTTGATTTAAAGCCGTCTTTTGGGATAGGATCCCAAGAGTTAGCTTTAAATATTCAGATTTGTTCTTAATGATTATGAGTAATCTTTTGCATGCAGGGGATAGAAATCCAAGAGTTGATCTCCTCTCCTAGGCAGCATATGAATCGAAGCATCCATCGGTCTACGAGCCCCCCTGTCTACCTATAAATACGAGTGCTTTTGGAAGAGAGAGACTCTTTACTTTTTTTTTCTCTTCAACTTTTCCTTGCCCTTAGTCGCCATCTTCTCTTCCTTCTCCGATCATCAATGGCTCCTAAAGTTTCCTCTAGCGCTGCGGCAAAGGGTAAAGGAGCGGCTTCTTCATCGACTGAGGCGCCCACAGTTTATCCTGACGTCCACCCCGCCATTGATGGTAAGGATATTGGGAGAAATTGTATGAACTCAAAACCCTAACCATCATGGCTACGTCGCATATTTTATGCGCGGGCCTTCTTCGTCTTCATTGAACTGTTCAAGTTCATTATGACAAATCTGCATACTGTTCTGCATGTGCCGCATGTACATCTCATGTCCGAGCCGCATAAGCACTTCACAAACTGGGCCGCATGAAGACCCATCGAACTGTGCCGCATGAGGCCCCACAAATCAGAGTCGCATAAGCTCACTTGAACTGGCCGCATGAGCACACGCTAAGCATAGCCCCATAAGCTCACTTGAACTGGCCGCATGAAATCCTAATAAATAGATCCGCATAAGCTCATCTGAACTCGGCCGTATGAGACCCTGCTAAATAGAACCACATAAACTCATATGAACTCGGCCGCATGAGACCCCGCTAAACAGAGCCGCATGAGCTCTTGATGAACTGGACCGCATGAAGTCCCTTGAACAAAACCGCATATGAACCCATCAAAGCAGAGCCACATGATCTTCGTTAAAATACGAGCCGCATAAGGACCCACCAAAACAGAGCCGCATGAACTCCGTTAAAACAGAGCCGCATAAGGACCCGTCCAAACAGAGCCGCATGAACTCCGTTAAAACTGAGCCGCATAAGGACCCGTCCAAACAGAGCCGCATGAACTCTGTTAAAACTTAGCCGCATAAGGACTCATCCAAATAGAGCCGCATGAACTCTTTTAAATATTTTCTGCCCATCTCCTGACTTTGTTTCTTTTGTCCTCTTTTTTTCAGTGAATTTGCCAGTTAATGCTGCGGGAGAACCTTTGGTGGGTCGCGCCCAATCTGCTGTAGGCTATAGGTACGACCATATAGTCAAGTATGTGGTGAACCAGCTTCCAAAAGACGAACCTTTGGAGAGGCTGGAAGACATTAAAAAGCAGTCCTTCTACTTTATCTCGGGGATAATGAACTCAGGGCTGCTGGGGGGCAAACACTTGAAGCCTGCATTCCTCTTCGGAGACGCCCTGACTGTGAAGAACTCCCAAGTTCTGGACATATCTGAGAGCTGGAGTTTTACCTCTGACGGGATGGCGATCCATATTCCTCTGATAGAGCATCACTTCCCACTGTCATGGTTTAACATGCTGCCGATAGATAGAAAGATGGAGGATTCCTTGACCCCGACCCGGAACGAGATAATTGTGGGCGAAATTCACTACAACAATAACCTGTGGTCAGTGTACGCAGGCATGGTACTAGTCAGCCGCTATGTGATGGGGTTGGCCCCGGGCAGTTTCTTGAATGTGAAGGGTCCCAACTTCAAGTTCTCTTACGCTGACACTTTCCTGAGCCAGCTTGCTTGGAAGGGGTCCTATCCCGTTGGCCGGTTGTCACTACCGAGTTGGGTACACCCCCTCCCTTCGTGGACCAACCTGTCTACATGGATCGTACAGAAATACGAGACTCTCCTGCGCGAGATTGGACTCTACCATGCTATTCGGGGCACCAGCTACGGCTTGCCCATAAACAAGAAATTGTTTATGGCTCTGCTGGAGATGTACAACTGCTGTACGGGGACCTTCTTTACATCCGTAGGGGAGATGGGGCTTGCTCTGCACGAGATGCATGACATCTCTAAGCAGCCTTGGGGAGAAGAAGTCTTTGAGGTGTATACCCGACGAACGAAGAGTTCGAGGATTTGGAAGAGAGGTTCCCGGGCTTTGTTGCCGTCTACCGAGAATTATTGTATCATCACAGCACGTGCCAGCAGCTGTCGAAGAAAAAAAATGACAGCTCGGAAGGGAACCTTCCGCATACAAAGGCCTGGCTCACTTATCTTTTTAAGCTTGGTGCCTCAGGCCGGGTTGCTCCCCGAAGTCCTTGCACTCGGAAGAAGGTGCAGGACCAAGTATCGACCGCCAAGAGGACAAAAACCACCGATGACAGGTTCGGGAGTCAATCTGACTCTTTTGCCTATTTTTATCAAGACACTCAACCGTTGTCCGAGAAGGCCCTTCTGGCGAGATTCCTGATGGTATGGCTATAAAATTGCGTAGTGACAGGAGGGGCTGGTTCTATTGAGAGGATCAGCCGCAACTTTATCCTCCCTGCTGTAAAGTTGATCTTTGGGGTCAGACTAGCTCTTCTCCGGGCCATGGTGTGTAGTATACACCGTGGCCTTCGCGCTTTCTCGTCCAAGGTCATCGCCCGTGACCCGACGAAGGACATTGAACGCATTGAGCTACCCTATCATTATCTGATAGGGTAGCTGCTAATGCATTGCCGGTCTTTAATGAGGCCTGGCCCTGAAGATGGTGTATCTGCCGAGGATGCTTTCATCTTCCAGTATTGCCGCCTGCGTTGGGATTGCGAGACTATACGTGCCTGTCGGATGGCACTGGCGAGAGTTGATAGATACATTTTTTTCGTGTCTGTTCCTCGATTTACTGCTGAGGAAGTGAGGACAGTACATCTTGATGGTATTGGGCCTACCCACTTCTTATCCGGCAAGATGCTCCTTTGGCTACACAACATTCGTCCTTCCCACCTGGTATACTGTAACCGCAACACTGTCTACTTGGAGCCTTACTTGCCCAGTAGGTTTGCCCGACAGTTTGGGTATAGCCAGCTATTTTTGGACAGTCCCCGCTCTTGCCCGAGTTTTGAAGCTAGCGTCCTTGATGGTATCAGAGCCTGGCACTATTACAATACGGTTCACACCCGTACCAGCTTCTCAGTTTCTGATGCTGGGGAATTCGGAGAGATCTTTTATTTGGTGGCTCTATACCATGTCATGGCGAACAAGCCTCCTGTTGGTTTTGACCCGAGTACCAGCTTCATTGTTGGTACTGTCTTGGAGAAGAAGCCCAAGGGGTCTAAGGCGAGAAAGAAGAGGGAGAACACAGTTGCTACATCGGACTCGGAGTCTGCCAACGCGGACGAAGAGGATGACGAGCATGACCCCGACAACTCTCTTCCTTTCGCAGAAAATGTGGTAGCAGATCTGCCACCTGTCGTACCTGGTTCTTCGCACAAGCAAAGCAGGTGTGAGCCCACCATTGGCGGCAGAACTTACTCCGTGAAATGGGCTGCGTTTAAGCCTTGCGGGCTGCTTATCAAGGAGAGAGGCGAGGATGACGCCGTCTTGGAGGTGAATTAAATTACAACCATCTTCTTCTTTAGCTCTTCTTTTTCCTGAACTATGACCTAATCATTTTTCTTTGCTCTGTAGGCGTCAGGAGAAGGGGACTTTCCAGAGTCAGATGCTGCCTCTGAAGTCGACCCGGCTCTAACTACTCTAGTTAGAGATATGAGTGCCGGGATTTTTGCTACCGGGATTCTTCCAGTGACGGATGAGGTTCCTTCAGTTGTTGATGTCCCAACCCAGGGTGACGTGGGCTCTACTGAACCTGTCCCTGAGACTGCTGAGCTTCAGCTGAGTGACGCTGATCCAGTCATATCTCCTTTCGGGGAGGCTGGGGCAGCAGAACCATCTGTATTCGGCTCGGACGTTGCTGGTGAAGAGACTACGGCGGCTGTGAACGAACCTCAATCTTAGCAACTCCCCCTGGTAAGATAAGCCAAGTCTTGACTAGTGAGGAGGTTTATTTGCTCTATCATCACATCCTTCGGGTTAAGCTGATTGATGGTTGCTCTGGACATACAGGTCCTGCTCCTTTACTGCCAACGACGGACATTATCAGGGAAGAGTTGGCCAGAGGGGATCTGGTGGAAGAGAGTGTGCCTTCTCCCCCTCCAGCTTACATTGAGGGGCCTCCTGCTGAATCGAGTTCGGGAGAGCAGGCGACGGAACGGCCGAGGCATTGTAAAATAGTCCCTGCACCCTCCTCTGTTCATGTGGCTCCGGAGGTTAACCTTTCCGCCTTGCTGAGTCTGTAGATCCTCCGGGCTGCGGAGGAGGAATTGGCCGCTATTCAAGCATCCTTTTGCTCAGAGTTTGTTTCCCTTATGGCAGGGACAACAAGTTCCGATGCATCTTCTTCGACCCTGTCAGCTACCCTTCCTTTGACGTCGTCTTCTTCGGAAGTTCTGGATGAATCGTCAAAGGATGTAGTTGATAGTTTTTATCATCACCTGAGGCGAGGAGTTGAGGCTGCGGTAGAGAGGGGGACCTCTTTTGCCTTGGCCCGTCAATGCGCCCGGGGCCAGATTAAAATCCTTAGAACCCTCCCCGGTGGGGCAAGGATGGTTGAGCTACTGGAGCCCAAATTGCTAGAGACGGATCATCTTGTGGCCCAGTTTCAAGTACTACGGCAAGTCGACCTGTCTTCGACGGTAGATCAGGAGCGTGCCTTCCTCATAACTGTTATGGAGAAGGTAAGGGCCACACGATATGCATCCAAGCCGTTTATAATGAAGGACCTCCACGATCTGTCTCTACATTATGATCAGCTGAGCCGCCGGGGAGAGGATTACATTACTCGGGAGGCAGCAGCCTCTCACGAGATAATCGACACAAAGGAGCAGATCCTCGAGCTCTAGAGGAAATTAGCCTTCTTAGAATATGAGTTTGAGGCCTCCCGTACGGGCAAGGAGGTAATTGTTCAGGAGGCCGACAAAGTCACCCGTGCTTCTGCTGACTTAGAGCGTGCTCTGAAGAAGCTTGAAGATGGCTGGCAGGCTCATGCACATCTGGAGGATGCGGAGCGGTTGACTGAGGAGGCCGAGCGCCGAGACAAGCAGCGGTTTGAGCGGTCGACGGCCGTACTGAGGGACCGTCTCAGAGAGTTATGTATCGCCGAACCATAGTCGGCCTTTTCTTTTTATTTTTTCTCTTTATGTTTCTTCATCTTTTTTGGCAGGAATGTGGTCCCAAAGAATGTAGTACTTTTGATTTGATTTGAATAAGTGACTTTGCTTGCATCATCCTTTATTTGTCGTGCTTGTACTACATTTATGTGCTTGCCCCACTGGGGGCTTTTCTGTGGACCTATTACCCTTGGCATTCCTTGGTTTTAGGTACGAATAATAAGTTTGATAGGGATACCTAGAACAACTCCGCGGTAAGGTGGATATGGAAGTTCTTGGTATCGAGCGAAAGAATACCTTGGAACAGCTGGGTTCCAGAGGCATGAGATTGTGAGAAAAGAGGCACGTGTACTAGAAAACTTAGTACAACATTTGTGGTTAACTGCGGACATTTGTGGTCAACTGTGGACGTTTGTGGTCAACTGTGGACATTTGTGGGCCTATTATCCTTGGCGTACCCTGGTTTTGGGTATGGATAATAAGTCGAGAGAAAACCAACATACTTACTCAGAGGTAATGAGGACGTGGTAAATATGAGGGTTTCTTCAATAGAGTCTTCCTACTCAGAGGTAATGAGGACGTGGCAGGAGTGGACACCATGAAGGGTACATAGAATAAGTCATAGGTAATATGGACGTGGAAGTTCTATGTGAGGGGCGGTTTGTTTTTGATGGAAGTGAAACAACTCAGAGGTGACATCGACGTGGTTGTTTCGGGAAATTTGTGGATCTGTTACCCTTTTTTATGCACTGAAAGTGCGGGTAATAAATCATGAGGAAGATGCTCTTTTAGGAAGGAAGTTCAGAGGTATGATCATACATGACTTACTACCCAGAAGAGGCGATATGGATTCATTTGGGATGACCAAAGTGTAAGTTCAGCAGTACCTGGTGGCACATAACTTAACAGTCTGGTTGATTCAGAGGATGTCATTTATACATAATACTTCTTTGAGAACTTGCCATTGATGGGCAACATGAGCAAGTATCCATTTTGTTTTACGAGGCGGTAAGCACCATTGAAAAATACAGCCTCGATGACAAATGGGCCTTCCCACTTTGACTGGAATTTGCTGACAGTTTTGTGAGTCATAACCATCGGTCTCCGAACTGCCAGAACGAGATCACCCACTTGGAATGTTCTGAGTTTAACCTTCTTGTTGAAGGCTCGAAGATTCAGGCTTGATACAGCTCGATTCGTTGTTGAGCTAACAGGCGTTTCTCATCTAAGGCCTCCAACTCATGTAGCCGGCGACGGTAATTATCATCCGTCGTCAATCGGTAGGTGAGGGCGATGCGAAGCGAGGGGATTTGAGTCTCTAGTGGGAGAACTGCCTCACTCCCATACACCAAAAAGAATAGTGTGTTCCCGGTGGCCGTTCGGACTGTAGTACGGTACGCCCATAAGCATTCACCAAGCTTTTCATTCTAGTCGCATTTGTTGGAAGACACGAACTTCTTGAGCAGCTTAATTATGGTTTTGTTGAATGCTTCTGCCAACCCATTCGCCGCCAGATTGTACGGTATTGAAGCAACATTCTGGAATCGGTGTTTATCGTAAAACCGATAGAAGGCATGGCTTACGAATTGCGGACCGTTGTCGTGGATGATCCTTCGGGGCAATCCAAAGTGATGGATGACATGATGCTTGAGGAAGCTGATCACATTTGACATCTTCACTTCTGCAAGTGGAATAGCTTTCACCCATTTGGAGAAGTAATCTGTAATTGCCAATATGAAGCGGTGTCCTCTGGACGAAGGTGGAGTGATTGGACCAATGATATCCATTCCACATGCCTCAAATGGCCATGATACCACCGTTGGATGTAGGAATTCAGATGGTTGGTGTATGAAATCTGCGTGGACCCGACAAGCTTTGCACTTTCTTGCGTAGTCTATTGCATATGCCACTATCGTAGGCCAGTAGTAGCCCATCCGACGAAGGCGATCTTGCAATTTTGGGCCAGGCGGATGGGCCCCACAGATGCCGTTATGTGCTTCACGTACAGCTTCTTTGGCTTCTGTATTGGACAGGCATCGAAGCCGTAACCCATCGTATGACCGTCGATACAGCATCTTTGTTTCTGTATCGTAGAAGAATCTGAGAGAACGTCTTCTGATAGAGGTGGCTTCTTTCGGGTTCTCCAGCAAGATGCCATAGACTACAAAGTCGATAAATGGGAGCCTCCAATCTGGTGTCTCGTCGACCATCAGGGCAGAATAGCTCTCAACAAATTGGACGGTGTTCTTGGGATAGACCAACTCATGGCCTATCACGTCCACCAAGTGGTGAGTATATTTTGGGACCGCCAGGGAAGCGGCCAGTCCTGCTAAGGCATCGGCTTCAATGTTCCGGAGTCTCGAAACATATTCTATGAAGAACCCTTTCAGAGATGTAATGATGGCAATCGCTACCTGATGATAGGGGATCATGTCTTCATGACTAACTTCATATGAACCCCGGATCTGATTGACGATTAACTGTGAATCGCCATATGCCTCTAGGTACTCTACCTCCAGTTCTTTTGTAAGTCGGAGGCCGATAACCAAGGCATTGTACTCGGCCATGTTGTTCGAGCAGGGTTCTGTAAGGGAATATGCCCGGTTGATCACCAAGCCAGAAGGAGAAATCAGTACCACTCTGATCCCAACGACAATGTTGCCCTTGGGCCCGGTTCTTCAAGCACCGTCGAAGAACATTCGCCAGACGGAATCATCGGAAGCCATGTTTGAATTGGCGACCTCGTCTGGAATCTCTTTGTATATTCTGGTTGACTCCGAACTTGGATGGGCTGCTAAAAAGTCTGCCAGAGCTTGACCTTTAACAGCCTTTTGCGGAACGAAGATCATGTTGTAGGGAGATAATAATATCGCCCAGGTAGCAAGGCGAGAGCTGTGTGCACCCGACTTGGTCATGAGGACCCTGAGGGGGTTAACTCTTGATATGACATGGATGGTTTGTCCTGTAACATTGTGTCGCATCTTCTGGATAGCAAACACCAGAGCAAGACATTCTTTCTCCACGGTGGTGTATCTATGCTCAGGCCCAATCATCATTCGGCTAAGGTAATAGATAGCTTGTTCATGCCCCGCATCATTGTTCTGTACTAGTAGAGCACCGAGGGAATGTTCCATCGCTCGGACGTAAAGCAAGAACGGCTTTCCAACAACCGGGGCCACCAGAACTGGAGGATTTGACAGATATTCTTTGATGTTGTCGAAAGTGCGTTGGCACTCTTCATCCCATACGAATGAGACGCCCTTCTTCATGAGGTGGGTGAATGGTTAACATCGCCCAGAGAAGTTAGAGATGAACCTCCTGATGTAAGCTAGCCTCCCTTGAAGGCCTCGGAGTTCACGGAGATTTCTTGGGGGACCCATCTCCATGATTGCCTTCGTCTACTCCGGATCTATATGAATTCCCTGGGCAGTAATGATAAAACCCAAGAATTTTCTACTAGATACGCCCAAGAAGGACTTGGTAGGAAAGTTGTGCGCTCGCATCAGGTCGAATCCGTCCTCAGATCCTGCAGATGGTCTCCCTTAGAGCGGCTTTTGACAGCGATGTCATCAACATAACACTCCATGGTCTTGCGTAGGTGATCTCTGAAGATGACACTCATGGCTCTTTGATATGTGGCGTCGGCATTCTTTAAACCGAAGGGCATGACTGTATAACAGTACACACCAATCGATGTTCGGAATGATGTATGCTTTTTGTCGTTAGGAAACATCTTGATTTGGTTGTATCCTGAGAAGCCATCCATGAATGACATGCGCTCAAAGCCACATGTGTTGTCGATCATGATGTCCGTGATTGAAAGAGGAAACTCATCTTTAGGACATGCTTCGTTTAGATTTCGGAAGTCGATACAAATTCGAATCTTCACATTCTTCTTGAGGACTGGTACTATGTTGGCGACCCAGTCTGGATGTTGCTCTTCTCGGATGAAGCCGCTGGCTATCAGTTTGTTGACCTCAACTTCGATAGAGTTCATGATGTCCGGGCAAAAACGTCTTTGCTGTTGCTTGACCGATTTTGCGTCCGGATGAATGTTGAGTCTATGAAGTGCAACCTCGGGGTTTAGCCCTGGCATGTCTTCATAGCTCCAGGCAAACACATCAATGTACTCTCTGACGAGTTGCAAAAGCGTCTCCCGCTCTTCGTCTGTTAGGCTTTTGCTGACGAAGATTGGCTTTGGGGAGGACTCATCGCCGAGGTCGACTTGCATAACCTCATCTTCAGTAGGAGGTTCACGAAGTTTGAAGCGTTTCTCCCACTGTGCATCTAGTTGCTGGACCCAAGGTTCTAACTCGAGAAGTTTGGGTACATCTTCATCTTCTTCGTAGGCATCAGCAAATGCCATATTAACAGACAGAGCTTGCCTGAATACGTCCCCGATGCTGACATCCGAATCAGAAGTTGGTGATCCGGTGAGTGTGAATGCCGGTCACATTCCTCATTTGAGCTTTCAGGGGTCGTTGTAGGTGTAACATAACCTAGCCCACATCTGGTCTTGTTGTAATAATCTCGTGGTTTCCCAGCCGGGACTGGCAACTGCAAGGGTAACCGTCGAACAGTACCGTAATTTAAGCCTGGCATAGTCTCCAGATCATATCCCTGTTTTTGCATGAGGTACTTGGATCGGGAGCTATACAGATAAAAGGGCAGTCTTCCGGTGTCGGGTTCGAGATCAACTTTTTCTATCCTGAAGGGCTGTGGCTCATTCTTCCGGCCGAAGATGATTGGATGATCCTCTACCTCGACTATGAAGCAAGCTTCTTCCACGGGAGTAAGTTGGTTTACGGTGTAGACATTTGTCACCTGTGTGTGTAGGTGGGTGCCTATACCGTGTTCTATAGCATACATTTTACAAAGCTTATTAAGCTCAATGTAGTTCAAAGATAACCCTTTATTGATGAAGTAAGGTATCTTTTCCGGTGGAATTATATCATCTGCAGACGGAACATCAGTGTGAGCAGCCACATACTTGGCCAGCTCTAACTCTTCTTCGGCTACCCCTTTTGTCAATGAAGACTGGAAGGACGACCTGGGCAGCTTAATCATCAGGGGCTCCACTGGCGGTGCTGAACGTGGAGTTGTTGGTGCAATAGCGACCCCCAGCTTAGTGTTTGGTACGAGACGGGGAGTTGTTGGCTCACTTGCAGTCCCCGGCTTCGTGCTCGGCTGTCGACTCATCTTGGGAAGACGAATCGTCATTGGCTTGACAGAAGGATTGGACTCTTCTGTTTGTTGTTGACCAGCTCTAGGCAACCTGATTGTCAACGGCTCCGTAGTGGGTCTTGACGCTTGGCTAGACCTTGGCAGTTGGATTATCATCTGCTCCTTTTGTGCAGTGAGCACCGAGAGACTCGTTGTTTCTCTACGCAGAGTGGCTGTGAGAGGTGCCGTCTTTCCTGGTTTACGGGGTTGGAGATGGATTCTCAGGGGTTCCTCCGGCCCCGCAATTGCCTATGTCTGCTCTTGAGCATCCTCCTTGATCAGGTGCCTCTTCGAGTTCTCGTACAAGCAGGAATCCGAATAGCAGGATTCGACCCCCTTGAAGGGATCGATGTCAGCAAATTCTGTTTTGACAAAGCCGTGCTTGTCGACATACTTGAAGCACTTGTGCAATATAGAGGACACGATTATGTAATCGGGTATCCACGGATGCCCCAGGAGAATGTTGTAGGAGGTGTCTGCGTCGATGACATAGCAGGTTACTTTCGACTGAAGGTCGTCGATTTGGCACTTCAGGTGAATCTTTCCGATGGGATAGCTTCTCCCGGAATTGAAGCCGCTGATGGCGGTGCTTGTAGGAGTCAGTCGATGCATAGGGATGCGCAGATGGTGAAGCAAGCTCTTCAGAATAATGCTTATCGAAGAGCCGGGATCAATGTGCATCCGATCCACCTTGACGTCGTCGACGTATCCAGTATAATACAAAGGGCGATCGTGCAATTTGGTCTTGATAAGCATGTCCTGCGGAGTGAACACGATATTGGGCATTGCACCGGTACAAGTACTGTCTCGGGCATCAGCTGGCAAGCTCTACCCTGTGAGCTTGACTTGAGCCAGATAAGCATCAGTATTTTGAAGTACGTCACTCAGGGCGACGCGAACATCCTTGGAGAGCCTCAAGAGCTCGTATAATGACAACTTGGCCGGTGTGTTGGCCAATTGCGCCAAGATGTCAAAGTTGAAGGGCCTCTCCAGCCCATGAGGCGCCTTTTTTCGAGTGGCTTGTCAAAGCGAGTCTCCTTCGTTCTAGGCTTGTCGGTCGTCGGAGGCTGAGAAGGTCCTGGAGCATCAGCAGCCGCCGGCTGATGATCTTCAGCCGAGTTACCCGGTGGAGGTTGAGTTTGTGCACCGGATCGGGTAACAACAGCCGTAGCTTCTTCGACATCTGCCAAGATTGTGCGGCAGGACTTGACTTTCCCATCCTTCTTCTTGCTAGTAGAGGGTGATGCTGGCTGGGTTACTTCAGATACTAAGTCCTGGTGGACCCACATGACCTCCCCTCGTGATGTGGTGAGAGGTACCAGCCCAGCAGCCTGGTTTCGGGGAGGTGGAAGATTAGCGACCTCTATTTTTGCCCGGGGGATGGGTACTACGCCGTATTGGGTCCTCGTCGGAGGGAAGCTGCCGAATTGGACCGACACCATGTTGGCTGTAACGCCCCAGTCCCAAAATACTTAGGACCAAGTACGTAGACATGCCAGCTGCATATATACAAGGAATACTCCAATATGTGGAATCCTAGTATATATACATAAGCTGTAATAAAATAATCGCAGGCCAGAACATCAATAAACTATATCTCATCCACAGAAAATACAGAAGATAAAAGGGATCCAAATAAAATAAATGAGTGAGTCAAAAGATAGTCGGGTGGACATGCCCACACCAAACAGCTATAAAAATAATCTCAAATAGCGTAGATGTCCACTATTAGTCTCAAAGAACAACATGAATCTAGATATCAGCGGGAGACGCCTCGTAATCAAGGTAGGAAGGATCCAATGCCGAGCCATACTCCTGCGGGAAATCGTCTATACCTGGATAGATCACCAGGTCCTCAGAGGGACGTAACAAGATATAGGAAGAACATGCCATATGAACTGAATATAAATGTACCATAAAATAAAGATAAAGTAAAAGTATCCAAACCATAACATGGCTCAATATTCCATCATCGAAACAGTAGGATACCCCTACAACCAAACAAGGACAAGGAGTAACATACTATTCCGCGATGTGATATTTTTCCATGCCATGATTGGAACATGAAATTTGCTAAGGTCTCCTAACCTTTCTAGTAGGCAATTTAGAAGACATATCGATGTATGGGCAGGTGAAGGCTGACTCCCCTAAGATAAGGTAATAACTCACAACACACACACGTCAAGTACCAATACTATCAGCCGGCATAACTAGAGGCTAGCGGCCCACGTGACCCATCAGTCCACATAGCTCGAGGCTTGTGACCCTCGCGACTCGACCACTGTAGTACGCAGTTAGTACAATTGTTGGATTTAGGGTAGCCCATACATTTAACTGTCTTCTCCCTCCCAAGGTCACTAACAGAAGGTAGTTCGCTAAGACTAGGTCCATATGCAAAAACAAGAAGGAAAAATAACTGAAAAAAATAAAGTGAACTAAAAATAGCAAGTAATGGATCCAACTAAGAACAGATAATAAATATGCAGTAAATAAATAAATAAAGGTTCATATAATTATAATAGTAAATAAGGTAAGGTATATTGCCTGAGGGTGGTGCGAGAAGCAGCAAAATCCAACCATCAGAATCGTCAACACGTAAGTCAAAATCCACAAGAAGCCCCGGATGCTGAAACAAACATTACGAATGAGTTTGGAATAAAAGATATGCCTAGAAAACGCCTGTCTAAAAGCCAAATTCTGGAACAGGGACAAAATCATAATTTTGGGTCAAAACGATGTCCGCCGTTGGACCCGTATTGCACCGAAATGTGTGCCAGTACCTACGGTCTCTAAAGTCGTCAAACTACATGTCTACGGATCTGGTTTGAGGAGACGAACTCAACGGTATGTCCAATTTTGGATTCCGATGAGCCGTGCACAAATTCGCCCGTTAGAGCGGGTCCTAGACCCACCAATTTTGGCATTCCGATCAACCTTCTCAGAATCGGACCAAACTTGGCATACAGGACCAAAAAATTGATACGGTCCTGATGGCGCAAGTTTTGCGTCGACCGACGAAAGTGCATAAAGTTATGGTCAAGTTTGCAAAATGTCGATACGGGGGTATCTCGATGGATACGCACTGATTTCGTCGCGCACACACAACGAAATCGAGTCCCGTCAGTTCCGACACTTCGGTAACATCCATATGCACCTTTCAATGTGTATAGTGCACGACCACGTCGCCCGGTTTGTCGGGGAGTATGCCATTTCGGAAATTTTTTTCTAAAATTTTAATATTTTGAAAATAATATTTTTGTCAAATTCAATCATGAATTACTTGCTGTATAATGATCGAAAATCCGATCTAAAAGATGTGTTTCATTCTTGGTTATATTGTTAATGACTGTCTTTAATTGGTTTGTTGAAACTGTCAGTATTTGGGTCCAAATTCGGCTTCCAAGTCGTGGGTTGGGACTCCTCTAAAACTGTTCTATTCCGACAGTTTTTCGGGAACTTTGGTTCGAGTTCCCGAGAAATACATAGGGTTTAGCTCGATTCTAAAAGAAGGGGTTTGTTGGGGGTAGGGTTATCATCATACTTAACCATGCGGTTCGTGAAACGACGAAGTAACGACGGAGAAATCACGTCGTGAAGTGGGGTGGGAGGCTGAACTGCTGCTGTTGCTCGGGATACGGTGGCCGCTCGACCACTGCTTTACGGCGGCTTAGGCCGGGGTCTGTCGGCGGTAGCGGCGCCGGGGCATTCGCCTGGGTAGGAGGTTATCAAGGATTTCGGGGTCGAGGCCGTGGCGAAGAGTTGTTAGGGTTTGGGGGTTCGCGTATGTCTGCTATTATGTATAAGTATAACGGAGATACTTATAACTCGCTGGCCAAGCGGTTTGGGTATAACTCTGTGGGCCGAACTCAGCTATTGTTCCCTTCGGGGAACAGTGGGCTGAGTTGGTATCTTTTTTTTTCTTTTTTTTTTTGTAAATACATATGTATATATACATATATCTATAGCATTTAATAATTATATGACCAAATAACATATACAAAAATCCTAATAATTTAACTAAACCATATAAAATATTTTAAAGAAATTATTTGGCAAGTAGGTAACCATAGAAAAATATTTGCACAGGCTTTTGATTTAAATAATAGAAACTTTCTATATCTAGCTATTTACTAAATAATTTGATTAGTGCAACATATCATAAAATATTTAGAATAAAATCTAAAATTTCTAAAAAATTTAGTAATCACTTGAAAATGTATTTTTGAGTGAGATTGTGTAACAAATACTAAGAGTAGCATTTGTGTTGCTAATTTACTATATATAAAAAAATTACACAATTAAATACCAAACTTGTTATAAAAATATAAAATAATTCAACACCACATAAATATCCAATTATAAAAAAAATATAAAATAATTCTCCAAAATTTTGGGGGATTACATCCTACCCAACTTATAAAAATTTTGTCCTCGAAATTAAAAAATAGTCTTAATAACAAGAATATCAATATTAAAGTAGGAAGAGGAGAGTAAGTACGCTGAACAGTAACTTAGTAGCTATAGGGGAAATCAATGGCGTTATATCCTATAAGATAGGGTATTCATAGTCTTGCGCAAATCATGGATATCCAGCCGTTTAGGAGAAAAGGGGGTCGCAGTTGCATGGTTAAAATCAAATGGGAAAAATGGATATCTAAGGTTTGTTTTCAGGAATTGTATCATTTACGGGGTATAGTTAAAATGGAGCACAAGATCGTGTCTTTGTGTGGGGCTGGTGAGCCATGTGCGTAGAGTGGCTCGTCTAGTTAATGAGGGTGAAGTTTGTTGGAAGAAAATGGCTAATGTTGTTCTTCAATCATCAAAGTCACGGTATGACATCAAATGGTACTTAATATAATTTGACGTCATAAACCATCTGATTTATCAACCAAAAGTGGAGAAATTGTGTCAAGTTCAAAGAAGCGTACAAAGAGATTGAATGATTATCTCTAGCATACTCAGATTATTGACGGTGTCACAGATCATGCAAGATAATCTGCTTATGGTTGCTATGGTAATAAGCCTGCTTGATTATGAGTATACAGTTTTCTAATGGTACCGATGATTGTTCATGCTTTTGGGTTGAGAATTAGTAATCACCACAAAGTGAAGCATTATGTTATGCCTATAGACTATTTAGTAAAGGTGTGGTTTTGGTGACATGTCATGACTAATAACACAATGGTACAACTAGGGTAATACCTGCTAGATTCTCAATCTCAGGATGGGTGTCTATCGCCTCCATGGTGGATGCCTGCCCATGCCTTTGTCCATTTGTCTCGTATCCATCCTGTCCAACTTGTATAGGTTGGTCAGCTAAGTGTGATCCTCTAGGATAACCTCCATATGATGGTTGATTGGGCTCTGCTATTGGTCTTCGTGCTACGGGTCATTGCATCCAATATTGTGCTGCTTTTAGTTGTTCTGTACAATCTCGGGCCTTGTGATGATTGGAGCCACAAATCATGCATTGTCCTAATCTGCGACGACAATCCTTCATGACATAACCTTTCCTATGACAGAAGCGACATGTAAGAAGCTCATCAATTGGATAAGGTGATGCTCTTATTGGTGGTTGTGTCATAGAGTGTCTGATTGGTCCACCATGGATAAGGTTACTTGGCCCTGTTGCTGGAATATGGCGTCTCTGAGCCTGTTGTATTTCCTTGTCAAGGAGTTCCTGGCTTCTAGCTTCTTCTAACACTACAGCATGAGAAACCCTAGACTGTACTGTAGTATGCTTCTTGAGCTCTGGTGTCAATCCTTGGTGAAATCTCTTGGCCTTTTCCTGCTCAGTAGGAATCAGTGTCTCACCGAATTTGCTCAGTCGACTGAATTCTGCATCGTACTTATCTACTGTCATGTTCCCTTACTTGAGGTGTAGGAACTGATCATAGAGGGCATCACGTACATGGATAGGAAAGAACCTCTCATTGAAGAGTTTGTAGAATTTTTTCTAAGTCTGTTTGGCTCCCAAGCGTCTTCCTTCGGCTTTCCACTAATGATGGGCATTGTCTTCCAAGAGCAAGTCTACTGCTGTCATCCAATCACTTGTTGGCAACTGGGACGCCCTCAGTAGCTTCTCCGTGCAGATAAGCCATGCAGTGACCTCTTGGGGTTCCTCGGTACCTCTGAAGGGCTTAGGATTCATATCCATGAAGTCATTGATAGAGCCCTCTTATGGATGTAGAGCTGGTGCTGGTACCAGTGTCGGAGGTGGAGGTGGGGGCCTAGTTAGTGCTTCCGTCATGCTCTGCCTCGTCAGTTCAGCTGGTTGCCACTGAGTATGTATTATGGCATACATGAACTGTGTAGTAGGGTTTCCATCCTCTGGTGGTGGAGGCATCTGTGGTCTGTACTGAGTTAGATACTGTTGAGTGAATGGTGGTGGAGGTGGTGGTACATTCTCTTCGATTGGTGCCTCGGTAGTCTGCCCAGTTTGGATGGTTGGTGGCACTCGAGTTCCCTGTGGTACCATTGATGGGGTCATGGTGGCCTGCGTCTGTCCTGGCTGATACGGTGTCACCGGGGTCACTAGTAGAACCTCTTCCTCTTGAGTGGCTGCATCACCAGACGTGATCGCCGGGGTAGGAACGTGTCCGCTTCGAAGGTTCATCCTTACTGGCCCAAAAATAGAATAATGTTAGAATAGATTAGAACAAGTTATAGGTCAAGCAGTTGAACGAGAATTGTCAACATAGTTGCGGATGAGATCTTGGGGAGCTAGTTAATTATATCTCATCCTGTATAAAAATTTATAAAGAGAGAACCAAGTACACTGGGTTGATCAGACCATCATGCACCGGTTCTGATAGACAATACGTTATTGGGGTACCTCTAATAACATATATGTCATGAACAAGCTTGAAAATGATTAAGCTTGCAAATCTAGGCTATGATAGCAGCATTGGTCAAGATGGTAGAACATAAGTACGTGAGATAATGATGAAAGTAAATATAAAAATTTAAGAATTGAAGTTTTGTTCAGGGTTCGTGCCTATACAGTCGTCCTACTGTCTCCTTATCTGAGGTCATGGTTACGGTCAAGGAAGGGTTAGATCGTGAGGAAATTCAGGTAAGCAAGAGGATTCGAAAAGGTTAGAAGTCAAAGGAGGTAGTAATCATGGATGAGATATTATTCCTATTCCTATATGCAGGCTTGTTGGGTACAGTCATGTATCCCAACAATATTTTCTGACCTGCATGGGCCACCACAAAAACATGTAACGCCCCAGTCCCAAAATACTTAGGACCAAGTACGTAGACATGCCAGCTGCATATATACAAGGAATACTCCAATATGTGGAATCCTAGTATATATACATAAGCTGTAATAAAATAATCGTAGGCCAGAACATCAATAAACTATATCTCATCCACAGCAAATACAGAAGATAAAAGGGATCCAAATAGAATAAATGAGTGAGTCAAAAGATAGCCGGGTGGACATGCCCACACCAAACAGCTATAAAAATAATCTCAAATAGAGTAGATGTCCACTATGAGTCTCAAAGAACAACATGAATCTAGATATCAGCGGGAGACGCCTCGTCGTCAAGGTAGGAAGGATCCAGTGCCGAGCCATACTCCTGCGGGAAATCGTCTATACCTGGAGAGATTACCAGGTCCCCAGAGGGACGTAAAAAGATACATGAAGAACATGCCATATGAACTGAGTATAAATGTACCATAAAATAAAGATAAGGTAAAAGTATCTAAACCATAACATGGCTCAATATCCCATCATCGAAACAGTAGGATACCCCTACAACCAAACAAGGACAAGGAGTAACATACTATTCTGTGATGTGACATTTTTCCATGCCATGATTGGAACATGAAATTTGCTAAGGTCTCCTAACCTTTCTAGTAGGCAATTTAAGAGACATATCGTTGTATGGGCAGGTGAAGGCTGACTCCCCCAGGATAAGGTAATAACTCACAACACGTACATGTCAAGTACCAATACTATCAGCCGGCATAACTCGAGGCTAGCGGCCCACGTAACCTATCAGTCCACATAGCTCGAGGCTAGTGACCCTCATGACTCGACTACCATAGTACGCAGTTACTACAGTTGTTGGATTTGGGGTAGCCCATACATTTAACTGTCTTCTCCCTCCCAAGGTCACTAATAGAAGGTAGTTCGCTAAGACTAGGTCCATATGCAAAAACAAGAAGGAAAAATAATTGAAAGAAAAATAAAGTGAACTAAAAATAGCAAGTAATGGATCCAACTAAGAACAGATAATAAATATACAGTAAATAAATAAATAAAGGTGCATATAATTATAACAGTAAATAAGGCAAGGTATCTTGCCTGAGGGTGGTACGAGAAGCAGCAAAATCCAACAATCAGAATCGTCAACACGAAAGTCAAAATCCACAAGAAGCCCCGGATGCTGAAACAAACATCACGAACGAGTTTGGAATAAAAGATTTGACTAGAAAATGCCTGTCCAAAAGTCAAAATCTGGAACAGGGGCAAAATCGTAATTTTGGGTCAAAACGATGTCCGCCGTTGGACCCGTCTTGCATCGAAATGTGTGTCAGTACCTACGATCTCTAAAGTCGTCAAACTACATGTCTACGGATCCGGTTTGAGGAGGCGAACTCAACGGTATGTCCAATTTTGGATTCCGATGAGCCGTGCACAAATTTGCCCGTTAGCGCGGGTCGTAGACCCGCCAATTTTGGCATTCCGATCAACCTTCTCAGAATTGGACCAAACTTGGCATACAGGGACAAAAAATTGATACGGTCCTGATGGCACAAGTTTTGCGTCGATCCGACGAACGTGCACGAAGTTATGGTCAAGTTTGTAAAATGTCGATACGGGGGTATCTCGACGGATACGTACTGATTTCGTCGCGCACACACAACGAAATCGAGTCCCGTCAGTTCCGACACTTCAGTAACATCCATATGCACCTTTCGATGTGTATAGTGCACGAATTACTTGCTGAAATCTCTTGGCCTTTTCCTTGGTGAAATCTCTTGGCCTTTTCTAAAATTTTAATATTTTGAAAACAATATTTTTGTCAAATTCAATCATGAATTACTTGCTGTATAATGATCAAAATCCGATCTAAAAGATGCGTTTCATTCTTGGTTATATTGTTAATGACTATCTTCAATTGGTTTACTGAAACTGTCATTATTTGGGTCGAAATTCGACTTCCAAGTCGTGGGTTGGGACTGCTCTAAAACTGTTCTATTCCGACAGTTTTTCGGGAACTTTGGTTCGAGTTCCCGAGAAATACATAGGGTTTAGCTCGATTCTAACAGAAGGGGTTTGTAGGGGATAGGGTTGTCATCATACCTGACCAAGCGGTTCGTGAAACAACGAAGTAACGACGGAGAAATCACGTCGTGAAGTGGGGTGGGAGGCTGAACTGCTGCTGTTGCTCGGGATACTGTGGCCGCACGACCACTGCTTTGCGGCGGCTCAGGCCGGGGTCTATCGGCGGTGGCGGTACCGGGGCGTTCGCCTGGGTAGGGGGTTATTAAGGATTTCGGGGTCGAGGCCACGGCGAAGAGTTGTTAGGGTTTGGGGGTTCGCGTATGTCTGCTGCTATGTATAAGTATAACCGAGATACTTATAACTCACTAGCCAAGCGTTTTGGGTATAACTCTGTGGGCCGGACTCAGCTACTGTTCCCTTCGGGGAACAGCGGGCTGAGTTGCTATCTTCTTTCTTTTTTTTAATTTTTGTAAATACGTATGTATATATACATATATCTATAGCATTTAATAATTATATGACCAAATAAGATATACAAAAATCCTAATAATTTAACTAAACCATATAAAATATTTTAAAGAAATTATTTGGCAAGTCGGTAACCAGAGAAAAATATTTGCACAGGCTTTTGATTTAAATAATAGAAACTTTCTATATCTAGCTATTTACTAAATAATTTGATTAGTGCAACATATCATAAAATATTTAGAGTAAAATCTAAAATTTCTAAAATTTTTAGTAATCACTTGAAAATGTATTTTTGAGTGAGATTGTGCAACAAATACTAAGAGTAGCATTTGTGTTGCTAATTTGCTATATATAAAAAAATTACACAATTAAATACCAAACTTGTTATAAAAATATAAAATAATTCAACACCACATAAATAACCAATTATAAAAAAATATAAAATAATTCTCCAAAATTTGGAGGGATTACATCCTACCCAACTTATAAAAATTTCGTTCTCGAAATTAAAAAATAGTTTTAATAACAAGAATATCAATATTAAAGTAGGAAAATGAGAGTAAGTACGCTGAACCGTAACTTGGAAAAAGATGGAGTTGGTAGCTATAGGGGAATTCAATGGTGTTATATCCTATAAGATAGGGTATTCATAGTCTTGCGCAAATCATGGATATCCAGTCGTTTAGGAGAAAAGGGGGTCGCAGTTGCATGGTTAAAATCAAATGGGAAAAAATAGGTATCTAAGGTTTGTTTTCCGGAATTGTATCATTTACGGGGTGTAGTTAAAATGGAGCACAAGATCGTGTCTTTGTGTGGGGCTGGTGAGCCATGTGTGTAGAGTGGCTCGTCTAGTTCATGAGGGTGAAGTTTGTTGGAAGAAAATGGCTAATGTTGTGCTTCAATCATCAAAGTCACGGTATGACAACAAATGGTACTTAATATAATTTGACGTCATAAACCATCTGATTTATCAACCAAAAGTAGAGAAATTATGTCAAGTTCAAAGTAGCGTACAGAGAGATTGAATGATTATCTCTAGCATACTCAGATTATTGACGGGGTCACAGATTATGCAAGATAATCTGCTTATGGTTGCTATGGTAATAAGCCTGCTTGATTATGAGTATACAGTTTTCTAATGGTACCGATGATTGTTCATGCTTTTGGGTTGAGAATTAGTAATCACCACAAAGAGAAGCATTATGTTATGCCTATAGACTATCTAGTAAAGGTGTGGTGTTGGTGACATGTCATGACTAATAACACAATGGTACAACTAGGGTAATACCTGCTAGATTCTCAATCTCAGGATGGGTGTCTATCGCCTCCATGGTGGATGCCTGCCCATGCCTTTGTCCATTTGTCTCATGTCCACCCTGTCCAACTTGTATAGGTTGGTCAGCTAAGTGTGATCCTCTAGGATGACCTCCATGTGATGGTTGATTGGGCTCTGCTATTGGTCTTGGTGCTACGGGTCCTTGCATCCGATGTTGTGCTGCTTTTAGTTATTCTGTATAGTCTCGGGCCTTGTGATGATTAGAGCCACAAATCATGCATTGTCCTAATCTGCGACGACAATCCTTCATGACATGACCTTTCCTATGACAGAAGCGACATGTAAGAAGCTCATCAATTGGATAAGGTGATGCTCTTGTTGGTGGTTGTGTCATAGAGTGTCTGATTGGTCCACCATGGATAAGGTTACTTGGCCCAGTTGCTGGAATATGGCGTCTCTGAGCCTGTTGTATTTCCTTGTCAAGGAGTTACTGGCTTCTAGCTTCTTCTAACCCTGCAGCATGGGAAACCCTAGACTGCACTGTAGTATGCTTCTTGATCTCTGGTGTCAATCCTTTGTGAAATCTCTTGGCCTTTTCTAAAATTTTAATATTTTGAAAACAATATTTTTGTCAAATTCAATCATGAATTGCCTGCTGTATAATGATCGAAAATCCGATCTAAAAGATGCGTTTCATTCTTGGTTATATTGTTAATGACTGTCTTCAATTGGTTTGTTGAAACTGTCAGTATTTGGGTCAAAATTCGGCTTCCAAGTCATGGGTTGGGACTGCTCTAAAGCTGTTCTATTTCGACAGTTTTTCTGGAACTTTGGTTCGAGTTCCCGAGAAATACATAGGGCTTAGCTCGATTCTAACAGAAGGGGTGTGTAGAGGGTAGGGTTGTCATCATACCTGACCAAGCGGTTCGTGAAACGACGAAGTAACGATGGAGAAATCACATCGTGAAGTGGGGTGGAAGGCTGAACTGCTGCTGTTGCTCGAGATACTGTGGCCGCTCGACCATTGCTTTGTGGCAGCTCAAGCTGGGGTCTGCCGGCGGTGGTGACGCCGGGGCATTCGCCGGGGTCGGGGGTTATCAAGGATTTCGGGGTCGAGGCCGCGGCGAAGAGTTGTTAGGGTTTGGGAGTTCGCGTATGTCTGCTGCTATGTATAAGTATAACCGAGATACTTATAGCTCACTGGCCAAGCGGTTTGGGTATAACTCTGTGGGCCGGACTCAGCTACTGTTCCCTTCGGAGAACAGTGGACTGAGTTGTTATCTTGTTCTTTTCTTTTTTTTGTAAATACATATGTATATATACACATATCTATAGAATTTAATAATTATATGACCAAATAAGATATACAAAAATCCTAATAATTTAACTAAACCATATAAAATATTTTAAAGAAATTATTTGGCAAGTAGGTAACCATAGAAAAATATTTGCACAGGCTTTTGATTTTAATAATAGAAACTTTCTATATCTTGCTATTTACTAAATAATTTGATTAGTGCAACATATCATAAAATATTTAGAATAAAAACTAAAATTTCTAAAAAAATTAGTAATCACTTGAAAATGTATTTTTGAGTGAGATTGTGCAACAAATACTAAGAGTAGCATTTGTGTTGCTAATTTGCTATATATAAAAAAATTACACAATTAAATACCAAACTTGTTACAAAAATATAAAATAATTCAACACCACATAAATAACCAATTATAAAAAATATAAAATAATTCTCCAAAATTTTGGGGGATTATATTGGCTGCCACAGTTACCTCCTCGATGTCAATGGCCAGAGCCTTAGAGTCGATCAAGTTCTGGATGTACCGCTTCAATTGGAAGCAGTCTTGAGTAGCATAATGGACGTAGCGGTGGTAGTGGCAGTACTTTGGGCTTTCCACCTCTGCAGGCTGAGGCTCACGTCTCGGTGGAGGGAGCTAAATCCTGTCTCCTTGTATGAGCATGTCAAGGATGGGCTTGACATGGCTGTCTTCGAAGGAGTAAGTTATCTGCGGCCACTGTTTCTCTACCGACTTTGGTTCAGGCTTCAGGGCTGTGTCGACCACCATAGCCTGCTTGCCCTTGTTATCTCGGTTGTTCAGGGAATTACCACCGTTGTTGTTGTTGGCATTAGGGCGTTTGCCCTTATCCTCTCCTTCCGAGATGTGCAACCCCAGTTGGTGAGCTTTCTTCAACTTGTCTTCTGCGCTAGTGGTGCTGATGATGAAATTCTTCCAGTCCTTGAATTGACTTTCGCCCATCCAGAGACTGATTGTGGGAAGCAGTCTCTTTTGGCAGATTTCAATCAAGGAAGAATCTGGATTACCAGAGGGCAATTTCATTGCGGTTTGGCAAAACCGCACAATGTAGTTCCTTGTCAGTTCCTTCTCACCTTGAACAACGTCCATGAGGGTGGACATTGTCACGTCTTGTCCTACCTCCTAGAACCTTTCAAGGAACATATTTTTGAAGCTGGCGAAGGAATGGATGCAGTTGTCCGGCAGATTGTGGTACCAATCAAATGCTATCCCTTCTAATGCCCCGATGAACAACTGCGTGAGGATGGTGGTGGCGTCATGAGACAGAAGGTTGGTCGTGACTTCAAAGTAGGTATTGTACCGGCTCGCAGATGTCTTCCCATTATATGGATTGATGTTAAATTGCTTATATATTGGTGGGAAGGGGACATCTCTCCATGCAGCAGGATACGGTTGTCGTATCCTGAGGTCTTGGGAGGTTTCTAGGGCGTGAAACATGGCCCGGAGCTCCTGGACCTCTCGTCTGGCCGCCCTGGCCTCGTCTGCAGCGGTGGGGGCCGATATTCCAGGGGGATTGTCGCCCGGGTTTGGCACAGTTGAGTTTGAATCCGTATTGACCGCGGGACCCAAGCTTGTTTGGCCAGGCGTCCTTCCTTGCAGAGCCGGTAGGGCCGCTTTGATCTCGTCCATGGATTTGACCAAGGTATGAAGTATTGCCTCCAGAGTGTCGATGCTTGGCAATCACCGGGACCGTCTTGGTCGTTGTTCTTCATGAACACCGTCCTCACATGAGGAGAGATGGAAGGAACGGTGGAGGACGTGCCCTCTGAATCATACCCTTGTACCGAAAAATCATCGAGGTATGTAGGAATGTTCTCCCCTGGTTCGGACTCAGAGGAAGTGCTACCCCCTGCATAGGAGGCTGCCTCGTATTGGGACCCGTGGACGTCCTCAGGGACGTCCGGATCTACTGCATCCGTGGAAGGAATTGCTTCTACTGGTGTATCTTCTTGGAACACCGGATTGTTGTGGACGTTCGAAGGGGTGCTACCCCCGACTTCGGCTACCCCAGAGATGTAGATAAGGAATCTCCAAGTATTGAAGATTTTGTCTTAGAGCGGGTGCCCTGATAAACTCCTCCGGTGGTGGTTGTGGACAGCCGCTTGGACGTGAGTTTCCTAGCCGCGCCAGTAGAGATTGCCGGGCTGGAAACATTTATCTTCTTCTCTGCCTTATCGGTAGGGATCTTTCGAGCAGAATTGCAGGAGGCGACATGAAGCACTTCGTCTCCTGAGCCCGGTCCTGGCTGTTGTAGTCGTTGGAAGACAGACTGCCGATCCTCTTGTACTGCCGTCTTGCTGCAGCAGCAGTTGATAATGACTTGAGTGCAGTGATGTCCATGAAGGGACTCTCTGCACACCAAGCTGTCTTCTCTTTCCTTGCGCTTGTGAAGAATCACATCACGCAAGTCACTCGTTTTATGGGACCGGGAGTCCCTAGTATACGAGTGTATTGGCACCATGTTTGCTCCCTGATTGGGAGACTCTTGGGAACCACTCTGCCCTTTTGCCACTGGGGGCTGGACACGGTCGGTTCTGTACAACTTTCCATCAGAGGCCCGCTTAACAATAAGTGGAGCTCTCTGATGGTCAGAGGTTGGGACAACTGACTGAGCTCGACGTGCCCGCGCTGCCCTAAACTTCTTCCCTCTAGCACCCAAGGGCGCATAGTAGGAAGAGTCCAAGTTGTGCCGTACAGAGTCTGGCACACCCTCAGGAGAGTGTCTGAGGTCAGAACCGCATGAGAGGCGGTCAAAGACCGAGCTCGAGCCGCCTGGAGCAGATGATCTGCGGCTGGGATTGGCGGCCGCATGATCATTCATGCGGCTGACATCTGTGGCCGCATCAGCATTCATGCCGCTAGCATTTGTGGCCGTATAAAAACTCATACAGTTGGATTTGGCTGCCGTATGGGCATTCATACGGCTGGCATTTGTGACCGGCTCTGCATTCATGCGGCTGGCATGTAGGGCCGCGTAAGAATTCATGCGGCTGGATTTGGCTGCCGCAGGAACATTCATGCGGCTGGATTTAGTGTCCGCATGAGCCTTCATGCGGCTGGAATTGTTGGCCGCATGAGCCTTCTTCATGCGGCTGGCCCCCTTATGCGGTTTCTTACTGGACCGCATAGAGTCCCCGTTTGCTTCCTCAAGTCCAGCATCGTAGTGCTTTCCTCTGCCGGACTTGAGAACAGCAGGGGTCTCTGTGGCCTGAAGTGGGGCCGCATGGGAGTCTTCTTCGCCGTCTTGGGCAGCAGAGAATGTCTCTTCCAGAGCTTGGGGAGAGCGAAAGCCTTGGGCCTCCACTCCATACGGGCCTTCTTTGTGCGGGCTCGCTTCTGGACCGGGCCAGCGCTCCCGTCGGAGAGCATTTCTTCAAACGCCTGTTGGTCGAAGCGGACGACCAGCATCTGTTGCATGGAGCCAAGTTTGGCTGCGTCCGATTGTGTCACCAACTTCTTAGCAGTGGAGAAGTTAGTCCCCAGCAGAGTCGTCATCGTGTTTGCCATTGATTATAAAAGAACATAACAGTTTTATGGGAGGACTGAACTTTTAATTCATAATACAAACTCGCTCGTACAAAGAGAGCCTAAGAACAAAACCTAGGAAAAGCAATCTAAGTACAGTTGTTTAGTTTTGATTCTGGGGGTGACTGTAGAGGCTCGAAAGAGTGACATCAACTCTGCCTTACTCCTTGGACGATCGGACGTAGCTTCTGCTCTGGCGAGGAAATGCTCTTTGTGTGTGCGAGGGTTGCTAGTCTCTCTGCTCGGGCTCTGTGTCTATAATTCTGTGTGTGATGTGAAGGAATAATCTCCTGCTATTTATAGGGCTTTATGATAAGTAGGGTGTGCAGTAATTGCTCCTTGAAAAGCAGGCGGTTGTGGATTGGTTAAGATTAGTCTTGATCTTGTTTGTTGGAAATCAATCTGGGCTGCTTATGTTGATTGGAACAAATCTGCATTGTTTGTTGGAAATTGATCTGGAAAATTTATGTTGATTGGAATAAATCTGCATTGTTTGTTGGAAATCGATCTGGGCAGTTATGATGATTACAATAAATCTGAATTGTTGAGATTTGATCAACCCCTGCCACGTGTCCCAACTGTCATTTTTGTGACAAGCCGCATGACTGAGCCGCAGGAGCTCCTAGTGAACTGGTCCGCATGAAGTCCCATTGAACAAAACTGCATAAGCCCCTTGTAAACTGGACCGCATGAAGTCCCACTGAACAGAGCCGCATGAGCTCCTGTTGAACTGAGCCGCATGAAGTCCTATCGAACAGAACCGCATAAGCCTCTTTGTAAACTGGGCCACATGAAGTATCATTGAACAGAACCACATAAGCCCCTTGTAAACTGGGCCGCATGAAGTCCTATGGGGACAGAGCCGCATGAGAACCCATCAGAACATGGCCGCATGAACTCCGTTAAAACTGAGCCACATAAAGCTCCATCAAATCAGAGCCACATGAGCTCCTTTAAATGATCCGCATAAAGAGCTTTGGAATTGGTGGATCGTGCCAACTGTAAAGATTTTTCTCGTCTCTCTAGGAGCACGTCATTATGTCAGAGTCATCATTTTACCTTTATGTCAGAGCCGTCAATCCTTTGTGTCAGAGCTGCCGCACTGTGTCAGAGCATTTAATGAGCCAGCTGCACAGAGAAGTGATGGCCAGCTGTAGAGTCATATTTTGAACCGCATAGGGCCACGTGGCTTTTTCTGAGCCGCATGGAGCTATCGGGGCCTTTCGAGCTGCATCAAGTTCTAAGGGTCTTTTGAGCCGCATAAGGCTCTAAGGGACTTTTGAGCCGCATGAGACTCCCTCTGTTTTGAGCCGTATGGACTTTCCTGTTCTTTTCCATGCTTCTACAAACCCTTTGGGCGCATAGCCCTTTTGGGCGCATAGGAGTCTTCAGGACTTAGTTTTTTTCCAGCAGCTCCCTGAGTCTGACTTTCTTTCTTCCATTACAGTGAACATGTTTGTCCCGGAACTTGGCGGTATCCCTTTCGGTTCCGCTTGCCACGTTCTCGGTACGAGCCTTATAACCAACATGATCAGCGATGTGCAAGCAAAGATCAGTCATGATCAACCTACAGAGCGAGCGATCGCCCTTATTGAACAGGAAAGAACCTTTCTGAAGCATATGCTGAATGATGAGAAGCTCGGAGGGTCACACTGTTGAAAGAAGCCATACTTCCTATTTGGTGACAGTGTAGGATTTGAGGATGATGCGACGATATGCATGGAAGAGTCTTTGGTAACTGTGTTGAATGACTAAAGAATAGGGTTGCCATCAATGAACCGCCAATACCCTCTATCGGCGTTTGCTAATTTAGCTGTACAGAGACAAATGAAATGGGACCTGACTCCTGAATTGTCTGGGGTTGTTTCTGGCAAGATCCAGTTCAACTCCGGTGACCGAAAAAAGGATACATTCAAGTATGTCAAGGGTTCCTCATCTTATTCCATGAGGGTGCTTCAACCGGGTGTTGTACTGAACGATGTCCTGACTGATCATCATCCCTATGTTGTTGATACTCTTTCCAATTTGATGCTATTGAAGAGGAAGTAATATCCGGGAGGAAAAATGTGGCTGAAAGGCTGGAAACATCCTGTTTCATTCTGGAGTGACCTTACTGAGTGGGTGCTCTCGACTTATGGAGCTACCCTAAGGGCTGACGGTCTTTTCTATGCCGTGAGGGCCACTCAGTATGGCATCAAGGTTAATTGGTCGATGTTCATCTGCTTGGCAGAGTTGTACAACCATCATACGTGCACCTTCTTTACTCCGGGCGGGGAGATGGGCTTGGCTCATCATGAGATGCAGGCGGTATCCAAACTTCCCTGAGGAACGGAGCCGTATGCAGAATATGTCCCCAGCGATGCAGAGATCTCAGATTTGGAGAAGGAGAGCTCTGATATTATGAATGTGTATAAAGAGTTACTTTGTCATTTTTTCATCTGTCACCAGACTACGAAGAAGGGTAAGACCGAGGGGTCCAACCGCGCACAAAGTCTTGGGCTAACTATGTTTTCACCAGAGGAGAGGGAAATAACCCAGTCTCCTTCTCATCGCCTAAGCCTTTGACAATTTCTGAAATAGGTCGACTGATGACAAGTCACAGAGTTGCGGATACCGAAGATAGGGACGATCCTGATGGGAATTCCCTGATTTATCATTTCTTCAGACAAGCCAAATTCAAGATGTCAGAGAATGCGGTGCTTGTCACTTTCCTGATGATATGGCTTCGTAACTGCGTAGTCCCTGGCGGTTCAGGGACAATTGAGTGGATCAGTTGGGAGTTGATACTTCCAGCAGTAAGGCTGGCCTTTGGATACCGTCTTGCACTGCTTCCTGCGATGGTCTGTGCCATCCAACGGGGTTTGCGTCATTTTGTTGCGAACGCAATAACATTCGGGGGCAAAAAGGACTCCCCTAGGACTGAGCTACCCTTCCATTATCTAATGGGGTGGCTGATAATGTACTGTCCCAAATTGATGAATACTGGGCTAACGACGGATTCTTTGGCGGAAGATGCCGTCAATCGGAGGTACAGAGACGTTGATTGGACCATTGCAGGGGTGCCTGCTTGCAGGAGGTCTTTGAGTTTTCTGTAAAATTATAAATTTTTCAGAGTGTCGCCTCCATCTGGTAGTGGTCGCACGGAAGACACCCTAGTAGATGAGGGAGCACTCACTACCAGCCTCCCTATTGGAGCATTCCGTTGGCTCCAGTCCATTAGGCCTTCTCATCTGGTGCTTAGGAACATGAACCACGCTTTCCTAGAGCCTTACTTGCCAAGCCGCTTGGCACGGAAATTCGGCTATAACCAGCTTCTCTTGGGCAATCCCAGTCCCCATCTCCAGTCGATAGGGAGTCTAATCGACGAGGCGCATGCATGGGGCTACTACAATGCTAGATGTACAGGGGCAGTTTTTACCCTGACTGAAGATAAACCCGACACTTACATGCTCTTTGCTGCTGCTAAGTTCTATATCCAGGTCAATACCTTTCTTTCTGGGTATGACCGTGAGCATAGTTTTGTATCGGGGACCAAGCTTGTCCCTACCCTTGTTGATATAGGATGAGCACGTACAATGGGGGTAGCAGGAAGGAAGGTGTTGCGTCCATAATTGAACCAGCTGTAGTACCGCAACAGAGAGTCGTAGTTGAAAATCATGTCATTGCGGCACCTCAGAGGGAGAACACTGAAGAACCTCTTCCTACCGTTCCTCACAAGAGGAAGGCTCCCACCGAGCCGTTGTCATGGCTAAAAAGGATGAAGGTGGTTGTTTCCCGGAGGAAGAAGGTTACAAACGTGGGTGACGGCTCGCCTCCTCCCAAAAGGTCTTTTCGGCAGACGGCGTTGTAGGCTGCTGCCATTCATGAGGTAGACCCTTTCCTAGACTCCGTAGCCACTCTGATCAAGCCTTTGGAAGTTCTCTCACATTTGTGTTTGTCCTTTGCACAGGACCCCAAAGTCGCGGCTGAGGTAGGTGCCTCCTCCTCTGAGGAGGTGGAGGTGGCAAGAACGTCCCTTGCTCGTTCTCGATTGTTGGATGAGGGCGGGTCTGCTTCGACTGTAAGACCTGAGCGACGGGGTGAGCAGTGGGAAGGCCTAGACCCTGATGGTGGTCAAAAGACCAGTTTCTCCTATGACATATCTTGTTTGCCATGAAATATAAAAGAACAGAACAATTATCGAAGGACTGGACTTTTACTTCACAATACAAACTCACTTGTACAAAGAAAGCCTAGGGACAAAAACCTAGGTACATCAATCTAAGTACAATTGTTTATTTTAGATTCTGGGGGGTGACGGTAGAGGCTCGGAAAAGCGACGGCAGCTCTGCCTTACTCCTTGGACGATCGGGTACAGCATTGGCTCTGTAGAAGAACTGCTGGGCGTTGATGAAGAAATGCTCTCTCTCTCTCTTCAGGCTCTCTGGCTCTCTATGTCTCTCTCTGTATATCCCTCTCTGTCTCTGTGTATGTCTCTATTTCTCTCTCCGTATATGTGTGTGTGTGTGTGTTTGCAAGGGAATGGCACCCTACTATTTATAAGAGTGGGGGGCCTCATTAGGGTTTACAATGATTGCCCATTCTTAAAAGTCGGCGGCTAAGGATCACTGGATCTGGGCCGTTCATCGAGATTTGAGCAATAAATGTGATTGCATCAAATCTTTTGTGGGTAATTAATGCTGATTGACATAAATCCTCCTGATTTGTCATGCCAATCTCGGATTTCTCGACACGTGTCTTTAATTTGCTTATTTGCAAATGATCTGATTTGATCCCAATATTTCATTAGGATTTGTTGAGAGATTTCGATCAATCTGATGCCACGTGTCGCGCTATCATGCCACGTGTCGAGCCATTGCAGAAATCCGAGCTGCAGGAAAGTTGCTCCTCATTGAGCCGCATAAGGCTGGCCACGTGTTCAGGCTGCTTGAGAGTGGCCCGCATAGTAATGATTTGAGCCGCATGAGTGTGGATGACCGCATGAGTGAACCGCATGGAGATAGTCCTCGTGAGCCGCATGGAACTAGTCTTTGTGAGCCGCATGGGGCTAGTCTTTGTGAGCCGCATGGATCTAGTCTTCGTGAGCCGCATGGAACTAGTCTTCGTGAGCCGCATGGGGCTAGTCTTTGTGAGCCGCATACGACTGTCCCCGTGTCGAGGTCGCATGACAGTTTCTGACTCTCGGGAGATCGTGTCAGAGATTTTCTTCGTTTCCCAAGGAGTCCGTCATTATGAGGGAGTCATAATGATATCTTTGTGTCAGAACTGTCACCTTGTCAGAGCTGTCAGCCGTCAAGGCATTTAATGTAATAATGGACAAAAGGAAGGGCTGTTTGTAGGCCACGTGGCTCCTCTTTGAGCCGCATAGAGCTTGTTTGAGCCGCATAGACGCTCGAGCCGTATGAATACTTGAGCCGTATGAACTCTCTGAGCCGCATGGGGCTCTTTGGCCGCATGGATCTTTCTTTATTCTTTTTCATGCTTCTACAAGACCCCCTTCAAAGTTTTCAATTTGCAAAATTGAAATACTTTGAATAAGAAGCATGGCCATGTATAAATTCTCCAGGCCGTATATGATGTCTCAGCCGTATGGATGTCTCGGCCGCATGGATGACTCGGTCGCATGGATGACTCAGCCACATGGATGTTTCGGCCGCATTGAGTCAATCAGCGGCAGGGACTTTCGGGACGCATGAGCTTCTCGCCATGTCATCCTCCCACATGCGAAGATCTTTTGCATTAAATGATGTTGATCTGCTGTCAGTTTTAAGGCTACTTTTTGGGGGAGGATCCCAGGAGTTTGGCCTTCATTTTAGGTGGCTTGCCTCGATAACCGAAGGGTCGGTTTTTGTGTTTACACGAGGATCGAAATGCCCTGCTTTTGTTTATAAATAGGGACTAATTTAGTGGGAGGGATTTCTTTACTTTCTCTTTCGTCTCCAACTCTTGCAGTCTCCACTTTCTTTCCTTCTCCGACCGTCGAAAATGGCCCCCAAGTCTTCCAAGAGCGCCTCTGCTACTGCAAAAGGCAAGAAAATGGCTTCCTCGTCGGCCGCCGTGCCCGAAGTGCACCCTGATGTTCGCCCTGCTCTCAAGGGTAAGAAATAGACTAGGATACTTTGAACCCCAAGGATCCATGGCTCTGTTGCATAACATATGCGCAAGCCTTCATCCTTCGTTTTCATTGAACCGCCCAAGCTCGACAATGATGGAGCCGCATATGTTGTATGGGCCGCATGACCCTCTCATATGCGAGCCGCATAGGGCATGCTCTATGTTTGAGCCGCATTGAGAAAGATTTGAGCCGCATAAGCTATCGAATCAGTGTCACATGGAACTCCCAACTGAATTGGGCCGCATGAAGCTGTGTTGACCCGAGCCGCATTGGCTCTATTAAAGCTGTGCCGCATGAAACCCAGCTGAGTTGGGCCGCATAAGGCTTCGTCGATCCGAGCCGCATAGGCTCATAGAAACTTTTTTTTTTAGAAACTTTAAGTGGTTTCGTTTTAACCTATCTTTTAATCCTGTTCTTTTATCCTTTTCCAGTGAACCTCCCAACCAACCCGGCCGGAGAGCTTCTGGTGGGTTTGGCTCAGTTTGTCGTGGGTGTACGACTTGACGATCTGATTCGACATATGACAGATCAACTTCCCCCTAATGAGCCTTTGGAGAGGGTGGCTGCCATTAACAACCAGCCATTCCATTTTCTTTGCACTATGATGAATTCGGGGAAACTGGACGGAGAATATCTGAAACCAGCTTCTCTTTGGATATGCTTTATCCATAAAGAACTCCCGAATGCTGGACGTTTCTGAGAACTGGGACTTCACTGTGGACGGGGTGGATATCCATATTCCTGAGATGGAGCGGCATTTTCCCCTCTCGTGGTTTAATATGGTGCCGTTGGGCAGGAAAATGGCGGGCTCTCTAACTCCAACCCAACAGGTGATGTTCGTGGGCAACATCCACTATAATATGAGTATTAGGTCAGCAAGTGCAAGTAGGGAGTCAGTCAGCCGGACTGTGATGGGGCTGATTCCTGGTACTTTTATAAATGTGTCTGGTCCCAACTTTACTTTTACTCGAGCTGATACCCTCCTGAATCACCTCGCTCGCAAGGGGTCTTATCCTGTGGGCAGGTTATCGCTGCTGAATTGGATAAACCCCATTCCTACATGGGCCAATCTTTCCTCATGGATCCTAAGGAACTACGAGGAACTCCTTCGGGAGATTGACCTTTACTACGCCATCCGGGGCACCGGTTATGGATTGCCCATTAACAAGCCGCTGTTCATGGCCCTTTTGGAGATGTATAACCGGCGTACAGGGACTTTCTTCGCGCCCGGAGGGGAGTTGGGACTTGTCCTCCATGAAATGCATGCTGTTTCTAAGCTACCGTGGGGGGGGCGACGCCTTTGAAGTATACACCCCGACGAATGAGGAATTCAATGATCTGGATCGACGATTCCCATGTTTCGTCGCTGTGTACCGGGAACTGTTGTGCCACCATAGCATCTGCCACCAGACTGCTATCAAGAAAGAAAATAGCTCAGAAGGGAACGCCCCCATACCACGGCCTGGGTCGCGTATCTTTTCAAATGACGTCCTTCCGGTCGGGTTTCGTCTCGAGGTCCTCAAACCCCGGAGGAGGTAAAGGACATGATGTTGAAGGCCAAAAGGTCGAGGTCCACCCGTGACAGGTTTGGGAGCCGTACTGACTCCTTCAGTTACTTCCACTACGGTACCCGGCAGATATCCGAGAAAGCAATCTTGGCCGGGTTCTCGATGGTATGGCTACGAAATTGCGTAGTCTCGGGAGGGACAGGTTCTACTGAAAGGATCAGCCGCCACTTCATTCTCCCGGCTGTGAAGCTGGTCTTCAAAGTAAGACTGGCCCTTCTTTCGGCTATGGTGTGTAGCATACACCACGGCCTTCGTGCTTTTTCGTCTAAAGCCATTGCTCGCGAGACGGCGCTGGACTTTGAGCGGATAGAGCTACCATACCACTATCTTATGGGGTGGTTAATGATGCTTTACCGGTCATTGATGAGGCCCGGAACAGAGGATGATGTCACCGCTGATGACGCCTTCCTTTTTTGATATTGCCATCAATCTTGGGAGTATGACACCATGCCGGCTTGTCGGAGGGCGTTGGCGAGAGTTGACGGGCCCGACTTCTTTATGTCTCTTCCTCAGTTTATCCCTAGAGAAGTGAGGAGGGTACACGTTGATGGCATTGAACCTCCCCAGCTCTTATCTGAGAAGATGCTTCTATGGCTGCGCAACATTCGCCCCGCGCACCTAGTATATCGTTACCGAAATAACGTATACTTGGAGTCTTATTTGCCTAGCAGGTTTTCTCGTCAATTCGGGTATAGTCAGCTGTTCCTTGACTGCCCCAGTGCTTGCCTGGGCTTCGAGGGTAGTGTCCTTGACGGCATCCGGGCGTGGCATTATTACAATGCTGTTCATACCCGGGATAGCTTCTCAGTCCTTGACGCTAATACGCAAGGGGATATTCTGTACATGGCGGCTCTTTATCACGTTGCGGCGAGCAAAGCTCCCATGATTTTTGACATGAACACCAGCTTCATTGTCGGGACCAGCTTGGCAGAAAAGCCCGAGGGTTCCAGAAAGAAAAAGAGAGGGGCGAATAGGGTTCCTGTGCCAGACTCGGAATCCACTACGGCGGACGACGAGGATGACGAACAGGCCGCCGATGACTCGTCGCATTCTTCGGACGAGGAGGTGGGGGACCAGCCTCCTACTGTGCCGGACGAAGAGGTGGAGGATCATCTACCTGTTGTGCCTGGTGCTTCGCGCCAATGAGGCAGGCGTTTGTCCACTGACGATGGCAGGACCTACTCCACAAAGTGGGCTGCGGTAAGACGTCGCAGGCTGTTTATTGATGTTGACGCTATTTCTGAGGTGATTGGAATTTCAACTGCCTTTTTCTTCTTTTCATAAATTACGGCCTAATCATTTTTCTTTTGCTCCTTGTAGGCGTCCGGAGAGTCTGCTTCTCGGGACTCGACTACTGAAGTCGATCCCGCCTTGTCTACTTTGATCTATGATATTTGCACCGCTATCACTTCTGCTGGGGTTCTTCCGGAGGCGACCGGGGGTTCTCACCTTGCTGAGACCTCAACCCATGGGGGCGGAGGCTCTACTGCACCTGTCCCGGAGACAGCTGAATTTCAACAGGACGACACTGACCTGGCTGGCTCCCTTTCAGGGGTGGCTGGGGCAGAGAAACCAGTTGAATTTGAGTTGGAAGCCGCGGGTGGGGAGACCATGCCAGCTGCGAACGAGCTGCAGCCTTCGTGCTCTTCCCTTGGTAAGATAAACCAGCTTCTTAACTTGTGATGAGGCCTATTTGCTCTATCATCCTGTCCTTCGTGGATTAATGATTGCTTTGGACGTGCAGGTCCCACCCCTTCATTGCCGGTGACGGACATTGCCGGAGTGGACTCTACTGGAGGGGATCTGATGGAAGCACGCGTGCCTCCTTCTTTTCCAACCTATACTGAGGGGCCTCCAGCTGGGTCAAGTTCGAGAGCCCTGGTGATAGCACAGCTGGGGCAAGGGATGACGCTTTCTGCGCCCTCCTCTGCGAAGAGGGTTTCGGGAATTAACCTTTCCGCTCTGCCAAGTATCCAGGCTCTTCGGGCGGCGGAAGAGGAGCTAGCTGCTATTCATGCATCTTTTCGTACAGAATTTGTGTCCCTGGTGGCAGGGACGGCAAGTTCTGAAGCTATTCCTTCGGTACTGCCCGCCACACTCCCTTTGACACCGTCCTCTACAGAAGTTTTGGATGAAGTGTCCCAGGATATGGTCGACAGCTTTCACCGCCACCTAAAGAGAGGGATTGAGGCAACTATGGAGAGGGGAACTCCCTTTTCTATGGCCCGTCAATGCGCCGATGGCCAAATTAATATCCTTAGAACACTCCCCGGTGGGACGGGACTAGCTGCGCTTCTGGAGCCTAAGTTGCTAGAGGCTGATCGTGTTGTGGCCCAGTTTCGCATGCTGCAGCAAGCTGATTTACCCGCGACAGTAAACCAAGAGCGCACTTTCCTCGTAACCGCAGTGGGAAAGGTGAGGGTCGCTCGAGAATCGCTCAAGCTGGCTATATTAAAGGACCACCAGGATCTGACTCAGTTGTACGATTAATGGAGCCGTCGGACTGAAGATTGTGCAGCTCGGGAAGCGACTGCCTCCCGCGGGGTAGCTGACTCCCAGGAGCAGATCCTCGAGCTCCAGAGAAAGCTGGCCTTCCTGGAGTCCGAGCTCGAAGCTGCCCGTACTGAGAAAGGGGTTGCTATTCAGGAGGCTGACAGGTTTAGTAGAGCTTCTGCCAATCTGGAACTTGCCCGAAAGAAGATAGAGAATGACTGGCAGGCATATATGTACTTGCATGACGCGGAGCAGTTATCCCAGGAGGCTGAGCGCCAAGCTAGACAGAGGCTTGAGCGGGGTACTGCCTTGGTTAGAAACCGCCTTTTGGAGTTGTGTAATGCCGAGCTATAGTCGGCCTTTTCCTTTTTTGTTTCTGTTCTCTTTTTCTTTTCCCTTTGAGAGGGACATGGTCCCAAAACATGTAATGCTTTTTTCATCCTTCAAATAAAGAGTACTTTCCGTTCTACCCTTTATTTGTATTGCTTGTTGCGCCTGTGGTATTGTGGTGATGTTTGCCCCGCATGGGGGACTTGTTTCTGGACTTGTTACCCCTGGCATACCTTGGTTTTAGGTACGGATAACAAGTTTGATTGAGGATACCTAGAACAGTCCTACAGTAAGGTGGTCGTGGGTGTTCGGGGTATCGGGAGATAGAATGCCATGGAGCAGCTGGGCTCCCGGGTCATGATGAGGAATGGTGGGCCTGTACTAAGAGACTTAGCAAAGGACATTTGTGGGCCTATTATCCTTGGCGTACCCCGACTTAGGATACGGATAATAGGATGAAGGGGAAACAACATACTTACTCAGAGGTAACGAGAACATGGCAAGTATGAGGGTTTTACCGTGGAGTCTTCCTACTCAGAGGTAATGAGGACATGGCAGGAGTGGACTCAACGGGGGATATTTGTGGTCAACAGAGGACATTTGTGGGCCTATTACCTTTGGTATACCCTGGTTCAGGGTACGGATAATAAGATGAGAGAGGACCAACATACTTACTCAAAGGTAATGAGGAAATGGTTAGTACGGAGGTTTTACCGTGGAGTCTTCCTGCTCAGAGGTAATGAGGACATGGCAAGAGTGGACTCAGTAGAGAATATTTGTGGACCTATTATCCTTGGCGTACTCTGGTTGTGGGTACAGATAATAAGTCGAAAGGGAATCTTCATACTTACTCAGAGGTAATCAGGACATGGCAGGCATGAAGGTTTCTTCGACAGAGCCTTCTCATTCAGAGGTAATGAGGACATAGCAGGAGTGGACTCAACGGAGGATATTTGTGGTCAACAGAGGACATTTATGGGCCTATTACCCTTAGAATACCCTGGTTCAGGGTACGGATAATAAGACGAGAGAGGACCAACATACTCACTCAGAGGTAATGAGGACATGGTAAGTACGGAGGTTTTACCGTGGAGTCTTCCTTCTCAGTGGTAATAAGGACATGGCAAGAGTGCACTCAGCGGAGAATATTTGTGGACCTATTATCCTCGACGTACTCTGGTTGTGGGTACAGATAATAAGTCGAAAGGGAATCTTCATACTAACTCAGAGGTAATGAGGACATGACAGGCATGAAGGTTTCTTCGACGGAGCCTTCCCATTCAGAGGTAATGAGGACATGGCAGGAGTGGGCTCAATGAAGGAGGGTACATAGAACGACTCAGAGGTAATGAGGACATAGAAGTTCTATGTAAGGGATGATTTGTTTTTGGCGGAAGTGAAACGACTCAGAGGTAATGAGGACATGGCCGTTTTGGAATTTTGTGGATCGGTTACCCTTTTTGTGCACTGGGAGTGCGGGTAGTGGATCATGAGGGAGGATCTCTTCCAGAAAGAAAGTTCAGAGGTATGATCATACATGACTTACTATCTGAAAGAGTGACCGAAATGTGAGTTCAGAGGCACCAGCGGGTACAAGACTCGATAATTTGGAATATTATGAAAGTGTGAGTTCAGCGGCACCAGCGGGTACATGACTCGATAATCTGGAATAGTGTGGATGTGAGTTCAGCGGCACCAGCAGGTACATGACTCGATAATCTGGAATGTTATGGATGTGAGTTCAGCGGCACCAACGGGTACATGACTCGATAATCTGGAATATTGTGGATGTGAATTCAGCGGCCCCAGCGGGTACATGACTCGATAGTCTGGATTGTGTCGTTTAGACATAATATTTCTTCAAGAACTTGCCGTTGACGGGCAACATGAGCAAGTCTCCATTTTGCTTTGCGAGGCGGTAAGCACCGTTGGAGAATACAGCCTCGATGATAAATGGACCTTCCCATTTTGGCTGGAACTTGCCGGCGGTCTTGTGAGTCATGACCATCGGCCTCCGGACTGCCAGAACGAGATCACCCACTTGGAATGTTCTGATTTTAACCTTCTTGTTGAAGGCTCCAGAGATGCATGCTTGGTATAGCTCGATTCGTTACTGAGCCAGGAGGCGTTTTTCATCTAAGGCCTCTAACTCTTGTAGCCGGCAACGGTAGTTATCGTCCATCGTTAATTGATAAGTGAGAGCGACGCAGAGTGAGGGTATTTGAGTCTCCAATGGGAGAACTGCCTCACTCCTGTACACCAGGGAGAATGGTGTGTTCCCAGAGGCTGTTCGGACTGTGGTATGGTACGCCCATAGACACTCACCAAGCCTCTCGTTCCAGTCGCGCTTGTTGGACGATGTGAACTTCTTGAGAAGTTTGATGATTGTTTTGTTGAATGCTTCTGCCAACCCATTTGCTGCTGGATTGTATGGCGTTGAAGCAATATTCTGGATATGGTGCTTGTCGCAGAACCGATAGAAGGCGTGGCTTATAAACTGTGGACCATTATCGTGTATGATTCTTCGGGGCAGTCCAAAGCGATAGATGACGTGATGCTTGAGGAAGCTGATCACGTTTGAAGTCTTCACTTCTACAAGTGGGACAGATTCCGCCCATTTGGAGAAGTAATCTGTGATTGTGAGTATGAAGCGATGTCCTCGGGAGAAAGGTGGAGTAATCGGACCGATAATATTCGTTCCCCATGCTTCGAATGGCCAGGACGTCACTGTCGGATGTAAGAATTCAGATGGCTGGTGGATGAAGTCCACGTGGACTTGGCAAGCTTTGCACTTTCTTGCATAGTCTATCGTACCTGCTACCATCGTGGGCCAGTAGTAGCCCATTCGGCGAAGACGGTCTTGCAATTTAGGGCCAGGCTGATGAGTCCCGTAGACACCGTCATGAGCTTCGCGTACGGCTTTTTTGGCTTCTGTGTTTGACAGACACCGAAGTAATAATCTATCGTAGGATCGGCGATACAGCATTTTTGTCTCTGTATCGTAGAAGAATCTGAGAGAACGCCTTCTGATGGAAGTGGCTTCCTTTGGGTTCTCGGGCAGGATGTCATAGACTACGAAGTCTATGAATGGTTGTCTCCAGTCTGGTGCTTCGTCGACCGTCTGAGCGGAATAACTCGCCACAAACTGAATGTTGTTCTTAGGACAGACCAGTTCTTGGCCTATCACATCCACCGATTGATGAGCATAGTTTGGAACCGCTAGGGAAGCGGCAAAGCCAGCTAGGGCATCGGCTTCGATATTCCGGATTCTGGAAACGTGTTCGATGAAGAATCCCTCAAATTACGAAATAATCTTGATCGTTACTTGGTGATAGGGGATCATGTCTTCATGGCGGACTTCGTACGAACCCCGGATCTGATTGAAGATTAACTGTGAATCGTCGTATGCTTCAAGATATTCTACCCCCAGCTATCTTGCAAGTTGGAGGCCAATGACCAGAGCGTTGTACTCGGCCACATTGTTAGATCAGGGTTTTGTGAGAGAGTAGGCATGATTGGTCACCAATCCGGAAGGAGAAACCAGTACCACTCCGACTCCGACGACGATGTTGCCCTTGGGTCCAGTTCTCGAAGCCCCGTCGAAGAACATTCGCCATATATCATCGTGAGATGTTGCATGCGAGTCGGCGACCTCATCTGGGATTTTTTTATATATTCTGGATGACTCCGAGCCCGGGTGGGATGCCAAAAAGTCTGCCAGGGCTTGACCTTTGACAGCCTTTTGTGGGACGAAGATCATATGATAAGGGGACAACAATATTGCCCATGTAGCGAGGCGAGAGCTGAGTGCCCCTGGTTTAGTCATGAGGACCCTGAGAGGGTTGACTCGTAATATCACATGTATGGTTTGTCCAGTAATATAGTGCCGCGTCTTCTGAATGGCGAACACCAGGGCGAGGCATTCCTTCTCCACAGCGGTGTATCGGTGCTATGGCCCAATCATCATTCGACTGAGGTAATATATGGCTTGTTCATGACCTGCATCGTTGTTTTGTGCTAGCAAAACCCCGAGGGAATGTTCCATTGCTCGTACGTAGAGCAGGAATGGTTTTCCAACAACCGGAGCCACTAGGACTGGAGGGTTCGACAAATATTCTTTGATGCTGTCGAAGGCCCGCTGACATTCTTCGTCCCATACGAATGAGACGTCTTTCTTCATAAGATGGGTGAATGGTCGACATCGCCCGGAGAGGTTAGAAATGAACCTCCTGATGTAAGATAGCCTCCCTTGGAGGCCTCTGAGTTCGCAGAGATTTCTCGGGGGACCCATCTCCATAATTGCCTTTGTCTTCTCAGGGTCTACATGGATACCCTGGGCGGTGATGATAAAACCCAAGAACTTCCCGCTGGATACGCCCAGGAAGGACTTCGTAGGGTTCATTTTCAAATTGTGCGTTCGCATCAGATCGAATATCGTCCTCAGATCCTGCAGATGGTCTCCCTTACAGCGACTCTTGACGGTGATGTCATCAACATAGCACTCCACCGTCTTACGTAAGTGGTCTCTGAAGATGATACTCATGGCTCTTTGATATGTGGCACCGGCATTCTTCAAACCGAAAGGCATGACTGTGTAACATTATATGCCAATCGGTGTTCGGAATGATGTATGCTTTTTGTCGTCAGGAGACATCTTGATTTGGTTGTACCCCGAGAAGCCATCCATGAATGACATACGTTCGAAGCCGCACGTGTTGTCGATCATAATGTCTGTGATAGGGAGAGGGAATTCATCTTTGGAGTATGCATCGTTCAGATTGCGGAAGTCGATGCAGATTCGAATCTTCCCATTCTTCTTGAGGACGGGTAGTATGTTGGCGACCCAATCTGGATGTTGTTCCTCACGAATGAAGCCGCTGGCTATTAGTTTGTTGACTTCAACTTCGATCGCATCCATGATGCCCGGGCGGAAGCGCCGCTATTGTTGTTTGACCGGCTTCGCATCTGACCGAATGTTGAGTTTGTGAAGGGCAACCTCGGGATTTAGTCCTGGCATGTCTTCATAGCTCCATGCGAACACATTAATATTTTCTTTGACAAGTTTCAGCAGCGATTTTTGCTCTTTGTCTGTCAGGCTTTTACTGACGAAGATTGGTTTTGGAGAAGATTCGCTACCGAGATCCACTTGCATGACCTTATCTTCAGTAGGAGGCTCTCTCTGTTCGAACCGCTTTTTCCATTGTGCATCCAGCTATTGGGCCCACGGATCTAGCTCGAGGATTTCAGGAATGTTTTCATCTTCTTCGTAAGCATCGGCGAATGCCATGTTGACTGACAGGACTTGCCTGAGCATATCCCCGATGCTGACATCTGAATCAGAAGTGGATGATCCGGTTGAGTGTGAGTGCTGATCGTATTCCTCGTCTGAGATTTCAGGGGTTGTCGCGGGTGTAACATATCCTAATCCGCATCGAGTCTTGCTATAGTAATCCCGTGGTTTGCCAGCCGGGACCGGTAGCTTCAAGGGTAATCGTCGCCCAGTACCGTAGTTCAAGCCTGGCATGGTCTCCAGATCATACCCCTGTTTTTGCATGAGATATTTGGATTGGGGGCTATAAAGATACAGAGGCAGTCTCCCGGTATATGATTCGAGGTCGACTTCTTCTATGTTGAAGGGATACGGATCGTCCTTCCGGCCGAAGATGATTGGTTGGTCCCCTCCATCGATTATGCGATAAGCGTCTTCCATTGGAGTAAGCTGGATTGCGGTGTACACATTCGTCACCTGTGTGTGTAGGTGAGTGCCTATACCGTGTTCCATAGCATATATTATACAAAGCTTATTAAGCTCGAGGTAGTTCAAAGATAGCCCTTTATTGATGAAGTAAGGTATCTTTTCTAGGGGGATTATATCATCTGCGGAGGGAACATCAGTGTAGGCAGCCACATACTTGGCTAGCTCCGGTTCCTCTTCGGCTACCCCTTGTATAAATGAAGACTGAGAGAATGACCCGGGAAGCTTGATCGTCAGAGGTTCAGCTGGTGGAGCAGAACGTGGAGTTATTGGCAGACTAGCGACCCCCAGTTTGGTACTCGATGCTGGGCGGGGAGTGGTTGGTTCGCTAGAAGTCCCAGACTTTGCCTCGGGGTGACGACTCTTCTTGGGAAGGCGTATCGTCATTGGCTTATCGGAGGGATTAAGCTTCTCCGTTTGCGGCTGGCCGACTGTCGGCAGCCTGATTGTCAGTGGCTTCGTTGTGGGTCTTGGCACTTGGCCAGACCTTGGCAGCCGGATTATCATCTGCTTTTCTTGTGCCGAGAGGCTAATTGCGTCCTTACGCAGAGAGGCGGTAAGGGGTACGGACTTGCCAGGTTTGCGAGCTTGGAGGTGGATCGTCAGAGGTCCTTCTGATCCTGTGGCTGTCTCGGTACGAGCTTGCACATCTCCTTCACCAAGGTGCTTCTTCGACTTTTCGTACAGGCAGGAGTCTGAGTAGTAGGATTCGACCCCTTTGAAGGGATCGATATCAGCAAATTCTGTCCTCACGAAGCCATGTTTGTCGACATACTTGAAGCATTAGTGCAGAGTGGACGGCACGATCATATAAACGTGTATCCAAGGGCGTCCCAAGAGGATGTTGTAAGAAGTATTCGCATCTTTGACATAACAGGTCACTTCTGACTGGAGATCGCCAATTTGGCACTTCAAATGAATCTTTCCAATTGGGTAGCTCCTGCCTGAATTAAAACCGCTGATGGCGGTGCTTGTTGGCGTCAGGCGATGCATTGGAATGCGAAGATGATGTAGCAGACCCTTCGAGATGATGCTTATGGAAGAACCAGGATCAATGTGCATTCGGTCCACCTTTACGTCCCCGATGTATCCGGTGTAGTATAACGGACGATCGTGCAGGTTGGTTTTGATGAGCATGTCCTGCAGAGTAAAGACAATGTTGGACATCGCTCCCACGCAAGCGCTGTCTTGGAGATCTGTAGGCGGGTTCTCTCCCATGAGGTTGACCTGAGCCAGGTACGCATCGGCATTTTGGAGTGCATCGCTCAAAGCCGCGCGAACATCCTTTGACAGTCTCAGAAGCTCGTATAATGACAATTTGGCCGGTGTGTTGGCCAATTACGCCAAGATGTCGAAGTTGTAGGGCTTCTCCAGCCCCTGCGGTGCCTCTTTTCGGAGGGATTTGTCAAAGCGATTCTCCTTCGGCCTAGGCTTGTCGGTCGTTGGAGGTTGAGCCGGTCCCGGAGTGTCAGTTGTAGCAGGCTGATGTTCTTCAACTGACTTATCAGCCACAGGTTGGGATTGTGCCCCAGACCGAGTAACGATAGATGTGACTTCTTCGATATCTGCCGAGATTGTACGACAGGATCTGACTTTTCTACTCTTTTTCTTGCAAATGGAAGAAGGTGTGGGCTGAGTCACTTCTGATACCAAATCTGGATGGACCCACATGACCTCCCCTCGTGAAGTGGTGAGGGGCACTAGACCAGCAGCCTGATCTCGGAGAGGTGGAATATTAGCAATCTCCATTGTCGCCAGAGGGATGGCTACTACACCGTCTTGAGTTTTCGTCAGCGGGAAGCTGCCGAATTGTACTAACACCATATTGGCTGCTACAGTTACCTCCTCGAAATCGATGGCCAGAGCGTTCGAATCGATAAGATTTTGGATGTACCGTTTTAGTTGGTAGCAGTCGTGTGTGGCATGGAGGACGTAGCGGTGGTAATGGCAGTACTTTGGGTTCTCCATGTCTGTCGGCCGAGGTTTCCATCTTGGTGGAGGAAGCTGAATTCTGTCTCCTTGTATGAGCATGTCCAAGATGGGCTTGACGTGACCGTCTTCGAAGGAGTAAGTGATTTGTGGCTATTGTTTGTCTACCGATTTTGACTCAGGTTTTTGGACTGTATCGGCCACTATAGCCTGTTTGCCCTTGTTATCTCGATTGTTGGTGGAGCTACCCCCATTGTTGGTGTTGGTGTTGGAACGCCTGCCTTTTTTCTCTCCCTCTGAGATGTGTAATCCCAGTTGGCGAGCCTTCTTTAATCATTCTTCGGCGCTTGTGGCACTGATGATAAACGTCTTCCAGTCCTTGAATTGACTTTTGCCCATCCAGAGGCTGATTGTTGGAAGCAGTCTCTTTTGGCAAATTTCAATCAAAGAGGAATCCGGGTTTCCAGAGGGCAGCTTCATCGCGGTTTGGCAAAACCGCTTAATATAGTTCCTTGTCAGCTCTTTCTCCCCTTAGATGACGTCCATGAGGGTGGACATCGTGACGTCCTGCCCTACCTCATAGAATCTCTCCAAGAACATGCGCTTGAAGCCGGCGAAGGAGTGGATGCGGTTGTCTGGCAGGTTGCGATACCAGTCGAAGGCGACTCCTTCCAATGCCCCAATGAATAATCGTATGAGGATGGCATCGTCATGGGGCAGATCGTCAGTGGTGACCTCGAAGTAAGTGATGTACCGACTTGCGGAGGTCTTGCCATCATACGGGTTGATGTTGAACGGCTTATATCTTGGTGGGAAGGGGACATCCCTCCATTCAGCAGGGTATGGTTGCCGCATTCTGAGGTCTTGAGAGTTTTCTCGAGCGTGAAACATGGCTCGGATCTCCTGGACCTCTCTTCTCGCTTCTCGGGCCTCATCCACAGCGGTGGGGGCCGTTACTTCAGGAGGATTGTTGCCCAGGTTCGGTGCTACTGAATTCGAGTCTGCATTGACCGTAGGACCTGCGCTTGTTTGGCCAGGTGTCCCTCCTTGCAGAGTTGGAAGGGCCGCTTTAATCTCGTCCACAGACTTGACCAAGGCAAGCAGTATGGCCTCCAGAGTGTCGATGCGTTGGCGATCACTGGAACCACTTTGTTTGCTGTCTGTCATGAATACCGTCCTTATGTTAGGAGAGATGGATGGTACGGTGGAGGACGTGTCTTCCGAGTCATACCCTTGTAATGAGAAATCATCGGGATATGTGGGAATGTCTTCCTCTGGTTCAAACTCAGAAGGAACAGTACCCCCAGTTTCCGAGTTCGCCTCGTCTTGGGAGTTGTGGACGTCCTCGGAGACGTCGGGGTTTGTTGTATCTGATGGGAGAGTTGTTTCCCACGGCTCATCTTCTTGGAACATCGGATTGTCATGGAGGTTTGGAGGAGTGCTACCCCCCGTCCCAACAACCCCCAGTGGTGTGGACGACGAATCTCCCATTGTAGCAGATTTTGTCTTAGAACGGGTACCTTGGAAAACTCCTATGGTGGGCACCCGCTTAGACGAGAGTCTCTTAGTCATAGTGGTTGAAATCTTCGGGCTAGGAAAATTTGTCTTCTTCCCTCTCCCATCGACGGGGATTTTCTGAGCAGAGTTGCAAGAGACGACGGGAAGTGCCTCGTCTTCCGAAGATGGCTGCTGCAGTCTTTGAAAGACGGACTGCCGGTCTTCTCGTATCATCGCGTTGTTGCAACAGCAGTTGACGATGACTTGGATGCAGTGACGTCCGTGTGAGGACTCCTTGCATCCCGACGTGCCTTCTCTTTCCTTACGTTTGTGGAGGATGGCCTCACGCAAGTCAGATGGGTCTGGATCGACCATGTTCGCTCTTCGGATTTTGGAAGACTTTTGTGAACCTCTCTGTCAGTGTGCCGCCGGGGACTGGACTTGAGTGGTTCTGTACAACTTCCCATCTGAGGCCCGCATAACAGTATGCGGGACGCTCGGATGGTCAGAGATCGGATCAGTGGACCGAACTTGCCAAGCTCGCGCTGCCCTAGACTTCTTCGCTCTAGTATGTAAGGACACATAGTAGGAAGGGTCTAGGTGATGCTGGAGAGAGTCAGACATATCTTCTTGAGAGCACAAGAGATCAGGACCATAGGAGAGGCGGTCGAAGACAGAGCCACGTGGGGTAGACGTTACGCGGCTGTCATCAATAACCTTCATGCGGTTGGAAGGCGTAGCCGTATAGGCTTTCTTCATGCGGCTGGGTGTCTCGACCGCATGAATTTTCTTCATACGGCTGGATGATCTGGCCGCATGGACCTCCTTTATGCGGCTGGCCGATTCAACCGCATGAGCATCCTGCATGTGGTTGGCAGACTCTTCTTGGGGCGCGTAGAATTACTCTTTGTCCCCGCAAGTCTAGCATCGTAGTGCTTTCCTCTGCCGGACTTGGGGACAGCAGAGTTCTCTACGGCTCGAAGTGGAGCCGTATGAGAGTCGCCTTCGCCGTCTTGGGTAGCAGAGAGTACCCCGTCCAGAGCTTGTGGAGGAGCAAATGATTTTGGCCTCCACTCGCGGCGAGCTTTCTTTGTGTGGGTTCACTTCTGGACCGGGCCAGCGCTTCCTTCAGAGAGCATTTCTTCAAACGCCTGTTGGTCGAAGCGGACGACCATCTTCTGTTGCGTGGAGCCAAGTTTGGCCGTATCCAATTGCGTCACAAACTCCTCAGCCGTGGAGAAGTTTGTCCCCATCAGAGTCGCCATCGTGTTTGCCATAAAATATAAAAGAACAGAACAATTATCGGAGGACTGGACTTTTACTTCACAATACAAACTCGCTTGTACAAAGAAAGCCTAGGGACGAAAACCTAGGTACAGCAATCTAAGTACAATTGTTTATTTTAGATTCTTGGGGGTGACGGTAGAGGCTCGAAAAAGCGACGGCAGCTCTGCCTTACTCCTTGGACGATCGGGTGCAGCCTTGGCTCTGTAGAAGAACTGCTGGGCGATGATGAAGAAATGCTCTCTCTCTCTTCAGGCTCTCTGGCTCTCTATGTCTCTCTCTGTATATCCCTCTCTGTCTCTGTGTATGTCTCTATTTCTCTCTCCGTATATGTCTGTGTGTGTTTGCAAGGGAATGGCACCCTGCTATTTATAAGAGTGGGGGGCCTCATTTGGGTTTACAATGATTGCCCATTCTTGAAAGTCGGCTGCTAAGGATCACTGGATCTGGGCCGTTCATCGAGATTTGAGCAATAAATGTGATTGTATCAAATCTTTTGTGGGTAATTAATGCTTATTGACATAAATCCTCCTGATTTGTCATGCCAATCACGGATTTCTCGACACGTGTCTTTAATTTGCTTATTTGCAAATAATCTGATTTGATCCCAATATTTCATTGGGATTTGTTGAGAGATTTCGATCAATCTGATGCCACGTGCCGCGCTATCATGCCACGTGTCGAGCCATTGTAGAAATCCGAGCCGTAGGAAAGTTGCTCCTCATTGAGCCGAATAAGGCTGGCCACGTGTTCAGGCTGCTTGAGAGTGGCCCGCATAGTAATGATTTGAGCCGCATGAGTGTGGATGACCGCATGAGTGAACCGCATGGAGATAGTCCTCGTGAGCCGCATGGAACTAGTCTTTGTGAGCCGCATGGGGCTAGTCTTTGTGAGCTGCATGGAGCTAGTCTTCGTGAGCCGCATGGAACTAGCCTTCGTGAGCCGCATGGGGCTAGTCTTTGTGAGTCGCATACGACTGTCCATGTGTCGAGGCCGCAAGACAGTTTCTGACTCTCGGGGGATCCTGTCAGAGATTTTCTTCGTTTCCCAAGGAGTCCATCATTATGAGGGAGTCATAATGATATCTTTGTGTCAGAACTGTCACCTTGTCAGAGCTGTCAGCCGTCAAGGCATTTAATGTAATAATGGACAAAGAGAAGGGCTATTTGTAGGCCACGTGGCTTCTCTTTAAGCCGCATAGAGCTTGTTTGAGCCGCATAGACGCTCGAGCCGCATGAATACTTGAGCCGCATGAAATCTCTGAGCCGTATGGGGCTCTCTGGCCGCATGGATCTTTCTTTATTCTTTTCCATGCTTCTACATATCTGTGGGAGACATGTCTGCAATAGGAGCTGAGATGAAAGAGCTGGACGAGATCCAAGTCCAATCAGTTCATCCTCCTGCGGGTACGTTGCCTTTGCGCCTCTCTTCGGATGAGATCTTTAGACTTCGATTTTGCGTGCTCCTCGTGAGGCTGACCACGTCTGTGTGCTCCCTTGTAAACGAGGAGAAAGAACCCCTTGTGGAGATGGTCTCTGCCATTATGAGAGGGACAGAAGTTGTTCCCGGCCCCTCCAAATCTGCTACTATGGAGGGAGCTGTTAGTGAGCCGGCATTGGCTTCAAAAAAAGCGGTCGAGCAGCCTGCTGAGGGGGTTGTTGCTGACTCTGCTCCCGTTCTGAATGAGCTTGTGGAAGAAACCAGGCCCGATGCTGTTCAGGGCCTTGACATTATTCCCCTTGAACAGTTCGGGTCTGCTCTTGGTTTCCCTGAAACCGCCGTTGAAGGCGCAGTTCAGGCTGGGGTTGAGCGAGCCAAAGGTACGAATTTATAACTTTTTTGCCTTTCCTCCCTCTTTTCGGTTACTGATGTATATATTGCTTTCTCTGTCAGGTACGACTTCTTGTCAGGAGTTCCCTCCGGAGGTGGAAGAAACTTTCCAAGCTTCTTCTCCGACGACCTCCACCGAAGATGAGGAGATAGCTCAGAAAGTCGTCAGAGCTTTCTACTTGGTGTTGAAGGTGAAGCTTCCTGGAGCCTTGAATCGGAATGCTACCTTCGGCCCTGTGAAGGCTGTCGTCATGTGGCAGCCCTTGAGAGCATTGCCGGCTACGAAGAGCGGGCCAACACTCTGAGGAAAGTTCTGAATGACCTGGAGGATCAAGTGGCCAGGTTTCGAGACATCAAGCAGCGGAATCTGATGTCACTGTTTCGCACAGAGGACGAGGCTTTGATGACAGCTCTTATGGAGGAGAGGGATAACTTTCAGGCAAGGAAGGACATCCTCGTTCTGGAGATTGGTGAGCTGGCTGACCAGTACAGCCAATTTAATGCTGCAAGTGAGGCACGTGCTGTCTCGAAGAATAGGCTGGCTATGCAATCACTAAGAAGCATAATCATATTGCGCAGATCAGGAACAAGATCGCCCAGTTGGAAGCTGACTTGAGGGCGGCGTCATCTGAATAAGAGGATTATCTGTCCCAGGCTGCCATGACTGCCACCGCTTCTGCCCGTTTAGAAGAGCAGCTGGCGAGGTTGGAGGGGGAGCATCAAAGTCTGATCCTCTTTGAAGATGAAGCCGCTCGCCAAGAAGAGGCACGACGTCGAGCTATTGTAAAATCTGAAGCCGAGATTGTTGCTCTGAGGGATAGCATAAACCGCCTGTGTATCCCGTAGATTTTTATAATTCTTTTTTTTCTTTTTTTTGGCCGTCACGGCTCTTGTACCCTCTTTTTTGTCTTTTGTTAGACATTTAAGTACTGAATAAAGAATCTTTTTAGAAGTGAATGTGGTTTTGTGAAATATCGATGCTAGAGGTAATGTGGACGTAGCAAGGATATTTCTGACAGGTATTCCGCTGGGAAAATTTTATGTGGACCTATTATCCGTTTTATATTCAAATGATTCAAATATAGATAATAAGTTGAATGAAGCTTCTAGTAGAGGTAATATGGACGTAATAACAGAGGATGTTCTATATCTGACCAGAGGTAATAAGGACATGGAAAGATATATAGCATTAGGGAGGAGTGGCCATAGTGTAGGGTGTGAAAATTATGACACGCTGACATAAGACTCAGTCCAAGTCATACGCTCAAAGCCATACGCTCAGTCCAAGCCATACGCTCAAGGCCATACGCTCAGTCAAGGCCATACGCTCATCTAAAGGCCGAACGCTCAGTGAATATTTTATTATTTTCTGAGATGACAGCACAGCATGTATTTAATAAAGGATGAATCTGACACTTCGTCTTTCGTGCAAAGACAGCTGTCCAATGAAGACTAGCCGTCGTATAGGTTTTCGAAGAGTCGGTTTTGTCTTTTACGAGGACAGCTCAGCATCTCTCATAAATATAAAAGCCATCATTACTGTCAGTTTTGACAGTCTGTCAGCCATCATATCCGCAGTCACGACGCTCGAGAAGATTTTGTCAGTTATTGGAAGATATGGCGTATCAAAGAAGATTGATGATGGCCACGTGTCTACTTATTCAAACATGCCACGTGTCTACTTATTCAAACATACGACTCCTTCCAAATTAAGTGAGCGTATGGATCTCATACGACTCCTTCCCAATTAAGTGAGCGTATGGATCTCATACGACTCCTTCCCAATTAAGTGAGCATATGGACCCCATACGACTCCTTCCAACTAAGTGAGCGTATGGATTTCATACGACTCCTTCCAACTAAGTGAGCGTATGGACCCCATACGACTCCTTCCCAACCAAGTGAGCATATGGATTCCATACGACTCCTTGACAAGTGAGCGTATAGTTTCCATATGACTCCCTGTCAATAATGTGAGCGTATCAGCTTTATATGGTTCTACGCTGTCCAAGTCAGTGTATGCAAGACATGTGCCTTCAAAAGCTAGCGTATGACTCTTCCTCTAAGGCAGCGTATAACAGCAGTTGTGTCCAGAATGATTTTCAACGTGCAGTTAACACACGTTCTCACGTATCCTGCACTCAGTTATCCACTTCTTCAGAAGTTATGCAACGTGGCATTCATGCCATCAATCTCTCCGGAATATGCTCCACTACTTTCAACCGCACGCTAATGTGTCTCCATCAGAATTTGCTACGCGTCCCTGCAGTTATGCACACGTCAAGTAACTACCTGAGCGTATGCTTAAGGACAGTTATCCTGAACTCTATAAAAGAGAGTTTCTTCATCTTCATCAGAGACTACAGTCAATTTCAGAGAGAACAGAGAGATTGCCCAGTTGCTGTCCAAGTTCTTCAAAGTTCGAGTTTTCTTCATCGCATCGTCCAAGGGATAAAGTATTCATCTTCTAGATTAGATTCCTACAGTTGTAATTTTCTCAGATACAAAATAAATAAAGTGAATTTATTTATGGAAAACAAATTGGCGACTCTGCTGGGGAAAGCTGTCTCCTCCAACGAGATAGCAACAACTCAATGCGATACTTCATCGATCGGCTTGACGAAGAAGACGATGGTCGTACAATTCGACCAATCTGCTTATGAAGAAATGCTCAAGGCAAAGCAGGGCCGAACTGCTTCCTCCGCTCTTCCTGCTGCCAAGAAAAAGGGACGCTCTGTCTATGTCCCTAAGTCTTCTTCAACAGCCCGAGACGCTTCTGTCACTTCTCACGCTGACAAGAACACGTCTTCAACTTCAACTAAGCACACTTCGGCTTCTCTGAACACGGCAACAGTGGCTTCTCCTAGTCACGCTGACAAAGTTGGTTCTTTAACCAAGTCAGCGTGTACAAGAAAAACCATCTCTGGACATGTCAAAGTCCTTTCTTCCTCTACTCTTACGACAGCAGTTGGCTCTTTAGCCATTGATGACTCTGTGCGTGTGGCATTCAAAGGGCAGCATACGGCAAAGGCAGCGTACAAAAGCCAACATCAGGTAGCGTATGCTAAGCCAAAGCCAGCGTATGCTAATAAAAGGCAGCGTATGACCAGAAGTATAAACTGAAGTCAGCGTATGCTAACAGATACAGTCCTCTGGCTGTTTTCTCTTCCACAGAACATGCAAATGATTCCCCCTCAACTTGCACATCTTGTGCCAATCAAGGAGAAAGACTCTTTAGTCAACTCCTCTACTCCTAAGGTCTTTACCTCTGGAGTTAATTTGACTAGTACTCTTACTAGATCAAACAAAGGAAAACGCCTTTTGGCTAATTCCTCCAAAGATGGATTATTACCTTTTTCCAGTCGGAATAATACCCATCTTCCTTCTCTCCAAATTTCTCGATCTGAGAAAGTCAAATTACAAGTATCCAAGACTGATACCAAAGTCAGATCTCCTACGGATCTTCGTGACAAGCTTAATCAGAATCGTCTCGATTCCACTGAGACAAGTATATTAGACCCTGATGCAGAATATGCCAAGAACTATATGGCTCAAATTAATCAGTCTTTATACACTCAAGAACCGAGAAGACAGAAGAACAAAAGACAAGTTTCTACACAGAAACCATCTTCAAGTACTTCCCAATCTGTTCCTACAGATCTCCGGGAGTATTTACAAAATAAACGGAAAATTGACACTCCATCAGGCTATAATATTGCTCATATTTGCCATAAAAAGCATGGTTGCAACTTCCAACCTCGAGTTGTGATTCAGTGTTGTTGTTCACCAAAAAGACAATCTGTTTTCGAACGGATTCAATATGAACCAATGTTGGATGAAGATGAACCTCTTTATGCTTCTGTCAATATGACCTCCAGAAATATTGGGGGTAGCATACGGTCTGATGCTATATCAGACTCTAAAGATGGTGTTTATCTCGGCACCCGATCCAGGACCGGAGCCTTGGCCAGAGCCTCTTCTTCTTCTCATCCAAGTGGTAATCCGGAGATCACAGAGGACTTCCTTGGAGAATCCAATTTTCCAGTATTGACTCCCGTAAATAGTCCCGGGAAAGATACCGACTCACACAGTGATGATTCAGAATAGACTGTTTCATCATCTATTCCTCGAATGATTATTACTTACATGGCAGAGGGCAATCATGAACCTTCAACTAGCACCGAAGCTCATGAACAAAGGATTTCTTCCTTAGAACAACAGTTGCGAGCTATGGCAAATACATTGAATGCTATGCACACTCTTATGCAAGCTCAGCATCAAACTCAGCAAGTCCAACATACAGCCCCTCCAGTTGTATTAAATACTCCTGTTGTTCCAAACCCGGAACCTTCTACTATTCCGGGGGTACAATCTAATGTTCCTGTACAACCCACTCCAAGTCAGTCTGGAGCTGGGGGTGGTACATATGCTGCAGTCCCTCCTCCCAATTACACTCAACAAGTTACAACTCCCCAATCTTCTGGAATTGTTACTGAAGAGTTAAGGAATCTCCGAACTCAATTTGAGGCATTTAAACAGAAGGATGGTTTGCAAAGGTTAGGTATCAAGCAACCTTACCCAATAGAATGGAAGCAGGTATCGTATCCACTAAAATACAAACCTCCAACCATCTCTTTCTTTAATGGGACAACCTCCCCAAGTCAGTTCATTAATCACTTTGAAGTAATGACTGATCAACTGCAACCAAGTGACGCCCTCCTTACTTGGGTGTTTGTTGGGTGTCTCAAAGGAACGGCTTATGAATGGTATAGAAGTCTCCCTGATGGGTGCATTACTTCATTTACCGGTTTCAAGCAAATGTTTCTTGAACGGTTCTATGAAGGGCTTAATGACATGACCATGTCAGCCCTCATGAGAATTAAACAGAAAAATAACGAAACCACCGAGGACTTCATTGAAAGATTCAGAAGAGAAGCCCTCAAAATGCCTCTCGGAACTCCCGATGCTGTTACTATCGACACTTGCAAGTCGAATCTCTTACCAATTATCAGCATGTGGACAGGTTCCACTCAGTTCCAAGATTGGCCTTCTTTCATTGTCAGTGCCAAGGCTGCCGAGGTCAGTGCTGAGACCTTCAAGGGTCCGGGGGTACAAATGGCTCCCAAGGAATCAAATCAGAGTGCTAGCAATAGTACTCGACCCAACAATCGCAAAGGGAAAGAAGCTCTTGAAGTCAATCTCCAAAGCAGTAGTCAAGAGGTAAAGACTACCCAAGCTACTCCAGCTCCAACAAATCAACAACAGAGACCTCCTCAACCGAAGGAAGAATATTCTTTCGACGATGACGATGTTCAGGGTATCTTTGAATGCTTGCTCAAAGGTAATAAGATTCAATTGCCAGAAATTAAAAAGCCTGATGAAGCCAATAAGACAGATCATCCAAAATATTGTCCATATCATAGAATGCTGGGTCATACAATCCGGTCTTGCTATGTATTAAAAGGGAAGATTCAAGAGATGATTAAATCAGGAGCTGTGACACTAACACCCAAAGACAAAACAGTCACAGCAAATGTAATTTCAATGCAGTTCGGTGACTTCCCTTCCTTAATGGTAGAAAGTGCGATTGTTCCTATCCCCAAAGCAACTCTCGAAGTTGTAAATATCCCACCAGCGCAGAATGACGGACTTGTTCCTGTCACAATTAAGAAGGGAGAGATCATGTGGATTCACCCGGATTTAATGACGGAGTTTGAGACATCTTCCTCTTCTTCTCGGAAGACTCCATCATCTAAAAAGAAGCTCGGGAAGACTAAGTCATGCAATGTGACTTCTAGTTTCACACTCGATTTTTACCTAACCTCTACTTTCATCTTGGCAGGAAATTCACTCCCTACGGAGATAAAATCTGTACCTCAATCTGAAGATAGATACAAGCCTGCTTTTCATCTATACAGTTCACAATCTCGTGAATTGATGGCGAAGATGGGTTATGATCTAGCCACTGCTCCTGGTTTGAACTCAGGCAAGGGACTCCGAGCACCTTTAGCCATCACTATGAGGCATAATCAATCTCGTGTTGGCCTTGGTTTCTGGAATGAAGCTCTCATCAAACATAAAAGAACCAAGAGCAAGATAAAGAATTGCAACATGGTTTCCATAGACCCTGAACCAGTATCTGAAGTTGAAGTCCATGTTGGAACTCGGTCAGGAAAAATATATCTGAAAGATTATGCTGAAATTCCTGAAGAAACTTCTGATGTCCTTCCGGTTACAGCTCCAACACCAGTCTCTACTGAAGAGCCTTTAAATGTTCCTGTTGAGACAGTTCCTTCTAAACCAACAACAGCTGACAAAGGCAAACAACAAGTCCGCTTCGACAAACCATTGAAGAAGTCATCTCCTACAGGACTTGAAAAGCCTTATAATTTTGATATATTGGCTCAACTAGCCAATACACCAGCTAAATTATCAATCTTCGAGCTCTTACGCCTCTCTAAAGAGACTCGAGAAACTCTAAGTGAAGCACTGCTGCAAGCAGAAACCTGCTTAACTCTTCTCAAGAAGTTGGAAACAGAATCTGTTTCTCATTGCCATAATGTATTGGAATTTATTCCAAACATTACCTTTACGCAGGACGATATGCTGCTAGAGGATAGTCGACATGACCGTCCTTTATATCATACAGGATATATTAATTCTATGAAGGTTGATCGTCTCCTGATTGATCCAGGATCTGCTCTCATTATTATGCCAAAAGCTATGCTAGATGCATTGAAGATACCTGTGCATAGTCTTTCCAGCACTATCACTACCATCTTGGGATTCAATCAAGGAAAAAGCGAGCCTTTGGGCAAGATTCGCCTCAAATTTCAAATAGGCGATCTTCGCACTAAAGTTACTTTTTACATCATCGACAATCATGGTTGCTCATACAATGCTCTATTGGGGAGACCATTCTTGCATGAACATAATGTCGTTCCTTCGACTCTTCATCAGTGCTTCAAATATGTTGATGATAATGGAGAAGTTCAAAAGGAGGTTGCAGATCTCTATCCATTCAAAGGAGTTGAAGCTTACTTCAAAGATGAATACTCGAAAGTCTTACAAGCTATGGATAATGACGATGAGATAGCAAAAGTTGGCACTTTTGTTATTCCTGTAAAAGGGCGTATCACTCCTCCGCAGTCTGTTAAATCATCTGAAGAAGGCTCACTGATAATTCCTGTCAGTGGACGTACTACTTCATCACCTGTCCAGGCTCCACAAGGCTCACTGATAATTCCTGTCAGTGGACGTACCACTCCCCCTCTACCTTCTCAGGCTAGACCAGATACTCTAGTCATTCTAGTCAATAGACGTACGACTTATCCACGATCTTCTTCAAGGGAGCTCACCTCTTCTGAGCCTTTTGTTATCGATCTTAATCGAAACAAAACTTCTGATCGCTCTTCCTCTCCCACTTTTGTTATTAATTTGACTAAGTCTGATAAGGCTCAGCCTTCTGTTGTAAATACAGTATCTAATATTAATGAAGCATCTCCTTTGCAGTATATTGATGTCTGTAATCATGTACAAAGTTATTTACAATTGCTAGATAGCTTAGAGTCACTAACTATAGGGGTTGTTCAAACTCTTCATACAGACGTATCATTGGAATCCATACAAAAATCATACTTCGTGGTCCCTGCTAGAAAGAAGGGAGAAAATCCGATCTTCTTTTATAAAGGACCCCAGAATCCTCCTAACTTGGAAGAAGATGACATAAACGACGATACTGGAAGGTTACAACTACGTCGCTACAGTCAGCAATCCAAAAATATTATCAAGAATATGGGTTATGACTTTAGAACCAGTCTCAATAATGGAAAAGGAAGAAGAATGCCTGTTCGAATTCCTCCATTAAAATACGGAAGGACAAAATGTGGGTTAGGTTACATTGCTTCTACCTCCTTTATCAACATCGTCCATGAAGATTCAAAATCCGATGAAGATGAACGATCTGAGTCTTCTGATTCTCTCTCTTGGAATTCTGACACGAGTATTGGCGATCTCCATCGCTCTATTTTATCAATTAGTATGGTCTCCGTTGGTGGCCCGTAAGAAAATGATGAAGATGAGGATGATTTTGAAATATCACCCGAATCGGAACAATGGGCTCAAAGATTAGATAATCAATGGGAATTCAGGTTCGAGCAGAGGGAACCTCCTACTGAAGATAAACTGATCCAAATTGATGTTGGTGAAGAAGGGTCTCCTAAACCAATATTCATCAGCGAAAGTCTTTCAGAAATAGATAAGCAAGAAATGATCAAGCTTATTCATGATTATATCGATGTCTTTGCCTGGAGTTATGAGGATATGCCAGGACTAGATCCAAAGATTGCAATGCACAAACTTAATATCATGCCGAATGCTAAACCGGTCAAACAACAACAGCGACGATTTCGTCCGGACATCATGGATGCAATTGAAGCTGAAGTCAACAAGCTTATGGCTTCTGGATTTATTCGAGAGGAACAACATCCTGAATGGGTGGCTAACATCGTTCCTGTCCTTAAAAAGACTGGCAAGATCCGAGTCTGTATAGACTTTCACGATCTCAATGCGGCTTGTCCTAAAGACGAGTTTCCTCTTCCAATTACAGATGTCATGATCGACAACACATGTGGTTTCGAACGAATGTTATTTATGGATGGGTATTCGGGATACAACCAGATCAAAATGTTTCCAGATGATGAAAAACACACTTCCTTCAGAACGCCGATCGGTACATACTGTTATACAGTGATGCCGTTTGGTCTCAAGAATGCAGGGGCAACATATTAGCGAGCAATGAGCACTATATTCCGCGAACATCTCCGGAAAATAGTCGAATGCTATGTTGATGATATTGCAGTCAAAAGTCGAAAAAAAGAGGATCATATCCAAGATTTGAAGACTATCTTTGATTTAATGCGTCAGCATCAACTTAAAATGAACCCTACTAAGTCCTTCCTGGGCATCTCTAGTGGTAAATTTTTCGGCTTCGTCATTACCGCTAAAGGTATACACGTGGATCCCGAGAAGATCAAAGCCATTCAAGAGATGCGTCCTCCATGTACCTTAAAAGAGCTACGAGGATTTCAAGGAAGAATTATTTATATCAGGAGATTCATTTCCAACTTATCAGGACGCTGCAGACCATTCAACAAACTTCTGAAGAAAGGTGTATCTTTTGTTTGGAACGAAGAATATCAAAAAATATTTGACGATATTAAACAGTATCTCATGAACCCTCCAGTTTTGGTACCTCCCATCTCGGGAATACCATTCCTTCTATATGTTCGAGCCATGGATCATTCTCTTGGTGCATTACTTGCCCAGAAAAATAAGATGGCCATGAACAGGCTATTTATTATCTCAGTCGCACAATGACAGGTGCTGAACCGCGTTATTCTCCAATCGAAAAAGAATGCTTAGCATTAATGTTTGCTGTTCATAAAATGTGACATTATATTATCGGTCAAACGATTCACGTCATTTCCAGAGTGAATCCCATCAGGATTATGATGAAGAAACCTGGTATTCTCAACTCCAGACTAGCTAATTGGGGAATCTTGTTAGCTCAATACGATATGCATTATATTCCTCAGAAGTCAGTTAAAGGACAGGCGCTTGCTGATTTTCTGGCTACTCATGCGATTCCAGAAGATTCTAAATTATATGATGAGATCCCAGATGAAGTCTTGGATTCAAATCTGATTTCAGAAGAAATTCCTACCTGGCGTCTATTCTTTGATGGAGCATCTAGAATAGGTCCTAACGGCGATATTGTCGCTGGAGTTGGGATTGTTCTTGTATCCCCAGAAGGTCTAACTATTCAGAGAGCTTATTCTCTGGATCAATCATGTTCAAACAATGTAGCCGAATACAATGTATTGCTCATCGGCCTTCAACTTGCTAAACATCTAGATATTCAATATTTGGAAGTTTATGGAGACTCCAAGCTTATCATCAATCAGATCAGAGGAACGTATGAAGTTCGTCATCAGGATTTGATACCTTATCATCGAGCAGCACTCTCTATAGCCTCATCTTTTGAAGGTTTCTTTATTGAACATGTTCGACGAGCCTATAATACAGAAGCTGATGCTTTAGCTAATCTTGCTGCTGTATTAGCTATACCAATCAGACGTCAACAAGTAATAGTGGTTTATAACCGAGAACTATTCTGTGTTGAGAATAATTTGGCCTTGGCTTTTCCCTATAAACCAGACAAAAATTCTCTCAACCTTGATGCTGGATTAAAGTTTGACAAAATGTCTTCGTCTTCTTCTGATTCTACTATAGAATATGTCTTTTCTAATGAAACAGAAGCCATAACTGAAGACTGGAGACGCCCGTTTCTAGACTTTGTTTTGTATGACATACTTCCTGATAATCCGAGTGAAGTAGCGTCTATCCGGCGTCGATCTCTCAGATTCTATTATAATCATACGACGAAGACATTATATCATCGGTCTTACGACGGTCTTCTCCTCCGATGCATTGCTGGTGAAGAAGCACAACAGATAATCCGTGAAGCACATGATGGTGTTTGCGGAGCTCATCAACCAGGTCCTAAACTTCAAGATCGTATCCGACGTATGGGTTATTATTGGCCCACGATGGTGGCTGACGCTATTCAATATGCTCGGAAATGTAAAGCCTGTCAAATTTATGCAGACTTTATTCATCAACCGTCAGAGTTCTTACACCCAACAGCGGCATCATGGCCCTTTGAAGCTTGGGGCATGGACGTCATTGGTCCCATCAACCCACCATCATCAAGAGGACATCGGTTTATTCTAGCAATAACCGATTACTTTTCCAAATGGGCTGAAGCAATCCCGTTATCTGAAGTCAAAACTTCTAGTGTTATCAACTTCAACAAACATCATGTTATCTATCGATTTGGTGTTCCTCGGCGTATTATCCATGATAATGGACCGCAGTTCGTCAGTCAGAAATTTACTCGATTCTGCGACGATCATCGGATTAATAATTTAGCTTCTACAGCATATAATCCAGCAGCTAATGGATTGGCAGAAGCTTTCAATAAAACAATCATCAAACTCTTGAAAAAATTCGTTTCTTCCAACAAACGCAACTGGAGTGAGAAGCTTGGTGAATGTTTATGGGCCTACCGCACCACAGTTCGCAATGCGACCGGATGTACGCCTTTCTCTTTAGTATATGGGTGTGAAGCTGTTCTTCCCCTTGAGATCCAGATTCCTTCTCTGAGAATTGCAATCTCCAATGAACTTACAACAGAAAACAATGATCGTCTTCGACTTCAAGAATTGGAAGCTCTAGATGAAAAACGATTGTATGCTCAACAAAATATCGAGCTGTATCAGGCCCGAATCTTAAAGGTTTTTAACCGAAAAGTCAAAGTCAGAGCATATCAGAAGGGAGAACTGGTCCTTACTGTCAGACGTCCTATGACCATGACACATATGAGCAAAGGCAAATTTGACGCGAAATGGGAAGGCCCATTCGTAGTAAACAAAGTCTTCTCTAACGGAGCATACCAGCTTGCCTCTATGGATGGGAAAGTCATGATGATGCCTATCAATGGCAAATTCTTAAAGAAATATTATGTATAATATTTTCATCATTCCCCAGCAAATATGAAATCAAAGTTAATTCTTCTTTACAAAAGTTATCTCGATATCGTTATCTCCAGAGGGAACTGATATTCCACCATGTATCATCTTCCCAGAGAATTTGATATTTTGTTTTATTAGATCCCCAGTGGTTTTAGTAAAGATCTTGAATAGAAAATCATGTCCATATTACCTCTGAATTTTCTATCTCAGTATGTATCATATTTTCTATTCTATGAAAATGATATCTCGTCTTTTGATTTCTGAATCCAAAGATCATGGAAAATAGAATCTAAAGATATCTTTATATCTGAATTCTGTTTTCTCTAATCAGTATTAAACTAAAAATCTTTGGTTTAATATCATGATAGAGTTGCAAAGTTTATTTGTATATTCTATTCTATTGAAATATGTTATGTATTATTTACCTCTGAACATGTTTTCTACAAAAATATTATCCACAAAATTGAAATCAAGCCAAGATATTCATTTCAATCAAAATCAGAACAATGATTACAAATGGGTATCAAAACTTCAATACATGATAAATGTAAAAGAACTATTTAGGAGGAGTAATGATCTCCTGAATACGAACGATTATATTATTCATCTTTTCTTCATGAGCTTTCTTGATTCGCTCTGCTGTTTCAGCTCCAATCATCCGTTGGTCATATTCTACAATAATAGAGCTACGGCGATTGGTCTCTTCAATCTGATTGGTTTGCATCAATTCTCGCTCCTGCTGTAAAACTTGACAGCGTTCAGCTGCAGATTTACGATCAGTAGCAATCTTTGATTGTTCTGTTTCCACAGAGGCAATTTGCTCCTGAATACGAGCTAGCTCTTCTCTCAACTTTCTAAGCTCTTCAGCTTTTGACGCTTCATCTTTCTCTAGGCGTTCCATATTTTGACGAGTACTTATTATTTCTTCGTCTTTCGCCATTAGCTCTTTGGAAGACTGAGCGAGGAATTCTGTCAGAGCAATGTGCTGAGCTTAAGCTTCATTCTCCAATTGAGCAATCTCAGCTGCAGTCAGAGAATTAATGTTCTCCTTTTTAATCTTCCAATATTTATGGATGTTTGCTTCTAATTCACTCAGGAGATGTTCAAAGAAGACACATTGAGCCTCATAACCAGCTTGTCTCAAAGCTGAAAGTGGAAAACTAGTCGCTTCTCGAAGACTCGAAAAGGGCATAGTCTCATCCTTCATAAGTCGTCTTGAGAATGTATCCAGATACGAATAAATAATATCTGAATACATCCCTATGATCTTTGCTATCCCTGTATCAAAATCGAGGGTCGCTGCAATAGTAGGGGAAGGAGCAGGAGGAGCCTCTATTCTTGGAGCTGAAGTTAGTGCTTTTGGAGAACTCGGCAGATGTGAACTCCCCTCACCCACATCAGTTTGAACAAGTGGGGCTTGAGTAGAACTCATAGCCGGTGTAGTTCCTACAGCTGTTGGAATGAAGAAGCATGATCAAAAGACAATAAAGCAGAGACAAGACAAAATTTTGATGAATAAAATATTACCTGGAGCTGGTTCATATTCAGTTTCCTTCGGATCATTCAGCCCGGCTCTTAGTCTGTTCAGAGTACTTTCTGACATGGGATTTATTTCACTGCTTCCTGCCCCAGAAGTACTCGGAACTTGAACTTCTATATGCCTTTCCGGCTCTGGTGTCAACCCTGAGTGTTGACCAATGGTCTTCAGTGCATCAATTGGTGTTTTAGACGGTGATTCATCGTCTATCTCCATGTCTTCTTCTCCAGAAGAATGAGACGACGGTTCATAGTCAACTTGTTCGCTCTCTGAAGCTTCAACAATTGGATTGAGAGAAGTGGCTTCCTTCACTGATTCTCCCGAAATCAGTAAGTCATTAGCCGCTTCAGTCTGATGCTCGGCCTCTACCGTAGGCTGACTAATTTCCTGCGTATCATCGGCCATTGGTGGAACTGAGCCTATATCAGAAGGCATGGAAGACCCAGCAGGTTCAGGAATTTCTTCTTCAACAGGTTCTGTCTTTACAGAAAAATCAAATGCAGCTTGTTTTTCTGAAGCCAATCGCATAGCACGATCGGTAGGACTCTCTGCATCCAGACAAATCACGGATTTAGTTTTTGAACTATCACTTTCCTTCCTATTCTTTTAGTTAATGGAACAGTAGGATAATGGTCTATTGGATCACTACCTGCTTCATCAACATCTCTGACTCGATTAGACACAGGAGAATTCCCTGGGATAGTAATTCCTCCACGACTTCGAGTCTCTGCTCGAGTAGCTCTTTTTGCAGCAGGACCAGCATCACTTTTACCTCGCTTCCTCTTCGGGGTATTATCAGTAGATATACTTTCTTCAGCACTCCCGATGGGTACATGCAATGGTTGATGAAGGTCATCAGAGAAGAAAGTCTCCAAAACATCATCATCAACTTCATCAGTGGCCAGAGGATCTTCTTTGTCATGACAATCTCTAGGCAAGGCTGATTTGGTTGATTTCTTTTCAATATGAATAAAGCTTCTGCCTAAGATGCTAAATTTTTCATCAAAAGTATTGGCTGATACATAGAATCGGGCATAGGATGCCAATATTCTAGCTCCTCTCCGATAGCTGACCGGATCTGGCATAGAAAAGGTAGCCCCTGTACCTTTGGCAATGTAATATAGCCAAGCTCTGGCACCATCAATCAACCCTCCTTGATAACCAAAACACGTCGTTGCATTGCCTACATGCAACTGATCGTAACCAAATTGCCGAGCAAATCTGCTCGGGAGATATGGCTCTAGATAAGTGATGTTGTCACGGCGGCAGATTAAATGAGATGGCCTGATTCTCTTTAGCCATTCATGTTTGATATCATCCAACTCATTAGCACCAACGCCGTCAATCAATCTCCCAGGCATGCTCTCATAACCAACAGGTGGAGGAACGCAAGTGAAGCTCCATAGTTCTCCCCTGTTTAATATAGTTCTGCAATCGGTCAAAGTGTCCTATCTCCACTTCGGTATGTGCTTGTACCTTTTCAGAAAGGTATCATCTGGTCTAGCCATCCCAGCACTAATAAGAGATTCGAAATGTAGAAGCAGCCATCCAAATAAATAGGTAAAGGGCATTTCTACCCGAAGAAAGGATGTAAGGCTCTTCCTTGCCAATTCGAACATTCTGTCTGTGTATGCCCTTAATCCAGCATTCAGACGACAGGTCATTGCTGTCAGTAAATCCATCTTATACCCAAAAACCAGACGGACTGCTGCGAAGACAACTCCTCTGTGCATCCTGTCTACTGAACAGGTGCCAGGTACTACAAACTTTCTTAGCCAGAGAGATATAAAATCGGCCAGATGACCTTCAGCAGATAATTCTCGGCCACCCTGCTTAATATAGGTCCCTAACCTATCACCGGCTTTGTAGGTGTCTACATCTTCTTCGACGATAATGTCGTCATGATTTGTCTCCCGGATTAATCTGTTAATCTCGGCTTGACTCAAAGGTTTAAATTCACCGACATACTGCTCAGATTTCTTCTTCTTTTGAACTTCATCAGTACGGCCTTAAAATAAATAGGCCATCCATTTGGAAGAGTAACAGTTGGAGCCTCCTTCTCCACCCTGTCCTTTATAAAATGCCTTACATATACTGTAATGGCACATCAATTCTTCAAAGACATGAAGAATCAGTGGGTTGGCTTCAGAAATCTTATTCATTTCATCAACAAAAGGGATATACTCTTCATATGGTAAATCTGCTGTTGGTAGATGAGAAATATATGCCATTTCATGAAGGGTGAATCCCATCTCGCCCCTTAGGGTCATGAAGGTGCCAGTACGATAGTTATATCTCTCCGCCAACGCCAAGAACAGATCCGGGTTTGGCTTAAAACCATAAGCAGTACACATAATGGCATCATATAGGCCTATCGCCTTTAACTGTGTACCAAAGTTCTGCAGAATCCATCTCACTAGAGCAGTCCATCTAGTATTTTCTGGGTTCACCAGGCCGGTAAGTCTCATAGACTGTTTTGGGTATATGGCATTTTTCAGTTGAGCAAATTCGTTTACAAAAATTGGGACTCTGACTGGCTTTAGCAGTGCCGAGTCCTCAGGAGGGATGGTGGCAGGTAGCAGTCCTCGTAGAGATGTGACATGTGGTTCGGTACCACTGCGGAATCTTCCTTGACGATATCCGATCCACCCAGCCTTTGCTTGTCGGGATGGAGTGATATCCCACTTCATCTGTCTTTGTTGACCCGAGTGGAATAAACGAGCTATATTGATGCTTTTTGTCAAGCCAGTTAGATACATGGGCTGATTCACATTACCATCCCTATGATAAGAATATGCTACTTTGTCCAGAGCAGGCTGGGAGTTCATGTCAATAGCATCTCCAAAAAGGAATGCTGGCTTCAAATGGGTAACACCATCCACACTCTGTAACGGCAGTCCACTCATCAAGTTCAGCAAAGTATCATCTTCCTGATTTGTCAAAAGAGCTATTATTGTAGAAGGTCCGTCGAATTGGGGAAAACGAACATGTGATAGATCACTTCTATAGTTATTTCCTACACTTCCTTCAAATTCTGCCTCCTGAGCTAGAATATCCACTGCAAATGAAGAATAAAGTATTAGAAATCTTCAACGTCAAGAGAGGATAAAGCTCAACATACGCTCAGTTTTTACTAAGCGTACAGCTCAACATACGCTCAGTTTTACTAAGCGTATAGCTCAACATACGCTCAGTTTTACTAAGCGTACAGTTCAACTTACGCTCAATTTTTACTAAGCGTATGGCAGACTCAAGGTTCAGCATATGCTCAGTTTTCCTTAAGCGTATGGCAGACTCAAGGTTCAGCATACGCTCAGTTTTCCTTAAGAGTTCAGCATACGCTCAGTTTTTCTTAAGCGTATGGCAGACTCAAGGTTCAGTATATGCTCAGTTTATCTTAAGTGAATGATTTTAAAAGTTCAGTTTATGATCAGTTTGAGCGTATCAGCGTATGGTTGACAAGATGATCATCAAAAATTACGCTAACACAGGAGTTAGCGTATTTCAATGAGACAATTTGCCATAGCATATTCTTTTAAGATAGCGTATTTTGATATCTCTATAAAAAATACGCGTATCTTACAGATATACGCTCCAAACATATTTTTTGTAAAAACAAAAAACATGGAATACGGCTAAACCCTAAAAAGGGAAGCGTATTTGCTGACGTATTGACCCTAAAGAGGGATACGTTTTCTGAGTTTTGTTCTAACCAGAGCCCTAAAAAGGGAATAGTTATTTGTTCATCATCTTCGTCCTTACCATAAAGAGGTTTCAATGGCCGTTCACTGCGTGAAATACGCTGACTGGCCGTCTTCTTGGTGGTGGCAGTGTCGATGGCAGGATGAGACGACTCCTCAGGGGCTTTCCCCTTTCCTTTCGCAGAAGCATCAGCTTTGGGCGCCATTAATGAAGGTTGAGTCGAAGATGAAGAAGGGGAAGAAGGGTTTTGAGTTTCTGAAAGCACTTTTCTCTCTCGAAAGCAAAAGCTGTGGTAAAGAAATAAAATAGGTTTTGGAAGACCTATTTATAGAAGAAAGGAAGAAGTTCAAACGGCGGATATTCTTTAAACAAAATCCCTAAAGATTTGCACTGATATTGAGGAAGATAACAAACTCATGCCAGCGTGTCAGGACTTATTCTCACTTTAAAGTTCAAAGTAATTTCGAACTTTTGAAATTCATAAAGTTCGAAAACTTTGAAGGGGGTCTTGTAGGGTGTGAAAATTATGACACGCTGACATAAGACTCTGTCCAAGTCATACGCTCAAAGCCATACGCTCAGTCCAAGCCATACGCTCAAGGCCATACGCTCAGTCAAGGCCATACGCTCATCTAAAGGCCGTACGCTCAGTGAATATTTTATTATTTTCTGAGATGACAGCACAGCATGTATTTAATAAAGGATGAATCTGACACTTCGTCTTTCATGCAAAGACAGCTGTCCAATGAAGACTAGCCGTCGTATAGGTTTTCGAAGAGTCAGTTGTCTTTTACGAGGACAGCTCAGCATCTCTCATAAATGTAAAAGCCATCATTACTGTCAGTTTTGACAGTCTGTCAGCCATCATATCCGCAGTCACGATGCTCGAGAAGATTTTGTCAGGTATTGGAAGATATGGCATATCAAAGAAGATTGATGATGGCCACGTGTCTACTTATTCAAACATGCCACGTGTCTACTTATTCAAACATACGACTCCTTCCAAATTAAGTGAGCGTATGGATCTCATACGACTCCTTCCCAATTAAGTGAGCGTATGGATCTCATACGACTCCTTCCCAATTAAGTGAGCATATGGACCCCATACGACTCCTTCCAACTAAGTGAGCGTATGGATTTCATACGACTCCTTCCAACTAAGTAAGCGTATGGACCCCATACGACTCCTTTCCAACCAAGTGAGCGTATGGATTTCATACGACTCCTTCCAACTAAGTGAGCGTATGAACCCCATACGAATCCTTTCCAACCAAGTAAGCGTATGGATTCCATACGACTCCTTGACAAGTGAGCGTATAGTTTCCATACGACTCCCTGTCAATAATGTGAGCGTATCAGCTTTATATGGTTCTACGCTGTCCAAGTCAGTGTATGCAAGACATGTGCCTTCAAAAGCTAGCGTATGACTCTTCCTCTAAGGCAGCGTATCATAGCAGTTGTGTCCAGAATGATTTTCAACGTGCAGTTAACACACGTTCTCACGTGTCCTGCACTCAGTTATCCACTTCTTCAGAAGTTATGTAATGTGGCATTCATGCCATCAATCTCTCCGGAATATGCTCCACTACTTTCAACCGCACGCTAATGTGTCTCCATCAGAATTTGCCATGCATCCCTGCAGTTATGCACACATCAAGTAACTACCTGAGCGTATGCTTAAGGACAGTTATCCTGAACTCTATAAAAGAGAGTTTCTTCATCTTCATCAGAGACTACAGTCAATTTCAGAGAGAACAGAGAGATTGCCCAGTTGCTGTCCAAGTTCTTCAAAGTTCGAGTTTTCTTCATCGCATCGTCCAAGGGATAAAGTAATCGTCTTCTAGATTAGATTCCAACAGTTATAATTTTCTCAGATACAAAATAAATAAAGTGAATTTATTTTTGGAAAACAGATAGTTCAGAGGAAATATGGACGTAATAGCAGAGGATGTTCTATATCTGACCAGAGGTAATATGGACATGGAAAGATATATAGCATTAGGGAGGAGTGGATAGTTCAGAGGTAATGTGGACGTGGAAAAACACTTGATCATTCCGCTGGGGAAATAATTATCGGAAAACAATTCAGAGGTAATATGGACGTGATTTGTTTTCGTCAAACCGAGTTTGGACAGAGTCAAAAATGGAAATAATTCTGCTGGGGAAATATTTAGAGGACCAATTATCCAAGGTGTATTCAAGACTCTTGAAATACGGATAATAGTTAGATAGTTTTTTTTTGGAATCATATAAACATCGCACTGTATATTTACATGACTGAACATATGTGAACATTATGTAAAAGAGGTTACACATAGTACTTCTTCAGAAACTTGCCGTTGATAGGCATCATAAGCAAGTCACCGACAGGCTTGGTCAGCCGGTACGCACCGTTAGAATACACCGATTCTATGACGAAAGGACCTTCACATTTAGGCTGGAATTTTCCTTTTGTTTTGTGCGTCATGACCATCGGTCTTCTTACTGCTAGGACCAGATCACCGACTTGGAAGATCCTTTCCTTCACCTTTTTGTTGAAAGCTCTGGAAAGGCGTGCATGGTATAGTTCAATATACTGTTGAGCTAATAGGCATTTTTCGTCTAGCGCTTCGAGCTCTTGGAGTCGCAGACGGTAGCCCTCTTCAGTAGTCAGCTCGCTGGCTAAGGCTACCCGAAGGAAAAGAATCTGGATTTCTAGGGGAAGAACTGCTTCGCTCCCATAAACCAGAGAGAATGGCATACTGCCTGTTGGAGTCTGAACCGTTGTGCAATAGGCCCATAGACATTCACCGAGCTTCTCGTTCCAATCACGCTTGTTTGAAGACACAAACTTCTTGAGATGTTTTATGATGGTTTTCTTGAAGGCTTTTGCTAGCCCATTAGCCGCTGGATTGTAGGCAGTAGAGGCTACATTCTGGATTCGATTCTTGTTGCAGAACCGATAGAATACATGACTTGCGAACTGTGGACCATTATCGTGGATGATCCTACGAGGTAGGTCGAAGCGGTAGATGACGTAATGTTTGATGAAACTGATCACGTTAGACGTCTTCACTTCGGTGAGCGGTATAGCTTCCGCCTATTTGGAGAAGTAATCACTTATAGCTAGGATGAACCGATGTCCTTTGGAGGATGGTGGGTTGATTGGTCCTATGACGTCCATGCCCCAGGCTTCAAATGGCCAAGATGCTGTCGTCGGGTGTAGAAACTCTAAAGGTTGATGAATGAAATCAGTATGGAACTGGCAAGCTCTACACAGCATCCGCTATCATTGTGGGCCAGTATTAACCTATTCGTTTGAGACAGTCTTGCAATTTGGGTCCTTGTTGATGTGCACCACAAACTCCATCGTGAGCTTCCCGGAGTGCATGCTTGGCTTCTGTGTCTGATAAGCATCGTAACAGTAGCCCGTCATAAGAGCGTTGGTATAGCATCTTGGTAGCTGTGTCGTAGTAAAATCTGAGGGATCGCCTTTGGACGGATACTGCCTCCTTCGAGTCCTCGGGGAGGATTCCATAGACAGCATATTCTACGAAGAGAAATCTCCAGTCATTAGCATCGACATTTGTTTTCGTTGTGTAACTGTAATGAATATGCAAGGCATCTTTCACACAGAATAGTTCTCGACCAGACACTGTGATCGACTGCTGAGTATTGGTAGAAACGGTCAAGGAAGCTGCGAGACCGGCTAGAGCATCTACTTCTATATTTTGTAGTCGAGGCACGTGCTCGATGAAGAATCCCGCAAAAGTAGACGCCAGCTCGATTGTTGCTTTGTGGTAGGGGATGAGATCTTCGTGGCAAACTTCATAATCCCCTCGGACCTGACTAACTATTAGTTAGAATCTTCGTAAGCCTCTAGATAGTCAACTCCCAGTTGCTTTGTGTAGGAGCGTAAAAAAATGCTTCATAGAATGAGTCAAAGAGATAGAGCATTCCACTCAAAAATGATCTATTTTATGCCAAGGACAGACTAATCACTTTACGCCAGGGTCAAGTCAGTGGTTTTACGCCAGAGATAAGCTAACCATTTTACGCTAGACAAAGCTGTCAAGTCATGCATTTAATGCAAAGTCTGACATGAAGATTTACTGACAGCGTACAACACAGAACTCGAAGGGATTTCTTTTACACAGAGACCAATGTTGTCGTTTAGTATATGGACTGAGCTATTTTACGCTCATAATTTGGCTTCTTTTACGCATGGAGACTATATGAGTTTTTACGCTCAAAAGTTGATGTGTGCATAAAGTTTATTTGGGCTACTTTTTCGCTCAAGATTGTTTATCAACCACTTTACGCAAGAAGTCCATGTCAGGGCTATTTTACGCCTTGTCTACTACTTTACGCTCAGAATATATTTGGGTTATTTTTACTCCCTATTCTTCCTGACTAATTTGGAACGTGGTTTGCCTATGTGCTTCTGACTAATTTGGACCGTGGTTTGCCTACATTGCTTTCATGCTACACATTTCGAAGAACGTGTGTACGTGCATCCTATTTTATTGAAATAATGGGACACGTGTCAACGTATGCAGAGGATGACTTCAGTCATGGGTGGCAGTTGTTAGCGTAAAGACAGAACTTTTGCTGGTTTTACGCACAAAAAGCTAAGTCTATAAATAGACTGATTTTTCTCATAAAGACAACAACAGTGGGGGAGAGAGACAGAAGAGAATACATAGAGATCAGAACCCAGAGATTTTGATTCTCCAACGCATTCTTCTTCAACCTTTCTTCTAACACAGAGGGGGAGAGAGACAGGAGAGAATATATAGAGATCAGAACCCAGAGATTTTGACTCTCCAAAGCATTCTTCTTCAACCTTTCTTCTAGAACAGAGTGAAGCAAAGCAGAAAAGCATTCGGCCTCGCCATCAGTGCCCAAGTGCGTCGATACCTTTCTGGTGACTTAGTTCTTCCGGTTGTTCATCTTCTAGCAGCGATCTTCATCATCATCGTATGGTCCAAGGGACAAAGTGATCGACTTCAGATCAGACTTCCATAGCAATACTTCCGAGAAAAATTTGTACTATTTGTACTCTTTCAAGTTTTATTTTCAAAAGCCGATTTTAGGCATTTTTGTTAAGTGAAACAAAATGGCGACTCTGCTGGGGACGACCTTCTCCTCTGACGAGGAGGCAATTGCTCAATACGATGATGTGTCGATCGGATCGACAAAGAAGACACTGGTTGTGCACTTCGACCAGACTGCTTACGAAGAGATGCTCCAAACTGGGGGTGGTTCTCGCCGCTCCAATGTTCAAAAATCTCGCAAAGTACGAAAAGTTTGGATTCCTAAATCCAAAACAGCTTCTGATCTCTCTGTTGCTTCTGATGGCAAGGGAATTCTTCCCACTCCTATCGTAGGGGCTCCCGTTCGTAACGAGGCAGTCCTTACTTCAGTGTCGCACTCTAAGTGTGGTAATTCATCTCCCGTCTGTAACGGTAAAGATAATCAGGTTTTACGCCCACTGCGTAAGAACCAAGTTTTACGCTTAGTGAGTAAAAATGATGTTTTACGCCCAGTAGGTAAAAACCAAATTTTATGCTCAGTACATAAGAACGAGTCTCCCATTTGTAATGAGGCAGACTCTAATGTTTGTGCTTCTGAGTGTAAGAATAAGTCTTCCGTATGTGATGTGGTAGACACACAAAAGTTACTCTCTTCGCGTAAAGGAAAATCTTCCGTCTGTGACGTGGCAGTTACTCATGTTTTGTGCTCTATACGTAAAGGTAAATCTTCTGTCTGTAACAGTGTAGATAAAATTCACAAAGATGCTTCTGTATCTAAAGTGAATGTACCTGCACGTATGAAGCATAAAAACATAGTTGGTAAAACTTCTATTTTTAACCAACAACCTTCTTATACTGTTGTACGCATGGTACCAAACTTACAAATTACACGAAATGCTGATAGAGTTTTGTGTGCTCAAAAGTCTCAGGACTTACATACGCAACTCCAAGCACATAAGAATGTACAGTTTGGTTCTGCTAACACAGCTAGTAATCTTCTTTATACACAAGGGACTAAACATTTTGCTACCCCAAATATAATAAAGAAGACTACTCCATCTACTCCTTCTGATTTACGTGAATTGCTAATACAAAAGCGTAAAAATAGACAATCCCCCGTGACACTCCCCCAAGAAAATCACCATTGTGAGTGTCACCAGATTGTAATTAAATGTTGTTGTTCGGCTTCCAAACGGTCAGTTTTTGATCGGTTAAGTTTTAATGTGCCCCAACAACATGCTGATGACCAAGAACATGAGTTGTCATATGCATCAGTCAACATGGCATCTCATACCAACAGAGGACGACGTACTAGATGGAACACGTCCCAAACTCCAGGTCAACAACAATTCAACAGACTTCTTGATTCCTTTGAAGGAGTATATCAGAATACTCGATCAAGAAGACAAAGACAGTTGCAGACTTCTTATTCAGAAGCTGGGGGTACTCAGTCTTTTAAGTCTGAAACTGATAGTGTTGATTCATACTTCTATACTAATCCCTCTATATCTTCAAGAGAGGTTGAATCTTACACTATTGGAGATGAACCAGAGACGTCATCTGCTAATACAGAACTACGTCTCACTGTTGTTGAGCAATCATTGAAAGACATGCTTAACATGATGCAAAGCATGCACCAGATAATAACGGCTCAGCAAACTGCTCAACCGGCAATAGTAACACCGGTACAGGTAGCAGCACAAACTCAAGATAGTCAAGGGATTGATATACCTTTGAACATTCAAGAGCCTGCTGTTAACCAAAATTCTGCATCTCCAGATCCCATCATTCCAGAAGATGTACCATCTCCGGTGGGGGGTACGGTATATCCAACAACTATTCAATCAAATGTGCTTCCGTAAACCAGTGAAGCCATTTAAGCGGTGCGTGAGCTCAAAGCACAGTTTGAAATTTTGAAGCAAAAAGATCAACTCCAGAGGTTAGGGATTAAGCAACCTTATCCTCCTCATTGGAATGATGTACCCTTTCTACCAAAATTCAAGCCACAATCAATGGTATTTTTTGATGGAAAAGCTTCTCCTAGTCAGTATATCAATTATTTTGATATTATAACTGTACATCTGTAGAAAAATGATGCTCTTCTCACTCGAGTGTTCATTGGATGCTTTACGGGTTCAGCTTACGACTGGTATCGTAGTTTACCCGACAATTGCATTTCGTCTTTTGACGAATTTAAGGCAATATTTTTCTCCTGCTTCTATGAAGGAGGTATGGACATGAACATGTCCTCCTTAATAGAAATCAAGCAAAAGAAGAAAGAAGATACTCGGACGTTCATTGAACATTTCCGACAAGCGACTCTAAAGATGCCTCCTGGTATGCCAGATTCAGCGTTAATTGATACATACAAGATGAATCTGCGACCATCCATTGCTGTCTTCACGGGTTCCCAATTCACAGATTGGGCTTCGTTTATCATAGCAGCAGTTTCTGCCGAGACCAATGGTAGGTTGGCTCGTGAACATGGGATGATTTTTGCTTCAGAGGATAAAGGAAAGAAAGGTAATCCTGGTAATAATTCTGGCAATCGTAATGCAAAAGGAAAAGATACTCTTATGGTTAATCTCTCCAAAAGAAAAATGACGCCAAATAATCAGGAGTCTTCTAAGCCAAAAGAAGAATATTCTTTTGACGAGAGTGATATCCCAGGGATATTTCAATATCTGGTGAAGAGTGGCAAACTCCAGATCCCGGAGCCAAAGAGGCCTAATGAGGTGAATCTGACTGACAATCCCAAATATTGTATCTATCACAGATACATTAATCATCCCACCAGGGCTTGTTATGTCCTAAAGAAGAAAATCCAAGAGCTGATTAATGCTAATGCCATCTCTTTAACTAATGATGAGCATACGGTCACAACCAATATGGTTTCTCTTCAATTCGGAGATTTTCCTTGTCAACAAGTACCAGATGGAATTATCCCAATTCCGAAGGCGACGATAAAGATTGTGAATATCCCGCCTGCCAGGGAGGAAAATGAAGGATTGTTGCCTCTCACATTAAAGAATGGTGAAATTATGTCGGTTCATCCTGACTTAGTACCTGAAATAGAAGATGAAGGTAAAACTTCAAAATCTAAGAAAGATAAGAAAGTCAAAACCTGCAACATGATTTCTCATGTTATTCCAGATCCTGATGATTTGGATTATCTATGGGACGGCATTCCGTTGGAAGATAGACTGAGAGGATTGAACATATGTCCTCCAAGTCTGGCTCCTCCAACCAAGCTCAAGCTTACTTATCAGCAGTGGCTAGCCATGAATAGTGTTCCCCTATACAGGACACAATAAGTCTTTGCTGCTTATGAAAAAGCTCCTATAGGGTTTTTTTTCATATCCCGAATCCTTCTACTCCCGTAGCTACAGAGAATTCTATTCCTCATTCTCCTGTAATTACAGAGATCTCTTCTTCTTCTTCTATTGAATCACCTGTTAAAAGTCTGCTGCCTACTCATTTGTACAGTCAGCAATCTGTCATTCTCATGAAGAAGATGGGTTATGACTTCCAAAAGGCAGAAGGTTTGAATTATGATAAAGGAATACGACTTCCTTTATAAATCCAAAGTCAAAAATCCACTGTTGGATTGGGTTCTGAGATTCCTCATAATAGTCCTCGTAAGAAAAAGGCTAAGGGAGGGAATACTAAATCCTGCAATATGGTACTTCCTTCTTCTGAGTCTGAAGAAGAAACCTTTGCTGGTACAAGATCTGGAAAAGAGTACCACAAAGATTTTGAAGGATCCTCCAAAGAAGCAGAGAATGATGAAATACCACCAATTCAACCGTCTCCTGTTCCTGCTAAACCATCTGTGGTTGAAAAGGAAAAACAGAAAGCAGTACGTTTTGACATCCCGTTGAAGTCTGCCTCTAGTCAGGGGGTGGTGATGAAACCCTACAAATTTGATATTTTAGCCCAGTTAGCTAATACTCCGGCTAGATTATCTATCTTCGAGCTGCTTCGCCTTTCTAAAGAAAGTCGCGAAACCTTGAGTGAAGCCTTGCTGCAAGCTGATTTCTGCTTAGCTCAACTCAAGACTCCTGATAATATACCAGTGTCATATCCACAATGTCATAGTGTGATGGAAGCAATTCCCAACATCACCTTTACACAAGAAGATATGTTGTTGAAGCATAACAAGCATGACAGGCCTCTGTGCTACACTGGGTATATTGAATCCATGGAAGTTGACAGAATTTACATTGATCCTGGGTCTTCCATTAGCATAATTCTTCAAAGCATTCTAAGACCGTTGAGGATTCCTACTAGTGACTTGACTTATACTAGTACCACAATAGTTGTTTTTAACTCTGGAAAGAGTAAACTACTGGGAAAGATTCGTCTGAAGATTCATATTGGTGATCTTCGATCTATGGCAACATTCTATGTTATTAATTCAGACGTATCCTACAACATCCTTCTTGGAAGACGGTGGTTACATGAGCATAATATCGTGACTCTTTACTAATGCTTCAAGTATGTGGATTCCCAAGGGGTTGTGAAGACTAAGTTTGCTGATATCAATCCTTTCAAGGGTGTCGAAGCCTATTTCTCTGATTCAAGGCTTTACAAACAAGAACATGTGAAAGAGATATCAGACATAGCTGCAGATCAATCATCTGCCGAAGATCAGTCTATTAATGAAGATCCGCCAGAAGAGCAACCTTTGAAGATCAAAGTCAAAGGGCGAATCCAACCCCAACCTGTCAACGATCAACCTCTAATGATCAAGGTCAAAGGAAAAACTCAAGCTTCATCTGAGGAATCAGTAAATGTTCCTGCTAAAAGCTAAGTTCAACCTCTTATGATCAAGGTCAAAGGGCGTACTTCTCGTACGAATGATCCAGAACCACCATTGATTGTCAATCTTGACAAGTCTACGCAGAAGACGGATGATGGTCGATTAGTGATTAATTCGAAGCGTAGCAGTCAAATTATAAATATTGATCATTTTGTACTTTCTAATATCAATGAAGATTTCTATTTTGAGTATATGGCTGTCAAATATGTTGAAAGAATGACTTTATCTTCTGATGATCACAATCATCAGTATAAAGACGACATAGACACAGAGAAAACATTATACATTGATCATAAGGAAAATTCCTTTCCTCCTCATATCGATGTTGGACCTTATGCTCAAAGGTTCCTAACATCTTCACCCTATCTTCTTCCTGTAGTTGCTTCATCGCAAGCTTGTGTAACTTATAGACGTCATAAAGAATCTTATTTCGTGATTCCGTCTGATAAGAAAAACAAGTACCAAATTGTGTTTGGCACGGCTAGAAATATCCCTGTTGCTCAGACAGATGATCTGAGAGATAAAGATAAAGGAAGAATCTGAATTGACAGATATAGTCAACAATCTCTTAAGATTATCCAGAATATGGGATATGATTTGAAGCCTATGCAAGGTCTCAATCAAGGCAAGGGTAGACGATTACCATTAAGTGGTGATCCGTTTTATCAGAAAACTCGTCATGGGTTGGGATATGATCCGTCCTACATGTTTAATGACGATAAACAAGAAGAATTCTCTTCTAGCTCTTCACAATCGTCAGATTCGGAAGAAATCCAATTTATCGAATCTGATACATCTCACTCCTCATATGTTAGAGGAGGTTATTATGATGAATCTGAGCAAATATTCTCAGTCAATATGGTTCAAATTGATGGTGAATCTGAACCATTTGAGAATGATCCTTGGGCTCAACAGATGGACACTCAATGGGAACTTCATTTTGAACAACGACAGCCACCTACAGAGGATGAGGTTGTCCAGATCGATGTTGGAGATGGTACTACACCCAAACCAATATTCATCAGTAAAAACCTCTCTGAAGATGAAAAGGAAAAGTTGATAAAACTGATCAAAGAATATATTGATATCTTTGCATGGAGTTATGAGGATATGCCGGGTCTTGATCCTAAAGTTGCTACTCATAAACTCAATATTTTTCCTAATACCAAGCCTGTAAAACAACAGCAACGACATTTTCGACCAGATATGATGGATGCAACTGAGGCGGAAGTCAAAAACCTGATCATATGTGGCTTCGTTCGTGAAGAACAACACCCGGACTGGGTTGCTAACATTGTTCCTGTTATGAAGAAGAACAGAAAAGTTCGAGTTTGCATAGATTTTCGAGATCTTAATGCAGCTTGTCCAAAGGATGAATTTCTACTTCCGATTATCGATGTCATGATAGACAATACATGCGGTTTTGAACGCATGTCTTTCATGGATGGATTCTCAGGATACAATCAAATTAAGATGCATCCAGAAGATGAGAAACATACTGCTTTTTGTACACCCCTTGAGGTTTATTGTTATACGGTTATGCCATTTGGTCTTAAAAATGCCGGTGCCACGTATCAACGGGCTATGAGCAACATCTTTCAAGAACATCTACTGAAGACAGTAGAATGTTATGTAGATGATATTGCTGTTAAGAGTCGATCAAAAGATGATCGCATTCAAGACTTGAAGACAGTATTTGAATTGATGCGCCAACATCAATTGAAAATGAACCCTACTAAGTCTTTCTTAGGGGTTTCTAGTGGCAAGTTTTTAGGATTTGTCATTACTTCTCAGGGTATCCATGTTGATCCTGATAAAGTTAAAGCAATTATTGAAATGCGTCCTCCTTGTAATTTGAAAGAACTCCGTGGCTTTCAGGGTCGCATTGCTTATATCAGGAGGTTTATATCCAATCTCTCTGGGAGATGTCAACCATTCTTCCGTCTATTAAAGAAAGGTGTATCCTTTGTCTGGGATGAAGCGTGTCAGAAAGCCTTCAATGACATCAAGCAGTACCTTACAAATCCACCTGTTCTGGTACCTCCAGTGGTAGGAATACCATTTTTACTATATGTTCGAGCCTTGGATCATTCACTTGGTGCTCTTCTTGCACAAAAAAGTAATATGGGGTGTGAACAAGCAATTTATTATCTTAGCCGATTGATGGTCGGAGCAGAACACAGGTATACACCTGTAGAAAAGGAATATCTGGCCTTGGTTTTTGCTGTCCAAAAGACAAGACATTATGTGACAGGACAGACTATTCATGTCATCTCCAGAATAAATTCTATTCGGGTATTGATGAGAAAATCGAGCATTCTTAACTCTAGGTTAGCCACCTGGGCGATGTTTCCCACTCCTTATGACATAGTTTATATACCTCAAAAATCAGTGAAGGGTCAAGCATTAGCTGATTTCTTAGCTGCTCACCCTATACCTGAAACATCAAAGCTATATGAGGACATTCCAGATGAAGTCGTAGATTGCAACATAAATATCTGGCAATTATATTTTGATGGAGCATCACGGGTTGGACCTAAGGGTAATATTGTCTCTGGAGTAGGAATCGTTTTGGTTTCTACTAACAAAATGGTCATATACCGTGCCTATTCTCTCAATGAGCCATGCTCCAACAATGTAGCAGAATATAATGCTTTGCTGATTGGTCTCCAAGTAGCAAAACAGTTGAACATTGAGTTCTTAGAAGCTTATGGAGATTCTCAGCTGATTGTTAATCAAGTTAGAGGGACTTATGAAGTCTGAAATCCTGATCTCATCCCTTACCATCATGTGGTAATCGAGTTGGTCCTTTCGTTCAAAGGATTCTTCATCGAATTTGTACCACGTTCTCAGAATGTGGAAGCTGATGCTCTTGCTAGCTTAGCTGCAGACTTGGCCATTCCAATCCGAAGACAAAATATAATTACTTTGTTGGACCGAGACTTATTCTGTGTAAAGAATAATTTGTATGTTGAACAAAGTTATACTACAGAGTCAAGCTCCCAGCAGAGGGATTGGAGAACTCCATTCATTGATTATGCGGTTTATGGGATTTTACCTGAAGATCCAAAAGAAGCTGCATCAATTAAGAGACGATCATTTCGATTCTATTATGATTCATCTTTACATATGTTATATCGTCGTTCATACGATGGACTCTTGCTGTGCTGTCTCTCAGAAAGTGAAGCTAAACAGACACTCCGTGAAGCTCATGATGGTGTTTGTGGTGCTCATCAACCAGGTCCAAAGTTACAATATCGCATTCGAAAAATGGGGTATTATTGGCCTTCCATGATAGCAGATGTTGTGGATTACGCCAGAAGGTGTAAAGCATGTCAGATTCATGTTGACTTTATTCACCAACCTTTTGAATTTCTACATCCTACAACAGCTTCTTGGCCCTTCGAAGCTTGGGGTATGGATATCATTGGTCCGATTAACCCTCCTTCTGTTAAAGGGCATCGATTTATATTGGCTATAACCGATTACTTTTCTATGTGGGCAGAAGCAATTCCCCTCACTGAAGTGAAAACATCTAATGTAATTAGCTTCATCAAACACCATGTTATTTATCGTTTCGAGATTCCTCGACGGATAATTCATGACAATGGACCACAATTTGCCAGTCAGGCATTTTATCGATTCTGTGATAAGAATCGAATTCAAAATCTGGCTTCTACGGCTTATAATCAAGCTGTTAATGGTTTAGCCGAAGCTTTCAACAAGACGATCATCAAACTTCTCAAAAAGTTTGTCTCTTCTAATAAACGTGATTGGAATGAGAAACTTGGAGAATGTTTATGGGCTTATCGAACAACAGTCCGAACTCCTACTAGTTTTACACCATTTTTACTGGTTTATGGATGTGAGGCTGTCCTTCCATTGGAAATTCAGATTCCATCTCTTCGAATAGCCATTGCTAATGAGCTAACTTTAGAGAACAATGATCGCTTACGACTCCAAGAGCTTGAAGGATTGGACGAAAAGCGTCTTCAAGCACAACATTATATTGAGCTATATCAAGCCCGTATATCTCGAACTTTCAATCGTAAAGTTAAAGAGAGGGTATTCAAGGTCGGTGAGATGGTATTGGCTGTTCGAAGACCGATGGTGATGACTCACAAAAACAAAGGGAAATTCCAAGCAAAATGGGAAGGCCCTTATGTGATTGAGACTGTGTTTTCCAATAGCGCCTATCGATTATCCAAGCCTAATGGAGATCTACTCATGATGCCGATCAATGGCAAATTTCTTAAGAGGTACTATGTATATAAAAAAAAAGACAGAATAAAAATAAAATCTCCTTTATTATTATTTTTGTTCAGAACAAAAGATTAAGGACGAGGACCACTGCCTTCCTTATTGAATACATAGTCAGCCAATGCATCAAAGGCATCAGTGCCTGAGTTCATAAAAAATTTACAGGCAGCTATCCTCAGCGCCTCTTCTTCAGGAGTCTTCCCTGGCTCTACGAAGAAAGCGAGGATGTCTTGTGGCGGCTTGGGCGTAGAAGAGCTTTCATCTATTTTGGTTGGGTCTGACATAATTGGCTCAACGGGACGCGTCTCGATGACGTCCTCAACCTTCATGGAGACTTCATTCTTTTGCTGCACATCCTTGGAAGATATTTTCGATAGAGGATTAGAAATAAGAATGAAATGTTACAAAGAATTCTCACCTATTTATAGGAGAGATCTATTAATGAACCGGTCTTTAAAATTGAAAACAACTTTTCATTCCCGAAAAGACCTGTCCATTCACTACATCAGATTCATTCATTTTGTGGAATTGAATCGATTTTTCGTTTCCCGAAAGATACGTTGATTCATTCATTTTTTTCATCAATATTGGCATGTATTCTCTATGGCACCTGTCTTCTTATTTCCCTAGCTACCAATGTTTGGATAAGCTGATTACTTGTCTCCTTGGAGAGAAATTTTAATCTTCTATCTTACCAGTTGGTATAAAAAGTTAGATTTATTATTTATCATGTTATTTTGACCTCTGAATAAATATTAAATCTGCTTGTATTTCCTATCTATTATGTCCATTTGGCCTCTGAATAGATATTAATCTAGTCTTCTTTGAGTTGTTATGATCTATCATGTCCATATTACCTCTGATAGTATTGTATACTCTGAAAAAGAAAACGAGATTTCATTCATGTCTATATTACCTCTGGTTAAGATACAAATTATTGAGTTTAGAAGACTTGCCATTTCCATTCTCACTTTATAAAAGTCTATTACATTTCTTAGACTTTCTTACAAATCATAATGGAAATCTATTACATCTTGGATTTTCAATCTATACAACAACGATAACCTAATTGAGATCTATTTCTTCTTTGGATCTTCTTCATCGGATTCGTTGTTGGTGGCAATTCCTTGCTGTCTGAGCCTCAATGGCGACCAGAACAGTAGGAATTAACTCTGGTCTTCTCTCTCAGATGAGAGGAGAATCCCAGATTATGGCAGCCCGAAGACGTGTTGCTGCCAATACAACTGGTGGAGAAATGGCGGCCTTTTAGATGAGCTAGGAGTGTATCCAACATTGGGATATGATTCCTAGTTCTGCCGTAAAAGGAACTCTACTACCCAATTTCTCGGGATAGAGTTGACTCCACCATCCAACTTTCCGTTTATAAAGGCTCTTCCTACCAACAGAGGAAGACCCATCTATCCCACGAAAAGTTCTGAGTTGTCTGGTTTGCACGTCAAAAGCGAATGAGCTCCCTGATGTTGATGTCAGAAGAATGCTCCTCACAGCATCCAAGTCGCCAATACCTGTTCTGAAAAAGTTCTTCAGCCAAGTTTCTGCAGAAAACAGCAGATAAAAATCATCAGCCACATACTGGTCAATTAAAGACTGATGCTCGTGCACTTTATTTCAACAAAGCCTTTTTTACGCCTGTGATTCATGTGCATCTTATCTACAAGGCTTTACGCCAGTGTTTCATATGCACCTTATTCAACAAGGCTTTTTACGCCAGTATTTTATGTGCACTTAATCTACGAGGTTTTTATGCCAGTGTTTCATGTGCACCTCATCAACAAAGCTTTACGCCCGAGTGCCAGTATTTCATGTGCACCTAATTTACAAGGCTTTACGCCTTTGCACTTGTGTTTCACGCTCCTTATCTGTTAAGGATTTGCGCTCATTTTTCAATAGGCGTGCCTTATCTATTAAAGATAGGCATCTGTTTTCAACAAAAAGCTCAAAGACAGAAGATTGTTTTATGAATCAAACTTACCATCAAGATCAGATGGTTCGGCTCTAAGAGTAGTTAAATCAACGTCTGATGACTGGGCGTACAGAGGAACGACATTAGAAAGTATCGTCATTATCAATCTCTCATTTGGAGAATGAAGTCTTGCAAGTAGCTATCTTCGGAGAAAAAGGATAAGAATGAGAATGAGGATGCATAAATCATTCTTTGAATCAGCTATTTATAAAGGGTCGAAGAAACGGTTGGCGTAAGTGAGTTTGTTTCGGGAAAGATCCTAAATAAAAGGGGGCTCGTGACCACAAGACAGATGCCACGTATTGTTTTGTTTCTCTTGGGAATGAACAACCATAGATGCAGTCAAAGTAGGTATAGAACAATTCTATATACCAACAGATGAAATCAATATTAAGATTTTATTTATAAAAAGGGGAGTAGGCCCCTACAGATAAGTTGAAGAGTCGCAATGCATAGACGACACTTCTACATAAAATATTATTTTTTCTTCTCCCCTTCGTTGGGCTGACGAAGGGAGGCACCTAATTCGTGCATGTTGTGGATCCCGGAACAACGCATCAGATTGAGGAATGCCTCTGCATCACCCGATCCTTCGTACGCAGTTGAGGGACTACCATTTATACGACCAAAGACTGCTGGAGTCAGTCCAAAGCACTCTATAAAATTACGTGCTTGCTCGATCTCCGTCTCTATATCAATCTTGGAGCTCGGAGCCTCTTCTTTGTTAATCTCTTTCTTTGGTGCCATGGCAGTATAAGGATGAAAAGCAAGAATGAAGAATTTCTCCTTATATATACAATCAAATCAACTCTTCATATTCCTTATGGGAAACTGATCATTATTAATGTAAACTCGGGGAGATGAAGAAGCATTCAAAAGTTTCGAGAGAAAATTCATTATGATGGTTAAAGTATTGACCGGTACCATTTCTTGATTTTTACGCTGACTGGTCAAATCTCGACTTTTACGCTTCTGTTCAAAGTGTTTCAAATTTTGAAAGTATTTAAAAACTTTGAAGGGGGTCTTGTAGGAGCGTAAAAAAATGCTTCATAAAATGAGTCAAAGAGATAGAGCATTCCACTCAAAAATGATCTATTTTACGCCTAGGACAGACTAATCACTTTACGCCAGGGTCAAGTCAGTGGTTTTACGCCAGAGATAAGTTAACCATTTTATGCTGGACAAAGCTGTCAAGTCATGCATTTAATGCAAAGTCTGACATGAAAATTTACTGACAGCGTACAATACAGAACTCGAAGGGATTTGTTTTACACAGAGACCAATGTTATCATTTAGTATGTGGACTGAGCTATTTTACGCTTATAATTTGGCTTCTTTTACGCATGGAGACTATATGAGTTTTTATGCTCAAAAGTTGACGTGTGCATAAAGTTTATTTGGGCTACTTTTACGCTCAAGGTTGTTTATCAACCACTTTACGCGAGAAGTCCATGTTAGGGCTATTTTACGCCTAGTCTACTACTTTACGCTCATAATATATTTGGGTTGTTTTTACTCCCTATTCTTCCTGACTAATTTGGAACGTGGTTTGCCTACGTGCTTCTGACTAATTTGGAACATGGTTTGCCTATATGGCTTTCATGCTACACATTTCGAAGAACGTGTGTACGTGCATACAATTTTATTGAAATAATGGGACACGTGTTAGCATATGCAGAGGATGACTTCAGTCATGGGTGGCAGTTGTTAGCGTAAAGACAGAACTTTTGCTGGTTTTACGCCCAAAAAGCCAAGTCTATAAATAGACTAATTTTTCTCATAAAGACAACAACAGAGGGGGAGAGAGACATGCGAGAATACATAGAGATCAGAACCCAGAGATTTTGATTCTCCAGAGCATTCTTCTTCAACCTTTCTTCTAACACAGAGGAGGAAAGAGACAGAAGAGAATATATAGAGATCAGAACCCAGAGATTTTGATTCTTCAGAGCATTCTTCTTCAACCTTTCTTCTAGAACAGAGTGAAGCAAAACAGGAAAGCATTCGGCCTCGCCATCAGTGCCCAAGTGCGTCGATACCTTTCTGGTGACTTAGTTCTTCCGGTTGTTCATCTTCTAGCAGTGATCTTCATCATCATCGTATGGTCCAAGGAACAAAGTGATCGACTTCAGATCAGGCTTCCATATCAATACTTCCCAGAACAATTTGTACTATTTGTACTCTTTCAAGTTTTATTTTCAAAAGCCAATTTTAGGCATTTTTGTTAAGTAAAACACTTTGCCAGTTGTAGGCCGATTAATAGGGCATTATATTCGGCCACATTGTTGGTAAATGGTTCAATAAGAGAATATGCATGGCGTATAACCAGATGATCAGGTGACACGAGTACGATACCTACTCCAACCACAATATTCCCTTTGGGTCCTGTTTTTGATGCGTCGTCGAAGAATATTCGCCAAATAGGAATTTCTTCAGTTGCAGCATTAGACTCCACCACTTCGTTAGGGATTTCTTCGTAGAGTTTGGACGACTCCGGCACCGGGTAAGCTGCTAGGAAATCAGCTAATGCTTGGCCTTTTACTGCCTTCTGAGGAACGAAGATCATATCGTACAGAGTCAACAGCATTGCCCATGTAGCTAAACGGGAATTGAGAGAGCCCGATTTAGTCATGAGTATTCTGAGAGGGTTGACTTTAGATACAATATAGATAGTCTTCCCAGACACATAGTAGTGCGTCTTCTGGATGGCAAATACTAGTACGAGACATTCCTTCTCCACTGGTGTGTACCTGTGCTTGGCACCCACCATTGTGCAGCTAAGGTAGTAAATTGCTTGTTCATGGCCGCCTTCGTTCTTCTGAGCTAAGAGGGCGCCAAGAGAATGATCCATAGCACGGACATATAGTAAGAAGGGCTTCCCTATTATTGGAGCAACCAATACTGGAGGGCTTGTAAGATACTCCTTGATGTCGTCGAATACGCGTTGACATTGTTCAGTCCAGACGAAAGATATGCCTTTCTTCATGAGCTGAGAGAATGGTTGACACCTTCCAGAGAGGTTTGAGATGAATCGTCTGATGTAGGCTAGCCTTTCTTGTAGTCCACGTAGCTCTTTGAGGTTTCTTGGAGGATGCATATCGAGAATAGCCATCACTTTCTTCGGGTCCAGATGTATACCCTTTGAAGTGATGACGAAACCAAGGAACTTGCCACTGGGGACTCCTAAAAAAGACTTGGTTGGATTTATCTTGAGTTGGTGTGCACGCATTAGTTCGAACATCGTTCTCAAGTCTTGGAGGTGGTTGCCCTTGAGACGGCTTTTGACTGCAATATCGTCAACGTAGCACTCCAAAGTTTTGCGTAAATGATAGCGAAAAATTGTGTTCATGGCTCACTGGTATGTTGCCCCTGCATTCTTCAATCCGAAGGACATTACCGTATAGAAGTATACCCCCAACGGTGTTCGAAAAGATGTGTACTTCTCATCGTCGGAGAACATCTTGATCTGGTTGTAGCCTGAGAACCCATCCATGAAGGACATCCGCTCGAAGCCGCAAGTATTGTCGATCATTATGTCAGTGATCGGTAGGGGGAACTCATCTTTCGGGCATTCAGAGTTCAAATCACGGTAGTCGATACAGACGTGAACTTTACCATTCTTTTTCATGATCGAAACGATGTTGGCAACCCAGTCTGGGTGTTGTTCCTCGCGAATGAATCCACTGGCAATGAGCTTCTTGACTTCATTCTCGATGGCTTCCATGACGTCTTGTCGGAATCATCGTTGTTGCTGCTTTACTGGTTTAGCTTTAGACGAGATGTTCAAGCAATGCATGGCAACTTTAGGGTCCATGTCTGGCATGTCTTCATAGCTCCATGCAAAGACGTCGATGTATTCTCTTATAAGCTGTATAAGAGATTGGCGTTCATCGCCAGATAGGCTTTTGCTGATGAAGATAGGTTTGAAGGATGCTTCATCTCCTAGATTGACTTGGTTGACCTAGTCTTCAGTAGGTGGTTTCCGTTGTTCGAAGTGTAGCTCCCACCGGGTGTCCATCTTTTGAGCCTATTATTCGAGTTCGATTGATTGGACATCGTCCGTAATTTGGTCGACGGAAACCATGTTGACGGACAGAGTTGCTTTGAACATGTCGTCGATGCTGGAGTCTGGGTCCCAAGGGGAGGAATCAGAAGATGACAACAATGGTCTGCTTCATCATCTGATCTTTTAGGAGTTGTTGGAGGAGAGACATAGCCCAAACCAATATCGCTTTGTTGATAGTAGTTCTCAGGTTTGTCGGGGGAGCAAAGTGTCATATTGGCATCCATCATCCTCGGCCGTAATTTAGCCCTTTGTCGCTCTTGATATCATATCCTATGTTCTGGATGATGTTCTTGGCCTGCCAACTATACCAAAAAAGTTGCATTTTCTCGAAGTCATAGTCAGCGTCTGTGTTGTGCTTGGGAGAAGTAGAGTCTGGAATGAACTTTCTCTCGCCAATTATACGACCGAAGATGATTAGCTCTACATCTTTCTTTCTGGCTGGAACGATGAAGTAGAAGATATCTTCAGGGTAAACTTTTTCCCGCAGATGAGGTGTTGTGACCGGCATGCAGAGGTGTGGTCCTATGCCATTCTCTAGAGCGTATATCGTATCTATGTAGTGGTTTACAGATTGATAGACATCGGAGTAATTCAAAGATAAACCTTTACTAAGGAAATACGCAAGTTCTTCTTCAGGGATAACATCATCCACCGAAGGTACATTATTATGAGTATTGATATACTCATTGAGAGGATGATCATCTGGAAGAGGAGCCACAGTCTTGGCCGAGTTCACCACGTAGGGTAACTCTTCATGATGGGGGGACGGGCATCAGTAGGTTCTTTCCGGGGTGTCTTGTTGAGAGTGATAGTCAGTGGCTTGACCTTGTTAGGGTTCTTCTTTTTCACCCAGATTGTGAGAGGCTTCAGAGTACTTTTCGGAGTAGTACGTCCTTTGACTCGGATAATCAGGGGACCATCGTTGGAGGATGGACTTGCTTCAGCTTCATTATCAGCTTCATTGCCGTCATCCTTGGTGGGTTGAGACTGGTAAAGTACCGAATCTCCATAATAAGCTTCGATGCCCTTGAAAGGATCAACATCAGTGAACTCCGTCTTTACGACACCGTCACTGTTGACGTACTTGAAGCACTGGTGGAGTGTGGAAGGAACGATCATGTTCTCGTGTATCCATGGACGTCCAAACAAGACGTTGTAGGATACATTGGCATCGATCACATAGCAGAAAACTTCCGTTCAGAGATCACCGATCTGACATTTGATTCGGATCTTGCCTAGCGGATGGCTTCGACCAGCATTGAAAGCCATGATAGTTGTGTTGGTTGCGGATAGCTTGTGCAGAGGGATTTCCAGAATTTGAAGCAAATTTCTAGGAATGATGCTGAGGGAGGATCCTGGATTGATGTGCATGTGGTCCACCTTGATCGCCCCGATATTCCCTGTATAGTACAGGGGTCTATCATGACGATTATTCTTGAGTAGCATGTCCTTCTGTGGGAAGGTAATGTTGGGCACCACTTCCATAGTACTGTGGCAGTGGGGACAGGAGACAGGATCTTCAGCGGGGGCTTTGACTTCAGCGAGGTAAAAGTCGGCGTGTAGTAATGCCTCACTTAAGCCCTTACGCATCTCTTTGAAGAGTCGTAATAGATCGAACAGAGACAACCTGGCCGACGTATTGGCTAGCTGAGCCAGTATGTCAAAGATGTAGGGCTGATCCATGCCTTCGGGAGCTGGCACCTTTAAAGATTTGTCAAACCGTGTCTCCTTCTGCTTGGATCTGTCCGTGGTTTCAGGCCTGGACAGGCCGGCTTCTGAGCTTGTGGGGGCAACTGGAGCTTGAGGAGGTACTGTTTCTTCTTGTACGGGATCGTACGTCCGAAGATAAGTCTTCCCCGATCATGTCTCGCCAGATAGAACCTCGTAGATGAGGGGGATACCTTATGGCATGGCTTAAATTTCTTGCCCTTTCTTGCTTTGGGAGGTGCTACCCCCTGCCTCACTTATTAGACAAGGTCCGAGTGGACCCACATGATCTCACCACGTTCAGTTGTAAGTGGGACCAAGGTCTAGTTGCGAGCTGGTGGTAGGTTGACGACTTCTATTATCGCCTTGGGGATTGGGACCATGCCGTTTGGGACTTCTGTAGGAGAAAATTCGCCAAACTGAAGAGAGATCATATTAGCAGATACGACCTTGTCTTCCGCTTCGAGGTTGATCACTTGACTGTCGATAAGCTGTTATATCTTCTTCTTCAGGATAATGCAGTCCTTGGTGGAATGGTGTTCGTACTGATGATAGAGACAGTACTTGGGATCATTGAGTTGGCTTGCCTCTGCAGGACATCGTGGTGGAGGCAATGTCAGCTTATTGCCCTTTGTCAACTTATGGAAGATGGTGATGACATCGTCTTCGTCGAAGGAGAAGGTCTCCTTAGGCTTGTCGAAGGCACCCTGAGAATTGGAAGCTCCTTTGGATGTGTCGACTTTCAGGACTTCTTTCTCTTTACCCCCACGAACAGGGATAGTTTGAGGATGCTTGCCCTTATCTTCGGATTTGGGTGTCTTCAACCCAGTAGTTCCAAGTTAGGAACGTCGTTTTCAGCAGCATCAGTGGCCCCAATGAAAGTGGGCCATGTATCATACTTATGTATACCTACAAAACTTTACTGTAGGAAGGAAGTTGTGTCGGCAAGTATCCATAAGTTCTGAGTCTGGTATGCCGAAGGGCATCTTCATTGCTAGCCGCCTAAAGCGTTTGATGAAGGCGATGACCGACTCAGTCCTCCTTTGCTTTGTCTCGATGAGGGTGGACATACTAACATGCATGCCACTCACGTAAAACCTATTGAGGAACAACCTCTCCAAGTCTTTGAATGAATTGATGCACTCGTCAGGCAGACTGCAGAACTATTCGAAGGCTACCCCCTGCAAGGTGCTGATAAACAACTTCGACATGAACGGATCGTCTATAGGCAAGTGCAGAGTCTGTGTGATGAAGTACGTCATCTGTTGACGAGGAGAAGTCAATCCATCAAATGAGTTCAGCGTCAGCGGCTTGTAGTTAGAAGGGCAAGTAGCGTTCTCCCACTCAGAGGGGTACGGTTGAGATATCCCCATCTTCTGAAGCTCGTCTTTGTGTGAGATAGTGTCGAGGCGAGCGACCAAAGAATTAATTGCTTCCTGTTGGTTGAATAGGTGTTGGGAAACGGCTGCTGAACGGTTGTCAGACGTTGTTGGCGAAGGACCACCCCCGGCATTTGCAAGATTTGGAGGAGGTGCAACTGGTGCTTGAACTGCCATGATACTGGTAAGCATATCAGTGATCTTGGCGAATGCTGTTTCGAGACCCTCTAGACGTTTGCTAGTCTGATCACTGGCTTTTTCAGGTCTTTCTTCGTCTGCCATGTATGTAGATAGCATGCGAGGATGAACAGAGGAAGCAGTACAACTGGTGCTGATACTGTCTGTCTCCGAGTGGGTGAGTCATTCATCTTCAGGTAGAGGAGGTAGATAGTCGCCATCGGATTCGGAGGGATCATCATCCTCTGGATGGCTACCCCCAGTGTGAGGTATATGACCGATTCTAGGAACGAGTTGTAAAGCACAATACTCTAGAGGGGGGTGAATAGAGTAGGCAGCAGAAATTAACTATTTAAAAATGTTAGTAACAAGATCACATAATAAATATATCACAGATATATAAATAAAAAGTAGAGAGCAGAGAGCAAACGCAAACACAAGGATGTATACTGGTTTCCCTCTTGTGAGGACTAGTCCAGTCGGAAGAACTCTTGCTTCCAGTTGAATCCACTATAGAAAATAACCACAAGTTTTCATCCGAAGTTCTTGCAACTTCTACAACGCGAGCTTTGATCCGAAGTACTCGACCAACTTCAATTGTGAAGTGTCTTTCTTCAATCAAGCCTCTGATTACAATCACTATGAAACTTCTAGACCGTACCGTACTGGCAAATCGACTAGAGGATTATAACTGGCTTGGGATTTGAAAATGAAAGCTCAGAACACTTTGGAAGAATGAGTAGGCTTATAGAGAAGAGATATGAAAGTGAATTGGTGTTTGAGTGAATTGAAATGATCGAAATTCTTCTCTATTTATAGTTTTTCCAAAGGCAGAATTCTGACAGAATTCGGACAGAATTCGGGCATAACTCTATGAGAAAATCTCGTTGGGATCCGTACCTGCGGAAAAACCAAGTTCAAAAAGCAACGTTCACTAACCGAACTCTAGCCGAATTCGGGCCGAACTCGGGCCGAATTCGCCTGGAGTTCTGTCAGGGTTTTTGCAAATTGGTTTTTGGGCTTTTTGAAAAGTCAGGCAGTTAGGAAGTTTGGGCTTTTGTAAGTGGGCTTGTTTTCAAAATGAAAGGGTATTTTGAAAATGTTTATTAGGTAGCCTATTTGCCAGTACGATGCAGTTTACATCGTATTCCTAGACTCAATAAATATAAAAAATATATTAATCAAATAGGAAAACCAAGAGCCCTTTGATGACGCCTTTCTTCAGATATTTGAGCAGACTTGAAGACGCCTTTTTCACTTGACGGCAGTCGTAAAAAGATAAACAGATCTTGAAATCAGAATACCTTTCGGGAGCTTCACTCCCGAACCCCCACGGGTGGCCCCGGATAGGTCGTTAGGCGGTTCAGAGAATTCTTCTTGTATAACGCCATCTTTGGCCCATCAATAATTCTCCATTGCATATGTTCTGGTTTGATCATGCTTACAGCATGTCTACAAATACATGTTAGGCAAACAGAATAATATGATACAAGCATAGCAACGATTATATAGAGTACATTTTAGGACAATGCTATGTTTAAGTAGCAACATAATAGTGATTACATAAATATTAGTGATGTCATTATGGTAAACTTAATTGATTAGCTATATTCAAAAATATGATATAATCATTGGGCTAACAATCTCCCCCTTTTTGATTATGGCAAATCGGTTAAGTTTAATATATATACAATAGATGCATGTATCACTAATAAACACATAATACTAGAATATTGTGTGCTAAATTAAACTTATTTCTCCCCCTTTGATATGATCAAAAATAAGCTCTCCCGGAATTAGAGCTAAAATGAATTCAAGCATAAGTAAAGGAGGAAGGCAAAAACAATCATGATCAAAGATTAGGAGAATAGTTTAACGACAAGTTTAGAAAATTGCATAACGAAAGTATAAAAAAAACTTATGAAAACACAACATAGTTGGTTGAACGTTAACAAAGAACAATGAAATCATGCAATACATAGTTTACCAACTAGAAATCCAAAAATGACATTCAAAACACATTTGTTCATCATATTGTGTTTTGAAATAGACCAAAAAAATATATCAATATAGTAGGAATCAATCATTGGTCATAAATAAATCATGAGAAATAGAAATTCGCAGATCTAGTATATACGAAAAAGAAGAGACTTTTAACAATGATCACAAAAAAATATGATTCATAATTTGCCCATACAAATTAGTGAATCAATTCCATAAATAGTATAATCATTAAAAAAAATCAAAATAGGTATACTAGAATCTATGCAAAATTTGTATCAAAGTTCATGCATTTGAATTCAATTACCTTAGCATGATATATGAATATTCATTAGATAAACATGAAGGTAATGAAGATAAAGTACTTGAGAAGGAGAAATTCAGTCGACTTGAATGCTCCCCCGCAAAGTATGATCAGTCTAAATATAGATAATCATGAACTTTGAGATAAAATCTTAAAAAGAAATACCAAAAGTAATTTTAAACTCAATCAGATATGGATAATTAAATATATATTTCGCAAGATAACTTTTAGAAACTAAAAAAAATGAGATAATTAAAAATAATAATAATAATATATTCTCTCTTAAAACCAATACAAATTCAAATATAAAGAATAACTCAGCAAGATATTTAACTAAGACAATATAAGTCCATGGTGAACTAGGTATACCACATATTAAGGGCATAAAAAGAATGAAACAATTAATTTGCTCCCCCCTTAAAATATGCGTATATAGTTCAAAAATAATTTATATGCATAAAATAGATAAAATAAATAATCACAAGATCTAAGTGATATCCAAGATATGTATCTTTTCTTTCCTTTGATCAAATTCATATAAAGTTCCAAAAACAAATACATCTTTAGGCAAATAAAAGAAATATCCAATCAATAAATGCTTAAAGATGAACAAACAAAATATATCTCCAATATATATAAAAGAAATATTTCAAGACATTAAAAGATTTTGAAAACTGTCTTTAATAATAACATTTAAGTACGAGACAGATTCAATAAATCAAAAAAAATCAAAAAGACTTTTCAAAAATGTGGAATTTATTACGAAAAACTGTCTTAATAAATGTTCGAATGCGTCCATTTAGTCCTCAGACTGAAAGCTGGTGATTCGAATCACAGAAATAATTTCAATAAAAGAATCCATAAATCATAAATAAATTCATTTGAACAAATAAACATAAGTAGATATATGTCCAAAGAAAAGTGTATGGCATGTCAAGGGGATAACTGTTTTGAAACACTTAACTGCTCCACCTTTACATGGCTATATAAAAAAAATAGTATAGATAAAATTTTTAAAAATTTCAAAGTCATATTTCCAGAAGTAGAAAAAAAATTAGGTCTTCTTATCAAAGTTCATTTCTTCCCTTTTAAAGCCTTAGCACGGTGTCCACCTCACAACCGTAAGGTTAAAAAAAGAAACACTTTGAGAAAAAAAATTCAATATGCTTGACTTCTCCCTGTAAAGAATTACTGTTGTAGACAGTAACTAACTTAAATAAGAAGATAATAATATAAAGCTCAAAATCAATGAATACTACACAAGCTAAAGACGAAATCATAAGACCATAATATTCAATGAGTAGTCACAAGATAAAATCAAGTTTAAATATATAATAGAGTGACAGAAAAATAAATATATCAAAAGATGACAAACATTAACCTATGAAGATCAATATATGCAACCTTTTGTAAAATTAAATCATTAAATAATATTATCCATCAAATCTAAAATTTAAAATCCATCAGATAAAAAATGCAACTAGATCTCAATAAATCTTTAGTTTATAAAGCGTTGATCAATCTTGGGTTAGCTGTAGGGGTACTGTCCCAGCTAACGGAGGTTCACCGGGGAACACTTAAATACCGCTTCACTTCGACCGTAGTCGTGGTGACAGACAAATCCTTTGTAGGCTTATACCTAAAACAAATTTCTTCTTTAATAACCGAGGATTTAAGAAAAATTAGTGCAATATGAAAAAAATTATAATCTGTGGACTTAAAAACTTATAACAATGTAGCATACAGTATAAGATGTATCAATTACACTAATCCATATGTGCTACAAAATTATTGGGTAACAATAAAATATAAAACAATTATAAATCAAAATGTAGGACCTAGATATGCTGATGTATTTTGGAACCCAGGGGACTGGGTTCAGTACCTTGGATCCAGAACTAGACGATAGTTGTAAGTAAACCTTAATAAATCTTAAGTCTATAAAGTATTGATCACTTTGGGTTAGCTATAGGGACCAGTTCCCAGCTAGCGGTAGTCCGAAGGCTAGTACACCGTGTCGCTTCAAGCTATTTACACCTGTATGACAGAAGGACCCTTTCGGTTTGTTCCCAAAATGATATCTACTCTTAAGAACTTAGATTCAAAGGAATATAATCAGTATCATCGAACAACATCGAAATCCAGAATCTCTAAATATAAAAGAAGTAAATACCCAAAGAATGGTTTATCAAGATATTGAAAAATTATTTAAAAAAGAGTCATGTATCCAAAATGTCTACCAACAAGTCAAGAAAAACATCATGAAAAGAGGCTTTGAGGAAGAATCTAATAAAGAGAAGTACATGAATTTGTTCAAAAAAATAGCTTAAGTATGAGATAAGCACAAGTTTGAAAGCTACTTTTTAAAATAATATAGAACTTGAACTTAACTCATATATCCCCATAAAGATATTTATACAAAAATATAAGAAACATGAGCAATATATAATTGAAAATGAATTATTCATGTATCCTTAATAAGCATAAAATATCACAAGATCAAAAACATGCATAAATATGCTTTGTCAGACAAAGATTTAATTGATTCATAAGAACTTAATCACAATAAAATTTGAGAATCAATAGTGAATATATTATGCAAGAACAAGGTTAACATAAAAGTATATGTATATACTTTTCAAGTAAATAGAAGACTTGTGCTAAACATACATACTCACAAAATACTGATCAAAGTAAATACGACATGTTAAAGACAAATCGATAAGAAGTGACCATTAAAAAATATTAAATACAGGGAGTCAAAAACATATTAACTCAAAAAAAATCAGCTCCTATGCATGCTTCAAGAATAAAAATTAAAAGTAAATAGCATAGATAGACAAATGTGTCACACTAATGGAAAGTGAGTAAAAGACTATTTAGTGTGAACTAAACATTTAAGCTAAACAGCTATTAAAGCTAGGATTATATCACACATTGATTCAAACAATAAACAAATTAAAAGATATCAATGAAAGCTAATAGCAAGACATCAGTAAGAACATGCTAGATATTTAAAACTATTTAGGAAGCATGTTACTGAAGTAGTTCTAGTGACCACACTTCTGTCGGTGCAATTGCATGGAAGATAACCTTTGTAGCTTTGCAATCACCAACATGTTCCATGGTTCTATTTGATATGAGAAGCTTCACCTGCAATATTAGGTAAAGACTTTGGTATCCAATACATGGATCCACATTTGTTAGCTTTGGGAACCAATTTGCACAAGTTCATATCAACTAGTTTTCTAATCTGACAACGATTAGAAATGTGTCCATTCAAACCAAAATAATGACAGAAAGTATTAATAGTGCTATGTGAAGCAGTATGAGAACATGCAGTGGGATGACATGATGTGCGTGGATACTTGTAATAGAAAGCATGGTTGTGTGAAGCTTTAGCTTTGCTTGCTTCCTTTGTAAAAGATCTGATGTACGTGACTTTGTGATGTGCTAAGTGTCTTGTGTTAGACTGAGTCGTAGGTTGTACTACCTGCTTTTCCAGTCTAATCTTTAACTCTTTAGAGTTAGCACAGATCTCATCATACTTAGCAGAAAGAGCATCAATTCTACATAAAGCAATAGAATACTTCTTCTTTTCTGATTCTAGTTCCTCCTGAAGTTTAGCATTTTCTTGAGTGCTTTTCTCAATACAATCAAGTGTCTCATGCAATCTAAACTCAAGTATGGAAATCTTAGTCGAAATATCAGAAGAAGAAGTATTTATATTCGATAAGCAAGTGAGCTTTTCATTCTCACGCTTATAGGATAGAATATCCTTTCTAGCTTGCTTATACTTATCTAATACTTTCTTGTGTTCTTCTAACAGATCACTGAAAGCATCAGATAACCCATCATAAGAAAATTCATTCTCTTCCAGAACAGAGTTGTTTTGTACCTCGTTGGATAATGCTATTGAGCATATATTTGTAGCTTGATGAGGTCTCTCTTCTTCTTCGGAATTGCTTCCTTCGCTTTCATACCATATGCTCGTGCTAGCGTACTTGTAAGACGATGATCTTCCTTCATTTGATCTTTCGTAGTGACTCTCCTTTCTAGCAGTAGTACAATCTTCTTGGATGTGGTCTATCTTCTTGCAGTTGTCACATACAAGCTATTCTTCGTATAAAGGATTGTGTTGTACCTTAAATCCCAATTTTGTCATGTACATATTTGCATCATTATGAAGACTATCATTCTCTCTGGAGTTGGTAGCTTTACTTTCATACCTGCACTCATAAGTAGCTTCAAGAACTTTTCAAATTTTATGAGATGTTGTGCAAGTAGTAATAAGATTAAATATATTTGTGTCTATAGCACAATAAAAGATATGCATAGCTTTTGCATCAAGGCTAGATAACTTCTTCTCTTCCTCCATGTAACTATAATAAGGCTTGTTGATTATAGAGGATGTGAGAATAGAAGGGATAGTAGGCTTTTTGTAGCTATTGACAATAATTGACCATAAGTCAAAATCTAGAGACTTCAAGTAGAAGCACATTCACGTCTTCCAATAACTATTGTTTGTTCCATCAAATAATAGGAGTCTATTTGTGTATTGCTCTTCAGTTGTGAAGTACATACTTGCCATATATGATACTGTGATTTATATAACAGCTATAATAAATAAGAATATAATAGCAGTGTTACCCTGCTTTACCTGTATAACCTGCTCTGATAATGAGGATCTGCTCCAAGGATGTTAAGCCAAATAATAGAGTCCTTGCTAGGATACCAATTGAAGGAGCAATTGGTATAAGCAATAATATCTCTATAAGGAGCACCTGCTCTGATACTAATTGTAGGAACAATTGGGATCAGAATATAATACCTCTATATGGAGCACTGGCTTTGATACCAATTGTAGGAACAATTGGGATCAGAATATAATACCTCTAGTTGGAGTACTGGCTCTGATACCAATTGTAGGAACAATTGGTATGATAGCAATACCTATATAAAGAGAACCCGCTCTGATACCAACTATAGGACCGATTCTAGGAACGAGTTGTAAAGCACAATACTCTAGAGGGGGGTGAATAGAGTAGGCAGCGGAAATTAACTATTTAAAAATGTTAGTAACAAGATCACATAATATATATATCACAGATATGTAAATAAAAAGTAGAGAGTAGAGAGCAAACGCAAACACAATGATGTATACTAGTTTTCCTCTTGTGAGGACTAGTCCAGTCGGAAGAACTCTTGCTTCCAGTTGAATCCACATTGGAAAATTATCACAAGTTTTCATCCGAAGTTCTTGCAACTTCTACAACGCGAGCTTTGATCCCAAGTACTCGATCAACTTCAATTATGAAGAGTCTTTCTTCAATCAAGACTCTGATTTCAATCACTCTGAAACTTCTAGACCGTACAATACTGGCAAATCGACTAGAGGATTGTAACTGGCATGGGATTTTAAAATGAAAGCTTAGAATACTTTGGAAGAATGAGTAGGCATATAGAGAAGAGATATGAAAGTGAATTGGTGTTTGAGTGAATTGAAATGATCGAAATCCTTCTCTATTTATAGTTTTTCCAAAGGTAGAATTCTGACAGAATTCGGGCAGAACTCTAAGAGAAAATCTTGTTGGAATCCGTAACTGCGGGAAGACCTAGTTCAAAAAGCAACATTCACTAACCGAACTCTGGCCGAATTTGTAACGAACTCGGGTCGAATTTGCCTGGAGTTCTGTCAGGATTTTTGCAAATTGGTTTTTGGGCTTTTTGAAAAATCAGGCAGTTAGAAAGTAGTTTGGGCTTTTGTAAGTGGGCTTGTTTTCAAAATGAAAAGGTATTTTGAAAACATTTCTTGGGTAGCCTATTTGCCAGTACGATACAGTTTACATCGTATTCCTAGACTCAATAAATATGAAAAATACATTGATCAAATAGGAAAACCAAGAGCCCTTTGATGACGCCTTTCTTCATATATTTGAGCAGACTTGAAGACGACTTTTTTACTTGACGGCAGTCGTCCAAAGATAAATAGATCTGGAAATCTGAATAACTTTCGGGAGCTTCGCCCCCGAACCCCTACGGGTGGCCCCGGATAGGTCGTTAGGCGGTTCAGAGAATTCTTCTTGTATAACGTCGTCTTTGGCCCATCAATAATTCTCCATTGCATATGTCCTGGTTTGATCATGCTTACAGCATGTCTACAAATACATGTTAGGCAAACAGAACAATATGATACAAGCATAGCAATAATTATATAGAGAACATTTTAGGACAATGTTAAGTTTAAGTAGCAACAAGATAGTGATTACATGAATATTAGTGATGTCATTATGGTAAACTTAATTGATTAGCCATATTCAAAAACATGATATAATCATTAGGCTAACATGAGAGTCATCTGCTTCAGATTCTAAGGGAATGCTACCCCCGGCTTGGGAATCTTCATCGTCCATACGGAATCTCGCCTTTGATCGAGTGCCCATATAGACTCCTTCGAATGTAACAGCCTATTGGCCATCTGTTGGTAGACTTTTCCTTCTTCTTCTAGCGGAGCTAAGAGACAAAGTTGGGTTCGTAGTCCACCGTCTTTGATTGGGGCTTCCGTAAGGGGGACCCCACGAAGCCATGTTGGATGAAACACGTAGTGGCTTCTCGTCGTCAGAGAAGTGCAGCCGTCGAAACACGGACTTTCTCTGAGGCACTTTTGTTGTTTTAGAGCAACAACAGTTGACAACAATACTGGTGCACGGAAGTGCACTATGAATTGTTATGTTCTTCCTCGCTTTACGCTTATGATTTATCATGTTGCGCAAGTCAGCGGAAGGGAGTTTTGTCCTATAACCCATGTTGCATACATCGTCGAGCTTTGTATGCGGGTTCGTAAGGAGAGTAGGCGCATCCAGACTTAGTTCATGTGCAGGGGCAATCTCCACAACTAAGTTCTATGATGTCCTTGAAGACAGTCCTGGGCTATACGTGTTGGGACCTGTCTTTTCGTTGTGGGCGCATAGGCCTTGGAGACTGGCCTTCGGCGTATGCTTCCTAACAGCGTGTCTGAGCTTCCTTGATATGGGCGCATAGTATGGATCTAGAGAGTCGGGCCGCATAGCTTTGGGCGCATGGCTCTGGGTGCCCAGCCTGTTGAAGACAGAAGTGTTCTGGTTGGGGCTATGCACCCAAACACTCCTTTGGGCGCATGGCCTTGGGCGCATGCCTGGTGGAGCAGTACTGTTTTCTCCCAGTTTGGCCTCCTTCGTTTGTGGGCCTCGTCGGGTTCGGCCAGAGTGTCGCACACCCTGATTCTTGGCATCGTAGTGTTTTCCTTTGCCAAGTCTCGGGTGTTGAACACCCTGTTGTTGGTTGTACCGGAAAGAAGTCACTGGGCTAGTAGAGCCCAGAACGGTGTGAGCATTCTCCATTTAGGAAACTTCTGTGGCAGAGTCCTCCAACTGCATATTTGTTATGACACTAGCAGGATATGCACAGCGAGCCTTCGGAAGCCAAGTCTTGCAAGACTTGTTTGGCTTCGCTGATTTTGAGGAAGTAAAGCCATCCCTCGAGAGCATCTCTTCGAACGCCTGCTGATCAAACTTTAAGATCAGTATCTTTTGAGTACTCCCTACTTTGTCGATATCGAATTGCGTCACCACCTTCTCGTCAGAGGAAAAGGTAGTCCCCAGTAGAGTCGCCATTTTTGTGGACACAAAAAAAAGAAAACACTGTCTTTTCATTTATTGGCGCAAGGCACCACAAATCGAGTACGCCTGAGAGATCCTGCGCTGAGGATCCCCGAGTACAAAAAAGAATTCTAGGGAATGGGACGATGGAGATCGAGCGGCAGTTGCTCCTTTACTCCGTCGACACTCCGATTACAAAAGTGGGAGAAAACCTAAGAAAATTGCTAACTCTCGGCTCACTGGCAAGAAGTACAGCAATTTGGCTCTTGAAAATGCTCTCCGTTCTCCTGGTTTGAAGAGGGGTGAGGCCCCCTTTTTATAGTCGTTCTTGAGTTGGAATGATGTTATGCGTCCACAAGAGGAAACACGCTGGTTCTTATATGGGCGTATAGTCCTGCTTTGGACGCATAGGGTGTAGGCGCATATAGGTTGCGAGATCATGGGTTGGTCGTAGTATTGACGTGGCCGCATGCTTCGGTGCACGACTGCTCGTGGAGACTGACGTGGCCATACGCTTCGGTACATGTTTTGATCATGGCTTTAACTGAGTGAGGCTTGGGCGCATAGCCATGTCTCAGGCTATGTGCCCTCCTTTCGAAGGAGCTAGTCTTGGGCGCATGGAGCTACACTGACTGGACGCATGGAGCTTCATTGAGTGGGCGGATAGAGTTACACTGACTGGGCGCATGGAGCTTCACTTGTCTTGGGCGTATGGAGCTATATTTGCTGAAAACATTTCATGCTTCTACAGACATAAAGGCTTTTAACCCTAGAATTTAGTAAATATGTATAATAGGTATAGTTTTGGTTACAAGTAGAGGATAGACTATACGTCAAAGGAATACAAACTTGAGATAGAAAGACTGACCCTACTACTAGAAGAAGTTAGAAATAACAACCCTCTTGTGAGACTGGTGAGTTAGCTTCTATCAAGCTACAATTACACAAAGTGTCATGCACTCTTGAGGAAAAGGACAAGACCATAGCTAAGCTGAAAGAAGACTATCAAATCGAGAAGAAGAAGAGTATCAATGCGCTGTTTAGGAATGACGCCCAAACAACTGATTATAATATATTATTTGATACTTCCAAAAAAGTTAGAAATTAAGCTAGAAAAACAGTCGATATCGAATATTTCCTCTCCTAAAACGTGTCAATTACCCAAAAGGAATACTGTCCAAGCAAAGACTGACAAACCCAAGAGGTATTGCGATCCTAGACATGCTTTTTATTATAAGTATCCTCCGAAAGTCCATTCGACTACCAAACAAGTACACAAGACCAACAATTCATCTAACATTCATACACATGCTAAATGTCACTACTGTGGCACCCTTGGTCATACTTTTCTGCATATTGAGTTAGAAGATTAGTATATTTGAATATTTGTATTTGAGTACCAAAAGTTGACGTGTCAGGACCCTATAAGAAAAGGGTACCAAGAGTTTCATCTGCAAATTATTTTGTAGGTCGAACATCCAACCCATTCTAGAAGTAACTGGATCCTGGGCAACGGTTGCTCACGGCACATGATCGACGATGCATCTTTGTTTTCAATACTGTCGAAGAAAAAAGAAGGATATGTCTCCTTCAGAAACAACTTGAAAGGGTACATTATAGGTATTGGTAACGTTGGTAAGGCTTCCTATCCCATTATCAATGATGTATATCGTGTAACAGCATAACCTACTCAGCATGAATCATTTAGCTGACCATGGTTATAGTATTAATTTTGTTAAAGATAAGTGTACTATAGTTGATAGCTCAACTGCTAGTACTATTTTTGAAGGTATTAGGGAAGATAATATCTATGTTTTCTATCTTTTGGACAATTGTAACATTATAGGTAGATACCTATATGCCAAAAATGACGAGAGTCAACTGTGACACACGAGGCTAGGTCATGCAAACATGGACACAATTGAGAGATTATCCACAAAAAAATTGGTACGAGGCTTGCTAGAGATCATTTTCAAGAAAGGCATGGTATGTAGCGACTGTAAAAAGAACAAAGCTACTAGATCAACCTTTAACTCGATCAACAGTATACTACCCGACCTCTACAATTACTACATATAGATCTATTTGGACCTATCAGAGTTGATAGACTAAATGGTAAGCTATATGCCTTTGTAATTGTAGATGATTACTCCAGATATACATGGGCATATTTTCTTGCTCATAAGAATGATGCACTTACAGAATTGATCACATTTTATAAAAAGGTACAAAATGAGAAAGGCTTTATGATCACTCGCATTCGAAGCAATCATGGTAAAAAAAATTGAGAATGTTGACTTTGAGCAATTTTGTGACACTCACGGATATTTGCATGAATTTGTTTGCCCTAGAACTCACAAAAAAGTGGCATTGTGGAACGTAAGAATAGAAATCTTAGCAAAATAGCTAGAGTTATATTAAACCAGTTTAACCTACCTAAATATTTTTGGGCTGAAGCTGTCAATACAGCATGCTATGTTATGAACAAGGTTTTGATTCGACCTAAATTGAAGAATACTCCCTATGAACTGTGGTTTAAAGGACCCCATATGCTTCTGAATTTAAGATTTTTGGTTGCAAATATTTTATTTTGAACACAAAAGAAAATTTGGGTAAATTTAACTCAAAAGCTTATGAAGGTATTTTTCTAGGTTATGTGGCCAAGAGCAAAGGTTATCGAGTTTTTAACAAGAAATCAATGTCAATTGAAGAATCAATCAACGTCACCTTCGATGAGATGAACATTCAAATAAATAATAACAATGACGATGAAGACCACGGTACACCAAGCAAAGCACCGATGAAGCAGAACCCAAAATCAGCTACTTCGAGAGTGCCAAAAAAAATAAAATTCTTGGCTGACCACCCAAAGGACTTGGTAATAGGTGAGATCACAAAAGGTACAAGTACTCATTCCTCAACTAGAGATATAGTTCTAGTATAACATTTATTTCACAGTTAGAGCCTAAGAACATAGAAGAAGCTTATAATGATATTTATTGGTTACATGCTATGCAAGAGAAATTGAATCAATTTGAACAAAATTGAGTTTGGGAACTTCTTCCTAAGCCCATTGATCATCCGATAATTGGCACCTGTTGGGTATTCCGAAATAAACTTAACAAGAATGGTTTAGTCACACGTAACAAGGCTCGACTCGTAGCTGAAGTTTACAACCAAGAGGAAGATATCGACTACGATGAGACATATGCCCCAGTTGCGCATTTTGAATCTATTCGCATGTTATGTGCTTTTTCCCGTTTTCATGATTTTAAATTATTTCAAATGGAAGTTAAAAGTGCATTCTTAAATGGATTTATAAAAAAGTCTATGTTGCTCAACCGCTCGATTTTACTGATTTTAAAAATTCTGAATATGTTTATAAGTTGAAGAAAGCCTTATATGGACTGAAACAAGCCCCTCGTGCTTGGTATGACCGTCTAAGCTCTTTTCTACTTGAAAAATGTTTTTCAAAAGGTAAGGCAGATACAATACTTTTTATAAAATCTTTGAATAGTAATCTTTTATTAGTAAAAATTTATGTCGATGACATTATTTTTTATTCTACTGATGAATCTCTTTGTCAAGATTATTTTAAGTGTATCCAGAGTGAGTTTGAGATGAGCATGATGGGGGAGTTGAAGTTCTTCCTTGGACTGTAAATCAAGCAATCCACAAATGGGGCGTTCATTAATCAAGCCAATACGCAAAGGATCTGTTAAAGAAGTTCAATTTGGAGTCAGCCAAACCGCTTGGAATTCCGATGACAACTTCAACTAAGCTTGACATAGATGAACAAGGAAAACCAGTCGACACACGTAAGTATCGAGGTATGATCGATAGTTTATTATATCTAACTGCTAATCGTCCCAATATAATATTTAATGTTTGCTTATGTGCACGATTCCAAGCTAACCCTAAAGAATCACACTTGCACACTGTTAAGCGTATCTTTCGATATCTTAAGAGCACTTCTTCTGTCGGCTTGTGGTATCCTAAAACTATGTCCTTTAACCTAACCGGTTATTTGGATGCTGATTTTGCTGAATGCAAAGTAGATTAAAAAAAAGTACTAGCGGAACGTGTCATTTCCTAGGTAAAACTTTAGTCTCTTGGTTTAGCAAGAAATAAAATTTTGTTGCATTATCAACTACTAAGACTAATTATATCTCCGCATGACGTTGTTGTGCACAAATTTTATGGATGAAGCAAACCTAGAAGACTACATTTTGCATTATTCACATATTTCCATATTTTGTGACAACAGTAGTACGATCAATTTGACTAAGAATCCTGTATGTCACTGACGCACCATGCTTATTAAGAACAACATCACTTTCCTAGAGATCATTAACAAAATAGAGGCATTAATTTAGAATTTATTGACACAAAACATCAACTAGATGATATCTTTATTAAACTTTTGGCAGAAGATTAGATTCAACATTTTACGTCAAGAATTAGGAATTTTAGATACCAATAATATTAATTAATTTTATTTATTGAATTAATTCCAATATGTAGTGATTGTTTTAAAGACAAGCATACAAAGGATATGTCTGTCACAAAGGGAATAAGAGCTTAAGCGAAACGAAACTTATGCATCCCGTATGGATCCCCGCTAGCTGGGATAATATCCCTACAGCTAACTGAGACAATCAATGTGTAACGAAATTAATTTGTTAAATAATTTTAATTATATTAATTGATATTTGAAATTAATAATTTTCTGAATTAAACATTTGAAAGGATTTGATAAATTAGCTAAGTGGACATTATTTTTTGGTGTAAAACGGCCCAAACAGAGTTCAATAGAGTTTTAGGCGAGTTCGGCCTGAACTCGGACCTAACTCTGTTAGCTAAGTTACAGCTGACCCAGTGGGCCCCAGTTTTCCTATTTATCACCCCTCGTCATCTTCTTCCTCTACTCCACGCAGTAGCTCCGAACCCACTAAAACTTTAACCCAAGTTCAATTTTTCCTTCACATTTAATCGGTTTTTTTTGCCTCCAAACTTCGGATTTGGGATCTCGGGTTCATTCTCTACATCATACTTAATTTCGGGAAGGTATAATCTTTATTTCCTTCTGTCTCCTATTTTAATTTCTAAAACTTTTTCTTTACAATGGCTTCTATGTTCTTTAGAAAGGGAAAGAAGAGCGATAAAGGATCATCATCCCCTCAACAACCTTCAATTTTCACTTCGGTCCAACCGGACGATGGATCGTTTTGTGGTTTCTCATTCGTAATGCTAGACCAATCCATAGAATGGTTTAGTGATTTTTATGACCGTACCGTCTGTGCCGATGCCCCAATAAATTTCACTATTTTTTAGACCATCTCAATGCTTTTCAATTGTTCCAACTCAATGACTTAGTAGCAACATCTTTTCCTATCTTTCTCAATGCTATAAGCGGCAGTCGACAGAATCTCTACTTTTACTGGGTTCTTTCAAGAAAATATTTCCCGACTGTAAAACCTAGAGGCTGACGCTCTCTTCGGTCTCGCTGCTTCCTTGAAAGCCTCAATCTGACAAAACATTCCGTCATAGTGACTGGTTGGGAGTTGGTATATCCTAAAAATAATTTATGCATCTCACTGAACTACTCTCTAGAGACAGACACCAATATCAATGTCAGGAATTGTGAATTTTTGTTCATAGACTACACAGTCTATAAGATCCTCCCAGATGACCCGAAAGAAGCCGCTTCTGTTAGAGGACGCTCTATCTGGTTCTGCTACGATACTGCCACTAAAATGTTGTCTCATCATTCTTATGACAGACTCCTCCTCCAATGCTTATAAGATACGAAGCAAATGAAGCACTCCAAACGCATGATGGTACTTGTGGAGCTCATCAACTCGGTCCTAGGTTGCATGATCGACTTCGACGAATGGGCTACTATTAGCCCACGATAGTGGCAGATGCTGTTGAATATGCCAAAAAATATAGGGCATGTCACATCCATGCCGACTTCATCCATCAACCCTCTGAGTTCCTATATCCTACGGTTGTATCCTGGCCATTTGAGGCATAGCGTATTGACGTCATCGAACCGATCAGCCCTCAGTCATCCAAAGGACATCGGTTCATCCTTGCCATAATCGACTACTTCTTTAAGTGGGCGGAGGCTATATTACATGTTGAAGTAAAAGCCTCAAACATGATTAGATTTGTCAAGCATCACGTTATCTATCGTTTCTGGGTGCCACGAAGGATTATCCACGACAATGGCCCACAGTTTGTAAGTCACACTTTCTATTGGTTTTGCGATAAAAACGGAATCCAAAACGTAGCTTCGACTGCCTAAAACCCAACAAAAAAATTGATTAGCGGAGGCGTTCAACAAAACCATTATCAACCTTCTCAAGAAAGTCATTTTATCTAACAAACGTGACTAAAATGAGAAGCTAGGTGAATGTCTCTGGCGTAGACAGTCCGGACCCCAACCGACAATAACCTTTTTTTTGGTTTACGGGGGCGAAGTCCTTCTCTTGGAAATCCATATCTCCTCTTTACGGGTAGCTATTACCAATCAGTTGACGGATGAGGACAACCAATGTCGGCGATTATAAGAGTTGGAGGTGCTTGACGAAATATGTCTTCTAGCTTAACAGCTCATCGAGCTATATCATGCATAGATTTTTGGAGCCTTCAACAAAAAGGTTAAGAAAGAGAATTCCAAGTTGGCGACCTCGTCTTATCAGTAAAGAGGCCGATGGTCATGACTCATAAGACATCAGGGAATTCCAGCCCAAGTAGGAGGGTCCCTTCATAGTGGAGTCGGTGTATTCTAATGGCGCTTACAGATTCACGAAACCTAATGAAGACTTTTTAATGATGCCGATCAATAACAAGTTTCTCAAGAAGTACTATGTTTAGTCCTAGCATATACTCTTCTATCCCCGATGGAGCCAAATAAAATATAGGATTTTACACTGTATCTCATCCCCAGCAAAAGTAAAACATGCAACAGGGCATAGTCGCCCCAAAATGCCTCATTAGTGATCCCCAACTTGATCGAAAATGTTTCTAAACTTCTCCATGAAAAAGGCCAAAGTTTACGTCCATATTGTCTCTGAACTACCCGGTTATCGCTACCCCAGCTAAACTTAGCAAATATGTCCTCATAGCCTAGCTTCTCTAGGACATTTTCCTTTAATTTTCCCAATAGAAGACAATCACGTCCAATCACCTATGAATTGTCCTCTACATCCCTATAGAGTTCTGTCTTACCATGTTCGTATAACCTCTGAGTAAGACGCCTCTAAATAGATTGTATGTTTACCTTATCTATATTACCAATAAGTAAATATTCTCACCTAGCAACCTCTGTATCGCTATATCCAAGAAAACAATCATGTCCACATCACCTCTGAATTATTTTCTACATCTTTATAGAGTTATACATTTCGATGTTCGTATAACCCTTGAGTAAGATAACTCTACTACAATCCAATGTTTACCATATCCATGTTACCTTTGAGTAAACATTCCTACCAATCGACTTTTTACTACCACGTCCATAATACCTCTGATGGTGCATGTTGTCACGCACCGCTCCCGCAGGAGCGATCGTCCTCGCTAAGGCGTGACGCCGCACGGGCCTAAGTTGTGCCCGTGCAAGGCTAATCCCAGAAACGGCCGATTGAGCTAGGCCACAGAGTCGCATAGAGTGTCCCCATTTGCAGCGGAAAGTAAATGAACACAAGTTGAAGCGAATTCGAACTCTTTATTGATTTTCAAGAAGTTTACTAGCAGCGCTAGGCCGATATTACAAATTGCTCAAGCTCTCTCTCCTCTGAAACATAAAAGGCGTACCAAGTGGCTTACAAGATGGAATGATTCATGGCGATGTTCCGATACATTATGTCCTGTATTGGGTGCTTCAGCTCCTTGCAACGCTCCAAGGCTCCAGAGATAGCTCCGCGCCTTAGCACGTTCGATGGAAGCTCCGCACCCGCCGACGTCTCCTGCATCCTGCAAGCAGACTGTGGGGTTATCAGTATAATGTTATGTACTGGTGGGGAGGCTAGCTCGCCCACAATACTATCATTACCAAATACGTTCTATTTACTTTTGTGCACCGTCTATCATTCATTGTCTTTCAAATCTTGCCTTAGGATCAGTTTCATGCATATTTCATAACCTATCTCGTGTTGCGTAAAACAAGTGTTGCATAGAAATACATGCACAACTTATCCATACTTATCGTCCGGCCTTCCCTGTCCAAGGTAAACCAAGTTAGTCAACAATTCATATGTAACAACTTGATAAAATTCGCGTAACATTCAGTATTCAAGGGTGTGTCCCTGCCTCGGGTTCTAGCACGTCGTAGGCACGTTTTCTAACTCCTTGCACGAAGTACTTTTGATCATTTGTGCTTTACATTTGATGTCTGTTCAGAGGACGTTTTGTTCAGATTAACTTAGACTACTTTGATTTCAATGCAAGGACTTGCACGTGGATTGCCACCAGTAAAGCCTACTTAATTCTATATGCACCGGTCGCTGGCATCACAAGCCATTTTCGACATCCATGCCGTTGTATTTCTCAACTAACGTAGGGTGCGGGCTGGCACACACCCCGTTAGTCTCTTGAAAATACTGCTGCACTTACGTCCCCTGGATGGCCAAGTCCACACCCAGGCAGCCCGTAAGCCATTTTGATTTCCGTCCGGACCGGCCACGTCCTCCCTTTGATCGTACCGCTGGAAATCCCTTATATCTCCCACCTCCCGTATACGAGGGGATTGTCCATGACCATTTCGTATTATTTGTCTTTTAACTTATCGGCTGTCTCCGAGCCGTAGTCTAACCCTTAGCCATAATGCGTTATCGACCAAGTTGGCATCCGTACAGCGCGGGTAGCGAGCCCCGTTGCACGTGCCCGTCATACCTGTCGCTAACCATTCCTTTCCTTCTAATCTTTTATTCATTCTTTCTTTTTTTCACTTGTTTGTTCGTTCATTAATTTATTCACGTATTCATTCTTTCATTCTTGGTTTATTCATTCACTTATCGATTCATTCTTTCATTCACACATTATGCAACTCCCTGTGTGGGAGTCGCCTTGGCGACCCATCAGCCCCATAATATTTCAATGTTGCTATACTCTACTTGGAACGACTATGTTGATAGTCTTCCCGTTTTATTGTTGTAATCCATTCATTGTTTCATTGTTGAACGCATAGGGAACTCGAATATAAGCCTGTGCCTTAGCACGAGCATGGAGCGCGGTGCGAGAGTTCTCACATTTTTCCATGTTCCTTTCCATATTCTATACAAGCATACAAGATGGGATTATTCCCTTAGCTAGGTGCGTTGAGTCATTTATTAGCATGCACGGTGTTATCGCCTAGCGATTTTAGTGATAGTGTCTGTATTGTTATGTGTCTATGCTAAGCAAAGACGGGTTCATCGAAGCCACCCACCTTAGCGATGTTCGCAACGGCCGAGCGATACTCCGAGCACGCCTTTGAAAGTCTATGTCTGGATTCATCTTTGACGGGCCAATGTAAGTCTTGCATCGATTCTTCATCAGATCGATGCCAACTCTTCGGGTCGACGGCTCGTTTGAGTCGTTGCACTTGCCATTTGAATCAGCGTTCCGCTAGGGCGGAGCAGGTCATTACATAATACACCACTCAAAACAAGTCTCGTCCTCGAGACTTCCTAAGTGCAGGTCATCCTACCATTCCTTAACTCGTGTTATCGTGTTTCATAGACAATTCTATCGAACGGCTCTATTGTTTGATGGCATCGAACCATGCTCGATACCTTTTCAAGTTCCGTGTCGCATACGTTTGGTCGATTTTTTTATTTTTTTTATTGGATAACTTTTTATTCATTTTAGAGTTGATGGCACTTATTCAATTCAAGTGTTTCTTCGACTTGGTTGCTTTTTTGACGTATCATGGGAATGAAACGGTCGTACGAGGTGCGTTGTAATTCGTCAAATACGAAAGTCGTAGGCTGAGGCAAACTCACTCATTCGTTCATGTGCATCTCAACGCCCACTTGCAGCTGCATTCGAGTTCATCATATCACTGAGTTTGGATCGTGCACGCATTCAAGGCGTCCCCCGAATGCGTACATTTCAACCAAGCTTAGCGACTAGCGAAGTCGGACAAGCTACTCGTGATAGTTTCGATTTGCCGATCGTTTTGCTAACTTCGATTTAAAACTGAACTCATTTGTGTATCACATATCATTTATCTCGGTCCTCGAGATGATTCGATTCGCTTCTCAAGCGCTCTTGTCAATGAAATCAATACGATTTCTTCTTAGCGGAGTCGACCAAGTTAAGTGTAATTCCCGTCCGATTCAAGATCAAGTATCGCACTATCACCGAGTACGTCTTCCAATCAATGATTCAATTCGTTATCCCAACTTTTCTTGCGCATCATCCATTCCTATCATTCACTTCGTTTGGGCCACTCTCGTCGTCGTTAACGCACATCCCCAGTTTCATGTCCTACTCTAAGTCTTATTGCCCCAAGTCTATCGTCCGTCCAGACGATATTGTAATATCAATCGCACAGGTTCAATCACTCGGCATAGGGTCGTCCGCCTATCCGCTAGGTCAGCTCACAGGTCATAGTTACACGGCAGGTCCGTGGCTCGTCGTGCAAGGTCGTTGCACGGCGCTCTCCCCAAATCCTATGGTCAAACCATTTGTTCGCTTGTACGGGAGTTTCTACCCAAGTTCGTTTCACTCAAATTTCTAAACATCGAGCATGATCACCTAATTCGTATCAAGACTTACGTTGCACATATTCAATTCCGTTCAATCACCAGTTCTAACCAATTCATGTATTCGATCACGAGGTCATCCAGCTCGACAATACATTGTGCTCCAATCTCACGCGAGTCCGATTATCCACGGCGGTTCATGAATTACCATGCAACGCTCCCGCGGAATAATCATTCTCATCGGGGCGTAACACTTGTTTGAGTTTTAGACTAACCCATTCTCGATTCGCGGATTGGACCCACTCAATCCTCAAGTTCAATTCTTCAAGCACACAAATTCATTCTCGAGTCCACCTTCGCATCAAACAATAAGTCGAAGCAATCAGATTGCCACGCCGTCCAAGTTCAATCACTCCCGCTGTATGAATCACCATATCAGCGCTCACGCGGAGTGATCGCCATAATCCAGTGCGATACATGTGCGAGGCTGGAGTTGCGCTCGCATAAGACAAGAACGTCAACGTTGTGGTTGTCAACGAAGCAAATCCAAGCATTCATATTTTCATCCAAGCCAAATCAATTCGATAGTCTGACCGTCATACATTCGACTAGAAAATCCTCGAGCTAAATCTATCTTTTCCTTGACACATTTTTAACATTCCAAGTATAGCATCCAACGGGACAATGACATTTGCACGATCGTCATTCGCCGAGTCAGAGCACCCTCGAGTTATCGCATATCGATCTTTGATACGCCTCAATACCATCGATGATATGCGTAACCTGACGATCTTCCTTTGCAACCGATTTCGAGTCGTACGTTGATGCTGTTGTCCGAGTTGGATATTCCACAATTTTCTCGATATTCAAGATCAAGTTTGATCGCTATTCCTCAAGCTAGTTTCAAGATCGTTGTCCAAATTCAAGTCATAATTTATTTGAATCAATCCAAAATCGTGCGCGTGATCCACTAAGTTTTCCTCGATCAAGACCATTCATTTTCATTCATCGTTCCGAATCGCTTTCTAGCTTGCGTTGCCCACTGACAAGTTGTCCGAACAACATCTCGCTCGGGACTTTCGAAGTCACGATAAACTAAGTGTGACGCGTTCTAGGGCCTTGTGCGATCGCATCGCCTCGCCAACATACTCGTTCTATCCGTAAATCTTTTAGTCTTGCTCAAACAATTTCTATGACGTCCATACACCACTCAGGGTTCGAGCCACTCGACTAGTCGTCGACACTCATTCTTATTCTTCTCCGAACCTATTACATACACCACTCGGAGTCAAATCATTCTACAAATCCTCGAAAGGTTATTCGAATCCCGATCGACATGTCCAATTGCGCATTCGCTCATTCTTCAAAATCTAAGAAACATTTCCTCGTGTTTGCTCTAGCGCCGGTCAAGTAGCGTCTCTATCAACATATATTCTAAGTCTCCCTTATTCTCGTCCGAGTGATAGTCAATCTCGCTCGCAACTCGATTGCACCAAAAAGTCGAGGTGCGCGACACGCGGACTAAGTTGTGCGCATAACCATCCCGTGCGGGCTATACTCAAGTTTGCATGCTCACTTGCTAATGTCGACGTAGGACTAGTTGGGCATGCACGCGACTTGCTAACTTAGCATGTGTTCTCTATCGAGTCATGTTTAACATCGTTCGGAACAAAGGCCTTCGCCTATCGATCCCATTCAACCGAGTACTTGTACGAGCTTTTGAAAATATTAGACTTATTGTATGGAACATCCCAAGGCACAACGAGAGAGAGCGTACACTTCTTTTATTTCCAACCGAGCTTTCAAAAACTGAGAAAATCGAAATGAAGTCCAAGGACGTGAAGCCGTGCTCTGATACCAATCTGTCATGCCTCGCTCCCGCAGGAGCGATCGTCCTCGCTAAGGCGTGATACCGTACGGGCCTAAGTTGCGCCCGTGCAAGGCTAATCCCAGAAACGGCCGATTGAGCTAGGCCACAGAGTCGCACAGAGTGTCCCCATTTGCAGCGGAAAGTAAATGAACACAAGTTGAAGCGAATTCGAACTCTTTATTGATTTTCAAGAAGTTTACAAGCGGCGCTAGGCCGATATTACAAATCGCTCAAGCTCTCTCTCTCTCTGAAACATAAAAGGCGTGCCAAGTGGCTTACAAGATGGAATAATTCATGGCGATATTCCGATACATTATGTCCTGTATAGGGTGCTTCAGCTCCTTGCAACGCTCCAAGACTCCAGAGATAGCTCTGCGCCTTAGCACGTTCGATGGAAGCTTCGCACCCGTCGGCGTCTCCTGCATCCTGCAAGCAGACTGTGGGGTTATCAGCACATTGTTATGCACTGGTGGAGAGGCTAGCTCGCCCATAATGCTATCATTACCAAACATGTTCTATTTACTTTTGTGCACCGTCTATCATTCATTGTCTTTCTAATCTTGCCTTAGGATCAGTTTTATGCATATTTCATAACCTATCTCGTGTTGCGTAAAACAAGTGTTGTATGGAAATACATGCACAACTTACCCATACTTACCGTCCGGCCTTCCCTGTCCAAGGTAAACTAAGTTAGTCAACAATTCATATGTAACAACTTGATAAAATTTGCGTAACATTCAGTATTCAAGGGTGTGTCCCTGCCTCGGGTTCTAGCACGTCGTAGGCAAGTTTTCTAACTCCTTGCACGAAGTACTTTTGATCATTTATGCTTTATATTCGATGTCTGTTCAGAGGACGTTTTGTTCAGATTAACTTAGTCCACTTTGATTTTAATACAAGGACTTGCACGTGGATTGCCACCAGCAAAGCCCACTTAAATCTATTATGTAATGACCCGCTCTGCCCTAGCAGAACGTCGATTCAAACGGCAACTGCAACGACTCAAACGAGCTGTCGACCCGAAGAGTTGGCATCGACCTGATGAAGAATCGATGCAAGACTTACATTGTCCCGTCAAAGATGAATCCAGACATAGACTTTCAAAGGCGCGCTCGGAGTATCGCTCGGCCGATGCGAACATCGCTAAGGTGGGTGGCTCCGATGAATCCGTCTTTGCTTAGCCTAGACACATAACAATACGGACACTATCACTGAAATCGCTAGGCGATAACACCGTGCATGCTAATAAATGACTCAACGCACCTAGCTAAGGGAATAATCCCATCTTGTATGCTTGTATAGAATATGGAAAGGAACATGGAAAAATGTGAGAACTCTCGTACCGTGCTCCACGCTCGTGCTAAGGCACAGGCTTATATTCGAGTTTCCTATGCGTTCAACAATGAAACAATGAATGGATTACAACAATGAAACGGGAAGACTATCAACATAGTCATTCCAAGTAGAGTATAGCAATATTGAAAGATTATGGGGCTGATGGGTCGCCAAGGCGACTCCCGCACGGGGAGTTGCATAATATGTGAATGAAAGAATGAATGGATAAGTGAATGAATGAACCAAGAATGAAAGAATGAATATGTGAATAAATCAATGAACGAACAAACAAGTGAAAGAAAGAAAGAATGAATAAAAGATAAGAAGGAAATGAATGGTTAGCGACAGGTATGACGGGCACGTGCAACGGGGCTCGCTACCCGCGCTGTACGGACGCCAACCTGGTCGATAACGCATTATGGCTAAGGGTTAGCCGGCTCGGAGACAGCCGTTAAGTTAATTGACAAATAATACGAAATGGTCGTGGACAATCCCCTCATATACGGGAGGTGGGAGATATAAGGGATTTTCAGCGGCACGGTCAAAGGAAGGACGTGGCCGGTCCGGACGGAAATCAAAATGGCTTACGGGCTGCCTGGGTGTAGACTTGGCTATCCAGGGGACGTAAGTGCAGCAGTATTTTTAAGAGACTAACGGGGTGTGTGCTAGCCTATACCCTACGTTAGTTAAGAAATATAATGGCTTGGATGTCCAAAATGGCTTGTGATGCCAGCGACCGGTACATATAGATTTAAGTGGGCTTTGCTGGTGGCAATCCACGTGCAAGTCCTTGCATTAAAATCAAAGTGGTCTAAGTTAATCTGAACAAAACGTCCTCTGAACAGACATCGAATGTAAAGCACAAATGATCAAAAGTACTTCGTGCAAGGAGTTAGAAAACGTGCCTACGACGTGCTAGAACCCGAGGCAGGGACACACCCTTGAATACTGAATGTTATGCAAATTTTATCAAGTTGTTACATATGAATTGTTGACTAACTTGGTTTACCTTGGACAGGGAAGGCCGGACGGTAAGTATGGGTAAGTTGTGCATGTATTTCCATGCAACACTTGTTTTACACAACACGAGATAGGTTATGAAATATGCATGAAACTGATCATAAGGCAAGATTAGAAAGACAATGAATGATAGACGGTGCACAAAAGTAAATAGAACATGTTTGGTAATGATAGCATTGTGGGCGAGCTAGCCTCCCCACCAGTGCATAATAATGTACTGATAACCCCACAGTCTGCTTGCAGAATGCAGGAGACGCCGCCGAGTGTGGAGCTTCCATCGAACGTGCTAAGGCGCGAAGCTATCTCTGGAGCCTTGGAGCGTTGCAAGAAGCTGAAGCACCCTATACAGGACATAATGTATCGGAACATCGCCATGAATCATTCCATCTTGTAAGCCACTTGGCATGCCTTTTATGTTTCAGAGAGAGAGAGAGAGCTTGAGCGATTTGTAATATCGTCCTAGCGCCGCTTGTAAACTTCTTGAAAATCAATAAAGAGTTCAAATTCGCTTCAACTTGTGTTCATTTACTTTCCGCTGCAAATGGGGACACTCTGTGCGACTCTGTGGCCTAGCTCAATCGGCCGTTTCTGGGATTAGCCTTGCACGGGCGCAACTTAGGCCCGTGCGGCGTCATGCCTTAGCGAGGACGATCTCTCCTGCGGGAGCGGGGCGTGACACATGTTGTCTCAACTTACCATTTGTACCTAATTCTAGGTACGTTAATGATGTTAAGCCCACACAAAAATTCCCAACAAAGTTACTCCACCCTATATCATTCATATTACCTCTGATAGGATTCTTAGTATAAGAAGGCACACAAAGCATGGACTGAAAGTAAAGCCTTTATTTCTTTTTGCATAAAAATACTACATTCAAGAGTTATTGTTAATGAATAAAAGATAGAGTTTTCATTAATATTCATGATTGCATATGATGTAAATCTATTATATATTCAGATTTTTATTGATATTCATGATTACATGAAAGTCTACTACATTCGTATCCTTGATGCATTTCTGGATCATCCCTCCGACAGTGGAGAGTGCAACATGATGACAAGGATCAGGCACAAAAGTAGGCATGCATTAATTATTCAAGATATGTAGGGGGTCTCTCTTAACATATAGATGAACTACTGGAAGACCGAGTCCAAGTCAGGCAATCCGTCCAAACCTTGCGAGCAAAGTAAAAGCAATTCCATTGCAAAACATATCTCGTCTCGAAAATGAACACAACTAGCACGCCGTATGAACGGGGATCACTTTGCTTAGTCTTGTGGCAAGTTCTTACATCAAAGGGGCGTTGTTTGAGCAAAGACATTTTTGATATCCTTCCATACTCTATCTGGGCCAAGACAAATTGAGATAAATACTGCACAACGTACAAAACCAAAATTATAGAAAAGTCATAAACAGAAAGCGACATAAACCCATGCTTCATCCTTCAGCAGTACATGACTTCAGTAAAAACAAGCCTTATCACTGCACGAGATATAAGCTGCGTTAAGGCAGTATCTATGTTCGCCAACACCAGGCACATCTGCAGCTTGTGCATCAGTACATCTTTTGGACAAAGTCCATGCGTATCTGTAAGGTTGTGCTTCAGGGCATCATCTAGACAAAGTCCATGCGTGTTCGCAGACTACAAGCCTCAGTGCATCTTCAAAGATGAAGCTTTCCAACCACGTCCATGCGCGTCAGCTGTGAATTTTGGGTCAGTACATGTTCTAGATGCTTACGCATCCATGTGACTAGTCGTGCACAAAGTGTTTCTGTGTTCAAATTTATCATAGCGATAACGGTTACCTACCTTTGACTTCCTTGCGAACGTCGGGGTGTGTCATGTCAATGACGAGTGGTGCGACGGCAGCCTCAGTAGGCTTTTCTTTCACCTTCCCCATGCCCTTGCTCATACAAGCAACCGGAGTTTTGGGATCCATGGAGAGAAGTTAAGGTTCTGCTGAAGACGAAGAAGTCTCAAGCATCAAAAAGGACAAAAGGGGGAAACAATAAATGAATCTATCTCTCCATAGCCCCTATTTATAGGCTCAAGATCATGCCCAGTCCGTCGCATTTGATGCGCTAGTTGGTAGAAAATTAATGCCCTAATTAAATACGATGAATCTCACATTAATGATGATGAACCTGACGCCTCGACTTACGAACAACCAAGGGTCACTTCGAGTCCTGCACCCCAAACGACGATGACGCTTCGAGACTTAACTTGACAAAATGGTACCACGTGCAGCATCGGCTATGCGACAACCCATCTATGCACTATTTGACGCACAAACCCATGCGCCTGAAACTCTACTGCTCATGCTTCTTATTCAAAATATTTTAAAACTTGTTCAAGTTTTAGAAACTTCGAAGGGGGTCTTATAGAAGCATGGAAAATAAAAAACCATGCACCTCCATAACCATGCGCATCCCGAGTCACGCGTCCACCTCAAAAAAGCTTGATATAGCCAGCCACATCTGTCCTAGAACTCCAAGTGCCTATGGGCCTCCAAACACCGCTCAACATTTAATACATCATTAACGAAACTGTCACTTCAAAACATGGTAAATCATGCACCTCAAAGTACGTATAATCGACGGCTGTACGACAACCCAAGAGTCATTATTTATGACTCTGTGTGCCTAGGCCGCCATGTGTGCATCGCTCAAAATATGCATTGAAGGCTCTCCACTAAAGACAAAGTCGTTTCGAAGTATGAGCTGACAGTAGATGTCAGCACTTACGTCATTACAATCATGACTATTTTTTGATGGTTACAACTGTGCCATGCCACGTGGCTTGACCCGACCAACTCTCGCGTGCTCCCCAGATGCCGTGAGCCTAGATTTGGCATACGCCTAAGAAATCAAGCGCCAAGTCCTTCAATGCGCTGACTCCTGCACGTGCATCATAATCCTTCTATTACAACGACACAAGATCGTCGAGCAACAGGCACATGCCATGTGTCCTTGAATTGGTCATGCCTATGACGGATTTTAATAGCCTAAGATCTCAGCAACAACCATATCCCACCACTGCTACGTAGTGGTTAGCTACGCTTTATACATTTAGTGGTAACGGTATGCTATTCAGAAGTATCACGAGGCAATGTAAATCATGTGCACAACACTCCTGTGCGCCAGAAATTAACATGGGCATATCATTTATCTGCGATGGATGGATTATTTCAGCCTAGTTGTCTTCCTTTAATCGAGTCATAGAGAGTTTTTGCAAAAAACTGAGATAGCCGAATTGCTGTTTTTCTTGCTGTTGAGCAGAGACTTGCAATCCTATTTTACCTCGTTAGATCTTCAATGTAGTAAAGGAATAAGTTGTAGTGTTCGATCTCCATTGTCATACTTTCCCAGAATCAAGATTGTACTTTCCTATTTAGGAGTTCATGTGTACTTTTCCTAGTTTGGTCAAATACAAAAGTTCATTCAACTTTTTGTTCATGGAAAACAGGCACAAGGGATCGGTGCGGGGATGGTGCATCCGGGGGAAGGACGGTTGGATGAAGAGGAGGGTGTGTAGCCAGGTGTGGGGAGGGGTGGAGGGAGGGTAGGGCAGGGATAATTTCATCATTTTTATATCTTTAGGATATCGAGTTGATACCTATCAAAGTCGAGAGTTTCAAGTTAAAACCTTGAATAGTTGACGGTATCAAGTTCTTATGTAGCCACATATATTTATAATCTTCTACTAACCCTAATAATATTAGGATTATGGAATATTTTATTAAATCTAAGATAATATCTAGTTCTCTTATTAATTGTGATTTTTAATGTCATAATAACATAATTTTAGAAAAATTTCCACTACAACATAAAAGATAATTTCCCAAGGTTATTACTGTAACAAATATTTTTTTCACGGTTATAACCATTACGGTTTGGGCATGGTAAATATTTTGTCACGATAATATCCCTAAAATCAACAAAGTCATACTACATATTTACTTCTTCTCGGTAATATTTTCTTGGCGTAAATCATCAAAGCAAAAACCGTATTTAGAGCTAAAGAAAGAAAGAAAGAAAATATGAGAAACTCTAAAATAAAAAATAAAAAATAAAATCCAAATCGAGGAAGTACATAATGGCCGACAGTGATGGATTCCCCTGATCAAACAAAAATTGAGGATTCCCCTGATAAAAACAAAGTCAAACCAAAATGTAAAAAGAGAAGAAGATGGATTCTTTGTTGAAAGAGAGAGGCAGAGGATGGAAGAAGTACACGAGAGAGGGAAACAAATGGAGTCTTATCGTTTGGGCAGGAAAGTACCCAAGAGAAAGAGAAATATGGATTCCTGTTGTCGTTTGTGGAGGGAGAAGTACCAAAGGAAAATGATGTTGGAGGGAGAAATAAGAGGGAAAATGAAAACCAGTGAAGGATTACGAAAATGAAAGAGTGATTTGTTTGTCACACTTTTTCCCAGTCACATGTTATGCATCTGACATGAATTTGAGAAAAAAATAACCATTTATCACGGTTAGAAATCGTGACCATGGTAAAAAAATGCAAAATTATATTTTTAGTAACATTTTATTAGTTATTGTAACGATTAATAACCACTACTACTTGTAAAAGGAAATTGTTACAAAGTGTATGTTTTGGTGTAGTATACTACACGTAAGTTGTAGACCTAGTTGTTAGCTTTCCAAAGTATGCTCTTAAGCTTATGTTTTGGTGTAGTATACTACACGTAAGTTGTAGACCTAGTTGTTAGCTTTCCAAAGTATGCTCTTAAGCTTAGTCCAAAGTTGTATCCTAGGATATATGGTCGTTTTACTAAAATTGTACTATGTAATACAAATTTCACTATATTTTATTTTGAATTTAAATATGTATATTTAAACTATGCTAAATTAAATTGATTTGTTTTCCATATAGATATCCTTTTATATGAGATAATTTATAATAATAATCCTAGTCATAAAAAAAAATCTCAATAGTAAATATAAAACATAATCAATGTGAATCAAATCTTAATCCATCTTATCATATCTGATTCATTTTGTAACCTCCGTTAACTAATTTCTTAATTTTTTAAAATTTGGTATTTTTTTAAAACTCTAAATTTTCTGAATCTCGAAAAAAAAACCCAAAATCAAATATATATAGAGAGAATAATATAGATAGATAGATATAGAGATAGAGAGATAGAGAGAGAGAGAGAGAGAGGAAAATAGAGAGAGAGAGAGAGATATAGATATAGCAAATAGATAGAATTATATATATATATATATATATATATATATATATATATATATATATATATATAATATATATATATATATATATATATATGACCGTGATTGCTATCGGTCTTGTTGTCTTAGTTTTGCAAAAACTTTGTGAGATGATTTCGCTAATTGAATTTCTGTCCACTTTAAGAAAATTTATAAGCAGTATATATATATTTATATAGAGAAAATATTTTGTGAAGTTGGGCTTTATAAATGAAATATTTATTCAAAAATTCTTTTAGTTAAAGGTTTTGAAAATTTTAATTTATTGGATTTCACCAATCGTATCAGCCTAAGACTATTTTGGTCCTAATCCTGATGGTAGCTAAATTGTAATTAGCTACCGATATTTGTTCGAGTATTTGATTTTGTAAAAAATATTTGTAAATAATGAATTTTTCCTTACTAATTATTATATTTAAGGTTTTGAAGAATGGTAGGTTTTCGTTTTGCCTCGGGATCGGGCTAAGGCTATATCGGTCCTATGTTAGCGTACCAAGCCTAGGCTTGGACTGTGGGCTACGATTGAATGGTAGTAGCTAATTGTAATTAGCTACTAGACTTTTTCTAAATGATTTTACTAACTAATAATCATATAACAAATTGTTAGTGGTTAGAGACTAAGTTAGTTGTTAGTACTTTTTCACTATTTTACTTTTCTATTACATATACAATCTGGTTTAGGGTTTCTCCCATTTTTCGATAAATAGTCACTCAACCCCAAAAACCTAAAATTTTCTACATACCTTCCTAAACCTAGCCATCAAGTCAGCCGCCATCCTCTTTTTTTGCTGCCAATATTTTTCCAACCTCTCGACCAAAACAGCAAACACCACCCAGGCCTCTCCCCATCATCTCCGATCGACTCCAGCATTAACCACCTCCTCTGCCATTTCCATTCATCTGCAATCACCAATACCACCACTACAAACACCACCCGGCCAATCGGCCTAGCCGCCATATTCAACATCGCCACCACCATCTGGTCCGGCTCCGGCCAAGGCAAACCGCCACCTGTATCACAGCTACCGCCTCCACATTACAGCCCCACACAAAATTGCTACCGCCATTTCAAAACACTATGGACCACCACCTCCGCCCATGTCAAGCCGACCATTCCCCCACTCGACTCACCACCAGGCAGATCAGAATACCATAGAGAGAGAGAGAGTGAGAGAGAGAGATTGAACCTCCGTCTTGGAGTCGGCTCCCGCGTCGGATATGTTCCGCCGTGGCGAGCTCGGCCGATGACCGCCCTTCCAGTCGCCCCCGTCGGAACTACCTGTAACTCCACTTTCCTGAAATATAGTAGAATTTAATTTTTATATTGAGTTATGATTTGGGAATATTTTTTTATTTTTTTTCTTTACATAAGTGAAGTTATATCCTCATTTAGTTATATTCTCTTTGGGCTTAATCTCTTAAACCCAATTATTTGGGCCAAGCACTGCCAGCCCAATCCAAACTTTTCCTTTAAAAGCTCAACCCAGTGAACTTAGGTTCTTCCCTGCTCTTCTATGGAATTCCTGGAGAGTTCTTCAAATTCAAACCTCAACGGCCATGTGCTCTCTCTCCTCTAACAACCTGTCAGAGCTGATTCTCCCGCCAAATGTTAGCCTAACTTCCACGCCACAATCCACCCTATATAATCCTTCCTCCTCTCTGTTGTAGAAGCAATCCTTGTTCATTCCTTAACCTATTCCCATTCGATTCCTTGGTTCTGGAGCAAATGGCAATGGCAGCCATGGCAAACCCTCTCCTCAACAATCGAGCTCTTGTTGAGACAAGTTAAATCCCATTAAGTAATTGAGTTTTCTGATCGAATTAGTTTCGTGTTTCCAAATTCTAAATTCTTCTCCTTGATTGATCGAGCACTGTAGGGGATTCAAACGTGAACGATCGATCGAACACCTTTTTCTTGTCAAATAACCAGATCTATTGGTGAGTAATCAACCTAATGTTGAATCTAGATTTTGAATTAGTTGATTCCAACTGTGATTTTCTCCTTCTAGAACCTCGTGTGATTAGATCAATGGATCGATTGTTCTTGGTTTAGCTTGAGAAGTAAATCTGGGATTATACCAGGTGATTTCGAGAGCATACTACTTTTCTTTGGGCAGTCCCTAATATTTAGTGCATCATATTAATTTTGTGTCCCATGTTTGTTTTAATGACTGAACAGTTTTAGTTCAATTTTTGGGTCGTAGAGGTTGATCCTGGAATCAACAACTTCTTCAATAAGAACCAGGTAGCTATGTCCTTCTTAAGAATAAATTGTTTCCTAATTAGTGGTAGCTCGTGCGGTGATTGGTTCGAATGTTTTATATTGCAGCAACATGGTTGATTGTTGAACTGGGTTATATTTTGGGCATCATGATTCTTTGATGGACCTGGAATATATTCTAGCACCATGGTTCATTTATGAACCTGAATTATGCAGCATATGGTTCACTGGTTAAACCTGGAAATGGGCATGTCCATGTATTGATGGATCATTATGAGATCAGTTATATCCTGCTCGAATATAGATATATGCATCAAGGGCTTTCACTATCTAGATAGTTGTGGACTTGAGGCTATATGACTGGGTCATTTTATTTATTGGGCATTTTCTATTTCTATATTGGTTTAATGGAATCATGTGCCAATGGGTAATGCTGAACCTGAGAATATTACTCAGTGGCTACCTAGCAGCCATTTGGACCAATCTTGGTATCCAAGACATGGTGGTGACTGAAGAAATCAGTCTCAGTCTCCCTTGGGAGTACTTGATTGGTTTAGCATCAAATTTGGGATTTGTTGGGGCCAATTTCATACAACCTATGATGATTCAAGCTAGTTGAAATCTGAGGTTGTCTATAAGCTTTCCTAAGCATTGGTTTTACCATACATATGATTAGGGAGGATGACTTCCTATTTAGCATGCTGCAATTGAGTATCCCTGTTAGCATCAATTCCTGGGATGTGATTCAATTCATTAATTCCTGAGAATTGGAATCTCAGTTCAGTTGGGGACTGTCATGCCAAGATGTCATAGCTAGTTTAAGTCCAAAACAGGTGGGAAGCATCAGTATTTACACTAGCTAAGGGTACTAGTTTTCCATTAGGGGATTGATGTGTTTATATGTTCTGTTGGCTTGTTAACTCTATTTCCTTTACTCCTAGACTAACCCTGTGTATGGATGTCTCAGGAAACCTGGGATGTCTTGTTTGAGTAATGATGGGCTCAGCCCTGTTGACTCACTTGCAATGACTAAAACATGAATTTGAATAGTTGGAGAACCATCAGTTGGAATTATCAATTCTATATTCTATTTCTTGTGTTTAGTTCCTGCAAGTTAGCTGACATATGAGATGAGCTTACTCATTCTTCTCAGCCCTTATATGGGAATACTCAATCCATTTTCAGTTGGTTTAGTGTTGTCTTATGGAAGCTTGACCTGAGTTATGTGTTCTTTCAACAATACTTTATCTCAATTTCACAATTCTGAAGCCAGTACCTGAGAGCTTATATCACAAGGTATGTATTCAGGATTGATGAGGATCACTAGAAATTCTATTCTAAGCTGATACTTTATTTCGAATGAGTAATCGGGTCTGTCATCCCAGTGTTGGGTATATTTTGAGTTACCATTTGACTGCACATCAGTCCTGGAATATCCAAGAATTATTTCAGTCTTGGATTTAACTTGGTATGTATGCTAAATCGAGTGATGGACTGAAGACTGATCATGAGAGTTTATTCTCAGAGATTGAATCTCAGTACAAACTGAGACTTGAATCTCAGTACAAACTGAGACTTGAATTCCAGTACAATCTGAGACATTAGTATAACCTGAGAATTGAGTCCAGTTTTGCTCAGTATAATTTGAGAACATTCTCAGTAGACATTGAGTGACTCAGGAATCAGGATTGGTTCATTGTAAACTCATTTGAAACCTGGGACATTGATATCTGAGAATTGGATCTCAGGAAATCTGAGACATTTGTTAGAAATCCTGTGATGAATTCTTGGAAATAAAATCCATGTTGAACATAGCATAAGTTCAAGATTTAACCTAAGTATAACTAGATTTCATCCACTATTAGATGTATGGTTACTCTGAGTCTAAGTAGATTAGCTTTTGACTTTCAAATTACTTGAGTTTGCATAACCATGGCTTTAACAAATGAGAAATTCCACCATTGTTTAAAGTTACTTTTTGAACATTGTCTTATAGAATTATGTATTTAGCTTTATTTAAAGTTCTTGATAGTCTAGATTGTAGTGAGTAATATTGATATTTTATAGGAAACCATAGAACTAAGGGTTATGTTAGGAATTATTGTGATTAGAATCTTTTGACAAACCATTTAGAATTAACAGTTTATTAACCAACTTGTACACATCACTATTACATACAGGAGGATATCTAGCTCTTTTGCCTACTTGTACCTTCCTGGAGCAAGGCAAGTACATTCTATGGTTTTGATCAGTGCATTTTCTTGTTCTTTATTGCTGACACACTGAGACACGTTCATGATTTTTTGGCTTGTTCTTTCATGATCTTACTTGTATCTTGGGTGGGAAAATACTCTAGATATGTGACCAAACCCGGATACTTATTCATGATCTTTAGCTTAGGCCTCGCACAGTGCACGCGGGTCCTAAGCCATACCTTATATGATCTTTCAGGATCTTTTCATGCTCTTTCACGGTCTTACCCAAGCCGGTCACATATTATAGAAGTATTTCAAATTTATAACACACATGTTCAGGATTTTGTTCTTACATTAGTTTCTTATGATCATGATCTTGATTTTAGCTATAGTCGTGATCTTTCCTGCATCTTTACATAGTCATGATCTTTCATGTATCTTTATAGCAGTAGTTCATGTTTTTCTTTTCTTTACATATCTTGTTTTCTTGTTCTTTCAGTATTTACTTTCCATATCATGATGTTATTGTTCATTACCTAGAACTGTGCTTTGCTCCGCTCTTGACTGGATAAGTTGCAGGTATACTTGCAGGATTTATCATTCTACTATATGGGCCAGAGCCCAGGATTTAGCTGAGCAGGATGAGGCTTAGCTTGAGGTTTCAGGTTTAGACTGTTAGCTTTACTCTTAGATATTGTCTTTAGAATTCATGTACATTTCATTCTTGATGACTTGTACATTTATATACATAGAATTATGCATTATGGTGATCATTCTGGGATACGTTTTTAGATGCTGTGATTCTTCTTTCATGTTTATCTGGTTAGTTTCCCTAGCTTGGTACAGCTTACTTCGTCGTGTCTAACGACGAAGGCTGGACGTGTCCGACTCGTGTCCGATTATTCGGGAGCGGGTCGTGACACTACCGTCCCAGCGCCTAGCGACCGAGCCACTCCGGTCAGCCCGTCGGCGCCCAACCTCCCGATCAGGCCACCTGGCGACATCCGCCGACCTCCGAGCAAAACCCTAGTTGTAAGCCTTCTCTCCCTCCCGTTCGATCTCTCCTTCCTCCACTCTCCTCTCTTTCTCCATGCTCGATAGGAAATTCCCTTTCCTCTTAAAATTTTTGGAAATATTGAATGGAAAGCTTTGACCCCTGCTGCCCATATAAATACTGTTTGGGTTTTTTTAATTATTATTTAATATTGAAAGGGATTAGAGAGAAGTCCCTCTCTTTCCTTATTTATGGGTAGCTGATGCTCTCCCCCTTACTCGAACTAGGTTTATTTGGGGATGTTTCAAATAAGAAACATTTGAGGCCCTTTTTTCTAATTTATTTAGTTTTTATTGGGAGTGAAGTTGTGACAGCAGCCTTGCACTCATTAATGAGTTATTAATTTTATTATTATTAATGATTAGTTGTTAAGTGGTAATTTAGAGTTTTAAGTGGTTAAGCTTAACATACTTTTAAGGTTAATTGGGCTTCCTCCTCTTGGGCTTGGGCCCACTGATTTTAATAAATTATGTAGGTTCATATAAATACAAGATTTTGGATTGATTTCCATAATTAGGTTACATATAGATAATAAGCGTAATTTAATTAGTATTGCAATTACTATTTTTAGTAAATAATATTTAGTTAATGTCTTGTTAATCAATAATTTAGCTAGTAAATATCTTTGGACATTATTAATATTTTAGCTAGTAAAATTTTATAAATAAATGATTAATTAGCAAATCATTTTATAGGGTTTTAACTCTATGTGAGTATTTAGATATTTTTCATAAGATGTTTTGACCATATGTATATACATTATATTTCAAGGGAGATTTGACCTAAATACTATTCCTATAATTTCCAAAATATTATTTGACTACAAGTTTTTGATTTTCAACTATTATTGAATATGGCTTATTTGTGACATATATGGTTATTAACATTATAAAATAATTTCCAGAATTTCTTATATATATATTTAGTTATATATTTATTCAAAATCATGACTATTAAAGTCGTTTCATATTTCTTGATTTGATTATCGTACCGAACCCTGATTTTGGACCCCCAATATATCAAACTAGGCTTTTTGGACTATTCTGGACTCATTGGGACTGCCTGTGCTATCGTTAGAACCATCTTATGGAGCATAGCATTGTACCTACCTCATGTGACACGTTCATGTCGCGTACGTCGACCCAACCAAATCGAGGTGAGTACATTCTCTGATCGTTTCATACTTGTTAGGATTTATATTTATGCTCTATATTACTTTACTTATGCTGTCATGTTGTTAACACAGATTGGTACAATATGGATCCTTTCATGAGATGTTATCCCCCTCGGGAGCATCAGGATACGTCATGTCATGTGCTTTTCGTGTACATCATGTATTCATGTGCTTTCATCATTCATGTGCACTCTTGTGATTCTTGTACTCTCATGTTCACAGAGCCCTCATGTATACTTCATGTGCACCCATTTATGGGCCCCATGTGAAATCATGTACAATAACATAACTTGTCTGGATCTTTGTATATTGATTGGGGTACGGGGAGCATAAATGGTCATGTGAACAATTCGAAAGTAGTATAATCATGTGCAAACTCTTTAGTATAATCATGTGCAAATTCAAGCCGTTCATGTCTATCTTGTACTCTACATCACTAGCCACTGATAGTTCTTTACTTATAGTAGATATTTCCTTACAGTCATCTCTTTTATTTCATGTATATTATTCAGCATTTCATGTATCTTACTTTATAGCATGCTTACATTTCCTGTCATGATATTAATTGCGTGAGAGATATGTGCTCGTTCCTGTCCTGATTGGACCTGTTGATAAATTTTACAGATAGCTTGGAGGTTACTGCTAGCCTAGAGGAGACACAGTAGAGGGTGGATTAGATGGCTAGAGTTTTCTTATTTATTTTTAGTTGCCTTGAGATGTATTTTTTTATACTTGTTTGAGGTGGTGTTGATAACACCGAGACTTTTCATTCTGTTGTATTTCTCTTGTGGATTTCATATCTATATTATCGTGCTGATTATCTACCTCTAGTTTTTTTTATTGAGATTGTATCCTCTTGTGATTGTCCTCGTTGGAGAGTATATTATTTTGTGATAGTTGTGATTGTGACCTAGAACAGCGTTCTACTGCCGACACTGCGACGTAGGCTGGACGTACCACTTCTCGTGCCCGTACATGGGGTGCGGGTTGTGACACGTTTTTAGTAGTGGCCCATGCAGGTCGAGATTCGCATTTATGCGATATCGTCGTAGCACAATGACTTAGTTGTACTACTACGAGCCTGCTATAGAGTATAGAAAGTAAGATGTTAAAGTGAGAGGATACTCAATCAATGTTAGAATTCCTTGAGAGATTTCTAGGACGACCCTTGAGAATCTCATCTTAGCTTCGATTTGAAATCTTTTTCCCTTGAATTGATTTACCCATTACTTCTGGTTATTGAATTTGATTTTGATGGATTCATTGTTGAATTTTGAATCTTGATGTTAGTTGTTGACTTTGAGTTTGTATTTATATATATATATATATATATATATATATATATTGGAATTTAGGGTATAACCTGATAACATACTTGATAAGGACAGCGAGAAAGGTAAATGTCTGCCTTATTTATGGAGTTTAGAATTTATCGCAATCATATTAGCTAGCATGACAAGGACATAGAGCCTGATTTAGATATACTATCCTAGTTATGGAATTTAGATTATCTTACAGCCATACCAGTTGGGGTGGTAAGAATTCTAGATAACATGATTATGGAGTATATACCTTAGTTACGAACCTATTGTTTATTGCAGCTATGCTTACTAGCGTGGCAAAATTCTAGCAACACAATTTCAGGAAGACGTGTATGGTTATCAGATTATATCTTAAAATTGGTTCATTTCTTTGAACAGATGAGCAAGAACAGATTTTATCATTATTTTTTCTTGCCATTATTTCTTGTATTACTATTTTTTTCCTTATCTTAAATAACTCTGTTTTAATTACATCAAATCACCTATCTCGTAACAAATTCAGTCAGCTATACTTTGAAACTTTGAATCTCTATATCTCTTTACCTTGGAAAGGTCGAGGAAGTGACGTAAATCATCTACCTCGGAAAGGACTTAATTTGTTATCTCATGATAACCTAGGTAGGAATATAATATGATGTACCTTGATATAGAATTTTAAGATAGAGATGTGGTAAAGATTGGGAATGAAATTAAGAGATCAACATTATCAATTAGAAATGATCACACATAGAGAAATATTTTGGATATAAATAATTCATAGATGTATTTCCTAACTGATAAGGATATTTGAGGTCGACATGTTTGAGGACTTGGATAATTTTTGGTTATTGATTCTTGAGACGTTTTACTTTAAGACAATGATGTTAAATTTAGGAATTGAGTAATGGAGAAGAGATTTTAACTGTATGCGATGATGATACGAAATTGAACAACATATTCTAAGAGAATGACTAAGAATAGGGAGAACACAAAATTTTGAGTTAAAAAAACTCTTAGAGATTTGTAAGAATTCTAAATTTAATAAGGATAATGTTTGAGGGTATAAGTTGAAGGAAATTGCGTAGGCTGATTTTTTTTATATAATGAAGGATAAATTTTATATGGTAGTAGTGACATTAGACTTGAGCAATACAAGAGTATCAATCGGAACGATGATTAACAATTTATTATCATTGATTCAGGAATTTCGGATCCAGGTTAAAGACAAGATGAAGGAATTTGGACTTCAGAACGACTATGTGGAAAATGAACTGCAAAATCAAGGAGAGTAGAAATTTGAGGAGTTCTAACAAGAATATACTTCATGGGTTAGTGACCTTGGAATAAAGGTCAAGCCTAAGGTATTATAGCAGGGTTCAATCTTCATGACTAAATAGTATAATTTTAGTAGTCACATAAAGGTTTGATTTTCATGATTGGAGATCATGATTTTGTAGTGGTACACCTGGGCTTGTAAGGTAAAAGTATATTTGGAAAATATTGATTGGGTATACTTGGAAGCAGTCAAGCAGAGTAAAGTGATTACTTGACTTCCTTAAGAAATTGAATTTTTCTATCCTGGTACAAAGAAAATTTGACTTCCTTATCCTTGAATTTTTTTCTTAAATTCAATATCACCAAAGTTTGATCCCCTTGATCGTGACCAACCAGTTTTGGGTCATCTTCCTTTATTGCGACGACCTTCTCGATTCTTGGCTAGATCCAAGTGACTTAAATTCGATCGTGACTTGGATTTAAATCCTTTATTGCTCGTGCCCATACTTCGATTGCATTCTTTATCATATCTAAATCCTGTTGATCAAGGTTAGACTGACCTTATCTATGATCGTATCGAATTTTGATTATGATCATGTTTGGGTTTTAACCCTTGTGCCTAAACTCTTTACTGACCATGATTTGATTCCTGATTATATCCGAAACTCTCATGATTAGTCGTGCCTAGATGACCTAGCTTGACTAGACGACTTGAATTCCATGATCGTGATTTTAGCGATCATCACAATACATTACCTTTGCATCTAAATCGTGCCTAAGTTCTGATTCTCTAGTTACCCGTGCTCAAGTTTTATTCCTATTTCATGACTAGATTTAAAAAATTTGTCACTCTATTCTAATCAGGCCTAAAAGATTTTAGCCATTCCAAGTTCTTAAACCTCGGTTTTGCTCGTGATCAAATAGGTTGATCCTTAGCCATTGATCTTGCCAATATTGCAGTATTCCTAACGATGTCTAATCGCGTCGTTTTCATATTCGAACGCGCCTATATAACCTTGAATATGATCATCAAGCTTGGATCATATTAGTCATTCTAGGTCAAAATTCTAACTTGATCGTAACTAAATGGTTTTGATATTCCTAGTCGCGACTTCGCGCTTAAATAACATAAAAATCTATTTTTAACCGTGACTAAATGACTTGGGTTTCTTCCTAAATCGTGCTTATAAAACCTTGCTTCTGAAATCATGATTTTATCATCATTCACAACAAAACTTGGATCATGATCGTGCTTCTGCGACCTAGAGTCGATTTTTATCAAATCTAACTACCGATCGTTTATACTCGAACTTTGTTCTCCATTCACTCCTCTTAGTCGTGATTAAGAACATGACTAAATGACCTGAAATTATTCCTAAATTGTGCCTAAACAATTTTGAGTTGATTATCTTGATCGTGCCATAGTCGTTGTCTTTGATCGTGTCTAAGTTATTTCCTAAATTTCTATCATATTTTAACTCCCCTGCCAACCTTTAATTTCGAGGACAAAATTGCTTTAAGGAGAGTAGATGTGTAACCTCCGTTATTTAATTTCTTGATTTTTCAAAATTTGGTATTTTTTTAAAACTCTGAATTTTTGAATCTCGAAAAACGTGATATTCAAATTTTTAGATTATATATATATATATATATATATATATATATATATATATATTATATATATATATATATATATTTGACCGTGATTGCTATCGGTCTTGTTGTCTTAGTTTTGCAAAAACTTTGTGAGATGATTTCGTTAATTGAATTTCTGTCTACTTTAAGAAAATCTATAAGCTGTATATATATATATTATATAGAAAATATTTTGTGAAGTTGGGTTTTATAAATGAAATATTTATTCACAAATTCATTTATTTAAAGGTTTTGAAAATTGTAATTTATTGGATTTCACCAATCGTATCGGCCTAAGACTATTTTGGTCCTAATCCTAGTGGTAGCTAAATTGTAATTAGCTACAGATATTTCTTTGAGTATTTGATTTTGTAAAACTAATTATTTGTAAATAATGAATATTTCCTTACTAATTATTTATATTTTAAGGTTTTGAAGAATGGTAGGTTTTCGTTTCGCCTCGGGATAGGGCTAAGGCTGTATCGGTCTTATGTTAGCCTACCAAGCCTAGGCTTGGACTGCGGGCTACGATTGAATGGTAGTAGCCAATTGTAATTAGCTACTAGACTTTTTTTAAATGATTTTACTAACATAATCAGATAACAAATTGTTAGTGGTTAGAGACTAAGTTAGTTGTTAGTACTTTTTCACCATTTACTAATTTCTATTACATATACAATTTGGTTTAGGGTTTCTCCCATTTTCCTATAAATAGTCACTCAATCCCAGAAACCTAAAATTTTCTACACACTTCCTAAACCTAGCCATCAAGTCAGCCGCCATCCTCTTTCTTTGCTGCCAATATTTTTCAAACCTCTCGACCAAAACAGCAAACACCACCCAGGCCTCTGCCCATCATCTCCGATCGACTCCGACATTAACCACCTCCTATGCCATTTTCGTTCATCAACAATCACTAATACCACCACTGCAAACACCACCCCAGCCAATCGGCCTAGCCGCCATATTAAGCATCGGCCCCCCACCTGGTCCGGCTCCGGCCACGGCACACCGCCACCCGTATAACAGCCACCGTCTCCACGTCGCAGCCCCACACAAAATTGCTACCGCCATTTCAAATCACTATAGACCACCACCTCTGCCCATGTCAGACCGACCATTCCCCCGCTCGACTCACCACCAGGCAGATCAGAACACCATAGAGAGAGAGTGAGTGAGAGAGAGAGATTGAACCTCCATCCCGTAGTCGACTCCCGCGTCGGATTTGTTCCGTCGTGGCAAGCTCGGCCGATGACTGCCCCTCCCGGTCGCCCCCGTCGGCGCTACCGTCCAAGCACCTAGCGACCGAGCTACTCCGGTCAGCCCGTCGGCGCCCAACCTCCCGATCAAGCCACCTAGCGACATCCGTCGACCTCCAAGCAAAACCCCAGCTGTAAGTTCTCTCCCTCCCGCTCGATCTCTCCTTCCTCCACTCACCTCTCTTTCTCCATGTGCTCGATAGGAAATTCCCTTTCCTCTTAAAATTTTTGGAAATGTTGAATGGAAAGCTTTGACCCCTGCTGCCCATATAAATAATGTTTGTGTTTTTTTAATTATTATTTAATATTGAAAGGGATTAGAGAGCAGACCCTCTCTTTTCTTTATTTATGGGTAACTGCTGCTGTCCTCCTTACTGGAACTAGGTTTTATTTGGGATGGTTCTAAATAAGCAACATTTGAGACCCTTCTTTTCTAATTTATTTAGTTTTGATTGGGAGTGAAGTTTGACAGCAGCCTTGCAGTCATTAATGAGTTATTAATTTATTATTATTATTGATTAGTTGTTAAGTGGTAATTTGGAGTTTTAAGTGGTTAAGCTTAACATGCTTTTAAGGTTAATTGGGCTGCCTCCTCTTGGGATTGGGCCCACTGATTTTAATAAATTATGTAGGTTCATATAAGTACAAGATTTTGGATTGATTTTCATAATTAGGTTACATATAGATAATAAGCGTAATTAAATTAGTACTGCAATTACTATTTTTAGTTAATAATATTTAGTTAATGTCTTGCTAATCAATAATTTACTAGTAAATATCTTTGGACATTATTAATATTTTAGCAAGTAAAATTTTAAAATAAATGATTAATTAGCAAATCATTTTATAAGGGTTTTGACTCTATGTGAGTATTTAGATATATTTTTCATAAGATGTTTTGACCATATGTATATTACATTATTTTAAGGGAGATTTGACCTAAAATACTATTCCTATAATTTCCCAAATATTATTTGACTACTAGTTTTCGATTTTCAACTATTATCTGAATATGGCTTACTTGTGATATATATAGTTATTGACATTATAAAATAAATTCTAGAATGTCTTTTATATTTAGTTATATATTTTATTCAAAATCGTGACTATTAAAGTCGTTTCATATTCTTGATTTGATTATCGTGCCGAACCCTAATTTTGGACCCCCAATATATCAAACTAGGCTTTTTGGACTATTCTGGACTCATTGGGACTGCCCGTGCCGTCGTTGGAACCATCTTATGGAGCATAGCATTGTACCTACCTCGTATCGCGTACATCGACTCCAACCAAATCGAGGCGAGTACATTCTCTGATCGTTTCATACTTGTTAGGATTTATTTATGTTCTAGATTACTTTACTTGATGTTGTCACGTTGTTAACACGGATTGGTACTATATGGATCCTTTCATGAGATGTTATCCCCCTCGGGAGCATCGGGATACGTCATGTCATGTGCTTTTCACGTACATCATGTATTCATGTGCTTTCATTCATGTGCACTCTTGTGATTTATGTACTCTCATGTTCACAGAGCCGCTCATGTATACTTCATGTGCACCCATTTATGGGCCCCATGTGAAATCATGTACAATAACATAACTTGTCTAGATCTTTGTGTATTGATTGGGGTACGGGAGAGTATAAATGGTCATGTGAACAAAAAGTAGTGTAATCATGTGCAAACTCTTTAGTGCAATCATGTGCAAATTCAAGCAGTTTACATGTCTATCTTGTACTCTACATCACTAGCCACTGATAGTTCTTTACTTATAGTAGATATTTTCTTACAGTCATCTCTTTTACTTCATGTATATTCTTCATCGTTTCATGTATCTTACTCTATAGCATGCTTACATTTCTCGTCATAATATGAACTGCGTGAGAGATATGTGCTCGTTCCTGTCCTGATTGGACCTATTGATAAATTTTACAGATTGCTTAGAGGTTACTGCTAGCCTAGAGGAGACACAGTAGAGGTTGGAGTAGATGGCTAGAGTTTTCCTTATTTTATTTTTAGTTGCCTTGAGATATATTATTCCATACTTGTTTGAGGTGGTGTTGATAACACCGAGACTTTTCATTCTGTTGTTTCTCTTGTGGATTTCATATATATATTATCGTGCTGATTATCTACCTCTAGTTTTGTGATTGAGATTGTATCCTCTTGTGATTGTCTAGTTGTGATTGTAACCTAGAACAGTTGTACCGCCGACACTGCGACGTAGGCTGGACGTACCCACTTCTCGTGCCCTTACACTGGGTGCGGGTCGTGACACATTCAAATCCTATATATATATATATAATATATATATATATATATATATATATATATAATCCTTATAAAAATCCTTTTACACACACACAAAATATCTAATAAAATCTTGTTAGGTTTTATCATAAGTAACCACTATTTACTATTTTATTACTAATTTATTTTGAACATGTATAATTGAATCATTTAAATTTATGTGGTAACTCTTTCTCTAATATAATTTGAACTAGTTATTTTTTTAATTTATTATCTAGAATCAAAAAATTTGACATACATGCAAGTTAATTGAAATATGAAAATTTCTTGTGTTCTCTTTCTATACTTTCTCTTGTATTGAGAATTGTAATGTTGTAGAAATCTTGTAAGCCTTGTAAGCTTCTTTTGATTCTAATACGAGATTTTCATCTAGTCCTCGTGTCTATATATTATGGTTTTAATTTCTTTGCAAAAGTCAGTTGCTATGGGTTTTGAAGAACGTGATTATTGGAGATTAATATTCTTTGCAAAAGTCAGTTATTCCCAACGCAACACGTTTTTGGTATCATCAGCTTCTCGTGACATAATTCTTGAAAATTATATTATTATTACTATTATTATTGTTGTTGTTGTCGTATTGTTGTTGTTATTGTTAGTATTATTTTAAATTTTGCTTATTTCAAATACAATGAGCAATTGCAAGCTTACCGCCAAAATCTTAGATCTTCAACTTCTCCAATGTCAGCCAAATGGCTTATCTTTAACTTCAACTTCTTCAAGCGTTATTGATCTGACCAAGATTGCAACTAGTGATATATATATTATATATATATAATATATATATATATATATATAAAGAAACATTTTCATTAATTGGAAGAAGAAAATAGTTTACTCATATAATAACTGATATGGGTTGAAATACTGTAAGGTACATGACTGTATATCGTAATGCCTGATACATGATTTGATACTAGAGAATGTGTAACTAAAGCGTGTGCTACTTTTTTGGCCTCTTTGTGGATAAATTTGAATGATTGTCCCTTGCTGAGGTGGAGGATAAGGCATCCTTCTACAATTATGTGTCGAGCTTATCATAGGATATCCCGATCTTTGAACATAATTGCATCCAACAATGGTTACAATCGCCTTCAAAAATAACATAAATGTTAAGCCGATGACATAGTTTTAGAGCCATAGTCAATGCCAGTCCTCCGCCTCTAATAGAGTTCCACCAATTTGTTTAGTTAAGATTGCACCATGGAAATGGCCTTTGTCATCCCCCAATGCTGTCAGAATTTTTTCTATGGTTTATTGTGAACAAAAATAACTAGTTTAGAGTTGCCGATCTCTTGGGAAGTCGTGTATGAATAACTTTCTTAAGAGATTATTCGAGGCCTATGTGTAGACTTAATCTTGAATCCTCCTACAGGTAAAAACCACCGTGCTATCGGCTCCTAGTCACTGCATACAGTTTCGAGAGAATGATCCGAACTTAACTTTGCCCAAATGATCAAGAATTTGAAGAACCGAACAAAATTTATATGCAAACGGGTAGGACAAATTGACATTGTCTGACGAGATCCTCGAAGGAGAGGTAGAGAGAGTTGATAAGGTTGGATCCCTCTGTATTAATTAAGGGTGGTTTATTGCATGTATGGTTACAATTGTCGATTAGTAAGCACATCTTCTCCCCATAGGACAAGGATCATAAGTACATATATCCATAGAATGAAGTTAAGAACTATCAGGAATATTTGGCATGAGAATAGGTCAGATGCCTTGTATTTAGATAGGTGAATAGGTCTTTAGAGAAATATCCAAAGGCTTGATGTGGACTTGGTTTTTTCCAAGCAAACTTTCCAACAATCCCTCCCAAAAAAACCAAGTTCTGAAAAATAGCATGTCAATATTTAAAAGAGTAGAGGCAAAGAATATATGGGTAAATGTATATTATGCAATAGATGAGATGGACTACAGCCTTTAATCTCACTAAGTGACTATTCTCTTTATCTGAATAATACTTGATTGACTATGTCTTGAATCAGGTTCAGACATAACACACATTGTCACATCCCAGTTCCGTAGACTCATTCGTCCTCGCATTGCTCTGTGGAACCGATCGTCCTCGCTTAGACGTAATGTCATACAAGCCTAAGTTGTACTTGTACAAGGCTAGAACTTGCACAACAACAAAATGGACTAAAAAACAACAACGCAGAACTCACAAAGATTATATTCTTATATTCCTTATAATCATTTTTGTTGATAACTCACAAAGATTACAGGGCTCTCAATATCTTACTGATACATGTCATACTTGGCTTACATCTCCCTAGAACTATACAAATATATATGATATCATTTCATATATTACATCCCTTATATAGAAAACCATCTATTTGCATCTTATTTTTTGGATATCCGACTCCCGAGGATGAGGATATGACTATCGCTTCGGAACATCCATTTCAAACATCTAGCATATGCGGACAAACTGATGAGGATTATTACATTGTTGCACTGGTGAAATACAGACGCTTCACCATCTGAAATGATCACTAATTATTCATAAGAGAAAATTACATTATTAATGATCTGCTATCTTTTACCCACATTTATTTCATGTAGTACAGAATAAGAGTCATACTATTTCTTTTAAAAACGTTTTCAAAAAGCCACAATTCGTTTCTTCCATTCAAGCAACTATATGGACAATTACTCATGCATGATAACTATTCATTTCCATTAAGACATGTGTAGCATTTTTCAAAGGCCATAACCATTCTTGGGGACATATTGGCAACATTCTAGTTAATACATTTTTCCTTATTTAAATGAGACAACATTTCATGTAAGCTGTGTTGACCCAAACTGGACCACAGTCAACCTAATTTAGAGAATTAACAAAATAGTACTTGACATGATCCAATACGACACATTGAGCTCAAAGTCAAGAATATCTTCTACAACATATCAAGCTCAAGAAAGATGTCATCAACAAGTTGATCATTGCAATTGTACTTGTACTGAATCTGTACTTTTTATTTTATTGAGTCTAGAAACATGTACGTTGAGTCATACTGAGGTATCTTGAACCTAGACTTCACTCTCCAATCTCCACCATACAAAATAAGACAATCACCAAACAAAACCAATCCTCTCATAGCCCATTGTATGTTCTGGCCCCATAGAAACCAAATTCAAGCCGAACTCTGCCGACCAGAGTTTGGGCCAAACTCTGCCTCCTAATATTTAGGATGCTAACTTTTAGGGAATGCTTGATACTAGCTGTCTAACGTTCAAAATTTTGAATTCTTTGGACAGAATTCTGCCTCCTCAGACTAGTATAAATAGAGCTTGAATTCTCTCATTTCAAATCATCTCTTACCTTCAAATATTCAAGCTTTCTAAGCTTTACTACTCCACGCCCACTCTTCCATATCTCCTAAGCCATAACTCTCCTTAGCCCAATGCTCAGTACGATATTAGCTAGAAGTTGTGTGCAAGAGTGAAAGAAAAGTCACTTGGACAATTCCAAGTTTTGCTTCTACGAAGTTGTAAGAAGTTGTCGTGCTCTTATGAGTAAGGGCACGTGGTTGTACCCTATTTCACAAATAGTGGATTTCAATCTTGAGCGAGAGTTCTCAGGCCTGGACTAGTCCTCCATGAGGAAAACCAGGTTAAATTACTATGTTTGCATATGCTCTTCTGATCTCTATTTATTTTCGCATTACTCTCTGATTACTTACTCTCTTGGTAGTTGATTTTTGGACTTGATATAGAGTTGCATTTTTAATTAGTTATTATCGACACAAACTCTATTCACCCCCTCTAGAGTTGCCTACACGTAACGTCAATTGGTATCAAAGCTCTGTTCTCTTGATAACAGATTAACATCCTAGAGTTGATCCATGGCAACCACACAACCTATCTTTACCAACAATGGTGAGGGACAGTACACAAATAGGCCACCCCTATTTGATGGAACCAACTATAACTATTAGAAGACTAGAATGAGCTTCTACCTAAAGTCTCTAGACTTTGATTTATGGACCATAGTCACTTATGGTTACAAAAAGCCTTCTAGAATTGTTGTCGGGGGAATCTCATAGATAAACCCTACTACAAATATACTGACCAAGAAAAAAAATAGGCTAGTCTAGATGCTAGGGCTATTAATGCTTTCTTCTGTGCTATAGACAGGACGAAATTCAACAGGGTCTCTACATGCTCCACCTCACACGAAGTATGGAAGCTTCTGGAGGTAACCCATGAAGGAACCACACAAGTGAAAGAATCAAAAATCAGTCGTCTGACACAGGAGTAAGAAGCTTTCAAGATGAAGCCCAATGAGATGATCAAACAAATGATCACTAGATTCCTCGACATCGTCAACCCTTTATCGTCTCTTGGTAAGGACTACTCCAACCATGAAAAGATACACAAGGTGCTAAGGGGACTAACGAAGAACTGGAACCCCAAAGCCACGACGATCATAGAATACAATGATCTCACAACCATGTCTCTAGAAACATTGGCGGGCAAGCTGATGACACATGAGCTTGATCTCAAAGACTTTGAAGAAGCTGCTCCGAAGGAAAAGAAAATTGTACTAAGAGCTCATCATCGAAAGACTGCTCCAGAAGATATCGAAGACGATGATTCGAAAGTGATGATCAAGCACTAACGATCCACAACTTCAAGAAGTTTTTTTGCTTCAACCAAAGAAAGAAGGAACAACACAAAGAAGATGATGAAGAGCCCATTTGTTTCAGCTGTAAGAAGACGGGGCACGTCAAGAAAGATTGCCCTACTGCAAAGAAAGGAAGCCGATATGAAAGATCGTACAAGAGGCCAACCTCTCGAAAATATGCCAACACAAGTATTTGGCACGAGAGCAAAGCCAATGACTCAGAAAGAAGACTCTCCCCAAGATAAAGCAAATGTCTGCCTAATGGAAACGTCCAAAAATGTAACAAACGATCCTCTTGATGACTTTACATTTGATAAACTTGGTGATGCTTTTAGTGACTTACTTGAAGATCACAAGAAGTTGCTTAGCAAGTATAAACATGCAAAGGATAAGATCAAAACTCATGAAGTTGAGATTCATAGACTTTCATGTTTACTTGATAAAGTTAGAGACACGCCACCCATGGATAACACTGAGGAGTATCCAAGCTTAAATTAAGCTTACACGATGCGAAACTCGCATTAAAAACAAACACGTAATATTACAACACTCAATAAAGAACTATTAGATGAGAAAAATAAGTATAATATTGTTGCTGTAAGAATTAATGCTTTAACTGCCAAGTATAAAGATATGTGCGACACCTCTAAAAGATTAGAGATTAAACTAGGGAAACAAGCTGTTCATCCTCAAACCTAGTCTCATAGTCACAACACGTACACTAAACAAAAGTTTGTTCAACACAAAAACACATGTCACTAGAGAAACACATATACTCATGAAGCTCATAATCATGATTTTATGTACACTTATCCACATGCAGCATGAAGAACACCCACACATACACATGGCACATAGACATACTCCTATGCACACAGATTCTCATACAATACATCAAACACATAGATAGCACTATTATCCTGTACCGAACACGAATGTACATGCTACATGTCATTACTGTGGTAAACATTGACACACTTCACCACAGTATAGAATTAGAAAATTAATTGATTTAAAACTGTTTGCATGGGTACCGAAGACTAACCTTTCAGGACCTTCAAAGATTTGGGTACCAGAGGTCACATCTACTCATGGTGTAGGTGGACCTTCCTTCATCCTCAAGAAGCAAGTGGATACTTGATAATGGGTGCTCGCGACACATGACTGAAAATGCAAATCTATTCGCAACACTATCGATGAAGAGGGAAGGATGTATCCTTCGAAATAACTTGAAAGGTTATATCATAGGTAACGGTACTATTGGCAATCCTCTTCCTCTTGTAATTAAAGATGACTGTTTAGTGACCGAGTTAAAGCATAACCTGCTCAGCATTAGTAATCTTGCTGATCATGGATATGATATTAACTTTGGCAAAACTAAATGCTCCATATATGATAGATCATCTAGAGAAATCATTTTTGAAGGGATAAGAGAAGATATATATATATATATATATATATATATATATATATATATATATATATATATTTCAAAAGAGGATTTTATTGAATGGAAGTAACATGAAAGATGGGAATTACACAAATTAAAAGCTAAAGAAATTCGTTGGAACATCTAGCTTGTGCTTGCATCTTGTCAGCGCCTTCGATACTTGCCTTCGAACTACTCTTTCGATCAGAACCACCGAGAACTTGAACTCCTCATAATGCTACTTATTCCTATTTTCCAAAGTACCCACATGATTGCTCCAACCACAACCTCCTTCAGATGTAAATTAGGTTTTTGCCACCAATAATTGAAACGTTGAGTCAATGGAATAGAATGCACCGGCACCCTAAAGGAAATACTGAATATACTTCAAATCATAGACGCGATCTCACCATCACCCAAGATATGCTCCAGCGTTTCCTCGGTCGGCGAACTGCAACAATGACACTTCGAGGGTAAATGGAAACCCATTGCACGCACCTTATCGTCAGTTGGTAGCTTACCATGCATAATTCGCTATAATAAAATCGACCACTTCACAGGCATCTACGAACTCCATATATGTGTAAACTGAGCTTGTTGAGGTGCTGGTATCCTGATTGCCGCCCATGCTGCAGAGACAGTGAACCTTCCCGAACTCATTGAGGTCCAAGTCCATTCCCCATTGTCTGCTCTGGTTATAAACTGATCGGATAGCTCACGACCCTTAAGTAACCGTCACCAAATATGGGAACACTTCTGAGGAGCTCCTGCAACATCCAATGGTTGAAACTTGCAATAGCGCGCTATAACGAAATGTTGCCATAGCCCATCCCTTGTTTTCAGCTTCCACTACAACTTGACAGTGAAAGCATCCATAGTCTCTTGCAAACATCTCACCCCAAGGCCAGCTTCATCAATAGGCCTCGCCATTGATTTCCAACTCGACCAGATATGTTTCTGAATGCCCTCAGCGGTACCCCAGAAAAATCTCACGAACATGTCCTCGAGCCGATATATATATATATATATATATATATATTCTATCTTTCTAGAGAAACTAACAATGCAGGAAGATACCTCTACACTCATAAAGATGAAAGACTACTTTGGCATATGCGTCTTGGTCATGCAAACATATACCATATCAAGACTGTCAACCAAGAAGCTAGTAAGAGGACTACCTGATATTACCTTCAAAAAGGATATGGTATTTGCGAATGGGAGAAAAACAAAGCTACCAAATCCTCTTTTAAATCTATCAACTCTGTAAGTACTACTAGACCTTTGTAACTGCTTCATATGGATTTATTTGGTCCTAGTAGAGTAGCCAGTCTTGGTGAAAAACTCTACGCTTTATAATTATTGATAATTTCCTAGATTTACATGGGTTTTTCTTCATTACAAATAAAAGTGATACTATTTCTGATTTCAAAGTTTTTGCTAAAAAGGTTCAAAATAAAAAAGGCTTCATGAATACTCGAATCTGAAGTGATCATGGTAGCGAATTCGAAAACTCCAATTTCAAAAAGTTTTGTGACGCAAATGGTTTTAATCATGAATTTTCGTGTCCTAGAACTCCCCAATAAAATGGTGTATTAAGCGAAAGAATAGGACTCTTGGCGATATGGCTAGAGTCATGTTGAATCAATTTTCTCTTCCAAAATATTTGTGCTGTAGTTAGCAGTACAGCATGCCACATTTTGAATAGGGTGTTGATTCGACCTATTTCGAAAAAAACTCCCTATGAACTTTGGTTTGGTAGAACACCAACTATTTCTTATTTTCGAGTGTTTGGTTGTCGCTGCTTTATCCTTAATACCAAAGACAACTTAGGCAAATTTGATGCCAAAGCTGACGAAGGTTTTCTTGGTTTGCTGCCAAGAGTAAAGGATACAGAGTGTTCAACAAATGCTCTATGATTATTGAAGAATCTGCTAATGTAACCTTTAATGAGAATAATAGTACAGCTGCTCTTTCCGATGACGATGATGACATACACATCAGACCATCAACTTCTACACCCGTGGATACAACACCTATAACCAGTTCCTTGGAAGGCTTACCAAAGAAGTTTTGTTTTACACCATCTCATCTGAAAAACTTGGTAATAGGTGAAGTATCGAAAGGAGTAAGTACTCGATCATCTGTTATAGACAATAGCTAGTATATTTATTTCTCAAATAGAACCCAAAAATGTTTTAGAAGCTTTCTCTGATAAATTTGGTTATCAGCAATGCAAGATGAACTCAAGCAGTTCGAAAAAAAATCAAGTTTGGGAACTTGTTCCCAAACCTGTTGATCATTCGATCATCGGTACTAAATGGGTTTTTTGTAACAAAGTCAATGAGGACGGTTCAGTCACCCGTAACAAAGCCCGTCTCATAGCTCAAGGATATAACCAAGATGAAGGCATCGACAACGATGAGACGTACGCTCTTGTTGTACGACTTAAATCAATCCGCATGCTTTGTGCAAGGCCAAATTTTTAAAATTTCAAACTTTTTCAAATGGATGTCAAAAGTGCTTTTCTTAATGGCTTTATTAAAGAAGAAGTGTTTGTACACTACCAAAATAAGTCAAATCAGCGACGTATTTAGCGACTTCATGAAATTTTGTCGCTAATGTTTGGGGTTTTAGCGACGTTAATAAAAGACGTCGTTGTTTGTCGCCAACAGCGGCTAATAGCGACGTCTAGCGTCTACATTTTGTTAAATGGGGTAGTGCGTCGCAAGTTCGTCGGTACTCGTCGCTGATATAGCGACGTTTTGCGACGCATTTTAAGTTACGTCGCTATTTATATATCAGCGACGGTTAGCGACGTCGCTAAACGTTTCATATAGCCAGCGAGGGTTTCTTTTTCGATCATTTCACAAATTTTTCCCTCCAAATTTGGACGCGCTCCTCCTCCGCGACGCTCCTCCGGCGATTTCTCCTCCTCCGCGGCGCTCCTCCGGCGATCTCCCTCCTCCGGCCTCCTCCTTCTCCTCCTGCTCCTTTCTCAGGCAGCTCCTCTTCTCCTCCTTCTCCTCCTCCTCCTTCCTCTGGTAGCTCCTCTCCAGTTTCTCCTCGTCTTCTAGCTCTCTCTCTCTCACTTCTAGTTCGTGTCCACGAGACCGTAGACTCGCTGCGGGGGATACGAGACTGACAGTAGACTCGTTGCGGGGGACACGAGAGCGTGGACTCGCTTCTAGTTCGTGTGACACCTATTTTGTTGGTTTGGACACGTCGTGTCCCACTGTGTGGACACGAGATTCATAATGTGACACCTATATACTAAAAAATCTATTTTTTGGGCATATCAACTGTCAATTTGATGTTTTGGATGGATTCGAATTCTAATTTAGGGTTCGAGCCCTATTTACTTATACTGGAAGTTTTTTTGGGCATTTTTAGGGTTTTGAAATGATGAATAAATTGACTATAATTATTATCGAGCCCTATAAAATTTCAGCTATGTCACGAAGGATGGATATACTAATCCTGTGAATGAGTTTTCTCCTAAGTATTCTCGACAGTTGTGTATGATTTAGCTCACTGACATTACTAAAATATGGGATAATTAGACTTTCTGTTCAGTACCCTTTGACCGAATTAAGTTGACCTGAATACCATATTTTAAATCCTAAATCTACGGTATGACATCGTGATCAGGATATAGTCCCTGCAGCCATTCGACTGGCGAGGCGAGAAAACTATGTAGTCGTAGATAAAGTTGACTGTCCTCCGACCCTCATCCCTCGGCAATGATGATACGACAACCTATCACTATATCTTATATATAGTAGTAGATGACGTCTTAGTTACATTATGTGAGTTCATCTTGATTCTGTTACATTCTTCAGATACTACGATAAGAACATATACTACACATATGTACAGAACATAGATGATTCACACTAATGTATGCTAGAATAAATTTTAGGGTTGTGTTCTGAGCCATCCGTTCTGCTACTTGGCAAAAAATTGAATTTATTGTACTTTATCTGCTTTCGAAAATGTACTCAAATTACATGATGGTTCCTTTAGTTAGCTTGCTTATGTTACAATATATTAGCTTGCTTACCAGATGGCACCCATGACCCGAGGAGCGGCACGTTTGAGGGAAATAGTGAATGCTGAGGTGGCTCCTACAGTTAAGGAGGAAGTGGCACCGGTTGCTAGTGAGACCGGGAGTTCTATTCATCCAGCACCGGTAGCTAGTGAGATCGAGAGGACTCTTCATGCAATCCTTGTAAGGGATGATAGCTCTCCTCGCGCCAAAAATCTCGCTTTTTCGAGGTGGTTGCGTGAACGTATCATGAGCGTTTGCGAGCAGCAGCGTGATTCTCATTAGCTATTAGTACTTATTTGTATTGGACTATTTGTATTGGGTTGTTTTATATTAGACTATTTGTATTGGACTACATATATGAATTAGTACTATGTAAATCTCTAGATTATATTGGACTACGACATGGTGATCAGGACATAGTCCCTGCAACCATTCGACTGGCGAGGCAGAAACTATGTATCTGTAGATAAAGTCGACTATCCTCCGACCCTCATCCCTCAGCAATGATGATACGACAACCCAACCGGAGAGGATAATCTGAGAGATCCATCTGAGAGGGACGTATATCTCAGAGATCACCTTTACAAGAATTTATAAGTAGTGGGATC
>JANAVB010016197.1:33112553-33200025 GCA_029216955.1 Iris pallida | reverse complement strand
TCAGAGTTCAAATCACGGTAGTCGATACAGACGTGAACTTTACCATTCTTTTTCATGATCGAACGATGTTGGCAACCCAGTTGGGTGTTGTTCCTCGCGAATGAATCCACTGGCAATGAGCTTCTTGACTTCATTCTCGATGGCTTCCATGACGTCTTGTCGGAATCATCGTTGTTGCTGCTTTACTGGTTTAGCTTTAGACGAGATGTTCAAGCAATGCATGGCAACTTTAGGGTCCATGTCTGGCATGTCTTCATAGCTCCATGCAAAGACGTCGATGTATTCTCTTATAAGCTGTATAAGAGATTGGCGTTCATCGCCAGATAGGCTTTTGCTGATGAAGATAGGTTTGAAGGATGCTTCATCTCCTAGATTGACTTGGTTGACCTAGTCTTCAGTAGGTGGTTTCCGTTGTTCGAAGTGTAGCTCCCACCGGGTGTCCATCTTTTGAGCTATTATTCGAGTTCGATTGATTGGACATCGTCCGTAATTTGGTCGACGGAAACCATGTTGACGGACAGAGTTGCTTTGAACATGTCGTCGATGCTGGAGTCTGGGTCCCAAGGGAGGAATCAGAAGATGACAACAATGGTCTGCTTCATCATCTGATCTTTTAGGAGTTGTTGGAGGAGAGACATAGCCCAAACCAATATCGCTTTGTTGATAGTAGTTCTCAGGTTTGTCGGGGGAGCAAAGTGTCATATTGGCATCCATCATCCTCGGCCGTAATTTAGCCCTTTGTCGCTCTTGATATCATATCCTATGTTCTGGATGATGTTCTTGGCCTGCCAACTATACCAAAAAAGTTGCATTTTCTCGAAGTCATAGTCAGCGTCTGTGTTGTGCTTGGGAGAAGTAGAGTCTGGAATGAACTTTCTCTCGCCAATTATACGACCGAAGATGATAGCTCTACATCTTTCTTTCTGGCTGGAACTGAAGTAGAAGATATCTTCAGGGTAAACTTTTTCCCGCAGATGAGGTGTTGTGACCGGCATGCAGAGGTGTGGTCCTATGCCATTCTCTAGAGCGTATATCGTATCTATGTAGTGGTTTACAGATTGATAGACATCGGAGTAATTCAAAGATAAACCTTTACTAAGGAAATACGCAAGTTCTTCTTCAGGGATAACATCATCCACCGAAGGTACATTATTATGAGTATTGATATACTCATTGAGAGGATGATCATCTGGAAGAGGAGCCACAGTCTTGGCCGAGTTCACCACGTAGGGTAACTCTTCATGATGGGGGGACGGGCATCAGTAGGTTCTTTCCGGGGTGTCTTGTTGAGAGTGATAGTCAGTGGCTTGACCTTGTTAGGGTTCTTCTTTTTCACCCAGATTGTGAGAGGCTTCAGAGTACTTTTCGGAGTAGTACGTCCTTTGACTCGGATAATCAGGGGACCATCGTTGGAGGATGGACTTGCTTCAGCTCATTATCAGCTTCATTGCCGTCATCCTTGGTGGGTTGAGACTGGTAAAGTACCGAATCTCCATAATAAGCTTCGATGCCCTTGAAAGGATCAACATCAGTGAACTCCGTCTTTACGACACCGTCACTGTTGACGTACTTGAAGCACTGGTGGAGTGTGGAAGGAACGATCATGTTCTCGTGTATCCATGGACGTCCAAACAAGACGTTGTAGGATACATTGGCATCGATCACATAGCAGAAAACTTCCGTTCAGAGATCACCGATCTGACATTTGATTCGGATCTTGCCTAGCGGATGGCTTCGACCAGCATTGAAAGCCATGATAGTTGTGTTGGTTGCGGATAGCTTGTGCAGAGGGATTTCCAGAATTTGAAGCAAATTTCTAGGAATGATGCTGAGGGAGGATCCTGGATTGATGTGCATGTGGTCCACCTTGATCGCCCCGATATTCCCTGTATAGTACAGGGGTCTATCATGACGATTATTCTTGAGTAGCATGTCCTTCTGTGGGAAGGTAATGTTGGGCACCACTTCCATAGTACTGTGGCAGTGGGGACAGGAGACAGGATCTTCAGCGGGGGCTTTGACTTCAGCGAGGTAAAAGTCGGCGTGTAGTAATGCCTCACTTAAGCCCTTACGCATCTCTTTGAAGAGTCGTAATAGATCGAACAGAGACAACCTGGCCGACGTATTGGCTAGCTGAGCCAGTATGTCAAAGATGTAGGGCTGATCCATGCCTTCGGGAGCTGGCACCTTTAAAGATTTGTCAAACCGTGTCTCCTTCTGCTTGGATCTGTCCGTGGTTTCAGGCCTGGACAGGCCGGCTTCTGAGCTTGTGGGGGCAACTGGAGCTTGAGGAGGTACTGTTTCTTCTTGTACATCGTACGTCCGAAGATAAGTCTTCCCCGATCATGTCTCGCCAGATAGAACCTCGTAGATGAGGGGGATACCTTATGGCATGGCTTAAATTTCTTGCCCTTTCTTGCTTTGGGAGGTGCTACCCCTGCCTCACTTATTAGACAAGGTCCGAGTGGACCCACATGATCTCACCACGTTCAGTTGTAAGTGGGACCAAGGTCTAGTTGCGAGCTGGTGGTAGGTTGACGACTTCTATTATCGCCTTGGGGATTGGGACCATGCCGTTTGGGACTTCTGTAGGAGAAAATTCGCCAAACTGAAGAGAGATCATATTAGCAGATACGACCTTGTCTTCCGCTTCGAGGTTGATCACTTGACTGTCGATAAGCTGTTATATCTTCTTCTTCAGGATAATGCAGTCCTTGGTGGAATGGTGTTCGTACTGATGATAGAGACAGTACTTGGGATCATTGAGTTGGCTTGCCTCTGCAGGACATCGTGGTGGAGGCAATGTCAGCTTATTGCCCTTTGTCAACTTATGGAAGATGGTGATGACATCGTCTTCGTCGAAGGAGAAGGTCTCCTTAGGCTTGTCGAAGGCACCCTGAGAATTGGAAGCTCCTTTGGATGTGTCGACTTTCAGGACTTCTTTCTCTTTACCCCCACGAACAGGGATAGTTTGAGGATGCTTGCCCTTATCTTCGGATTTGGGTGTCTTCAACCCAGTAGTTCCAAGTTAGGAACGTCGTTTTCAGCAGCATCAGTGGCCCCAATGAAAGTGGGCCATGTATCATACTTATGTATACCTACAAAACTTTACTGTAGGAAGGAAGTTGTGTCGGCAAGTATCCATAAGTTCTGAGTCTGGTATGCCGAAGGGCATCTTCATTGCTAGCCGCCTAAAGCGTTTGATGAAGGCGATGACCGACTCAGTCCTCCTTTGCTTTGTCTCGATGAGGGTGGACATACTAACATGCATGCCACTCACGTAAAACCTATTGAGGAACAACCTCTCCAAGTCTTTGAATGAATTGATGCACTCGTCAGGCAGACTGCAGAACTATTCGAAGGCTACCCCCTGCAAGGTGCTGATAAACAACTTCGACATGAACGGATCGTCTATAGGCAAGTGCAGAGTCTGTGTGATGAAGTACGTCATCTGTTGACGAGGAGAAGTCAATCCATCAAATGAGTTCAGCGTCAGCGGCTTGTAGTTAGAAGGGCAAGTAGCGTTCTCCCACTCAGAGGGGTACGGTTGAGATATCCCCATCTTCTGAAGCTCGTCTTTGTGTGAGATAGTGTCGAGGCGAGCGACCAAAGAATTAATTGCTTCCTGTTGGTTGAATAGGTGTTGGGAAACGGCTGCTGAACGGTTGTCAGACGTTGTTGGCGAAGGACCACCCCCGGCATTTGCAAGATTTGGAGGAGGTGCAACTGGTGCTTGAACTGCCATGATACTGGTAAGCATATCAGTGATCTTGGCGAATGCTGTTTCGAGACCCTCTAGACGTTTGCTAGTCTGATCACTGGCTTTTTCAGGTCTTTCTTCGTCTGCCATGTATGTAGATAGCATGCGAGGATGAACAGAGGAAGCAGTACAACTGGTGCTGATACTGTCTGTCTCGAGTGGGTGAGTCATTCATCTTCAGGTAGAGGAGGTAGATAGTCGCCATCGGATTCGGAGGGATCATCATCCTCTGGATGGCTACCCCCAGTGTGAGGTATATGACCGATTCTAGGAACGAGTTGTAAAGCACAATACTCTAGAGGGGGGTGAATAGAGTAGGCAGCAGAAATTAACTATTTAAAAATGTTAGTAACAAGATCACATAATAAATATATCACAGATATATAAATAAAAAGTAGAGAGCAGAGAGCAAACGCAAACACAAGGATGTATACTGGTTTCCCTCTTGTGAGGACTAGTCCAGTCGGAAGAACTCTTGCTTCCAGTTGAATCCACTATAGAAAATACCACAAGTTTTCATCCGAAGTTCTTGCAACTTCTACAACGCGAGCTTTGATCCGAAGTACTCGACCAACTTCAATTGTGAAGTGTCTTTCTTCAATCAAGCCTCTGATTACAATCACTATGAAACTTCTAGACCGTACCGTACTGGCAAATCGACTAGAGGATTATAACTGGCTTGGGATTTGAAAATGAAAGCTCAGAACACTTTGGAAGAATGAGTAGGCTTATAGAGAAGAGATATGAAAGTGAATTGGTGTTTGAGTGAATTGAAATGATCGAAATCTTCTCTATTTATAGTTTTTCCAAAGGCAGAATTCTGACAGAATTCGGACAGAATTCGGGCATAACTCTATGAGAAAATCTCGTTGGGATCCGTACCTGCGGAAAAACCAAGTTCAAAAAGCAACGTTCACTAACCGAACTCTAGCCGAATTCGGGCCGAACTCGGGCCGAATTCGCCTGGAGTTCTGTCAGGGTTTTTGCAAATTGGTTTTTGGGCTTTTTGAAAAGTCAGGCAGTTAGGAAGTTTGGGCTTTTGTAAGTGGGCTTGTTTTCAAAATGAAAGGGTATTTTGAAAATGTTTATTAGGTAGCCTATTTGCCAGTACGATGCAGTTTACATCGTATTCCTAGACTCAATAAATATAAAAAATATATTACAAATAGGAAAACCAAGAGCCCTTTGATGACGCCTTCTTCAGATATTTGAGCAGACTTGAAGACGCCTTTTTCACTTGACGGCAGTCGTAAAAAGATAAACAGATCTTGAAATCAGAATACCTTTCGGGAGCTTCACTCCCGAACCACCCAAGGGTGGCCCCGGATAGGTCGTTAGGCGGTTCAGAGAATTCTTCTTGTATAACGCCATCTTTGGCCCATCAATAATTCTCCATTGCATATGTTCTGGTTTGATCATGCTTACAGCATGTCTACAAATACATGTTAGGCAAACAGAATAATATGATACAAGCATAGCAACGATTATATAGAGTACATTTTAGGACAATGCTATGTTTAAGTAGCAACATAATAGTGATTACATAATATTAGTGATGTCATTATGGTAAACTTAATTGATTAGCTATATTCAAAAATATGATATAATTTGGGCTAACAATCTCCCCCTTTTTGATTATGGCAAATCGGTTAAGTTTAATATATACAATAGATGCATGTATCACTAATAAACACATAATACTAGAATATTGTGTGCTAAATTAAACTTATTTCTCCCCCTTTGATATGATCAAAAATAAGCTCTCCCGGAATTAGAGCTAAAATGAATTCAAGCATAAGTAAAGGAGGAAGGCAAAAACAATCATGATCAAGATTAGGAGAATAGTTTAACGACAATTTAGAAAATTGCATAACGAAAGTATAAAAAAAACTTATGAAAACACAACATAGTTGGTTGAACGTTAACAAAGAACAATGAAATCATGCAATACATAGTTTACCAACTAGAAATCCAAAAATGACATTCAAAACACATTTGTTCATCATATTGTGTTTTGAAATAGACCAAAAAAATATATCAATATAGTAGGAATCAATCATTGGTCATAAATATCATGAAATAGAAATTCGCAGATCTAGTATATACGAAAAAGAAGAGACTTTTAACAATGATCACAAAAAAATATGATTCATAATTTGCCCATACAAATTAGTGAATCAATTCCATAAATAGTATAATCATTAAAAAAAATCAAAATAGGTATACTAGAATCTATGCAAAATTGTATCAAAGTTCATGCATTTGAATTCAATTACCTTAGCATGATATATGAATATTCATTAGATAAACATGAAGGTAATGAAGATAAAGTACTTGAGAAGGAGAAATTCAGTCGACTTGAATGCTCCCCCGCAAAGTATGATCAGTCTAAATATAGATAATCATGAACTTTGAGATAAAATCTTAAAAAGAAATACCAAAAGTAATTTTAAACTCAATCAGATATGGATAATTAAATATTATTTGCAAGATAACTTTTAGAAACTAAAAAAAATGAGATAATTAAAAATAATAATAATAATATATTCTCTCTTAAAACCAATACAAATCAAATATAAAGAATAACTCAGCAAGATATTTAACTAAGACAATATAAGTCCATGGTGAACTAGGTATACCACATATTAAGGGCATAAAAAGAATGAAACAATTAATTTGCTCCCCCCTTAAAATATGCGTATATAGTTCAAAAATAATTTATATGCATAAAATAGATAAAATAAATAATCACAAGATCTAAGTGATATCCAAGATATGTATCTTTTCTTTCCTTTGATCAAATTCATATAAAGTTCCAAAAACAAATACATCTTTAGGCAAATAAAAGAAATATCCAATCAATAAATGCTTAAAGATGAACAAACAAATATATCTCCAATATATATAAAAAATATTTCAAGACATTAAAAGATTTTGAAAACTGTCTTTAATAATAACATTTAAGTACGAGACAGATTCAATAAATCAAAAAAAACAAAAAGACTTTTCAAAAATGTGGAATTTATTACGAAAAACTGTCTTAATAAATGTTCGAATGCGTCCATTTAGTCCTCAGACTGAAAGCTGGTGATTCGAATCACAGAAATAATTTCAATAAAAGAATCCATAAATCATAAATAAATTCATTTGAACAAATAAACATAAGTAGATATATGTCCAAAGAAAAGTGTATGCATGTCAAGGGGATAACTGTTTTGAAACACTTAACTGCTCCACCTTTACATGGCTATATAAAAAAAATAGTATAGATAAAATTTTTAAAAATTTCAAAGTCATATTTCCAGAAGTAGAAAAAAATTAGGTCTTCTTATCAAAGTTCATTTCTTCCCTTTTAAAGCCTTAGCACGGTGTCCACCTCACAACCGTAAGGTTAAAAAAAAAACACTTTGAGAAAAAAAATTCAATATGCTTGACTTCTCCCTGTAAAGAATTACTGTTGTAGACAGTAACTAACTTAAATAAGAAGATAATAATATAAAGCTCAAAATCATGAATACTACACAAGCTAAAGACGAAATCATAAGACCATAATATTCAATGAGTAGTCACAAGATAAAATCAAGTTTAAATATATAATAGAGTGACAGAAAAATAAATATATCAAAAGATGACAAACATTAACTATGAAGATCAATATATGCAACCTTTTGTAAAATTAAATCATTAAATAATATTATCCATCAAATCTAAAATTTAAAATCCATCAGATAAAAAATGCAACTAGATCTCAATAAATCTTTAGTTTATAAAGCGTTGATCAATCTTGGGTTAGCTGTAGGGGTACTGTCCCAGCAACGGAGGTTCACCGGGGAACACTTAAATACCGCTTCACTTCGACCGTAGTCGTGGTGACAGACAAACCTTTGTAGGCTTATACCTAAAACAAATTTCTTCTTTAATAACCGAGGATTTAAGAAAATTAGTGCAATATGAAAAAAATTATAATCTGTGGACTTAAAAACTTATAACAATGTAGCATACAGTATAAGATGTATCAATTACACTAATCCATATGTGCTACAAAATCATTGGGTAACAATAAAATATAAAAAATATAAATCAAAATGTAGGACCTAGATATGCTGATGTATTTTGGAACCCAGGGGACTGGGTTCAGTACCTTGGATCCAGAACTAGACGATAGTTGTAAGTAAACCTTAATAAATCTTAAGTCTATAAAGTATTGATCACTTTGGGTTAGCTATAGGGACCAGTTCCCAGCTAGCGGTAGTCCGAAGGCTAGTACACCGTGTCGCTTCAAGCTATTTACACCTGTATGACAGAAGGACCCTTTCGGTTTGTTCCCAAAATGATATCTACTCTTAAGAACTTAGATTCAAAGGAATATAATCAGTATCATCGAACAACATCGAAATCCAGAATCTCTAAATATAAAAGAAGTAAATACCCAAAGAATGGTTTATCAAGATATTGAAAAATTATTTAAAAAAGAGTCATGTATCCAAAATGTCTACCAACAAGTCAAGAAAAACATCATGAAAAGAGGCTTTGAGGAAGAATCTAATAAAGAGAAGTACATGAATTTGTTCAAAAAAATAGCTTAAGTATGAGATAAGCACAAGTTTGAAAGCTACTTTTTAAAATAATATAGAACTTGAACTTAACTCATATATCCCATAAAGATATTTATACAAAAATATAAGAAACATGAGCAATATATAATTGAAAATGAATTATTCATGTATCCTTAATAAGCATAAAATATCACAAGATCAAAAATGCATAAATATGCTTTGTCAGACAAAGATTTAATTGATTCATAAGAACTTAATCACAAAAAATTTGAGAATCAATAGTGAATATATGCAAGAACAAGGTTAACATAAAAGTATATGTATATACTTTTCAAGTAAATAGAAGACTTGTCTAAACATACATACTCACAAAATACTGATCAAAGTAAATACGACATGTTAAAGACAAATCGATAAGAAGTGACCATTAAAAAATATTAAATACAGGGAGTCAAAAACATATTAACTCAAAAAAAATCAGCTCCTATGCATGCTTCAAGAATAAAAATTAAAAGTAAATAGCATAGATAGACAAATGTGTCACACTAATGGAAAGTGAGTAAAAGACTATTTAGTGTGAACTAAACATTTAAGCTAAACAGCTATTCAAGCTAGGATTATATCACACATTGATTCAAACAATAAACAAATTAAAAGATATCAATGAAAGCTAATAGCAAGACATCAGTAAAACATGCTAGATATTAAAACTATTTAGGAAGCATGTTACGAAGTAGTTCTAGTGACCACACTTCTGTCGGTGCAATTGCATGGAAGATAACCTTTGTAGCTTTGCAATCACCAACATGTTCCATGGTTCTATTTGATATGAGAAGCTTCACCTGCAATATTAGGTAAAGACTTTGGTATCCAATACTGGATCCACATTTGTTAGCTTTGGGAACCAATTTGCACAAGTTCATATCAACTAGTTTTCTAATCTGACAACGATTAGAAATGTGTCCATTCAAACCAAATAATGACAGAAAGTATTAATAGTGCTATGTGAAGCAGTATGAGAACATGCAGTGGGATGACATGATGTGCGTGGATACTTGTAATAGAAAGCATGGTTGTGTGAAGCTTTAGCTTTGCTTGCTTCCTTTGTAAAAGATCTGATGCGTGACTTTGTGATGCTAAGTGTCTTGTGTTAGACTGAGTCGTAGGTTGTACTACCTGCTTTTCCAGTCTAATCTTTAACTCTTTAGAGTTAGCACAGATCTCATCATACTTAGCAGAAAGAGCATCAATTCTACATAAAGCAATAGAATACTTCTTCTTTTCTGATTCTAGTTCCTCCTGAAGTTTAGCATTTTCTTGAGTGCTTTTCTCAATACAATCAAGTGTCTCATGCAATCTAAACTCAAGTATGGAAATCTTAGTCGAAATATCAGAAGAGAAGTATTTATATTCGATAAGCAAGTAGCTTTTCATTCTCACGCTTATAGGATAGAATATCCTTTCTAGCTTGCTTATACTTATCTAATACTTTCTTGTGTTCTTCTAACAGATCACTGAAAGCATCAGATAACCCATAGAAAATTCATTCTCTTCCAGAACAGAGTTGTTTTGTACCTCGTTGGATAATGCTATTGAGCATATATTTGTAGCTTGATGAGGTCTCTCTTCTTCTTCGGAATTGCTTCCTTCGCTTTCACACCATATGCTCGTGCTAGCGTACTTGTAAGACGATGATCTTCTTCATTTGATCTTTCGTAGTGACTCTCCTTTCTAGCAGTAGTACAATCTTCTTGGATGTGGTCTATCTTCTTGCAGTTGTCACATACAAGCTATTCTTCGTATAAAGGATTGTGTTGTACCTTAAATCCCAATTTTGTCATGTACATATTTGCATCATTATGAAACTATCGTTCTCTCTGGAGTTGGTAGCTTTACTTTCATACCTGCACTCATAAGTAGCTTCAAGAACTTTTCAAATTTTATGAGATGTTGTGCAAGTAGTAATAAGATTAAATATATTTGTGTCTATAGCAAATAAAAAGATATGCATAGCTTTTGCATCAAGGCTAGATAACTTCTTCTCTTCCTCCATGTAACTATAATAAGGGTTGTTGATTATAGAGGATGTGAGAATAGAAGGGATAGTAGGCTTTTTGTAGCCATTGACAATAATTGACCATAAGTCAAAATCTAGAGACTTCAAGTAGAAGCACATTCGTCTTCCAATAACTATTGTTTGTTCCATCAAATAATAGGAGTCTATTTGTGTATTGCTCTTCAGTTGTGAAGTACATACTTGCCATATGATACTGTGATTATATAACAGCTATAATAAATAAGAATATAATAGCAGTGTTACCCTGCTTTACCTGTATAACCTGCTCTGATAATGAGGATCTGCTCCAAGGATGTTAAGCCAAATAATAGAGTCCTTGCTAGGATACCAATTGAAGGAGCAATTGGTATAAGCAATAATATCTCTATAAGGAGCACCTGCTCTGATACCAATTGTAGGAACAATTGGGATCAAATATAATACTCTATATGGAGCACTGGCTTTGATACCAATTAGGAACAATTGGGATCAGAATATAACCTCTAGTTGGAGACTGGCTCTGATACCAATTGTAGGAACAATTGGTATGATAGCAATACCTATATAAAGAGAACCCGCTCTGATACCAACTATAGGACCGATTCTAGGAACGAGTTGTAAAGCACAATACTCTAGAGGGGGGTGAATAGAGTAGGCAGCGGAAATTAACTATTTAAAATGTTAGTAACAAGATCACATAATATATATCACAGATATGTAAATAAAAAGTAGAGAGTAGAGAGCAAACGCAAACACAATGATGTATACTGTTTTCCTCTTGTGAGGACTAGTCCAGTCGGAAGAACTCTTGCTTCCAGTTGAATCCACATTGGAAAATTATCACAAGTTTTCATCCGAAGTTCTTGCAACTTCTACAACGCGAGCTTTGATCCCAAGTACTCGATCAACTTCAATTATGAAGAGTCTTTCTTCAATCAAGACTCTGATTACAATCACTCTGAAACTTCTAGACCGTACAATACTGGCAAATCGACTAGAGGATTGTAACTGGCATGGGATTTTAAAATGAAAGCTCAGAAACTTTGAAGAATGAGTAGGCATATAGAGAAGAGATATGAAAGTGAATTGGTGTTTGAGTGAATTGAAATGATCGAAATCCTTCTCTATTTATAGTTTTTCCAAAGGCAGAATTCTGACAAATTCGGGCAGAACTCTAAGAGAAAATCTTGTTGGAATCCGTAACTGCGGAAAGACCTAGTTCAAAAAGCAACATTCACTAACCGAACTCTGGCCGAATTTGTACGAACTCGGGTCGAATTCCTGGAGTTCTGTCAGGTTTTTGCAATTGGTTTTTGGGCTTTTTGAAAATCAGGCAGTTAGAAAGTAGTTTGGGCTTTTGTAGTGGGCTTGTTTCAAAATGAAAAGGTATTTGAAAACATTTCTTGGGTAGCCTATTTGCCAGTACGATACAGTTTACATCGTATTCCTAGACTCAATAAATATGAAAAATACATTGATCAAATAGGAAAACCAAGAGCCCTTTGATGACGCCTTTCTTCATATATTTGAGCAGACTTGAAGACGACTTTTTTTACTTGACGGCAGTCGTCCAAAGATAAATAGATCTGGAAATCTGAATACCTTCGGGAGCTTCGCCCCGAACCCCTACGGGTGGCCCCGGATAGGTCGTTAGGCGGTTCAGAGAATTCTTCTTGTATAACGTCATCTTTGGCCCATCAATAATTCTCCATTGCATATGTCCTGGTTTGATCATGCTTACATATGTCTACAAATACATGTTAGGCAAACAGAACAATATGATACAAGCATAGCAATGATTATATAGAGAACATTTTAGGACAATGTTAAGTTTAAGTAGCAACAAGATAGTGATTACATGAATATTAGTGATGTTTATGGTAAACTTAATTGATTAGCCATATTCAAAAACATGATATAATTATTGGGCTAACATGAGAGTCATCTGCTTCAGATTCTAAGGGAATGCTACCCCCGGCTTGGGAATCTTCATCGTCCATACGGAATCTCGCCTTTGATCGAGTACCCATATAGACTCCTTCGATGTAACAGCCTATTGGCCATCTGTTGGTAGACTTTCCTTCTTCTTCTGGCGGAGCTAAGAGACAAAGTTGGGTTCGTAGTCTACCGTCTTTGATTGGGGCTTCCGTAAGGGGGACCCCACGAAGCAATGTTGGATGAAACACGTAGTGGCTTCTCGTCGTCAGAGAAGTGCAGCCGTCGAAACACGGACTTTCTCTGAGGCACTTTTGTTGTTTTAGAGCAACAACAGTTGATAACAATACTGGTGCACGGAAGTGCACTATGAATTGTTATGTTCTTCCTCGCTTTACGCTTATGATTTATCATGTTACGCAAGTCAGCGGAAGGGAGTTTTGCCTTAAACCCATGTTACATACATCGCCGAGCTTTGTATGCGGGTTCGTAAGGAGAGTAGGCGCATCCAGACTTAGTTCATGTGCAGGGGCAATCTCCACAACTAAGTTCTATGATGTCCTTGAAGACAGTCCTGGGCTATACGTGTTGGGACCTGTCTTTTCGTTGTGGGCGCATAGGCCTTGGAGACTGGCCTTCGGCGTATGCTTCCTAACAGCGTGTCTGAGCTTCCTTGATATGGGCGCATAGTATGGATCTAGAGAGTCGGGCCGCATAGCTTTGGGCGCATGGCTCTGGGTGCCCAGCCTGTTGAAGACAGAAGTGTTCTGGTTGGGGCTATGCACCCAAACACTCCTTTGGGCGCATGGCCTTGGGCGCATGCCTGGTGGAGCAGTACTGTTTTCTCCCAGTTTGGCCTCCTTCGTTTGTGGGCCTCGTCGGGTTCGGCCAGAGTGTCGCACACCCTGATTCTTGGCATCGTAGTGTTTTCCTTTGCCAAGTCTCGGGTGTTGAACACCCTGTGTTGGTTGTACCGGAAAGAAGTCACTGGGCTAGTAGAGCCCAGAACGGTGTGAGCATTCTCCATTTAGGAAACTTCTGTGGCAGAGTCCTCCAACTGCATATTTGTTATGACACTAGCAGGATATGCACAGCGAGCCTTCGGAAGCCAAGTCTTGCAAGACTTGTTTGGCTTCGCTGATTTGAGGAAGTAAAGCCATCCCTCGAGAGCATCTCTTCGAACGCCTGCTGATCAAACTTTAAGATCAGTATCTTTTGAGTACTCCCTACTTTGTCGATATCGAATTGCGTCACCACCTTCTCGTCAGAGGAAAGGTAGTCCCCAGTAGAGTCGCCATTTTTGTGGACACAAAAAAAAAGAAAACACTGTCTTTTCATTTATTGGCGCAAGGCACCACAAATCGAGTACGCCTGAGAGATCCTGCGCTGAGGATCCCCGAGTACAAAAAAGAATTCTAGGGAATGGGACGATGGAGATCGAGCGGCAGTTGCTCCTTTACTCCGTCGACACTCCGATTACAAAAGTGGGAGAAAACCTAAGAAAATTGCTAACTCTCGGCTCACTGGCAAGAAGTACAGCAATTTGGCTCTTGAAAATGCTCTCCGTTCTCCTGGTTTGAAGAGGGGTGAGGCCCCCTTTTTATAGTCGTTCTTGAGTTGGAATGATGTTATGCGTCCACAAGAGGAAACACGCTGGTTCTTATATGGGCGTATAGTCCTGCTTTGGACGCATAGGGTGTAGGCGCATATAGGTTGCGAGATCATGGGTTGGTCGTAGTATTGACGTGGCCGCATGCTTCGGTGCACGACTGCTCGTGGAGACTGACGTGGCCATACGCTTCGGTACATGTTTTGATCATGGCTTTAACTGAGTGAGGCTTGGGCGCATAGCCATGTCTCAGGCTATGTGCCCTCCTTTCGAAGGAGCTAGTCTTGGGCGCATGGAGCTACACTGACTGGACGCATGGAGCTTCATTGAGTGGGCGGATAGAGTTACACTGACTGGGCGCATGGAGCTTCACTTGTCTTGGGCGTATGGAGCTATATTTGCTGAAAACATTTCATGCTTCTACAGACATAAAGGCTTTTAACCCTAGAATTTAGTAAATATGTATAATAGGTATAGTTTTGGTTACAAGTAGAGGATAGACTATACGTCAAAGGAATACAAACTTGAGATAGAAAGACTGACCCTACTACTAGAAGAAGTTAGAAATAACAACCCTCTTGTGAGACTGGTGAGTTAGCTTCTATCAAGCTACAATTACACAAAGTGTCATGCACTCTTGAGGAAAAGGACAAGACCATAGCTAAGCTGAAAGAAGACTATCAAATCGAGAAGAAGAAGAGTATCAATGCGCTGTTTAGGAATGACGCCCAAACAACTGATTATAATATATTATTTGATACTTCCAAAAAAGTTAGAAATTAAGCTAGAAAAACAGTCGATATCGAATATTTCCTCTCCTAAAACGTGTCAATTACCCAAAAGGAATACTGTCCAAGCAAAGACTGACAAACCCAAGAGGTATTGCGATCCTAGACATGCTTTTTATTATAAGTATCCTCCGAAAGTCCATTCGACTACCAAACAAGTACACAAGACCAACAATTCATCTAACATTCATACACATGCTAAATGTCACTACTGTGGCACCCTTGGTCATACTTTTCTGCATATTGAGTTAGAAGATTAGTATATTTGAATATTTGTATTTGAGTACCAAAAGTTGACGTGTCAGGACCCTATAAGAAAAGGGTACCAAGAGTTTCATCTGCAAATTATTTTGTAGGTCGAACATCCAACCCATTCTAGAAGTAACTGGATCCTGGGCAACGGTTGCTCACGGCACATGATCGACGATGCATCTTTGTTTTCAATACTGTCGAAGAAAAAAGAAGGATATGTCTCCTTCAGAAACAACTTGAAAGGGTACATTATAGGTATTGGTAACGTTGGTAAGGCTTCCTATCCCATTATCAATGATGTATATCGTGTAACAGCATAACCTACTCAGCATGAATCATTTAGCTGACCATGGTTATAGTATTAATTTTGTTAAAGATAAGTGTACTATAGTTGATAGCTCAACTGCTAGTACTATTTTTGAAGGTATTAGGGAAGATAATATCTATGTTTTCTATCTTTTGGACAATTGTAACATTATAGGTAGATACCTATATGCCAAAAATGACGAGAGTCAACTGTGACACACGAGGCTAGGTCATGCAAACATGGACACAATTGAGAGATTATCCACAAAAAAATTGGTACGAGGCTTGCTAGAGATCATTTTCAAGAAAGGCATGGTATGTAGCGACTGTAAAAAGAACAAAGCTACTAGATCAACCTTTAACTCGATCAACAGTATACTACCCGACCTCTACAATTACTACATATAGATCTATTTGGACCTATCAGAGTTGATAGACTAAATGGTAAGCTATATGCCTTTGTAATTGTAGATGATTACTCCAGATATACATGGGCATATTTTCTTGCTCATAAGAATGATGCACTTACAGAATTGATCACATTTTATAAAAGGTACAAAATGAGAAAGGCTTTATGATCACTCGCATTCGAAGCAATCATGGTAAAAAAAATTGAGAATGTTGACTTTGAGCAATTTTGTGACACTCACGGATATTTGCATGAATTTGTTTGCCCTAGAACTCACAAAAAAGTGGCATTGTGGAACGTAAGAATAGAAATCTTAGCAAAATAGCTAGAGTTATATTAAACCAGTTTAACCTACCTAAATATTTTTGGGCTGAAGCTGTCAATACAGCATGCTATGTTATGAACAAGGTTTTGATTCGACCTAAATTGAAGAATACTCCCTATGAACTGTGGTTTAAAGGACCCCATATGCTTCTGAATTTAAGATTTTTGGTTGCAAATATTTTATTTTGAACACAAAAGAAAATTTGGGTAAATTTAACTCAAAAGCTTATGAAGGTATTTTTCTAGGTTATGTGGCCAAGAGCAAAGGTTATCGAGTTTTTAACAAGAAATCAATGTCAATTGAAGAATCAATCAACGTCACCTTCGATGAGATGAACATTCAAATAAATAATAACAATGACGATGAAGACCACGGTACACCAAGCAAAGCACCGATGAAGCAGAACCCAAAATCAGCTACTTCGAGAGTGCCAAAAAAAATAAAATTCTTGGCTGACCACCCAAAGGACTTGGTAATAGGTGAGATCACAAAAGGTACAAGTACTCATTCCTCAACTAGAGATATAGTTCTAGTATAACATTTATTTCACAGTTAGAGCCTAAGAACATAGAAGAAGCTTATAATGATATTTATTGGTTACATGCTATGCAAGAGAAATTGAATCAATTTGAACAAAATTGAGTTTGGGAACTTCTTCCTAAGCCCATTGATCATCCGATAATTGGCACCTGTTGGGTATTCCGAAATAAACTTAACAAGAATGGTTTAGTCACACGTAACAAGGCTCGACTCGTAGCTGAAGTTTACAACCAAGAGGAAGATATCGACTACGATGAGACATATGCCCCAGTTGCGCATTTTGAATCTATTCGCATGTTATGTGCTTTTTCCCGTTTTCATGATTTTAAATTATTTCAAATGGAAGTTAAAAGTGCATTCTTAAATGGATTTATAAAAAAGTCTATGTTGCTCAACCGCTCGATTTTACTGATTTTAAAAATTCTGAATATGTTTATAAGTTGAAGAAAGCCTTATATGGACTGAAACAAGCCCCTCGTGCTTGGTATGACCGTCTAAGCTCTTTTCTACTTGAAAAATGTTTTTCAAAAGGTAAGGCAGATACAATACTTTTTATAAAATCTTTGAATAGTAATCTTTTATTAGTAAAAATTTATGTCGATGACATTATTTTTTATTCTACTGATGAATCTCTTTGTCAAGATTATTTTAAGTGTATCCAGAGTGAGTTTGAGATGAGCATGATGGGGGAGTTGAAGTTCTTCCTTGGACTGTAAATCAAGCAATCCACAAATGGGGCGTTCATTAATCAAGCCAATACGCAAAGGATCTGTTAAAGAAGTTCAATTTGGAGTCAGCCAAACCGCTTGGAATTCCGATGACAACTTCAACTAAGCTTGACATAGATGAACAAGGAAAACCAGTCGACACACGTAAGTATCGAGGTATGATCGATAGTTTATTATATCTAACTGCTAATCGTCCCAATATAATATTTAATGTTTGCTTATGTGCACGATTCCAAGCTAACCCTAAAGAATCACACTTGCACACTGTTAAGCGTATCTTTCGATATCTTAAGAGCACTTCTTCTGTCGGCTTGTGGTATCCTAAAACTATGTCCTTTAACCTAACCGGTTATTTGGATGCTGATTTTGCTGAATGCAAAGTAGATTAAAAAAAGTACTAGCGGAACGTGTCATTTCCTAGGTAAAACTTTAGTCTCTTGGTTTAGCAAGAAATAAAATTTTGTTGCATTATCAACTACTAAGACTAATTATATCTCCGCATGACGTTGTTGTGCACAAATTTTATGGATGAAGCAAACCTAGAAGACTACATTTTGCATTATTCACATATTTCCATATTTTGTGACAACAGTAGTACGATCAATTTGACTAAGAATCCTGTATGTCACTGACGCACCATGCTTATTAAGAACAACATCACTTTCCTAGAGATCATTAACAAAATAGAGGCATTAATTTAGAATTTATTGACACAAAACATCAACTAGATGATATCTTTATTAAACTTTTGGCAGAAGATTAGATTCAACATTTTACGTCAAGAATTAGGAATTTTAGATACCAATAATATTAATTAATTTTATTTATTGAATTAATTCCAATATGTAGTGATTGTTTTAAAGACAAGCATACAAAGGATATGTCTGTCACAAAGGGAATAAGAGCTTAAGCGAAACGAAACTTATGCATCCCGTATGGATCCCCGCTAGCTGGGATAATATCCCTACAGCTAACTGAGACAATCAATGTGTAACGAAATTAATTTGTTAAATAATTTTAATTATATTAATTGATATTTGAAATTAATAATTTTCTGAATTAAACATTTGAAAGGATTTGATAAATTAGCTAAGTGGACATTATTTTTTGGTGTAAAACGGCCCAAACAGAGTTCAATAGAGTTTTAGGCGAGTTCGGCCTGAACTCGGACCTAACTCTGTTAGCTAAGTTACAGCTGACCCAGTGGGCCCCAGTTTTCCTATTTATCACCCCTCGTCATCTTCTTCCTCTACTCCACGCAGTAGCTCCGAACCCACTAAAACTTTAACCCAAGTTCAATTTTTCCTTCACATTTAATCGGTTTTTTTTGCCTCCAAACTTCGGATTTGGGATCTCGGGTTCATTCTCTACATCATACTTAATTTCGGGAAGGTATAATCTTTATTTTCCTTCTGTCTCCTATTTTAATTTCTAAAACTTTTTCTTTACAATGGCTTCTATGTTCTTTAGAAAGGGAAAGAAGAGCGATAAAGGATCATCATCCCCTCAACAACCTTCAATTTTCACTTCGGTCCAACCGGACGATGGATCGTTTTGTGGTTTCTCATTCGTAATGCTAGACCAATCCATAGAATGGTTTAGTGATTTTTATGACCGTACCGTCTGTGCCGATGCCCCAATAAATTTCACTATTTTTTAGACCATCTCAATGCTTTTCAATTGTTCCAACTCAATGACTTAGTAGCAACATCTTTTCCTATCTTTCTCAATGCTATAAGCGGCAGTCGACAGAATCTCTACTTTTACTGGGTTCTTTCAAGAAAATATTTCCCGACTGTAAAACCTAGAGGCTGACGCTCTCTTCGGTCTCGCTGCTTCCTTGAAAGCCTCAATCTGACAAAACATTCCGTCATAGTGACTGGTTGGGAGTTGGTATATCCTAAAAATAATTTATGCATCTCACTGAACTACTCTCTAGAGACAGACACCAATATCAATGTCAGGAATTGTGAATTTTTGTTCATAGACTACACAGTCTATAAGATCCTCCCAGATGACCCGAAAGAAGCCGCTTCTGTTAGAGGACGCTCTATCTGGTTCTGCTACGATACTGCCACTAAAATGTTGTCTCATCATTCTTATGACAGACTCCTCCTCCAATGCTTATAAGATACGAAGCAAATGAAGCACTCCAAACGCATGATGGTACTTGTGGAGCTCATCAACTCGGTCCTAGGTTGCATGATCGACTTCGACGAATGGGCTACTATTAGCCCACGATAGTGGCAGATGCTGTTGAATATGCCAAAAAATATAGGGCATGTCACATCCATGCCGACTTCATCCATCAACCCTCTGAGTTCCTATATCCTACGGTTGTATCCTGGCCATTTGAGGCATAGCGTATTGACGTCATCGAACCGATCAGCCCTCAGTCATCCAAAGGACATCGGTTCATCCTTGCCATAATCGACTACTTCTTTAAGTGGGCGGAGGCTATATTACATGTTGAAGTAAAAGCCTCAAACATGATTAGATTTGTCAAGCATCACGTTATCTATCGTTTCTGGGTGCCACGAAGGATTATCCACGACAATGGCCCACAGTTTGTAAGTCACACTTTCTATTGGTTTTGCGATAAAAACGGAATCCAAAACGTAGCTTCGACTGCCTAAAACCCAACAAAAAAATTGATTAGCGGAGGCGTTCAACAAAACCATTATCAACCTTCTCAAGAAAGTCATTTTATCTAACAAACGTGACTAAAATGAGAAGCTAGGTGAATGTCTCTGGCGTAGACAGTCCGGACCCCAACCGACAATAACCTTTTTTTTGGTTTACGGGGGCGAAGTCCTTCTCTTGGAAATCCATATCTCCTCTTTACGGGTAGCTATTACCAATCAGTTGACGGATGAGGACAACCAATGTCGGCGATTATAAGAGTTGGAGGTGCTTGACGAAATATGTCTTCTAGCTTAACAGCTCATCGAGCTATATCATGCATAGATTTTTGGAGCCTTCAACAAAAAGGTTAAGAAAGAGAATTCCAAGTTGGCGACCTCGTCTTATCAGTAAAGAGGCCGATGGTCATGACTCATAAGACATCAGGGAATTCCAGCCCAAGTAGGAGGGTCCCTTCATAGTGGAGTCGGTGTATTCTAATGGCGCTTACAGATTCACGAAACCTAATGAAGACTTTTTAATGATGCCGATCAATAACAAGTTTCTCAAGAAGTACTATGTTTAGTCCTAGCATATACTCTTCTATCCCCGATGGAGCCAAATAAAATATAGGATTTTACACTGTATCTCATCCCCAGCAAAAGTAAAACATGCAACAGGGCATAGTCGCCCCAAAATGCCTCATTAGTGATCCCCAACTTGATCGAAAATGTTTCTAAACTTCTCCATGAAAAAGGCCAAAGTTTACGTCCATATTGTCTCTGAACTACCCGGTTATCGCTACCCCAGCTAAACTTAGCAAATATGTCCTCATAGCCTAGCTTCTCTAGGACATTTTCCTTTAATTTTCCCAATAGAAGACAATCACGTCCAATCACCTATGAATTGTCCTCTACATCCCTATAGAGTTCTGTCTTACCATGTTCGTATAACCTCTGAGTAAGACGCCTCTAAATAGATTGTATGTTTACCTTATCTATATTACCAATAAGTAAATATTCTCACCTAGCAACCTCTGTATCGCTATATCCAAGAAAACAATCATGTCCACATCACCTCTGAATTATTTTCTACATCTTTATAGAGTTATACATTTCGATGTTCGTATAACCCTTGAGTAAGATAACTCTACTACAATCCAATGTTTACCATATCCATGTTACCTTTGAGTAAACATTCCTACCAATCGACTTTTTACTACCACGTCCATAATACCTCTGATGGTGCATGTTGTCACGCACCGCTCCCGCAGGAGCGATCGTCCTCGCTAAGGCGTGACGCCGCACGGGCCTAAGTTGTGCCCGTGCAAGGCTAATCCCAGAAACGGCCGATTGAGCTAGGCCACAGAGTCGCATAGAGTGTCCCCATTTGCAGCGGAAAGTAAATGAACACAAGTTGAAGCGAATTCGAACTCTTTATTGATTTTCAAGAAGTTTACTAGCAGCGCTAGGCCGATATTACAAATTGCTCAAGCTCTCTCTCTCTCTGAAACATAAAAGGCGTACCAAGTGGCTTACAAGATGGAATGATTCATGGCGATGTTCCGATACATTATGTCCTGTATTGGGTGCTTCAGCTCCTTGCAACGCTCCAAGGCTCCAGAGATAGCTCCGCGCCTTAGCACGTTCGATGGAAGCTCCGCACCCGCCGACGTCTCCTGCATCCTGCAAGCAGACTGTGGGGTTATCAGTATAATGTTATGTACTGGTGGGGAGGCTAGCTCGCCCACAATACTATCATTACCAAATACGTTCTATTTACTTTTGTGCACCGTCTATCATTCATTGTCTTTCAAATCTTGCCTTAGGATCAGTTTCATGCATATTTCATAACCTATCTCGTGTTGCGTAAAACAAGTGTTGCATAGAAATACATGCACAACTTATCCATACTTATCGTCCGGCCTTCCCTGTCCAAGGTAAACCAAGTTAGTCAACAATTCATATGTAACAACTTGATAAAATTCGCGTAACATTCAGTATTCAAGGGTGTGTCCCTGCCTCGGGTTCTAGCACGTCGTAGGCACGTTTTCTAACTCCTTGCACGAAGTACTTTTGATCATTTGTGCTTTACATTTGATGTCTGTTCAGAGGACGTTTTGTTCAGATTAACTTAGACTACTTTGATTTCAATGCAAGGACTTGCACGTGGATTGCCACCAGTAAAGCCTACTTAATTCTATATGCACCGGTCGCTGGCATCACAAGCCATTTTCGACATCCATGCCGTTGTATTTCTCAACTAACGTAGGGTGCGGGCTGGCACACACCCCGTTAGTCTCTTGAAAATACTGCTGCACTTACGTCCCCTGGATGGCCAAGTCCACACCCAGGCAGCCCGTAAGCCATTTTGATTTCCGTCCGGACCGGCCACGTCCTCCCTTTGATCGTACCGCTGGAAATCCCTTATATCTCCCACCTCCCGTATACGAGGGGATTGTCCATGACCATTTCGTATTATTTGTCTTTTAACTTATCGGCTGTCTCCGAGCCGTAGTCTAACCCTTAGCCATAATGCGTTATCGACCAAGTTGGCATCCGTACAGCGCGGGTAGCGAGCCCCGTTGCACGTGCCCGTCATACCTGTCGCTAACCATTCCTTTCCTTCTAATCTTTTATTCATTCTTTCTTTTTTTCACTTGTTTGTTCGTTCATTAATTTATTCACGTATTCATTCTTTCATTCTTGGTTTATTCATTCACTTATCGATTCATTCTTTCATTCACACATTATGCAACTCCCTGTGTGGGAGTCGCCTTGGCGACCCATCAGCCCCATAATATTTCAATGTTGCTATACTCTACTTGGAACGACTATGTTGATAGTCTTCCCGTTTTATTGTTGTAATCCATTCATTGTTTCATTGTTGAACGCATAGGGAACTCGAATATAAGCCTGTGCCTTAGCACGAGCATGGAGCGCGGTGCGAGAGTTCTCACATTTTTCCATGTTCCTTTCCATATTCTATACAAGCATACAAGATGGGATTATTCCCTTAGCTAGGTGCGTTGAGTCATTTATTAGCATGCACGGTGTTATCGCCTAGCGATTTTAGTGATAGTGTCTGTATTGTTATGTGTCTATGCTAAGCAAAGACGGGTTCATCGAAGCCACCCACCTTAGCGATGTTCGCAACGGCCGAGCGATACTCCGAGCACGCCTTTGAAAGTCTATGTCTGGATTCATCTTTGACGGGCCAATGTAAGTCTTGCATCGATTCTTCATCAGATCGATGCCAACTCTTCGGGTCGACGGCTCGTTTGAGTCGTTGCACTTGCCATTTGAATCAGCGTTCCGCTAGGGCGGAGCAGGTCATTACATAATACACCACTCAAAACAAGTCTCGTCCTCGAGACTTCCTAAGTGCAGGTCATCCTACCATTCCTTAACTCGTGTTATCGTGTTTCATAGACAATTCTATCGAACGGCTCTATTGTTTGATGGCATCGAACCATGCTCGATACCTTTTCAAGTTCCGTGTCGCATACGTTTGGTCGATTTTTTTATTTTTTTTATTGGATAACTTTTTATTCATTTTAGAGTTGATGGCACTTATTCAATTCAAGTGTTTCTTCGACTTGGTTGCTTTTTTGACGTATCATGGGAATGAAACGGTCGTACGAGGTGCGTTGTAATTCGTCAAATACGAAAGTCGTAGGCTGAGGCAAACTCACTCATTCGTTCATGTGCATCTCAACGCCCACTTGCAGCTGCATTCGAGTTCATCATATCACTGAGTTTGGATCGTGCACGCATTCAAGGCGTCCCCCGAATGCGTACATTTCAACCAAGCTTAGCGACTAGCGAAGTCGGACAAGCTACTCGTGATAGTTTCGATTTGCCGATCGTTTTGCTAACTTCGATTTAAAACTGAACTCATTTGTGTATCACATATCATTTATCTCGGTCCTCGAGATGATTCGATTCGCTTCTCAAGCGCTCTTGTCAATGAAATCAATACGATTTCTTCTTAGCGGAGTCGACCAAGTTAAGTGTAATTCCCGTCCGATTCAAGATCAAGTATCGCACTATCACCGAGTACGTCTTCCAATCAATGATTCAATTCGTTATCCCAACTTTTCTTGCGCATCATCCATTCCTATCATTCACTTCGTTTGGGCCACTCTCGTCGTCGTTAACGCACATCCCCAGTTTCATGTCCTACTCTAAGTCTTATTGCCCCAAGTCTATCGTCCGTCCAGACGATATTGTAATATCAATCGCACAGGTTCAATCACTCGGCATAGGGTCGTCCGCCTATCCGCTAGGTCAGCTCACAGGTCATAGTTACACGGCAGGTCCGTGGCTCGTCGTGCAAGGTCGTTGCACGGCGCTCTCCCCAAATCCTATGGTCAAACCATTTGTTCGCTTGTACGGGAGTTTCTACCCAAGTTCGTTTCACTCAAATTTCTAAACATCGAGCATGATCACCTAATTCGTATCAAGACTTACGTTGCACATATTCAATTCCGTTCAATCACCAGTTCTAACCAATTCATGTATTCGATCACGAGGTCATCCAGCTCGACAATACATTGTGCTCCAATCTCACGCGAGTCCGATTATCCACGGCGGTTCATGAATTACCATGCAACGCTCCCGCGGAATAATCATTCTCATCGGGGCGTAACACTTGTTTGAGTTTTAGACTAACCCATTCTCGATTCGCGGATTGGACCCACTCAATCCTCAAGTTCAATTCTTCAAGCACACAAATTCATTCTCGAGTCCACCTTCGCATCAAACAATAAGTCGAAGCAATCAGATTGCCACGCCGTCCAAGTTCAATCACTCCCGCTGTATGAATCACCATATCAGCGCTCACGCGGAGTGATCGCCATAATCCAGTGCGATACATGTGCGAGGCTGGAGTTGCGCTCGCATAAGACAAGAACGTCAACGTTGTGGTTGTCAACGAAGCAAATCCAAGCATTCATATTTTCATCCAAGCCAAATCAATTCGATAGTCTGACCGTCATACATTCGACTAGAAAATCCTCGAGCTAAATCTATCTTTTCCTTGACACATTTTTAACATTCCAAGTATAGCATCCAACGGGACAATGACATTTGCACGATCGTCATTCGCCGAGTCAGAGCACCCTCGAGTTATCGCATATCGATCTTTGATACGCCTCAATACCATCGATGATATGCGTAACCTGACGATCTTCCTTTGCAACCGATTTCGAGTCGTACGTTGATGCTGTTGTCCGAGTTGGATATTCCACAATTTTCTCGATATTCAAGATCAAGTTTGATCGCTATTCCTCAAGCTAGTTTCAAGATCGTTGTCCAAATTCAAGTCATAATTTATTTGAATCAATCCAAAATCGTGCGCGTGATCCACTAAGTTTTCCTCGATCAAGACCATTCATTTTCATTCATCGTTCCGAATCGCTTTCTAGCTTGCGTTGCCCACTGACAAGTTGTCCGAACAACATCTCGCTCGGGACTTTCGAAGTCACGATAAACTAAGTGTGACGCGTTCTAGGGCCTTGTGCGATCGCATCGCCTCGCCAACATACTCGTTCTATCCGTAAATCTTTTAGTCTTGCTCAAACAATTTCTATGACGTCCATACACCACTCAGGGTTCGAGCCACTCGACTAGTCGTCGACACTCATTCTTATTCTTCTCCGAACCTATTACATACACCACTCGGAGTCAAATCATTCTACAAATCCTCGAAAGGTTATTCGAATCCCGATCGACATGTCCAATTGCGCATTCGCTCATTCTTCAAAATCTAAGAAACATTTCCTCGTGTTTGCTCTAGCGCCGGTCAAGTAGCGTCTCTATCAACATATATTCTAAGTCTCCCTTATTCTCGTCCGAGTGATAGTCAATCTCGCTCGCAACTCGATTGCACCAAAAAGTCGAGGTGCGCGACACGCGGACTAAGTTGTGCGCATAACCATCCCGTGCGGGCTATACTCAAGTTTGCATGCTCACTTGCTAATGTCGACGTAGGACTAGTTGGGCATGCACGCGACTTGCTAACTTAGCATGTGTTCTCTATCGAGTCATGTTTAACATCGTTCGGAACAAAGGCCTTCGCCTATCGATCCCATTCAACCGAGTACTTGTACGAGCTTTTGAAAATATTAGACTTATTGTATGGAACATCCCAAGGCACAACGAGAGAGAGCGTACACTTCTTTTATTTCCAACCGAGCTTTCAAAAACTGAGAAAATCGAAATGAAGTCCAAGGACGTGAAGCCGTGCTCTGATACCAATCTGTCATGCCTCGCTCCCGCAGGAGCGATCGTCCTCGCTAAGGCGTGATACCGTACGGGCCTAAGTTGCGCCCGTGCAAGGCTAATCCCAGAAACGGCCGATTGAGCTAGGCCACAGAGTCGCACAGAGTGTCCCCATTTGCAGCGGAAAGTAAATGAACACAAGTTGAAGCGAATTCGAACTCTTTATTGATTTTCAAGAAGTTTACAAGCGGCGCTAGGCCGATATTACAAATCGCTCAAGCTCTCTCTCTCTCTGAAACATAAAAGGCGTGCCAAGTGGCTTACAAGATGGAATAATTCATGGCGATATTCCGATACATTATGTCCTGTATAGGGTGCTTCAGCTCCTTGCAACGCTCCAAGACTCCAGAGATAGCTCTGCGCCTTAGCACGTTCGATGGAAGCTTCGCACCCGTCGGCGTCTCCTGCATCCTGCAAGCAGACTGTGGGGTTATCAGCACATTGTTATGCACTGGTGGAGAGGCTAGCTCGCCCATAATGCTATCATTACCAAACATGTTCTATTTACTTTTGTGCACCGTCTATCATTCATTGTCTTTCTAATCTTGCCTTAGGATCAGTTTTATGCATATTTCATAACCTATCTCGTGTTGCGTAAAACAAGTGTTGTATGGAAATACATGCACAACTTACCCATACTTACCGTCCGGCCTTCCCTGTCCAAGGTAAACTAAGTTAGTCAACAATTCATATGTAACAACTTGATAAAATTTGCGTAACATTCAGTATTCAAGGGTGTGTCCCTGCCTCGGGTTCTAGCACGTCGTAGGCAAGTTTTCTAACTCCTTGCACGAAGTACTTTTGATCATTTATGCTTTATATTCGATGTCTGTTCAGAGGACGTTTTGTTCAGATTAACTTAGTCCACTTTGATTTTAATACAAGGACTTGCACGTGGATTGCCACCAGCAAAGCCCACTTAAATCTATTATGTAATGACCCGCTCTGCCCTAGCAGAACGTCGATTCAAACGGCAACTGCAACGACTCAAACGAGCTGTCGACCCGAAGAGTTGGCATCGACCTGATGAAGAATCGATGCAAGACTTACATTGTCCCGTCAAAGATGAATCCAGACATAGACTTTCAAAGGCGCGCTCGGAGTATCGCTCGGCCGATGCGAACATCGCTAAGGTGGGTGGCTCCGATGAATCCGTCTTTGCTTAGCCTAGACACATAACAATACGGACACTATCACTGAAATCGCTAGGCGATAACACCGTGCATGCTAATAAATGACTCAACGCACCTAGCTAAGGGAATAATCCCATCTTGTATGCTTGTATAGAATATGGAAAGGAACATGGAAAAATGTGAGAACTCTCGTACCGTGCTCCACGCTCGTGCTAAGGCACAGGCTTATATTCGAGTTTCCTATGCGTTCAACAATGAAACAATGAATGGATTACAACAATGAAACGGGAAGACTATCAACATAGTCATTCCAAGTAGAGTATAGCAATATTGAAAGATTATGGGGCTGATGGGTCGCCAAGGCGACTCCCGCACGGGGAGTTGCATAATATGTGAATGAAAGAATGAATGGATAAGTGAATGAATGAACCAAGAATGAAAGAATGAATATGTGAATAAATCAATGAACGAACAAACAAGTGAAAGAAAGAAAGAATGAATAAAAGATAAGAAGGAAATGAATGGTTAGCGACAGGTATGACGGGCACGTGCAACGGGGCTCGCTACCCGCGCTGTACGGACGCCAACCTGGTCGATAACGCATTATGGCTAAGGGTTAGCCGGCTCGGAGACAGCCGTTAAGTTAATTGACAAATAATACGAAATGGTCGTGGACAATCCCCTCATATACGGGAGGTGGGAGATATAAGGGATTTTCAGCGGCACGGTCAAAGGAAGGACGTGGCCGGTCCGGACGGAAATCAAAATGGCTTACGGGCTGCCTGGGTGTAGACTTGGCTATCCAGGGGACGTAAGTGCAGCAGTATTTTTAAGAGACTAACGGGGTGTGTGCTAGCCTATACCCTACGTTAGTTAAGAAATATAATGGCTTGGATGTCCAAAATGGCTTGTGATGCCAGCGACCGGTACATATAGATTTAAGTGGGCTTTGCTGGTGGCAATCCACGTGCAAGTCCTTGCATTAAAATCAAAGTGGTCTAAGTTAATCTGAACAAAACGTCCTCTGAACAGACATCGAATGTAAAGCACAAATGATCAAAAGTACTTCGTGCAAGGAGTTAGAAAACGTGCCTACGACGTGCTAGAACCCGAGGCAGGGACACACCCTTGAATACTGAATGTTACGCAAATTTTATCAAGTTGTTACATATGAATTGTTGACTAACTTGGTTTACCTTGGACAGGGAAGGCCGGACGGTAAGTATGGGTAAGTTGTGCATGTATTTCCTTGCAACACTTGTTTTACACAACATGAGATAGGTTATGAAATATGCATGAAACTGATCCTAAGGCAAGATTAGAAAGACAATAAATGATAGACGGTGCACAAGAGTAAATAGAACATGTTTGGTAATGATAGCATTGTGGGCGAGCTAGCCTCCCCACCAGTGCATAATAATGTACTGATAACCCCACAGTCTGCTTGCAGGATGCAGGAGACGCCGGCGGGTGCGGAGCTTCCATTGAACGTGCTAAGGCGCGGAGCTATCTCTGGAGCTTTGGCGCATTGCAAGGAGCTGAAGCACCCTATACAGGACATAATGTATCGGAACATCGCCATGAATTATTCTATCTTATAAGCCACTTGGCACGCCTTTTATGTTTCAGAGAGAGAGAGAGCTTGAGCGATTTGTAATATTGTCCTAGCGCCGCTTGTAAACTTCTCGAAAATCAATAAAGAGTTCGAATTCGCTTCAACTTGTGTTCATTTACTTTCCGCTGCAAATGGGGACACTCTGTGCGACTCTGTGGCCTAGCTCAATCGACCGTTTCTGGGATTAGCCTTGCACGGGCGCAACTTAGGCCCATGCGGCGTCACGCCTTAGTGAGGACGATCGCTCCTGCGGGAGCGGGGCGTGACAAATGTTGTCTCAACTTACCATTTGTACCTAATTCTAGGTACGTTAATGATGTTAAGTCCACACAAAAATTCCCAACAAAGTTACTCCACCCTATTTCATATTCATATTACCTCTGATAGGATTCTTAGTATAAGAAGGCACACAAAGCATGGACTGAAAGTAAAGCCTTTATTTCTTTTTGCATAAAAATACTACATTCAAGAGTTATTGTTAATGAATAAAAGATAGAGTTTTCATTAATATTCATGATTGCATATGATGTAAATCTATTATATATTCAGATTTTTATTGATATTCATGATTACATGAAAGTCTACTACATTCGTATCCTTGATGCATTTCTGGATCATCCCTCCGACAGTGGAGAGTGCAACATGATGACAAGGATCAGGCACAAAAGTAGGCATGCATTAATTATTCAAGATATGCAGGGGGTCTCTCTTAACATATAGATGAACTACTGGAAGACCGAGTCCAAGTCAGGCAATCCGTCCAAACCTTGCGAGCAAAGTAAAAGCAATTCCATTGCAAAACATATCTCGTCTCAAAAATGAACACAACTAGCACGCCGTATGAACGGGGATCACTTTGCTTAGTCTTGTGGCAAGTTCTTACATCAAAGGGGCGTTGTTTGAGCAAAGACATTTTTGATATCCTTCCATACTCTATCTGGGCCAAGACAAATTGAGATAAATACTGCACAACGTACAAAACCAAAATTATAGAAAAGTCAAAAACAGAAAGCGACATAAACCCATGCTTCATCCTTCAGCAGTACATGACTTCAGTAAAAACAAGCCTTATCACTGCACGAGATATAAGCTGCGTTAAGGCAGTATCTATGTTCGCCAACACCAGGCACATCTGCAGCTTGTGCATCAGTACATCTTTTGGACAAAGTCCATGCGTATCTGTAAGGTTGTGCTTCAGGGCATCATCTAGACAAAGTCCATGCGTGTTCGCAGACTACAAGCCTCAGTGCATCTTTAAAGATGAAGCTTTCCAACCACGTCCATGCGCGTCAGCTGTGAATTTTGGGTCAGTACATGTTCTAGATGCTTACGCATCCATGTGACTAGTCGTGCACAAAGTGTTTCTGTGTTCAAATTTATCATAGCGATAACGGTTACCTACCTTTGACTTCCTTGCGAACGTCGGGGTGTGTCATGTCAATGACGAGTGGTGCGACGGCAGCCTCAGTAGGCTTTTCTTTCACCTTCCCCATGCCCTTGCTCATACAAGCAACCGGAGTTTTGGGATCCATGGAGAGAAGTTAAGGTTCTGCTGAAGACGAAGAAGTCTCAAGCATCACAAAAAGGGGGAAACAATAAATGAATCTATCTCTCCATAACCCCTATTTATAGGCTCAAGATTATGCCCAGTCCGTCGCATTTAATGCGCTAGTTGGTAGAAAATTAATGCCCTAATTAAATACGATGAATCTCACATTAATGATGATGAACCTGACGCCTCGACTTACGAACAACCAAGGGTCACTTCGAGTCCTACACCCCAAACGACGATGACGCTTCGAGACTTAACTTGACAAAATGGTACCACGTGCAGCATCGGCTATGCGACAACCCATCTATGCACGCCGTAAGAACGGGGATCACTTTGCTTAGTCTTGTGGCAAGTTCTTACATCAAAGGGGCGTTGTTTGAGCAAAGACATTTTTGATATCCTTCCATACTCTATCTGGGCCAAGACAAATTGAGATAAATACTGCACAACGTACAAAACCAAAATTATAGAAAAGTCATAAACAGAAAGCGACATAAACCCATGCTTCATCCTTCAGCAGTACATGACTTCAGTAAAAACAAGCCTTATCACTGCACGAGATATAAGCTGCGTTAAGGCAGTATCTATGTTCGCCAACACCAGGCACATCTGCAGCTTGTGCATCAGTACATCTTTTGGACAAAGTCCATGCGTATCTGTAAGGTTGTGCTTCAGGGCATCATCTAGACAAAGTCCATGCGTGTTCGCAGACTACAAGCCTCAGTGCATCTTCAAAGATGAAGCTTTCCAACCACGTCCATGCGCGTCAGCTGTGAATTTTGGGTCAGTACATGTTCTAGATGCTTACGCATCCATGTGACTAGTCGTGCACAAAGTGTTTCTGTGTTCAAATTTATCATAGCGATAACGGTTACCTACCTTTGACTTTCTTGCGAACGTCGGGGTGTGTCATGTCAATGACGAGTGGTGCGACGGCGGCCTCAGTAGGCTTTTCTTTCACCTTCCCCATGCCCTTGCTCATACAAGCAACCGGAGTTTTGGGATCCATGGAGAGAAGTTAAGGTTCTGCTGAAGACGAAGAAGTCTCAAGCATCACAAAAAGGGGGAAACAATAAATGAATCTATCTCTCCATAGCCCCTATTTATAGGCTCAAGATCATGCCCAGTCCGTCGCATTTGATGCGCTAGTTGGTAGAAAATTAATGCCCTAATTAAATACGATGAATCTCACATTAATGATGATGAACCTGACGCCTCGACTTACGAACAACCAAGGGTCACTACGAGTCCTGCACCCCAAACGACGATGACGCTTCGAGACTTAACTTGACAAAATGGTACCACGTGCAGCATCGGCTATGCGACAACCCATCTATGCACGCCGTATGAACGGGGATCACTTTGCTTAGTCTTGTGGCAAGTTCTTACATCAAAGGGGCGTTGTTTGAGCAAAGACATTTTTGATATCCTTCCATACTCTATCTGGGCCAAGACAAATTGAGATAAATACTGCACAACGTACAAAACCAAAATTATAGAAAAGTCATAAACAGAAAGCGACATAAACCCATGCTTCATCCTTCAGCAGTATATGACTTCAGTAAAAATAAGCCTTATCACTGCACGAGATATAAGCTGCGTTAAGGCAGTATCTATGTTCGCCAACACCAGGCACATCTGCAGCTTGTGCATCAGTGCATCTTTTAGACAAAGTCCATGCGTATCTGTAAGGTTGTGCTTCAGGGCATCATCTAGACAAAGTCCATGCGTGTCCGCAGACTACAAGCCTCAGTACATCTTCAAAGATGAAGCTTTCCAACCACGTCCATGCGCGTCAGCTGTGAATTTTGGGTCAGTACATGTTCTAGATGCTTACGCATCCATGTGACTAGTCGTGCACAAAGTGTTTCTGTGTTCAAATTTATCATAGCGATAACGGTTACCTACCTTTGACTTCCTTGCGAACGTCGGGGTGTGTCATGTCAATGACGAGTGGTGCGGCGGCAGCCTCAGTAGGCTTTTCTTTCACCTTCCCCATGCCCTTGCTCATACAAGCAACCGGAGTTTTGGGATCCATGGAGAGAAGTTAAGGTTCTGCTGAAGACGAAGAAGTCTTAAGCATCACAAAAAGGGGGAAACAATAAATGAATCTATCTCTCCATAGCCCCTATTTATAGGCTCAAGATCATGCCCAGTCCGTCGCATTTGATGCGCTAGTTGGTAGAAAATTAATGCCCTAATTAAATACGATGAATCTCACATTAATGATGATGAACCTGACGCCTCGACTTACGAACAACCAAGGGTCACTTCGAGTCCTGCACCCCAAACGACGATGACGCTTCGAGACTTAACTTGACAAAATGGTACCACGTGCAGCATCGGCTATGCGACAACCCATCTATGCACTATTTGACGCACAAACCCATGCGCCTGAAACTCTACTGCTCATGCTTCTTATTCAAAATATTTTAAAACTTGTTCAAGTTTTAGAAACTTCGAATGGGGTCTTATAGAAGCATGGAAAATAAAAAACCATGCACCTCCATAACCATGCGCATCCCGAGTCACGCGTCCACCTCAAAAAAGTTTGATACAGCCAGCCACATCTGTCCTAGAACTCCAAGTGCCTATGGGCCTCCAAACACCGCTCAACATTTAATACATCATTAACGAAACTGTCACTTCAAAACATGGTAAATCATGTACCTCGAAGTACGTACAATCGACGGCTGTACGACAACCCAAGAGTCATTATTTATGACTCTGTGTGCCTAGGCCGCCATGTGTGCATCGCTCAAAATATGCATTGATGGCTCTCTACTAAAGACAAAGTCGCTTCGAAGTGCGAGCTGACAGTAGATGTCAGCACTTACGTCATTACAATCATGACTATTTTTTGATGGTTACAACTGTGCCATGCCACGTGGCTTGACCCGACCAACTCTCGCGTGCTCCCCAGATGCCGTGAGCCTAGATTTGGCATACGCCTAAGAAGTCAAGCGCCAAGTCCTTCAATGCGCTGACTCTTGCACGTGCATCATAATCCTTCTATTACAATGACACAAGATCGTCGAGCAACAGGCACATGCCACGTGTCCTTGAATTGGTCATGCCTATGACGGATGTTAATAGCCCAAGATCTCAGCAATAACCATATCCCACCACTGCCACGTAGTGGTTAGCTACGCTTTATACATTTAGTGGTAACGGTATGCTATTCAGAAGTATCACGAGGCAATATAAATCATGTGCACAATACTCCTGTGCGCCAGAAATTAACATGGGCATATCATTTATCTGCAATGGATGGATTATTTTAGCCTAGTTGTCTTCCTTTAATCGAATCATAGAGAGTTTTTACAAAAAACTGAGATAGCCGAATTGCTGTCTTTCTTGCTGTTGAGTAGAGACTTGCAATCCTATTTCACCTCGTTAGATCTTCAATTTAGTATAGGAATAAGTTATAGTGTTCGATCTCCATTGTCATACTTTCCCAGAATCAAGATTGTACTTTCCTATTTAGGAGTTCATGTGTACTTTTCCTAGTTTGGTCAAATACAAAAGTTCATTCAACTTTTTGTTCATGGAAAACAAGCACAAGGGGTCGGTACGGGGATGGTGCATCCGGGGGGAGGACGGTTGGATGAAAAGGAGGGTGTGTAGCCAGGTGTGGGGAGGGGTGGAGGGAGGGTAGGGCAGGGATAATTTCATCATTTTTATATCTTTAGGATATCGAGTTGATACCTATCAAAGTCGAGAGTTTCAAGTTAAAACCTTGAATAGTTGACGGTATCAAGTTCTTATGTAGCCACATATATTTATAATCTTCTACTAACCCTAATAATATTAGGATTATGGAATATTTTATTAAATCTAAGATAATATCTAGTTCTCTTATTAATTGTGATTTTTAATGTCATAATAACATAATTTTAGAAAAATTTCCACTACAACATAAAAGATAATTTCCCAAGGTTATTACTGTAACAAATATTTTTTTCACGGTTATAACCATTACGGTTTGGGCATGGTAAATATTTTGTCACGATAATAACCATAAAATCAACAAAGTCATACTACATATTTACTTCTTCTCGGTATAATTTTCTTGGCGTAAATCATCAAAGCCATAAAACCGCATTTAGAGCTAAAGAAAGAAAGAAAGAAAATATGAGAAACTCTAAAATAAAAAATAAAAAATAAAATCCAAATCGAGGAAGTACATAATGGCCGACAGTGATGGATTCCCCTGATCAAACCAAAATTATGGATTTTCCTGATAAAAACAAAGTCAAACCAAAATGTAAAAAGAGAAGAAGATGGATTTCTTTGTTGAAAGAGAGAGGCAGAGGATGGAAGAAGTACACGAGAGAGGGAAACAAGATGGAGTCTTGTCGTTTGGGCAGGGAAGTACCCAAGAGAAAGAGAAATATGGATTCCTGTTGTCGTTTGTGGAGGGAGAAGTACCAAAGGAAAATGATGTTGGAGGAAGAAATAAGAGGGAAAATGAAAACCAGTGAAGGATTACGAAAATGAAAGAGTGATTTGTTTGTCACACTTTTTTCCAGTCACATGTTATGCATCTGACATGAATTTGAGAAAAAAATAACCATTTATCACGGTTAGAAATCGTGACCATGGTAAAAAAAAAAATACAAAATTATATTTTTAGTAACATTTTATTAGTTATTGTAACGATTAATAACCACTACTACTTGTAAAAGGAAATTGTTACAAAGTGTATGTTTTGGTGTAGTATACTACACGTAAGTTGTAGACCTAGTTGTTAGCTTTCCAAAGTATGGTCTTAAGCTTAGTCCAAAGTTGTATCCTAGGATATATGGTCGTTTTACTAAAATTGTACTATGTAATCCAAATTTCACTATATTTTATTTTGAATTTAAATATGTATATTTAAACTATGCTAAATTAAATTGATTTGTTTTCCATATAGATATCCTTTTATATGAGATAATTTATAATAATAATCCTAGTCATAAAAAAAATCTCAATAGTAAATATAAAACATAATCAATGTGAATCAAATCTTAATCCATCTTATCATATCTGATTCATTTTGTAACCTCCGTTAACTAATTTCTTGATTTTTTGAAATTTGGTATTTTTTTAAAACTCTAAATTTTCTGAATCTCGAAAAACGCAAAATTCAAATATATATATATATATATATATATATATATATATATATATATATATATATATATATATATGACCGTGATTGCTATCGGTCTTGTTGTCTTAGTTTTGCAAAAACTTTGTGAGATGATTTCGCTAATTGAATTTCTGTCCACTTTAAGAAAATTTATAAGCAGTATATATATATTTATATAGAGAAAATATTTTGTGAAGTTGGGCTTTATAAATGAAATATTTATTCAAAAATTCTTTTAGTTAAAGGTTTTGAAAATTTTAATTTATTGGATTTCACCAATCGTATCAGCCTAAGACTATTTTGGTCCTAATCCTGACGGTAGCTAAATTGTAATTAGCTACCGATATTTGTTCGAGTATTTGATTTTGTAAAACTAATTATTTGTAAATAATGAATATTTTCCTTACTAATTATTTATATTTTAAGGTTTTGAAGAATGGTAGGTTTTCGTTTTGCCTCGGGATCGGGCTAAGGCTATATCGGTCCTATGTTAGCGTACCAAGCCTAGGCTTGGACTGTGGGCTACGATTGAATGGTAGTAGCTAATTGTAATTAGCTACTAGACTTTTTCTAAATGATTTTACTAACTAATAATCATATAACAAATTGTTAGTGGTTAGAGACTAAGTTAGTTGTTAGTACTTTTTCACTATTTTTTACTTTTCTATTACATATACAATCTGGTTTAGGGTTTCTCCCATTTTTCGATAAATAGTCACTCAACCCCAAAAACCTAAAATTTTCTACATACCTTCCTAAACCTAGCCATCAAGTCAGCCGCCATCCTCTTTTTTTGCTGCCAATATTTTTCCAACCTCTCGACCAAAACAGCAAACACCACCCAGGCCTCTCCCCATCATCTCCGATCGACTCCAGCATTAACCACCTCCTCTGCCATTTCCATTCATCTGCAATCACCAATACCACCACTACAAACACCACCCCGGCCAATCGGCCTAGCCGCCATATTCAACATCGCCACCACCATCTGGTCCGGCTCCGGCCAAGGCAAACCGCCACCTGTATCACAGCTACCGCCTCCACATTACAGCCCCACACAAAATTGCTACCGCCATTTCAAAACACTATGGACCACCACCTCCGCCCATGTCAAGCCGACCATTCCCCCACTCGACTCACCACCAGGCAGATCAGAATACCATAGAGAGAGAGAGAGTGAGAGAGAGAGATTGAACCTCCGTCTTGGAGTCGGCTCCCGCGTCGGATATGTTCCGCCGTGGCGAGCTCGGCCGATGACCGCCCCTTCCAGTCGCCCCCGTCGGAACTACCTGTAACTCCACTTTCCTGAAATATAGTAGAATTTAATTTTTATATTGAGTTATGATTTGGGAATATTTTTTTATTTTTTTTTCTTTACATAAGTGAAGTTATATCCTCATTTAGTTATATTCTCTTTGGGCTTAATCTCTTAAACCCAATTATTTGGGCCAAGCACTGCCAGCCCAATCCAAACTTTTCCTTTAAAAGCTCAACCCAGTGAACTTAGGTTCTTCCCTGCTCTTCTATGGAATTCCTGGAGAGTTCTTCAAATTCAAACCTCAACGGCCATGTGCTCTCTCTCCTCTAACAACCTGTCAGAGCTGATTCTCCCGCCAAATGTTAGCCTAACTTCCACGCCACAATCCACCCTATATAATCCTTCCTCCTCTCTGTTGTAGAAGCAATCCTTGTTCATTCCTTAACCTATTCTTCCCATTCGATTCCTTGGTTCTGGAGCAAATGGCAATGGCAGCCATGGCAAACCCTCTCCTCAACAATCGAGCTCTTGTTGAGACAAGTTAAATCCCATTAAGTAATTGAGTTTTCTGATCGAATTAGTTTCGTGTTTCCAAATTCTAAATTCTTCTCCTTGATTGATCGAGCACTGTAGGGGATTCAAACGTGAACGATCGATCGAACACCTTTTTTCTTGTCAAATAACCAGATCTATTGGTGAGTAATCAACCTAATGTTGAATCTAGATTTTGAATTAGTTGATTCCAACTGTGATTTTCTCCTTCTAGAACCTCGTGTGATTAGATCAATGGATCGATTGTTCTTGGTTTAGCTTGAGAAGTAAATCTGGGATTATACCAGGTGATTTCGAGAGCATACTACTTTTCTTTGGGCAGTCCCTAATATTTTAGTGCATCATATTAATTTTGTGTCCCATGTGTTTGTTTTAATGACTGAACAGTTTTAGTTCAATTTTTGGGTCGTAGAGGTTGATCCTGGAATCAACAACTTCTTCAATAAGAACCAGGTAGCTATGTCCTTCTTAAGAATAAATTGTTTCCTAATTAGTGGTAGCTCGTGCGGTGATTGGTTCGAATGTTTTATATTGCAGCAACATGGTTGATTGTTGAACTGGGTTATATTTTGGGCATCATGATTCTTTGATGGACCTGGAATATATTCCTAGCACCATGGTTCATTTATGAACCTGAATTATGCAGCATATGGTTCACTGGTTAAACCTGGAAATGGGCATGTCCATGTATTGATGGATCATTATGAGATCAGTTATATCCTGCTCGAATATAGATATATGCATCAAGGGCTTTCACTATCTAGATAGTTGTGGACTTGAGGCTATATGACTGGGTCATTTTATTTATTGGGCATTTTCTATTTCTATATTGGTTTAATGGAATCATGTGCCAATGGGTAATGCTGAACCTGAGAATATTACTCAGTGGCTACCTAGCAGCCATTTGGACCAATCTTGGTATCCAAGACATGGTGGTGACTGAAGAAATCAGTCTCAGTCTCCCTTGGGAGTACTTGATTGGTTTAGCATCAAATTTGGGATTTGTTGGGGCCAATTTCATACAACCTATGATGATTCAAGCTAGTTGAAATCTGAGGTTGTCTATAAGCTTTCCTAAGCATTGGTTTTACCATACATATGATTAGGGAGGATGACTTCCTATTTAGCATGCTGCAATTGAGTATCCCTGTTAGCATCAATTCCTGGGATGTGATTCAATTCATTAATTCCTGAGAATTGGAATCTCAGTTCAGTTGGGGACTGTCATGCCAAGATGTCATAGCTAGTTTAAGTCCAAAACAAGGTGGGAAGCATCAGTATTTACACTAGCTAAGGGTACTAGTTTTCCATTAGGGGATTGATGTGTTTATATGTTCTGTTGGCTTGTTAACTCTATTTCCTTTACTCCTAGACTAACCCTGTGTATGGATGTCTCAGGAAACCTGGGATGTCTTGTTTGAGTAATGATGGGCTCAGCCCTGTTGACTCACTTGCAATGACTAAAACATGAATTTGAATAGTTGGAGAACCATCAGTTGGAATTATCAATTCTCATATTCTATTTCTTGTGTTTAGTTCCTGCAAGTTAGCTGACATATGAGATGAGCTTACTCATTCTTCTCAGCCCTTATATGGGAATACTCAATCCATTTTCAGTTGGTTTAGTGTTGTCTTATGGAAGCTTGACCTGAGTTATGTGTTCTTTCAACAATACTTTATCTCAATTTCACAATTCTGAAGCCAGTACCTGAGAGCTTATATCACAAGGTATGTATTCAGGATTGATGAGGATCACTAGAAATTCTATTCTAAGCTGATACTTTATTTCGAATGAGTAATCGGGTCTGTCATCCCAGTGTTGGGTATATTTTGAGTTACCATTTGACTGCACATCAGTCCTGGAATATCCAAGAATTATTTCAGTCTTGGATTTAACTTGGTATGTATGCTAAATCGAGTGATGGACTGAAGACTGATCATGAGAGTTTATTCTCAGAGATTGAATCTCAGTACAAACTGAGACTTGAATCTCAGTACAAACTGAGACTTGAATTCCAGTACAATCTGAGACATTAGTTCAGTATAACCTGAGAATTGAGTCCAGTTTTGCTCAGTATAATTTGAGAACATTCTCAGTAGACATTGAGTGACTCAGGAATCAGGATTGGTTCATTGTAAACTCATTTGAAACCTGGGACATTGATATCTGAGAATTGGATCTCAGGAAATCTGAGACATTTGTTAGAAATCCTGTGATGAATTCTTGGAAATAAAATCCATGTTGAACATAGCATAAGTTCAAGATTTAACCTAAGTATAACTAGATTTCATCCACTATTAGATGTATGGTTACTCTGAGTCTAAGTAGATTAGCTTTTGACTTTCTAAATTACTTGAGTTTGCATAACCATGGCTTTAACAAATGAGAAATTCCACCATTGTTTAAAGTTACTTTTTGAACATTGTCTTATAGAATTATGTATTTAGCTTTATTTAAAGTTCTTGATAGTCTAGATTGTAGTGAGTAATATTGATATTTTATAGGAAACCATAGAACTAAGGGTTATGTTAGGAATTATTGTGATTAGAATCTTTTGACAAACCATTTAGAATTAACAGTTTATTAACCAACTTGTACACATCACTATTACATACAGGAGGATATCTAGCTCTTTTGCCTACTTGTACCTTCCTGGAGCAAGGCAAGTACATTCTATGGTTTTGATCAGTGCATTTTCTTGTTCTTTATTGCTGACACACTGAGACACGTTCATGATCTTTTTTGGCTTGTTCTTTCATGATCTTACTTGTATCTTGGGGTGGGAAAATACTCTAGATATGTGACCAAACCCGGATACTTATTCATGATCTTTAGCTTAGGCCTCGCACAGTGCACGCGGGTCCTAAGCCATACCTTATATGATCTTTCAGGATCTTTTCATGCTCTTTCACGGTCTTACCCAAGCCGGTCACATATTATAGAAGTATTTCAAATTTATAACACACATGTTCAGGATTTTGTTCTTACATTAGTTTCTTATGATCATGATCTTGATTTTAGCTATAGTCGTGATCTTTCCTGCATCTTTACATAGTCATGATCTTTCATGTATCTTTATAGCAGTAGTTCATGTTCTTTCTTTTCTTTACATATCTTGTTTTTCTTGTTCTTTCAGTATTTACTTTCCATATCATGATGTTATTGTTCATTACCTAGAACTGTGCTTTGCTCCGCTCTTGACTGGATAAGTTGCAGGTATACTTGCAGGATTTATCATTCTACTATATGGGCCAGAGCCCAGGATTTAGCTGAGCAGGATGAGGCTTAGCTTGAGGTTTCAGGTTTAGACTGTTAGCTTTACTCTTAGATATTGTCTTTAGAATTCATGTACATTTCATTCTTGATGACTTGTACATTTATATACATAGAATTATGCATTATGGTGATCATTCTGGGATACGTTTTTAGATGCTGTGATTCTATTCTTTCATGTTTATCTGGTTAGTTTCCCTAGCTTGGTACAGCTTACTTCGTCGTGTCTAACGACGAAGGCTGGACGTGTCCGACTCGTGTCCGATTATTCGGGAGCGGGTCGTGACACTACCGTCCCAGCGCCTAGCGACCGAGCCACTCCGGTCAGCCCGTCGGCGCCCAACCTCCCGATCAGGCCACCTGGCGACATCCGCCGACCTCCGAGCAAAACCCTAGTTGTAAGCCTTCTCTCCCTCCCGTTCGATCTCTCCTTCCTCCACTCTCCTCTCTTTCTCCATGTGCTCGATAGGAAATTCCCTTTCCTCTTAAAATTTTTGGAAATATTGAATGGAAAGCTTTGACCCCTGCTGCCCATATAAATACTGTTTGGGTTTTTTTAATTATTATTTAATATTGAAAGGGATTAGAGAGAAGTCCCTCTCTTTCCTTTATTTATGGGTAGCTGATGCTCTCCCCCTTACTCGAACTAGGTTTTATTTGGGGATGTTTCAAATAAGAAACATTTGAGGCCCTTTTTTTCTAATTTATTTAGTTTTTATTGGGAGTGAAGTTGTGACAGCAGCCTTGCACTCATTAATGAGTTATTAATTTTATTATTATTAATGATTAGTTGTTAAGTGGTAATTTAGAGTTTTAAGTGGTTAAGCTTAACATACTTTTAAGGTTAATTGGGCTTCCTCCTCTTGGGCTTGGGCCCACTGATTTTAATAAATTATGTAGGTTCATATAAATACAAGATTTTGGATTGATTTCCATAATTAGGTTACATATAGATAATAAGCGTAATTTAATTAGTATTGCAATTACTATTTTTAGTAAATAATATTTAGTTAATGTCTTGTTAATCAATAATTTAGCTAGTAAATATCTTTGGACATTATTAATATTTTAGCTAGTAAAATTTTATAAATAAATGATTAATTAGCAAATCATTTTATAGGGGTTTTAACTCTATGTGAGTATTTAGATATATTTTTCATAAGATGTTTTGACCATATGTATATTACATTATATTTCAAGGGAGATTTGACCTAAAATACTATTCCTATAATTTCCAAAATATTATTTGACTACAAGTTTTTGATTTTCAACTATTATTTGAATATGGCTTATTTGTGACATATATGGTTATTAACATTATAAAATAATTTCCAGAATTTCTTATATATATATTTAGTTATATATTTTATTCAAAATCATGACTATTAAAGTCGTTTCATATTTCTTGATTTGATTATCGTACCGAACCCTGATTTTGGACCCCCAATATATCAAACTAGGCTTTTTGGACTATTCTGGACTCATTGGGACTGCCTGTGCTATCGTTAGAACCATCTTATGGAGCATAGCATTGTACCTACCTCATGTTGACACGTTCATGTCGCGTACGTCGACCCAACCAAATCGAGGTGAGTACATTCTCTGATCGTTTCATACTTGTTAGGATTTATATTTATGCTCTATATTACTTTACTTTATGCTGTCATGTTGTTAACACAGATTGGTACAATATGGATCCTTTCATGAGATGTTATCCCCCTCGGGAGCATCAGGATACGTCATGTCATGTGCTTTTCGTGTACATCATGTATTCATGTGCTTTCATCATTCATGTGCACTCTTGTGATTCTTGTACTCTCATGTTCACAGAGCCCCTCATGTATACTTCATGTGCACCCATTTATGGGCCCCATGTGAAATCATGTACAATAACATAACTTGTCTGGATCTTTGTATATTGATTGGGGTACGTGGGAGCATAAATGGTCATGTGAACAATTCGAAAGTAGTATAATCATGTGCAAACTCTTTAGTATAATCATGTGCAAATTCAAGCCGTTCATATGTCTATCTTGTACTCTACATCACTAGCCACTGATAGTTCTTTACTTATAGTAGATATTTCCTTACAGTCATCTCTTTTATTTCATGTATATTATTCAGCATTTCATGTATCTTACTTTATAGCATGCTTACATTTCCTGTCATGATATTAATTGCGTGAGAGATATGTGCTCGTTCCTGTCCTGATTGGACCTGTTGATAAATTTTACAGATAGCTTGGAGGTTACTGCTAGCCTAGAGGAGACACAGTAGAGGGTGGATTAGATGGCTAGAGTTTTTCTTATTTTATTTTTAGTTGCCTTGAGATGTATTTATTTTATACTTGTTTGAGGTGGTGTTGATAACACCGAGACTTTTCATTCTGTTGTATTTCTCTTGTGGATTTCATATCTATATTATCGTGCTGATTATCTACCTCTAGTTTTTTTTATTGAGATTGTATCCTCTTGTGATTGTCCTTCGTTGGAGAGTATATTATTTTGTGATAGTTGTGATTGTGACCTAGAACAGCGTTCTACTGCCGACACTGCGACGTAGGCTGGACGTACCCACTTCTCGTGCCCGTACATGGGGTGCGGGTTGTGACACGTTTTTAGTAGTGGCCCATGCAGGTCGAGATTCGCATTTATGCGATATCGTCGTAGCACAATGACTTAGTTGTACTACTACGAGCCTGCTATAGAGTATAGAAAGTAAGATGTTAAAGTGAGAGGATACTCAATCAATGTTAGAATTCCTTGAGAGATTTCTAGGACGACCCTTGAGAATCTCATCTTAGCTTCGATTTGAAATCTTTTTCCCTTGAATTGATTTACCCATTACTTCTGGTTATTGAATTTGATTTTGATGGATTCATTGTTGAATTTTGAATCTTGATGTTAGTTGTTGACTTTGAGTTTGTATTTATATATATATATATATATATATATATATATATATTGGAATTTAGGGTATAACCTGATAACATACTTGATAAGGACAGCGAGAAAGGTAAATGTCTGCCTTATTTATGGAGTTTAGAATTTATCGCAATCATATTAGCTAGCATGACAAGGACATAGAGCCTGATTTTAGATATACTATCCTAGTTATGGAATTTAGATTATCTTACAGCCATACCAGTTGGGGTGGTAAGAATTCTAGATAACATGATTATGGAGTATATACCTTAGTTACGAACCCTATTGTTTATTGCAGCTATGCTTACTAGCGTGGCAAAATTCTAGCAACACAATTTCAGGAAGACGTGTATGGTTATCAGATTATATCTTAAAATTGGTTCATTTCTTTTGAACAGATGAGCAAGAACAGATTTTATCATTATTTTTTTCTTGCCATTATTTCTTGTATTACTATTTTTTTCCTTATCTTAAATAACTCTGTTTTAATTACATCAAATCACCTATCTCGTAACAAATTCAGTCAGCTATACTTTGAAACTTTGAATCTCTATATCTCTTTACCTTGGAAAGGTCGAGGAAGTGACGTAAATCATCTACCTCGGAAAGGACTTAATTTGTTATCTCATGATAACCTAGGTAGGAATATAATATGATGTACCTTGATATAGAATTTTAAGATAGAGATGTGGTAAAGATTGGGAATGAAATTAAGAGATCAACATTATCAATTAGAAATGATCACACATAGAGAAATATTTTGGATATAAATAATTCATAGATGTATTTCCTAACTGATAAGGATATTTGAGGTCGACATTGTTTGAGGACTTGGATAATTTTTGGTTATTGATTCTTGAGACGTTTTACTTTAAGACAATGATGTTAAATTTAGGAATTGAGTAATGGAGAAGAGATTTTAACTGTATGCGATGATGATACGAAATTGAACAACATATTCTAAGAGAATGACTAAGAATAGGGAGAACACAAAATTTTGAGTTAAAGAAAACTCTTAGAGATTTTGTAAGAATTCTAAATTTAATAAGGATAATGTTTGAGGGTATAAGTTGAAGGAAATTGCGTAGGCTGATTTTTTTTTATATAATGAAGGATAAATTTTATATGGTAGTAGTGACATTAGACTTGAGCAATACAAGAGTATCAATCGGAACGATGATTAACAATTTATTATCATTGATTCAGGAATTTCGGATCCAGGTTAAAGACAAGATGAAGGAATTTGGACTTCAGAACGACTATGTGGAAAATGAACTGCAAAATCAAGGAGAGTAGAAATTTGAGGAGTTCTAACAAGAATATACTTCATGGGTTAGTGACCTTGGAATAAAGGTCAAGCCTAAGGTATTATAGCAGGGTTCAATCTTCATGACTAAATAGTATAATTTTAGTAGTAGTCACATAAAGGTTTGATTTTCATGATTGGAGATCATGATTTTGTAGTGGTACACCTGGGCTTGTAAGGTAAAAGTATATTTGGAAAATATTGATTGGGTATACTTGGAAGCAGTCAAGCAGAGTAAAGTGATTACTTGACTTCCTTAAGAAATTGAATTTTTCTATCCTGGTACAAAGAAAATTTGACTTCCTTATCCTTGAATTTTTTTCTTAAATTCAATATCACCAAAGTTTGATCCCCCTTGATCGTGACCAACCAGTTTTGGGTCATCTTCCTTTATTGCGACGACCTTCTCGATTCTTGGCTAGATCCAAGTGACTTAAATTCGATCGTGACTTGGATTTAAATCCTTTATTGCTCGTGCCCATACTTCGATTGCATTCTTTATCATATCTAAATCCTGTTGATCAAGGTTAGACTGACCTTATCTATGATCGTATCGAATTTTGATTATGATCATGTTTGGGTTTTAACCCTTGTGCCTAAACTCTTTACTGACCATGATTTGATTCCTGATTATATCCGAAACTCTCATGATTAGTCGTGCCTAGATGACCTAGCTTGACTAGACGACTTGAATTCCATGATCGTGATTTTAGCGATCATCACAATACATATTACCTTTGCATCTAAATCGTGCCTAAGTTCTGATTCTCTAGTTACCCGTGCTCAAGTTTTATTCCTATTTCATGACTAGATTTAAAAAATTTGTCACTCTATTCTAATCAGGCCTAAAAGATTTTAGCCATTCCAAGTTCTTAAACCTCGGTTTTGCTCGTGATCAAATAGGTTGATCCTTAGCCATTGATCTTGCCAAATATTGCAGTATTCCTAACGATGTCTAATCGCGTCGTTTTCATATTCGAACGCGCCTATATAACCTTGAATATGATCTTATCAAGCTTGGATCATATTAGTCATTCTAGGTCAAAATTCTAACTTGATCGTAACTAAATGGTTTTGATATTCCTAGTCGCGACTTCGCGCTTAAATAACATAAAAATCTATTTTTAACCGTGACTAAATGACTTGGGTTTCTTCCTAAATCGTGCTTATAAAACCTTGCTTCTGAAATCATGATTTTATCATCATTCACAACAAAACTTGGATCATGATCGTGCTTCTGCGACCTAGAGTCCGATTTTTATCAAATCTAACTACCGATCGTTTTATACTCGAACTTTGTTCTCCATTCACTCCTCTTAGTCGTGATTAAGAACATGACTAAATGACCTGAAATTATTCCTAAATTGTGCCTAAACAATTTTGAGTTGATTATCTTGATCGTGCCATAGTCGTTGTCTTTGATCGTGTCTAAGTTATTTCCTAAATTTCTATCATATTTTAACTCCCCTGCCAACCTTTAATTTCGAGGACAAAATTGCTTTAAGGAGAGTAGATGTGTAACCTCCGTTATTTAATTTCTTGATTTTTCAAAATTTGGTATTTTTTTAAAACTCTGAATTTTTTGAATCTCGAAAAACGTGATATTCAAATTTTTAGATTATATATATATATATATATATATATATATATATATATATATATATATATTATATATATATATATATATTTGACCGTGATTGCTATCGGTCTTGTTGTCTTAGTTTTGCAAAAACTTTGTGAGATGATTTCGTTAATTGAATTTCTGTCTACTTTAAGAAAATCTATAAGCTGTATATATATATATTTATATAGAGAAAATATTTTGTGAAGTTGGGTTTTATAAATGAAATATTTATTCACAAATTCATTTATTTAAAGGTTTTGAAAATTGTAATTTATTGGATTTCACCAATCGTATCGGCCTAAGACTATTTTGGTCCTAATCCTAGTGGTAGCTAAATTGTAATTAGCTACAGATATTTCTTTGAGTATTTGATTTTGTAAAACTAATTATTTGTAAATAATGAATATTTTCCTTACTAATTATTTATATTTTAAGGTTTTGAAGAATGGTAGGTTTTCGTTTCGCCTCGGGATAGGGCTAAGGCTGTATCGGTCTTATGTTAGCCTACCAAGCCTAGGCTTGGACTGCGGGCTACGATTGAATGGTAGTAGCCAATTGTAATTAGCTACTAGACTTTTTTTAAATGATTTTACTAACTAATAATCAGATAACAAATTGTTAGTGGTTAGAGACTAAGTTAGTTGTTAGTACTTTTTCACCATTTACTAATTTTCTATTACATATACAATTTGGTTTAGGGTTTCTCCCATTTTCCTATAAATAGTCACTCAATCCCAGAAACCTAAAATTTTCTACACACCTTCCTAAACCTAGCCATCAAGTCAGCCGCCATCCTCTTTCTTTGCTGCCAATATTTTTCAAACCTCTCGACCAAAACAGCAAACACCACCCAGGCCTCTGCCCATCATCTCCGATCGACTCCGACATTAACCACCTCCTATGCCATTTTCGTTCATCAACAATCACTAATACCACCACTGCAAACACCACCCCAGCCAATCGGCCTAGCCGCCATATTAAGCATCGGCCCCCCACCTGGTCCGGCTCCGGCCACGGCACACCGCCACCCGTATAACAGCCACCGTCTCCACGTCGCAGCCCCACACAAAATTGCTACCGCCATTTCAAATCACTATAGACCACCACCTCTGCCCATGTCAGACCGACCATTCCCCCGCTCGACTCACCACCAGGCAGATCAGAACACCATAGAGAGAGAGTGAGTGAGAGAGAGAGATTGAACCTCCATCCCGTAGTCGACTCCCGCGTCGGATTTGTTCCGTCGTGGCAAGCTCGGCCGATGACTGCCCCTCCCGGTCGCCCCCGTCGGCGCTACCGTCCAAGCACCTAGCGACCGAGCTACTCCGGTCAGCCCGTCGGCGCCCAACCTCCCGATCAAGCCACCTAGCGACATCCGTCGACCTCCAAGCAAAACCCCAGCTGTAAGCCTTCTCTCCCTCCCGCTCGATCTCTCCTTCCTCCACTCACCTCTCTTTCTCCATGTGCTCGATAGGAAATTCCCTTTCCTCTTAAAATTTTTGGAAATGTTGAATGGAAAGCTTTGACCCCTGCTGCCCATATAAATAATGTTTGTGTTTTTTTAATTATTATTTAATATTGAAAGGGATTAGAGAGCAGACCCTCTCTTTTCTTTATTTATGGGTAACTGCTGCTGTCCTCCTTACTGGAACTAGGTTTTATTTGGGGATGGTTCTAAATAAGCAACATTTGAGACCCTTCTTTTCTAATTTATTTAGTTTTGATTGGGAGTGAAGTTTTGACAGCAGCCTTGCAGTCATTAATGAGTTATTAATTTTATTATTATTATTGATTAGTTGTTAAGTGGTAATTTGGAGTTTTAAGTGGTTAAGCTTAACATGCTTTTAAGGTTAATTGGGCTGCCTCCTCTTGGGATTGGGCCCACTGATTTTAATAAATTATGTAGGTTCATATAAGTACAAGATTTTGGATTGATTTTCATAATTAGGTTACATATAGATAATAAGCGTAATTAAATTAGTACTGCAATTACTATTTTTAGTTAATAATATTTAGTTAATGTCTTGCTAATCAATAATTTACTAGTAAATATCTTTGGACATTATTAATATTTTAGCAAGTAAAATTTTATAAATAAATGATTAATTAGCAAATCATTTTATAAGGGTTTTGACTCTATGTGAGTATTTAGATATATTTTTCATAAGATGTTTTGACCATATGTATATTACATTATATTTTAAGGGAGATTTGACCTAAAATACTATTCCTATAATTTCCCAAATATTATTTGACTACTAGTTTTCGATTTTCAACTATTATCTGAATATGGCTTACTTGTGATATATATAGTTATTGACATTATAAAATAAATTCTAGAATGTCTTTTATATATATTTAGTTATATATTTTATTCAAAATCGTGACTATTAAAGTCGTTTCATATTTCTTGATTTGATTATCGTGCCGAACCCTAATTTTGGACCCCCAATATATCAAACTAGGCTTTTTGGACTATTCTGGACTCATTGGGACTGCCCGTGCCGTCGTTGGAACCATCTTATGGAGCATAGCATTGTACCTACCTCGTATCGCGTACATCGACTCCAACCAAATCGAGGCGAGTACATTCTCTGATCGTTTCATACTTGTTAGGATTTATATTTATGTTCTAGATTACTTTACTTGATGTTGTCACGTTGTTAACACGGATTGGTACTATATGGATCCTTTCATGAGATGTTATCCCCCTCGGGAGCATCGGGATACGTCATGTCATGTGCTTTTCACGTACATCATGTATTCATGTGCTTTCATCATTCATGTGCACTCTTGTGATTTATGTACTCTCATGTTCACAGAGCCGCTCATGTATACTTCATGTGCACCCATTTATGGGCCCCATGTGAAATCATGTACAATAACATAACTTGTCTAGATCTTTGTGTATTGATTGGGGTACGGGAGAGTATAAATGGTCATGTGAACAATTCCAAAGTAGTGTAATCATGTGCAAACTCTTTAGTGCAATCATGTGCAAATTCAAGCAGTTTACATGTCTATCTTGTACTCTACATCACTAGCCACTGATAGTTCTTTACTTATAGTAGATATTTTCTTACAGTCATCTCTTTTACTTCATGTATATTCTTCATCGTTTCATGTATCTTACTCTATAGCATGCTTACATTTCTCGTCATAATATGAACTGCGTGAGAGATATGTGCTCGTTCCTGTCCTGATTGGACCTATTGATAAATTTTACAGATTGCTTAGAGGTTACTGCTAGCCTAGAGGAGACACAGTAGAGGTTGGAGTAGATGGCTAGAGTTTTCCTTATTTTATTTTTAGTTGCCTTGAGATATATTTATTCCATACTTGTTTGAGGTGGTGTTGATAACACCGAGACTTTTCATTCTGTTGTTTCTCTTGTGGATTTCATATATATATTATCGTGCTGATTATCTACCTCTAGTTTTGTGATTGAGATTGTATCCTCTTGTGATTGTCTAGTTGTGATTGTAACCTAGAACAGTATTGTACCGCCGACACTGCGACGTAGGCTGGACGTACCCACTTCTCGTGCCCTTACACTGGGTGCGGGTCGTGACACATTCAAATCCTTATATATATATATATATATATATATATATATATATATATATATATAATCCTTATAAAAATCCTTTTACACACACACACAAAATATCTAAATAAAATCTTGTTAGGTTTTATCATAAGTAACCACTATTTACTATTTTATTACTAATTTATTTTGAACATGTATAATTGAATCATTTAAATTTATGTGGTAACTCTTTCTCTAATATAATTTGAACTAGTTATTTTTTTAATTTATTATCTAGAATCAAAAAATTTGACATACATGCAAGTTAATTGAAATATGAAAATTTCTTGTGTTCTCTTTCTATACTTTCTCTTGTATTGAGAATTGTAATGTTGTAGAAATCTTGTAAGCCTTGTAAGCTTCTTTTGATTCTAATACGAGATTTTCATCTAGTCCTCGTGTCTATATATTATGGTTTTAATTTCTTTGCAAAAGTCAGTTGCTATGGGTTTATTGAAGAACGTGATTATTGGAGAATTAATATTATTCTTTGCAAAAGTCAGTTATTCCCAACGCAACACGTTTTTGGTATCATCAGCTTCTCGTGACATAATTCTTGAAAATTATTATTATTATTACTATTATTATTGTTGTTGTTGTCGTTATTGTTGTTGTTATTGTTAGTATTATTTTAAATTTTGCTTATTTCAAATACAATGAGCAATTGCAAGCTTACCGCCAAAATCTTAGATCTTCAACTTCTCCAATGTCAGCCAAATGGCTTATCTTTAACTTCAACTTCTTCAAGCGTTATTGATCTGACCAAGATTGCAACTAGTGATATATATATATATATATATATATATATATATATATATATATAAAGAAACATTTTCATTAATTGGAAGAAGAAAATAGTTTACTCATATAATAACTGATATGGGTTGAAATACTGTAAGGTACATGACTGTATATCGTAATGCCTGATACATGATTTGATACTAGAGAATGTGTAACTAAAGCGTGTGCTACTTTTTTGGCCTCTTTGTGGATAAATTTGAATGACTGTCCCTTGCTGAGGTGGAGGATAAGGCATCCTTCTACAATTATGTGTCGAGCTTATCATAGGATATCCCGATCTTTGAACATAATTGCATCCAACAATGGTTACAATCGCCTTCAAAAATAACATAAATGTTAAGCCGATGACATAGTTTTAGAGCCAGAGTCAATGCCAGTCCCTCCGCCTCTAATAGAGTTCCACCAATTTGTTTAGTTAAGATTGCACCATGGAAATGGCCTTTGTCATCCCCCAATGCTGTCAGAATTTTTTCTATGGTTTATTGTGAACAAAAATAACTAGTTTAGAGTTGCCGATCTCTTGGGAAGTCATGTATGAATAACTTTCTTAAGAGATTATTCGAGGCCTATGTGTAGACTTAATCTTGAATCCTCCTACAGGTAAAAACCACCGTGCTATCGGCTCCTAGTCACTGCATACAGTTTCGAGAGAATGATCCGAACTTAACTTTGCCCAAATGATCAAGAATTTGAAGAACCGAACAAAATTTATATGCAAACGGGTAGGACAAATTGACATTGTCTGACGAGATCCTCGAAGGAGAGGTAGAGAGAGTTGATAAGGTTGGATCCCTCTGTATTAATTAAGGGTGGTTTATTGCATGTATGGTTACAATTGTCGATTAGTAAGCACATCTTCTCCCCATAGGACAAGGATCATAAGTACATATATCCATAGAATGAAGTTAAGAACTATCAGGAATATTTGGCATGAGAATAGGTCAGATGCCTTGTATTTAGATAGGTGAATAGGTCTTTAGAGAAATATCCAAAGGCTTGATGTGGACTTGGTTTTTTCCAAGCAAACTTTCCAACAATCCCTCCCAAAAAAAACCAAGTTCTGAAAAATAGCATGTCAATATTTAAAAGAGTAGAGGCAAAGAATATATGGGTAAATGTATATTATGCAATAGATGAGATGGACTACAGCCTTTAATCTCACTAAGTGACTATTCTCTTTATCTGAATAATACTTGATTGACTATGTCTTGAATCAGGTTCAGACAATAACACACATTGTCACATCCCAGTTCCGTAGACTCATTCGTCCTCGCATTGCTCTGTGGAACCGATCGTCCTCGCTTAGACGTAATGTCATACAAGCCTAAGTTGTACTTGTACAAGGCTAGAACTTGCACAACAACAAAATGGACTAAATAAACAACAACGCAGAACTCACAAAGATTATATTCTTTATATTCCTTATAATCATTTTTGTTGATAACTCACAAAGATTACAGGGCTCTCAATATCTTACTGATACATGTCATACTTGGCTTACATCTCCCTAGAACTATACAAATATATAATGATATCATTTCATATATTACATCCCCTTATATAGAAAACCATCTATTTGCATCTTATTTTTTGGATATCCGACTCCCGAGGATGAGGATATGACTATCGCTTCGGAACATCCATTTCAAACATCTAGCATATGCGGACAAACTGATGAGGATTATTACATTGTTGCACTGGTGAAATACAGACGCTTCACCATCTGAAATGATCACTAATTATTCATAAGAGAAAATATTACATTATTAATGATCTGGCTATCTTTTACCCACATTTATTTCATGTAGTACAGAATAAGAGTCATACTATTTCTTTTAAAAACGTTTTCAAAAAGCCACAATTCGTTTCTTCCATTCAAGCAACTATATGGACAATTACTCATGCATGATAACTATTCATTTCCATTAAGACATGTGTAGCATTTTTCAAAGGCCATAACCATTCTTGGGGACATATTGGCAACATTCTAGTTAATACATTTTTCCTTATTTAAATGAGACAACATTTCATGTAAGCTGTGTTGACCCAAACTGGACCACAGTCAACCTAATTTAGAGAATTAACAAAATAGTACTTGACATGATCCAATACGACACATTGAGCTCAAAGTCAAGAATATCTTCTACAACATATCAAGCTCAAGAAAGATGTCATCAACAAGTTGATCATTGCAATTGTACTTGTACTGAATCTGTACTTTTTATTTTATTGAGTCTAGAAACATGTACGTTGAGTCATACTGAGGTATCTTGAACCTAGACTTCACTCTCCAATCTCCACCATACAAAATAAGACAATCACCAAACAAAACCAATCCTCTCATAGCCCATTGTATGTTCTGGCCCCATAGAAACCAAATTCAAGCCGAACTCTGCTCGACCAGAGTTTGGGCCAAACTCTGCCTCCTAATATTTAGGATGCTAACTTTTAGGGAATGCTTGATACTAGCTGTCTAACGTTCAAAATTTTGAATTCTTTGGACAGAATTCTGCCTCCTCAGACTAGTATAAATAGAGCTTGAATTCTCTCATTTCAAATCATCTCTTACCTTCAAATATTCAAGCTTTCTAAGCTTTACTACTCCACGCCTCACTCTTCCATATCTCCTAAGCCATAACTCTCCTTAGCCCAATATGCTCAGTACGATATTAGCTAGAAGTTGTGTGCAAGAGTGAAAGAAAAGTCACTTGGACAATTCCAAGTTTTGCTTCTACGAAGTTGTAAGAAGTTGTCATGCTCTTATGAGTAAGGGCACGTGGTTGTACCCTATTTCACAAATAGTGGATTTCAATCTTGAGCGAGAGTTCTCAGGCCTGGACTAGTCCTCCATGAGGAAAACCAGGTTAAATTACTATGTTTGCATATGCTCTTCTGATCTCTATTTATTTTCGCATTACTCTCTGATTACTTACTCTCTTGGTAGTTGATTTTTGGACTTGATATAGAGTTGCATTTTTAATTAGTTATTATCGACACAAACTCTATTCACCCCCTCTAGAGTTGCCTACACGTAACGTCAATTGGTATCAAAGCTCTGTTCTCTTGATAACAGATTAACATCCTAGAGTTGATCCATGGCAACCACACAACCTATCTTTACCAACAATGGTGAGGGACAGTACACAAATAGGCCACCCCTATTTGATGGAACCAACTATAACTATTAGAAGACTAGAATGAGCTTCTACCTAAAGTCTCTAGACTTTGATTTATGGACCATAGTCACTTATGGTTACAAAAAGCCTTCTAGAATTGTTGTCGGGGGGAATCTCATAGATAAACCCTACTACAAATATACTGACCAAGAAAAAAAATAGGCTAGTCTAGATGCTAGGGCTATTAATGCTTTCTTCTGTGCTATAGACAGGACGAAATTCAACAGGGTCTCTACATGCTCCACCTCACACGAAGTATGGAAGCTTCTGGAGGTAACCCATGAAGGAACCACACAAGTGAAAGAATCAAAAATCAGTCGTCTGACACAGGAGTAAGAAGCTTTCAAGATGAAGCCCAATGAGATGATCAAACAAATGATCACTAGATTCCTCGACATCGTCAACCCTTTATCGTCTCTTGGTAAGGACTACTCCAACCATGAAAAGATACACAAGGTGCTAAGGGGACTAACGAAGAACTGGAACCCCAAAGCCACGACGATCATAGAATACAATGATCTCACAACCATGTCTCTAGAAACATTGGCGGGCAAGCTGATGACACATGAGCTTGATCTCAAAGACTTTGAAGAAGCTGCTCCGAAGGAAAAGAAAATTGTACTAAGAGCTCATCATCGAAAGACTGCTCCAGAAGATATCGAAGACGATGATTCCGAAAGTGATGATCAAGCACTAACGATCCACAACTTCAAGAAGTTTTTTTGCTTCAACCAAAGAAAGAAGGAACAACACAAAGAAGATGATGAAGAGCCCATTTGTTTCAGCTGTAAGAAGACGGGGCACGTCAAGAAAGATTGCCCTACTGCAAAGAAAGGAAGCCGATATGAAAGATCGTACAAGAGGCCAACCTCTCGAAAATATGCCAACACAAGTATTTGGCACGAGAGCAAAGCCAATGACTCAGAAGAAGAAGACTCTCCCCAAGATAAAGCAAATGTCTGCCTAATGGAAACGTCCAAAAATGTAACAAACGATCCTCTTGATGACTTTACATTTGATAAACTTGGTGATGCTTTTAGTGACTTACTTGAAGATCACAAGAAGTTGCTTAGCAAGTATAAACATGCAAAGGATAAGATCAAAACTCATGAAGTTGAGATTCATAGACTTTCATGTTTACTTGATAAAGTTAGAGACACGCCACCCATGGATAACACTGAGGAGTATCCAAGCTTAAATTAAGCTTACACGATGCCGAAACTCGCATTAAAAAACAAACACGTAATATTACAACACTCAATAAAGAACTATTAGATGAGAAAAATAAGTATAATATTGTTGCTGTAAGAATTAATGCTTTAACTGCCAAGTATAAAGATATGTGCGACACCTCTAAAAGATTAGAGATTAAACTAGGGAAACAAGCTGTTCATCCTCAAACCTAGTCTCATAGTCACAACACGTACACTAAACAAAAGTTTGTTCAACACAAAAACACATGTCACTAGAGAAACACATATACTCATGAAGCTCATAATCATGATTTTATGTACACTTATCCACATGCAGCATGAAGAACACCCACACATACACATGGCACACATAGACATACTCCTATGCACACAGATTCTCATACAATACATCAAACACATAGATAGCACTATTATCCTGTACCGAACACGAATGTACATGCTACATGTCATTACTGTGGTAAACATTGACACACTTCACCACAGTATAGAATTAGAAAATTAATTGATTTAAAACTGTTTGCATGGGTACCGAAGACTAACCTTTCAGGACCTTCAAAGATTTGGGTACCAGAGGTCACATCTACTCATGGTGTAGGTGGACCTTCCTTCATCCTCAAGAAGCAAGTGGATACTTGATAATGGGTGCTCGCGACACATGACTGAAAATGCAAATCTATTCGCAACACTATCGATGAAGAGGGAAGGATATGTATCCTTCGGAAATAACTTGAAAGGTTATATCATAGGTAACGGTACTATTGGCAATCCTCTTCCTCTTGTAATTAAAGATGACTGTTTAGTGACCGAGTTAAAGCATAACCTGCTCAGCATTAGTAATCTTGCTGATCATGGATATGATATTAACTTTGGCAAAACTAAATGCTCCATATATGATAGATCATCTAGAGAAATCATTTTTGAAGGGATAAGAGAAGATAATATATATATATATATATATATATATATATATATATATATATATATATATATATATATATTTCAAAAGAGGATTTTATTGAATGGAAGTAACATGAAAGATGGGAATTACACAAATTAAAAGCTAAAGAAATTCGTTGGAACATCTAGCTTGTGCTTGCATCTTGTCAGCGCCTTCGATACTTGCCTTCGAACTACTCTTTCGATCAGAACCACCGAGAACTTGAACTCCTCATAATGCTACTTATTCCTATTTTTCCAAAGTACCCACATGATTGCTCCAACCACAACCTCCTTCAGATGTAAATTAGGTTTTTGCCACCAATAATTGAAACGTTGAGTCAATGGAATAGAATGCACCGGCACCCTAAAGGAAATACTGAATATACTTCAAATCATAGACGCGATCTCACCATCACCCAAGATATGCTCCAGCGTTTCCTCGGTCGGCGAACTGCAACAATGACACTTCGAGGGTAAATGGAAACCCATTGCACGCACCTTATCGTCAGTTGGTAGCTTACCATGCATAATTCGCTATAATAAAATCGACCACTTCACAGGCATCTACGAACTCCATATATGTGTAAACTGAGCTTGTTGAGGTGCTGGTATCCTGATTGCCGCCCATGCTGCAGAGACAGTGAACCTTCCCGAACTCATTGAGGTCCAAGTCCATTCCCCATTGTCTGCTCTGGTTATAAACTGATCGGATAGCTCACGACCCTTAAGTAACCGTCACCAAATATGGGAACACTTCTGAGGAGCTCCTGCAACATCCAATGGTTGAAACTTGCAATAGCGCGCTATAACGAAATGTTGCCATAGCCCATCCCTTGTTTTCAGCTTCCACTACAACTTGACAGTGAAAGCATCCATAGTCTCTTGCAAACATCTCACCCCAAGGCCAGCTTCATCAATAGGCCTCGCCATTGATTTCCAACTCGACCAGATATGTTTCTGAATGCCCTCAGCGGTACCCCAGAAAAATCTCACGAACATGTCCTCGAGCCGATATATATATATATATATATATATATATATATTCTATCTTTCTAGAGAAACTAACAATGCAGGAAGATACCTCTACACTCATAAAGATGAAAGACTACTTTGGCATATGCGTCTTGGTCATGCAAACATATATACCATATCAAGACTGTCAACCAAGAAGCTAGTAAGAGGACTACCTGATATTACCTTCAAAAAGGATATGGTATTTGCGAATGGGAGAAAAACAAAGCTACCAAATCCTCTTTTAAATCTATCAACTCTGTAAGTACTACTAGACCTTTGTAACTGCTTCATATGGATTTATTTGGTCCTAGTAGAGTAGCCAGTCTTGGTGAAAAACTCTACGCTTTATAATTATTGATAATTTCCTAGATTTACATGGGTTTTTCTTCATTACAAATAAAAGTGATACTATTTCTGATTTCAAAGTTTTTGCTAAAAAGGTTCAAAATAAAAAAGGCTTCATGAATACTCGAATCTGAAGTGATCATGGTAGCGAATTCGAAAACTCCAATTTCAAAAAGTTTTGTGACGCAAATGGTTTTAATCATGAATTTTCGTGTCCTAGAACTCCCCAATAAAATGGTGTTATTAAGCGAAAGAATAGGACTCTTGGCGATATGGCTAGAGTCATGTTGAATCAATTTTCTCTTCCAAAATACTTTTGTGCTGTAGTTAGCAGTACAGCATGCCACATTTTGAATAGGGTGTTGATTCGACCTATTTCGAAAAAAACTCCCTATGAACTTTGGTTTGGTAGAACACCAACTATTTCTTATTTTCGAGTGTTTGGTTGTCGCTGCTTTATCCTTAATACCAAAGACAACTTAGGCAAATTTGATGCCAAAGCTGACGAAGGTATTTTTCTTGGTTTTGCTGCCAAGAGTAAAGGATACAGAGTGTTCAACAAATGCTCTATGATTATTGAAGAATCTGCTAATGTAACCTTTAATGAGAATAATAGTACAGCTGCTCTTTCCGATGACGATGATGACATACACATCAGACCATCAACTTCTACACCCGTGGATACAACACCTATAACCAGTTCCTTGGAAGGCTTACCAAAGAAGTTTTGTTTTACACCATCTCATCTGAAAAACTTGGTAATAGGTGAAGTATCGAAAGGAGTAAGTACTCGATCATCTGTTATAGACAATAGCTAGTACTATATTTATTTCTCAAATAGAACCCAAAAATGTTTTAGAAGCTTTCTCTGATAAATTTTGGTTATCAGCAATGCAAGATGAACTCAAGCAGTTCGAAAAAAATCAAGTTTGGGAACTTGTTCCCAAACCTGTTGATCATTCGATCATCGGTACTAAATGGGTTTTTTGTAACAAAGTCAATGAGGACGGTTCAGTCACCCGTAACAAAGCCCGTCTCATAGCTCAAGGATATAACCAAGATGAAGGCATCGACAACGATGAGACGTACGCTCTTGTTGTACGACTTAAATCAATCCGCATGCTTTGTGCAAGGCCAAATTTTTAAAATTTCAAACTTTTTCAAATGGATGTCAAAAGTGCTTTTCTTAATGGCTTTATTAAAGAAGAAGTGTTTGTACACTACCAAAATAAGTCAAATCAGCGACGTATTTAGCGACTTCATGAAATTTTGTCGCTAATGTTTGGGGTTTTAGCGACGTTAATAAAAGACGTCGTTGTTTGTCGCCAACAGCGGCTAATAGCGACGTCTAGCGTCTACATTTTGTTAAATGGGGTAGTGCGTCGCAAGTTCGTCGGTACTCGTCGCTGATATAGCGACGTTTTGCGACGCATTTTAAGTTACGTCGCTATTTATTATATATCAGCGACGGTTAGCGACGTCGCTAAACGTTTCATATAGCCAGCGAGGGTTTCTTTTTCGATCATTTCACAAATTTTTCCCTCCAAATTTGGACGCGCTCCTCCTCCGCGACGCTCCTCCGGCGATTTCCCTCCTCCTCCGCGGCGCTCCTCCGGCGATCTCCCTCCTCCGGCCTCCTCCTTCTCCTCCTGCTCCTTTCTCAGGCAGCTCCTCCTTCTCCTCCTTCTCCTCCTCCTCCTTCCTCTGGTAGCTCCTCTCCAGTTTCTCCTCGTCTTCTAGCTCTCTCTCTCTCTCACTTCTAGTTCGTGTCCACGAGACCGTAGACTCGCTGCGGGGGATACGAGACTGACAGTAGACTCGTTGCGGGGGACACGAGAGCGTGGACTCGCTTCTAGTTCGTGTGACACCTATTTTGTTGGTTTGGACACGTCGTGTCCCACTGTGTGGACACGAGATTCATAATGTGACACCTATATACTAAAAAATCTTATTTTTTGGGCATATCAACTGTCAATTTGATGTTTTGGATGGATTCGAATTCTAATTTAGGGTTCGAGCCCTATTTACTTATACTGGAAGTTTTTTTGGGCATTTTTAGGGTTTTGAAATGATGAATAAATTGACTAATAATTATTATCGAGCCCTATAAAATTTCAGCTATGTCACGAAGGATGGATATACTAATCCTGTGAATGAGTTTTCTCCTAAGTATTCTCGACAGTTGTGTATGATTTAGCTCACTGACATTACTAAAATATGGGATAATTAGACTTTCTGTTCAGTACCCTTTGACCGAATTAAGTTGACCTGAATACCATATTTTAAATCCTAAATCTACGGTATGACATCGTGATCAGGATATAGTCCCTGCAGCCATTCGACTGGCGAGGCAGAAAACTATGTAGTCGTAGATAAAGTTGACTGTCCTCCGACCCTCATCCCTCGGCAATGATGATACGACAACCTATCACTATATCTTATATATATAGTAGTAGATGACGTCTTAGTATTACATTATGTGAGTTCATCTTGATTCTGTTACATTCTTCAGATACTACATACGATAAGAACATATACTACACCATATGTACAGAACATAGATGATTCACACTAATGTATGCTAGAATAAATTTTAGGGTTGTGTTCTGAGCCATCCGTTCTGCTACTTGGCAAAAAATTGAATTTATTGTACTTTATCTGCTTTCGAAAATGTACTCAAATTACATGATGGTTCCTTTAGTTAGCTTGCTTATGTTACAATTATATTAGCTTGCTTACCAGATGGCACCCATGACCCGAGGAGCGGCACGTCGTTTGAGGGAAATAGTGAATGCTGAGGTGGCTCCTCCTACAGTTAAGGAGGAAGTGGCACCGGTTGCTAGTGAGACCGGGAGTTCTATTCATCCAGCACCGGTAGCTAGTGAGATCGAGAGGACTCTTCATGCAATCCTTGTAAGGGATGATAGCTCTCCTCGCGCCAAAAATCTCGCTTTTTCGAGGTGGTTGCGTGAACGTATCACTGAGCGTTTGCGTGAGCAGCGTGATTCTCATTAGCTATTAGTACTTATTTGTATTGGACTATTTGTATTGGGTTGTTTTTATATTAGACTATTTGTATTGGACTACATATATGAATTAGTACTATGTAAATCTCTAGATTATATTGGACTACGACATGGTGATCAGGACATAGTCCCTGCAACCATTCGACTGGCGAGGCAGAAACTATGTATCTGTAGATAAAGTCGACTATCCTCCGACCCTCATCCCTCAGCAATGATGATACGACAACCCAACCGGAGAGGATAATCTGAGAGATCCATCTGAGAGGGACGTATACTCTCAGAGATCACCTTTACAAGAATTATATCAGTAGTGGGATCGAGTGTTGGAGGAGATATTATCAAAGTATACGTCCTACTCAGATGGGTCTCTCACCGTTACTAATTTTTCCTGACAGCATGGTGGATGTGCTCCGTCCACAGATTCTTGCTCCGAGCCAAAACTGTCCCGGAGCTCAAGTGGACATCTTTGGTGTAGAGCTCGAGTAGAGGTTCCTGACAGCATGGTGGCCTCCTTTGTTAAAGTATCCGTGCTCATCCCACATTGGTTGTGGGACGAGCACGGATACTTTAACAAAGGAGACCACCATGCTGTCAGGAACCTCTCACTCGATCTCTACACCAAGGATGTCCACTTGAGCTCTGGGACAAAGTTTTAGCTCGGAGCAAGAATCTGCGGACGGAGCATATCCACCATGCTGTCAGGAAAAAATAGTAACGGTGAGAGACCCATCTGAGTAGGACGTATACTTTGATAATATCTCCTCCAACACTCGATCCCACTACTGATATAATTCTTGTAAAGGTGATCTCTCAGAATATACGTCCCTCTCAGATGGATCTCTCAGAGTATCCTCTCCGGTTGGGTTGTGTTCTGAGCCATCCGTTCTCACAGAGGGTCCTATTTTGGATTCTATATTTTGTATTTTGGTTTCTGTATTTTGTATTTTGGTTTCTGTATTTTGTATTTTGGTTTCTGTATTTTGTATTTTGGTTTCTGTATTTTGTATTTTGGTTTCTGTATTTTGACTCCAGCTCCATTTGCATTAATCTACGGTACGACATAGTGATCAGGACATAGTCCCTGCAGCCATTCGACTGGCGAGGCAGAAACTATGTAGCCGTAGATAAAGTTGACTGTCTTCCGACCCTCATCTCTCGGCAATGATGATACGACAACCTATCAGAATCCTCGACTCTCTTTCGCTTCTTGGATATTGACCCAACTTCCAATCTCTCATTTCCCTCCGGGTCCACTCTACTCCCAATCTCTTCCTCTTTTATACACGGATCTACAGAATCAATACCATCCAAGGAAGGCAAAACTGAATCAGCATTGTCTTCCGGATCGTCCTCATCAAGGCATAACGGGCTGCTCAGCGTGTCCAGTTTCTTCAACTTCTCGCTGGCTGCAGAGTCGAAATGGGAACGGGTCCTCTTTGTCGGCCCGGAGCTCTGACTCGCACTCGTCGCCGCGCTACTGGTTTCCTCTCCTCCTCTGACGCTGGTCATAAGAAAAGAAATTTTATACCTCTTCTTCACATAAACATCATTGCCGTCTTGTACTCGAGCCTCCTCGTCTGTGATGCTATCCGACTTCTCGGTGCCTACATTGTCACTCGAATCTCCCGTTCGACTCGTATCGTCCTCTTTTTCGCCTGTCTTTTCGCTCCCTTTCTTGCAATCATCTGCTATCACCGCCGACTCATTCGACTCCTTCTCCGATGACTCCGAGAAGTTGGATAGCGTCACAGACGAGGAGGCTAGGCTCGAGTACAAGGCGGCAATGATGTTTATGTGAAGAAGAGGTACGAAATTTCTTCTCTTATGACCTACGTCAGAGGAGGAGAGGAAACCGGTAGCGCGGCGACGAGTGCGAGTCAGAGCTCCGAGCCGGCAAAGAGGACCCGTTCCCATTTCGACTCTACAGCCAACGAGAAGTTGGAGAAGCTGGGCACGTTGAGCAGCCCGTTATGCCTTGATGAGGACGATCCGGAAGACAATGTTGATTCAGTTTTGCCTTCTCCTCTCCTCCACCATGGCTATGGACCCACCTGCTCCTCCCTACTTCCATTCTTCTTATTTGACGCTCTCAGGCACATATGATATCCAGCTCAAGTGTAGAGTCGGGGGAGAAGAAGTGGACAGGAAGAGGAGGGGAAGCAGCACAGCCGGCGGCATGACCCGGAGGAAGTACAGAGGTTTTCTTCAACATACGTAGGAGAACTATAAGGATATATCTTTTCACAATATGTCATCTTGTCAAAGACCCTTAATGTGACAACCATGTTACCGCGGTGTCGGAAGACTAACATGTCATAATTTTCTAAGCCGTGTATTTTTACATAATCCTTCCAACTCTTTCCTCCTATGTCGTAATCTTGCATTATTATATAGAACTGAAATCCGGTTGAAGGATTATGTCAAAACACACGGCTTATAAAATTATGACATGTTAGTTTTCTGACACCGTGGTAACATGGTTGTCACATTAAGGGTCTTTGACAAGGTGATATATTGTGAAAAGATATATCCTTATAGTTCTCCTACGTATGTTGAAGAAAACCTCTGTACTTCCTCCGGGTCATGCCGCCGGCTGTGCTGCTTTCCCCTCCTCTTCATGTCCACTTCTTCTCCGCCAACTCTACACTTGAGCTGGATATCATATGTGGCTGAGAGAGTCAAATAAGAAGAAGGGAAGTAGGGAGGAGCAGATAGGTTCAGAGCTATGGTGGAGGAGAGGAGAAGGAAAATGCTTGATCAGAACTTGAGGTGGAAAAGTTGTGACATTGATAGCGTGAGGAAGGGAGAGGGTGGAAAAGATCTTCTCCTCCGACTCTACACTTAAGGTGGATATCATATTTTGGTTTCTGTATTTTGGCTGCAGCTCCATTTGTATTAATCTACGGTACGACATAGTGATCAGGACATAGTCCCTGCAGCCATTCGACTGGCGAGGCAGAAACTATGTAGCCGTAGATAAAGTTGACTGTCCTCCGACCCTCATCCTTCGGCAATGATGATACGACAACCTATCACTATATCTTATATAGTAGTAGATGATGTCTTAGTATTACATTATGTGAGTTCATCTTAATTCTGTTACATTCTTCAGATACTATATACGATAAGAACATATACTACACCATATGTACAGAACATAGATGATTCACACTAATGTATGCTAGAATGAATTTTGGGTTGTGTTCTGAGCCATTCCTTCCCATACTAGGCAGTTAAGTTGTGGACCATTATATTTGACATTGTTGTTACAAATTTTCATATATCTGTGTTGATTGATAAGATTGTGTTTCAAACGTGTTCGTGATTGTGTGTATCTGTGTTGTTTGATACTGTGTTCGTGATACACACCGTTGTTGCTATAACAAATGGTGTGGGGGATGCTGCAGATGCTGCAGGAAATGCTGCAAATGCTGTATTTTTTTTATTTTTTTTAATATTAGCGACATTCAGCGACGATTACTGACAATCAGCGACGAAAGAAACGTCTCTAACTACGTCGCTAACTGTAAGGAATATCGTCGCTGATCGTCGGTAAACGTCGGTAATGTAGCGACGTAGAAAAGTCGCAGAACGTCGCCATATGGCTCTCAAGCCAGGTCAGCATCGATTCGAGATAGAGTCGCTCAACGTCGCTAGATTACGTCGGTATATTATGACGTTTTATGTCGCTGGCAGTCGCTATATTAGCGACGTGGACACGTCGCTAAAGCTCGTCGCAATAGCGACGTACGGCGACGTTTTCTTGTTTAGCGACTAGGTTAATCCCGACTACTTGAAAACGTCGCTAAATACGTTGCTAATAGAAATTAGCGACATATTTTCCCTTTTTAGCGACGTCTTTATGCGTTGCTGAATTGACAGATTTTAGTAGTGGTAAAGCAACCACCTGGTTTTGAAAATCACAAATTTCCTGATCATGTTTTTAAACTTAAGAAAGCTCTCTATGGCCTCAAACAAGCCCCTCGAGCTTGGTATGAACGCCATAGCACTTTCTTACTTGAGAAAGATTTTTCAAAAGGGAAAATTGATACGACATTGTTTATAAAATCTCTTGATGACACCATTCTCTTAGTGTAAATTTATATAGATGAAATCATATTTGGGTCTACTAATGAGGTCTTATGCGAAGAGTTTGCCAAGTGTATGCAGAATGTGTTTGAGATGAGCATGATGGAGGAGCTCAACTAATTTCTTGGACTGCAAGTCAAATAATACTCACCAGGCATCTCCATCAGCCAATCAAAGTATACACAGGATATGCTGAAGAAGTTTGATCTTGACAACATTAAACCAATCAGTACTCCGTGGCTACTAGAACCTGACGAAAGCGGCAAACCAGTTGATCAACATAAGTATCGAGGTATGATTAGTAGTCTACTTTATTTAACTGCTTGTCGTCCCGATATCATGTTTAGCGTTTGTTTGTGTACTCGATATCAAGCTAACCCTAAGGAATCACACATGTCTGCGGTTAAGCGTATCTTTCAATATCTTAAAGGCACTATTTCGGTGGGCTTGTGGTATCCCAAAACCAATTCTTTTGACTTAATCGGATATTCCGATGCCGATTTTACGGGATGCAAAATCTACCGAAAGAGTTCCAGCAAAACGTGTCATTTATTATGTAACGCTTTAGTCTCTTGGTTTAGAAAGAAGCAGAATTCTGTAGCACAATCCACAACAGAAGCTGAATACATCGCAGCTGGACGTTGTTGTGCTCAGATTCTGTGGATGAAGCAAACCCTTGAAGACTATAATTTACTGTTTAAGCACATAACAATCTTCTGTGATAACACTAGTACAATTAACCTGACCAAAAACCCAGTATGTCACTCGCATACTAAGCACATAGAAATTAGACACATTTTCTGCATGATCATCAAATGCATAGCACTACCAACATAGAATTTATTGACACTGATCCTCAGCTATCAGACTTTTTCACAAAACTACTTATCAAAGAGTGTTTTAATTTTTTTCGTCGAAAATTAAGAATTTTGGATGAAAATATCGTACAATAAATTATACCTGCACAAATAACTGTTAAAATATAATCATACATGGTAAAATTGTTTTGAGTACAAGATGAAAGGGCCCTTCTGATAACAAGGTATAAAAGCCTAAGCGACACGGTGACTAGTCTTCGGACTACCACTAGCTGGGATCTGACCCCTACAGCTAACCTGAGGTGATTCATCTGTACTGATCTTTGTTTAACAAATTTTGTCGCAAGGTTTTCTTTATTTTATGGCTAATATAATCCATCACTGCTAATTCAAGGCAATTTTTTTTATTTGTTATCAACATTTTCAGCTTTTTAGAGTTCTGGAACCAACCCCACAGAACTCGGGCCGAATTCTTCCTATGACAGAGTTCGGGTCGAACTCTATGTACTAGGTACCAGAACCTTTAGCCATTCCAGGCCATTCATCCGATTTGATCCAAGGGCCACAATTTAACTAGTACAGCCGACCCTACCCTTCATATGCACGAATTTGGACTATCTTTCCTCATTGCTACCACCTTCAACCTCTCTTCGAAGCCTATTTCTCCAAATCCTAACCCTAGAAACTCCATTGTTGGTGCTCTCCCTTCTTCAAAACTTGAGATTTCAAGGTTTTTAGATATTCTTTGAGGTATAAACTCTTGTTCTCCATCAACTCTTTCATTATCATTCTTCATATCTTTGTCTTTACTTATCATATGGCTCCTAGGCTTTTTAATCGGGAAAAGAGGGTTCGAACTGAAGGTGCCTCTTCATCAAACCCTCCATCTCCTCTAAATGTCCAACCCATTCACCCATTGTTCAATCCTCCTCCACCTTCCAATGCCAACACTTATAATGAGCAAATTTTTATTTTATTAGAAGCATCTAATGAGTAGTGATTGAATTTTTGCTCAAGAAGTGTTGTGCCTGGACATTCGATAATTTCACCATATTCTCCGACTTTGATCCGAACTTCAAGGATCCTTGCCTCGATGAACTTGTATCCACACAATCAATCATATACCTTAATGCAATACAAATGTTTTATTGCAATATGACTCATGACGACAACCAAATTTACTCTCGGGTCGTCGGCATTGATATCATGTTTGATAATTTTGATCTTGCTGAATATCTTGAACTTTCTGATCCCAACTCTTGGAAGAAAATTGTTGATGCCTGTGAATTCACTTTTGCTGGAGATATTACTCTTAAAGGGTTCAAAGACATGATGTGTGCACCCAACACCCGTCCTCGAAAACTTCAGGCTAAGTTTCTCAACAATTATTTTTATGAACTTCATCGCATTATTTTCTCTTCCATCCTGCGAAAGCAGGATCTACCGATGAGGTTACTTATCATGAGATTACCGCCCATTCTTATCTTTACCTCACCATCTCCTTCAATTTTCCTCGCATGATGATGGATTGGATGATTCGTGCAAGAAAGAAGCCAAAATCGCTTGTCTATGCGATGTATCTTCCGATGATCTTTCGTACTTTTAACGTCCCTTTGGATGAGTGTTAGTTTTTACCTACTCCTGCCTTTCTGTCCAAGGAACATAGGACTGCCCCTGCTCCAGCTCCAGTTAAGGAGGAATCTTTTGACTCAGATGCCCCATAGCCTGAGCCTCCTGCCACCCTCGACTCCATTCGTGACATGTTGTGCGACCGCTTCCGTTTGGAAGATGATCGCTACACCCAGCTGGACTAACGAACCACTTTGCAGATGAGCGCCATCAGCAACACTCTGCATGATATTCAGTACAACATGGCCAGGCATCCATGATGTCATTTCCTACAGGTCGGGATCCTTCTCGCGAAGGCTACCGGATTGACGACCCATGGGCCTTGCGGTACTTGGATCCTGATGTGGCGTTTGTTGATCTTCGTCGCTCTGCTAGCGAGCCGTCCGAGTCAGCCGATCCTTCCCATTCCCATACTCCATGATGGTCATTGTCTTCTACATGTTGCTGATGTTCACTTTAGTTATGCTTTTATCATTTTCATGTCTTAGCACTCTTTGTTCTATGTTTGATAGACTTCAGTTTATCATGTATGAACTTCTAGTTTATTTCCTTTAGGTTTATAAAAAATGCTTAGCTGTCTCATATGATAATTGGTTATGGTAATAAGTTGTGTGTTTGCTATCCTTAGTTTGTCACATTTATCTCTCTTTACGGGAGAGCTATGATTCATTTTGCTAGATGACTAAGGGGAAAAAGCATAGATATTTGGTTGATATGATCCAAGATATTTGGTTGATACGATCTTATATGTTGTTGGATATTATATGATCTTGGATATTATGTTGCAGTTGGAAAAGATTTTTGTATCAGGACATAATCAGAATAGTTAAATTATGGGGGAGCCGACATATCTATTTATGGGAGAGCTACTCAATACAAACTACTCCCTTCAACATGTGTCCAGGGTGAATGTTGCGACATACAAATATCATTTTTTTCAATTATCAAAATAGGGGATATTGTTGACCCAAACCGGATCACAGTCAATCTAATTTAGAGAATTAATAAAACAATATTTGATATGATCCAATACGACACATTGAGCTCAAAGTCAAGAATATCTTCTACAACATATCAAGCTCAAAATAGACGTCATCTACAAGTTGATCATTACAATTATACTTGTACTGAGTCTGTACTTTTCATTTTGTTGAGCCTAGGAACATGTATGTTGAGTCGTACTGAGCTATCTCGAACCAAGACTTCATTCTCCAAGCTCCACCATACAAAACAAGACAATCACCAAACCAAACCAATCCTCTCATAGCCTATTGTATGTTCTGGCCCCATAGAAACCGAATTCGGGCCGAACTCTGCCCCAAGCAGAGTTCAGGCCGAACTTTGCCTCCTAATTTTTAGGATGCTAATTTTTAGGGCCTGTTAGATACTAGCTGTCAAGCGTTCGAAATTTTGAATTCTTGGGACAGAATTCTGGCCGAATTTTGCCTCCTTAGACTAGTATAAATAGAGCTTGAATTCTATCACTTCAAATTATCTCTTACCTTCAAATATTAAGGCTTTCTAAGCTCTACTACTCCAAGCCCCACTCTTCTATATCTCCTAAGCCGCAACCCTCCTTAGCCCAATGTGCTCAGTACGATATCAGCTAGAAGTTGTGTGCAAGAGTGAAAGAAAAGTCACTTGGACAATTCCAAGTTTTGTCTCTGCGAAGTTGTAAGAAGTTGGCGTGCTCTTCTGAGTAAAGGCACGTGGTTGTACCCTATTTCACAAATAGTGGATTTCAATCCTGGGCGAGAGTTCTCAGGCCTGGACTAATCCTACAATAGGAAAACCAGGTTAAATTGCTGTGTTTGCTTATGCTCTTCTGATCTCTATTTATTTCTAGATTACTCTCTGATTACTTACTCTCTTAGTACTTGATTTTGGACTTGATATAGGGTTGCATTTTTAATTGATTATTATCGACACAAACTCTATTCACCACCCTCTAGAGTTGCCTATACGTAATTTCAAGCTGATTATTCTAAAGAATAATTTATGAAAAGGAACTTAAGCAACACGGATATCACCTAAACAGATTCTTACCCATGGTCGGCGATCCATCCCAGCATAAGATAAGAATTAGCATAAACTGAATATATATACATATATATAAGTTTTTGTACGTCTCTATATTGTTAGGCTTGCACTATCTCTATCAGATAAATCTCTATAATATAACAGTTTATCGATAAGAAAATATTTTCATCTATTAACATCTTTATTCTTTATACGGACAAGTCATATCGTCTCTTTCTCTATACGGAAAAATTTTATCATCTCTATCACGTATCTCTTTGCAACATTAATATTCTATCTTTGCATCAAATAATAAGGGAACATGTATTCGATCTTACTTACGCAAGCATGGCAACAGCTCTTCTATTTTATGTAATAAGTATGTAGTTCTACTCTTGATACCATACGATTTAAGGACATGTAATATTCTCTTTATCTTCTTATTAAGAAAGGCAAGGTTCTTTCAATTGTAGTGACATTCTACTATTGCAGGTAATCATTTTATCTTGACTTAGCATATCAATGGTTCATTTATTACGTAAGCATACATTCAATCTTATGGATTCTTTATTAGGCGTAAAAGAATCAGAAAGTGGAGTCCTTGTCCACTCACCCAGATTAATCGTCTTCGTGAAGGCTTCCTCTAGAGCCAGTACCGATTTCTCTGACTATATAGTGCCTTCGCGGAGCGAGGCACTACATAATTACCCATCGAAAAAAGTTTTATCCTCGAAACTTACAATTTCCGTAGTAGCAATAGTCCTCATCTGTCATTACCCGCTCCCACTTTAGGGATATGGGTACGTGGCCAAGTCCAGCCTACGTTGCAGTATCGATTTATTTAAAGGTTTAAATAGAAAGCCGAATAGTAGTAATAAATATAAGACCTAAAATCACCTAAACATATTTTAAAATACCACATGAATATCTTAATTTAATTATTACTAAATTAATTATGGACTTAAGGCTCAAAGCTCATATATATTAAGCCCAAAAAAATTTAAGAAAAACAATCTAAATTATCATATAAAACTAGAAAAAGAAAGTATAACTAATCCTGGACCTAAGCCCAAACTAAAGCCCAATATCATTTATTAAACCCAATAGAAATGTAAAATATAAAGCTCTGATATTGCCTAATTATAGATAGGCCCAAAACATCCCATTTACTAAGATCTACTGGTTGTTTACCACAGAAGAAGAATATGAGACAGATATTACAGGGAAAAGGGTACGACTCACCTAGATTTGGAACGAGATCAGTATGGTCGAACGGCACGCGGGCACGGTGAAGGGGAGCTCAGCAGTAGGGCGTAGGCTGCGCCCGGTGGTTAGGGGCACCGGGCTCGACGGGGTAGTAGCTAGAGGAGCAGGGTGTACGGAGAAGTGGTGGAGAAGCTGGACTGGTGGGTTATCAGAGTGGCAGGGAGTTGGCAAGACGGTCGAGAGAGAGGTGTTGGGGATGAGAAGCCAAATGCGGGTTGCTCGGGGTGCGACCCCAGCACAGATTCGATCAGGATGTCGATCGACGGCGGGTCTGAAGGTGGCTCGAGGCGCTGCATAGGCGAGGGCTACGATGGTGATGGTGTAGCTGGGTTTTTGAATTGGTGGTAGTAATGGTGTGGGTGACACGACAACTAAGAGGTGGAGGAATCATGCACAGAGTGCCAACCGGAGGAGTGGCGGTGGTCGAAGGCAGATCTGAAGGGTAGACAAAATTTGGGGCAGTGGTCGTCGGTGAGTTGTTTGGCCGAGGTGGAGATTGTGTTGGGTTGCTGCGGTGGAGGCTCGGGATCGAATACGAAAAAGTTAGGGTTTTTCTTTTGATTCAGTCTATTGTGTCGAATTCAGGGATGAGGTTGGATCTATGAGGGTGGATCGTGTACGGTATAATGGACACAATAAGATAGTGTTTGTGGATTTGCATTGTAAAGGATACAAATAATGGAAAGACATCCAAGATCAGATCCGAGGCCGACACAGCTAACACGAGGATGGTGGGTGATGGTAGACACAAACACAATGACACAACTATATTTATTGTGATGATGATGGTTATGGTGGCTAGATGGTTGGAAATTATTTTGGAAGTATTTTGATAGAAAAGCAATGGGAACGACTCTCCTTAAATAGGTGGAGTTGACAAGTAAAATTTCTAAATGGATAAAGATCAAAATTCTCCTAGAAGCGCAATGGATAAATTTTTCCATTAATTTAAATAAAATAAAATTTCAAAACTAGACTAATCAAATCTTATTTCACTAATTGATCACCGTAATATTTTAAAATAGTATTCGTTACCATCAAAATAATGTAAAGCATATTTGTCATGACCCACACCCACTTTTTGGGATACGAGTACATGCGCAAGCCAGCTACGTATCAAGCAGACTCCAGCCCAACTCGAATACGTATACGCTGTCCAGAATAGGGAATCACGTCTAATATGGTAAATTAAACTATATCTTAATCCACAAGGAGAATATAAAACAAGATTGAACATTATGGTTGGTCTGCAGCCCACTAGCATATATGTCCGATTCGACTCCAAGGAAATAAAATGAGTCTATAAAACTCGGCTAACAAGCAGAGTGCAAATAACATATGTAAATATGTAATCACAAAAGATACCTAAATCTGAAGTAATCGACTACCATCATGATCAGCTAACTAACTTCGTGGAATCAACTACCTGAAGAGATCATCAGGTCCTCAGGGGACTTGCAAGATACATAAAATATGGCTACTAATATGACAGAAAATAACATGTATGGAGGATAAGAACAGTGCAAGAAGAACATCCAAGAAGCGACATGTCATAGGGAAATATAATACTAGACTTAGCTAACAATCAATCGAATAACTCCTATAGACTGTAGTACAATGCAAGATACTCCCAATCTATAGTATTTCTCGATTGTAGTACAATTTAAGATACTCCCAATCGAGAATAGTCAATCCTAGTAGCAATCTATCTCCTAAAGGAATATAAAGGTCATGTAAAATCCTATAGACTGTAATAAATGCAAGATACTCCTAATCTATAGTATATCTCAATTGTAGTACAATACAAGATACTTCCAATCGAGAATGGTCAAGTCAGGTTAGGTCATACTCAAGAAAAGTCCAAGTCCATCAATCACGACCAGGTCAAGTCAATCAAGGAAACATGGCATAACTGGCAACTCCATCACAAGACACGGTAAATACTAGAAAGACCAATAAACAATCAAAGGAAATGAATAATATCCAATACGTGCACGTAACTCTATAAAACAAGTTAAGCATTAGATGATAAACCAAGTACAATATAAAAACATGCAACCATTTGGAAAGAAGTAGAACAGGAAAAAAAACATATAAATACTGTATAAGTTTGACAATGTATACTTGTCTGGTGGTAGCACGTAGAACCAACACTATCCAGTCAATCAACGAGCCACAAAAGTCAAACTCTCAGAACAGTCTCCGAAGCTGAAACAGATCTAACCAATGTGTTCAGAATAATTAAATTAGCTAGAATATCCTACCCATAAGTCCGGTTCTAGACACATGAGCAAAACGGTAATTTTGGATAAAAATGATATTCGCCGTTGAACTCGTTTTGCACCAAAAAGCATGCCAGAACCTACAATCTCTAAAGTCATCGAGCTATATGTCTACTGCAGGTTCGGTTTGATGATACAAATCCAACCATATATCCAAAGTTGAATTTCGGCGGGCCGTACACAAATTTGCCCGTTGGGTTGGGTCGCGGGTCTGCCAAAATAGCATTCTGGTCGACCTTCTCAGAATCGGACCAAACTTGGCATACAGGACCAGAAAAATAATATGGTCTTGTTGGCACAAGTTTTGTCTCGGGACGACAAAAGTACACGAAGTAATTGGCTAATTTACAAATAGGCCGATACAGTGGTTTTCGACAGATACGTATCGAATTTGTCACACACGCACAACGAAATCGAGTTCCGACGAATCCCACATGTCGACAACACCCATACGCATCTTTCGATGCTCATGGGTTGTGACCACATTGCCCAATTTTTCGGGACGAACTCTGTATCGACAAATTTTCTAAGTTTGAAAAACTATTTTCCTGCTTTTTCTCAATTTTTCTATTGATTTCTATCACTGCAAAATCAACTAGAATTAAAAGTAACAATAGGTTTTAATGTGGGTTATATAGGCTAAAACTTTGTTCATGAATATTTCAAAATATCTAAAATCTCGAGACAAATCGGACTTCCAAAAACATCGTTCTAACTCTAAATTGTTACATTACAGTTCGGATATTTAGTGAGTTTCTTCGATTCTACAGAGAATTTTATTAGCAATATAGTAAAATTAAATCAAAACCAGTTGTCAGGGATTGTAGAGGGTCATACCAACTACGCATAGAAATTTACGGATCATGAATCCAACAAACGTACAGGGAGAAATCATACCACGAAGGGAGGGGGTCGCTAGGGACTGCTACTGCTATGTGGCTGTGCTTGTGTGCATTTTTCGGCAACTCCGCCCGTACGTGGCGGTGGCTCCAGCGGCGGGTGGCGCGCAGGGTGTCGGGGAGGAGTCGCCTGGGTTTAGGTTAGGGTTTGTGAGAGTTTTACAAGGCTTTCATTCGTCCTCTCTCTCGGATTCTCGATGTATATATATACATGCGGCTGCAAGTTGGGGTCGGGCCTGGCTCGGTTGTGGGGGTTTGTTTGGTTGGGCTTCATTTGATTTTTTTTCTTATTTTTCCTTTTTTTTATCTTTCTATTTAACTCTTATACATATTTTTTTTTAACTCTTATAATAGTTATTCATATATATATATATATATATATATATATATATATATATATATATATATATATATATATATATATATATATATATTATATATATATATATATATATATAAAACTATTCACTATTTATTACTCCCGCTTTTTCCAATAATCAAAAATAACCTAATAGCCAATAATCTACAGAAAATAATTATTTATAGAATAAAGTCTCAACCTATTTTTTAACCAAATATTTTACTATATATATATATATATATATATATATATATATATATATATATATATATATATATAATTTATTTTCATATCAAAATTATTAAATCTATTAAACACACACAATATATACATATATACCTATATGGTTCTAGTCAAGGGTCCCAATTTCTAAAATGGTATTTCAAGAAGATATTATCATATTTCGAAACTAATAAAATATATAAAAATAATAAATAACAAATAGTATATTAAATATCTTTTATAAAAGTCACTCACTAGCCCATTAAAATAAAATATCAATCATACATCTACATGGATGTCCTTAGACGCACTACCCGACTACATGGGCCTCGGCTTGGTTTGGATCCAGTTTGGGCTAGTTTGGTACAACCGAATTCCCTAAAAGTCATAATATTAACAAATAACTAATTAAATTACTTACAGGGGTCAAGTCACAACTTAGCCTGGTTTTCCTAGTTTGGATACACTTATGGCTCGGCCTTCCCTAACATGGCTAATACACTAGTCAAAGCACTCCATTGCACTATTCGTGCCATAATTTCTAGTCATCTGGCACTCTAAAACTTAACCATGACTAAAGCATTCTACCGTAATAACTAAATATTTATAAAATACCAAAAATTACCCTTTAATTCAAATAAATAATAAAAAATATTTTCAAAAATTTTAGAAAGAGGGGTTACAAATCTACCCACCTTTAAAGAATTTTGTGCTCGAAGTTTAAGAAAAAAGTGTTTCAGGGATGGTAGAAGACGGGATCCCACCAGCTATCATTTATTCTCATAGTCATTTCGTAACTACAAATCCTCGAGACTTCTACCCAACTTTGAATCAACCCATATGAAACAAGAACATACTAAGTGGGATCTCCTCAATATTTTAAAATGTAAATCCAATATTCAAAATTTGTCTTCAAAAAGAAATTTTAATACAATTTTTTTCCATCCAATCGTACTATATTATTTTTCTTCTTCTTAGTTTCTTTCCTCCTTTAGATTGCTAAATAAGCACATTCATCTTCACTAAACCTCAATCTTGTCCAACTCTTCTAACACTACTTCCCATTTTTTTTCCATTGCCATTTCCAAACACCATAAGATCATAAAACTTTGGAAAAAAATTTAATTTTATTTTACTAAAGTGTTTTCCTAATCATTGTCTACTAATACTTTAGCCTCTAGCAATATAATCATCATAATTCCATTCTGCTAACTTCTATCAATAGTTTCAACAAAAAAATTTGATCACCAAGAACCAAATAAGTGATTGGGAACATATAGCCACCCTAACTCACACTACTCCATCACCACTTCAAATTCTCAATAGATTTTATCTTCTAAACAATCTTTTTTATACCAAATATAATAAACTTCATCAATGTTCTTCACAATTAACTAACCATCAAGAATAAGTTTGCTAGAATCTCTACCAACCTTTGGTAACACTATCCCTTCAAACACATGAAGTCGTAACATTTTATAACCTTGCACACTAGTTGTAAAAATTACTACCAATAGATATCTACGGCATATGGCATCTCTAATCCCCTCCTTTCTATCAAACAACCAAAATTCAATAATCAAACTAACTTACACTATAACATAAGAATTTCTGCTGAATTCTAAACAGCACGATCATTCGTCACCCCAAAATAGGAAGGGATGAGAATCAATGGTATTGGAAGGCAAGAAAGAATAATCGAGAGCAAATACGAAGTTTCAAGGACAGTAAAGAAATTTCTAAGAGAATTTTTCAAGGCAGTATGGATTGATATTTCTAAGGGTTTAATCATATTCGCAGGCTCGTACCAGTACAGTTACGTAACCGATAAGATATGCTCTGACCTGCATGGGCCACCAATAAAACTCGTCACGACCCACACCCACTTTTTGGGATATGAGTGCGTACACAAGCCAGCTATGTATCAAGTGGACTCCAGTCCAACTCGAATATGTATACGCTGTCCAGAATAAAATAACACGTCCGATATGGTAAATTAAACTCTATCTCAATCCACAAGGAGAATATAAAACAAGAATGAACATTATTGTTCATAGTCTGCAACCCACCAGCATATATGTTCGATTAGACTCTAAGAAAATAACATGAGTCTATAAAAATAGGCTAACAAGCAGAGTGCAAATAACAGATGTAAATATGTACTCACGAAAGATACGTAAATTTGAAGTAATCGACTACCATCATGATAAGCTAACTAACTCCGTGCAATCAACTACATGAAGAGATCATCAGGTCCTTAGGGGACTAGCAAGATACATAAAACATGCCTACTAATAATACAGTAAATAACATGTATGGAGGACAAGAACAGTGCAAGAAGAACATCCAAGTAGCAACATGTCATAGAAAAATGTAATACTAGACATGGCAAGCAATCAATCGAATAACTCCTATAGACTGTAGTACAATACAAGATACTCCCAATCTATAGTATGTCTCGATTGTAGTACAATGCAAGATACTCCCAATCGAGTAGCCAACCCTAGTATCAATCTCATCTCCTAAAGGAATATAAAGGTCATGTAAAATCCTATACAATGTAGTATAATACAAGATACTCCCAATCTATAGTATATCTCAATTGTAGTACAATACATGTAACGTCCCAGTCGCAAAATACGTAGGACTAGGAACGTAAACATGCCAGCCGTATAATAAATATATGTAAGCTGTAAAATATAGTAAACCAAGACAACTAATCTTATTCACAAAATATAGGAATAAAAGATAATATAAATCAACTAGAATTTGTTATTTATATAAAAGGTTGGGCGGAGACAAATCCACTACCAACTAGTTAAAAGAAAAGTGATACATGGAAATGAAATAATTTGTCGAGAATGGCAAGAAAGATCCAAGTCACGTCATCTTCGAAGGAAACAAGAAAATTACGACCTTGGCTAGATTACCTGCTGAAGACAAGAACACACACCTGGAGAGATAACCAGATCCTCAGAGGGACGTAACAAGATACATGAAGAATATGCCATAACTAAATATAAACTGCTCAATAAATAAGTCAATTGAATTATAACATGGTCCAATACACACCATTGAATTAGCGTACCATACCCCCAACAAAACACGAACATGAGATGGCACCCTAATTTACGATGACGTATCTTTCCATGCTATGAATCCAATAAAGTATTCGGACACCGACAAGGTTCAGTACCTTCTCATTGGAGTTGTGAGCCACACCTACAACCAAACAAGGATAAGATGTGCAAACTAGTCCGCGACAAGTTATAGTTCCAAGCCGCGATCAGATATGCGTACCCAAACTAAAAGTACTCATACCTAACGGATAAAGGAGCCTAACTGTTCTATGTGAATCCAGTTTTAAGAACAAACCTCTACGCATGGGCTCTCTGGCTAAAAATGGGATCGGCATAGTCCCCACTTGGGGCACCAGGGGCCTCAAGCATAACTGTTCCTCGAACGTGTCGTCAACCCGCATCTCCGGTGGAGCGTACGGTCACAAGAAAAATGTCCATAGTAGCCCATATGCTAAGGATATGTCCTTCCAACCCAATGCCTATATGTTGCCTTAACAACACATAACCTCTATAACCGCTAAGTGAAACTATCATGCAATACTATTAACGGTTAGTCCTATCGCACGGCTTATACGTACTGGTGGCCAGCCAGTCACGCATGTCTGAGTTCTATATGCGACATACGACTTCATGGCACAAACGTGTCAAGGCCAATGTATGCAACAACAACAAGGGTTGTCCCTTAAATATAAGGTTAATATGTATAAAAAATAAGTATGGAAAATAGAACTACATAGTAAAATCTATCTAATTATAACAGTGTAGTACAGTTTATTTTGCAAAAAAATTAATAATGAAGAAATGCATGAATATGAGCTAAAGTAAAATAAACAGCTAATGGCAATGTATCTTGCCTGGTAGTGACTCCTGGCATGGTGTGATGCTCATGGTGGCACAACATATGGCTTCGATAATACAACTACATAAGACGATCTCTGATGATGGCATGGACTGTTCCATCGGGTCAAGAACGGTCAGATTAGTTAGGGTTAACATAACGAAGTACATGATTGGCAATGGAATAGAAATTGTGGGACTAGCCACGGACAAGAGGATAGTCGAAGGAAAATAGATAATTAATATATATATATATGATTTTTAGAAAGCTATTTATAATACTTGAAAATATATGTTATTACTAAAAAAATAGTTTTTAGATAATTATTCAAAAAATATAAGAATCATTTTTAGGCCAAGTTTTAACTTTTGTAAAAAAATATGGTTTTGAGATATACTATAAATTTATTTTACAATTTTTGAAACTAAAATTTTATGGATACAAATATATATATTTATTTCTTTTGTAATATAAATCTAGTAAGGATTTTTAGGGCAAGGACTAAATTTTATCAAAGTAAGATTTTTTTTATTAAAACTGTCCTTTGAAACTAGCTAAAAATATCATAATAATATTTTTTTATAAATTTTTTAATTTAAAATAATATTAACAATCTACAAATGCTTTAAACAATAACACAAGTAGTAATTATACTAACAAGTTTAATAACCAATACTGATAACAGTAAAAATAATAATAATAATAATAATAATAATAATAATAATAATAACAATAATAATAATAATAATAATAATAATAATAATAATTGAAATGATACATAACTTCTATGCAACAAAAAAATAGCAGTAACCAAAAAAAACAAAACTAATAACACGACAAAAAAATAAAGCAAAGAAAAATAATCACAAAATTTCACTCAGCATCAAAAGGAAAGGTAAGAAAATAAAGTAAAGGAAAGTAAGAGAGAGGTGTGAAGAGAGCTAGAGACGAGAGAGAACGAGAAGGGGTGAGAGACAAAGGGAGGAGAGGCGGAGGGTCTCACGGGCGTCTGCACGAGGCTCGACGGTGCTGGCCGTGGTGGGGCGGCGCGTGCTCGGGCACGACAGACACCGATGGCGCATGGGAGACTGCGCGGCGGTAGAGCGGCCAGATCTACTCGGAGGGAGTGGTCGGGCGCTGGCGAGAACCGGTGAGCTCGCGGAGCCGGAGAGATCCGGGGAGGTTGGGCTGGACCGGCGTGTTTTTTGGCGTGACTCGTGCGGACTCTGGGAGTCGGTGCTGGCAGGGAGGCGGATCGCGGAGGTAAGTCGAGGTCGGGTCGGGTTTCCTGGTTATTTATGGTGGTGACGTTTTGGTGGTCTGCCGCATTTTGGGTATGCTGGAGTGGCAGTTATGGCCGGGGTGTCGTCGACTTTGACGAGGTTCGGTCGGGGTTGGTGTCGTAGTCTTGTGGTGTCGGTGGGGATGACAGCGGTGATGGTGGTGGTGATGGTTCTACCTGGCGGAGGTGATGGGTGTTTTGGTGGTCGGGCTTGGGTAGAGGCCAGGGATCTTGGGGAATTGCTGGTGTCATGTCGGGGATGCTGGGATCTTTGGTCGAGGATGGCAAGGTGGTTGTGACGGGGTTGGTTGTTGTCATGGGGATGATCGGCGTGATGGTTTGTGGTGGTGGTCGTGGGATAGGGTGGTGATGTCGAAGACCATGTGGTGGCGACGATGGTGTTGGCAGGGGCGGTGGTTTTGTTCGGAAGGGTACAGATGGCGCGGGTGGTGGTAGTATGCCTATGGCCGAAGTTTGGACGGAACGGTACAAGGAGTGGGTGGCGATAGCCTATGGGTGTGGTGGTGTCCTACAGTTGGGTGGTCGGGGCAAGGTTCTGCCTGGGAGGGCTCGGCCGAGGTGTTTAGGTGTAGGGATTTTGGGTAGTCGGGGAGTGTCGGGGAAGGACAGGAGGGGGAGGGGTGACGGTGGGCTTTGGCGTCGAGGAGGAGCGGCTGTGGTAGGAAGGTGGATAGTCGGCGACAAGATCGGGGGCTAAGGGTAGTGTTAGGAATTTGATGTATCGTGTCGGGTTGTGTATGACACAAGGAATATTGTATATGTAAATATGGAATAAGATGTTAGACTGGGAGGGGGACATGGACACGATGCACTCACGTGGGTGGAGAAATCTGTGGAATGGTTTGTGAATGAAAAGATTATGAAGGCTCCCCTATATATAGGGGGTGGAACTCTAGTGGGATAAGGATTAGAAAATTAAAAGAAACCCGTTGGATAATTCATCTATTTTATTTAAATTAAATTAGAATCCATTCCTTAAATCTCTATCTAATATGTATCTAGATAATCTTATATATAGTTTAAAATAAAATCAACATCTCAAAATTCAAATCTATATATAGATTATTCATCTATTTAAATCAACTATTAAATTTTTAAATCACTAAATCAAATTACAAATTTAGATCCTCAAATTATATTTCGAAATATCTTCTTATACATTTGAATAATAATTAATTTTGAAAATTATAATAAACATTTAAATATTAATCGAAATACTTCAAAAATATCCTTTTAATAAATTAAGCTAAATAGTAATAAAATAGTTTCGGAAATTCAACTTATATGCATGAAATTTTCATGTACTCGCATACATAAAACACCATTTCTAGTATAGTAAATATTACTTATAAAAATATTATTTCATAAAAAGCCTTTTTATAATAATAAAATAAAATAATATTTTTGAAACCTTTACGCGACGCTTTTAAAATAATTATTATATATTATTTTTGAAACTATAAAAATCTATAATCAAAACGTTTTTCAAAAAAATATGTACTTCGTGCATATTCGCACTCGACGAGCAAATATGAAAAATGCAAACTCGCACGCGACGTATAATAATCAAATAAATTAAAAAACCAAAATTTATAAATAAAAAAATCTTAGTAAAAATTAGGGGGTTTACAATACAAGATACTCCTAATCGAGAATGGTCAAGTCAGGTCAGGTCATGCTTAAGACAAGTCCAAGTCCATCAATGACGACCAGGTTAAGTCAATCAAGAAAACATGGCATAACTGGCAACTCTATCACAGGACACGGTGAACACTAGGAAGACCAATAAACAATCAAAAGAAATAATAATATCCTATACGTGCACGTAACTCTACAAAACAAGTGAAGTGTTGATGACAAACCAAGTACAATATTAGAACATGCAACCATGTGGAAAGAAGTATAACAGGAAAGGAAACATGTAGATACTGTATAAGTTCGACAAGGTATACTTGTCTGGTGGTAGCACGTAGAACCAACACTATCCAGTTAATCAACGAGCCACAAAAGTAAAACTCTTACAACAGTCTCCGGGGCTGAAACAGATATTACTAACGTGTTCAAAACAATCAAATTAGCTAGAATAGCCTACCTATAAGTCCAATTTTAGACACAGGGGCAAAATGGTAATTTTGAATCAAAACAATGTCCGTCGTTAAGCATGCCAGTACCTACGGTCTCTAAAGTCATCAAACTATATGTCTATAGGTCTGGTTTGACGATACGAACCCAACCGTATATCCAAAATTGGATTCTGATGGACCGTGCTTAAATTCGTCTGTTGGGTTGGGTCACGGGCCCGCCAAAATAGTATTCTGGTCAACCTTCTCAGAATCAGACCAAACATGGCATACAGGACCAGAAAAATGATAAGGTCCTAATGGTGCAAGTTTTGTCTCGAGATGACGAACATGCACGAAGTAATTAGCTAATTTACAAATAGGCCGATACGGGGATTTTTGACGGATACGTATAGAATTCGTCGTACACGCACAACGAAACCAAGTACCGATGAATCCCATACGTCGAAAACACCCATATGCGTATTTTGATGCTCACGGGTTGTGACCATGTTGTCCGGTTTGTCAGGACAGACTCTGTATCAGCAAATTTTCCAAGTTTGAAAAACTGTTTTCCTAGCTTTTTTCTCAATTTTTCTACTGATTTCTATCACTGCACAATCAACTAGAATTAAAAGTAATAATAGGTTTTTAACGTGGGTTATATAGGCTATCACTTTGTTCATGAATATTTCAAAAATATCTAATATCCCGAGACAAATTGGCCTTCCGAAAACATCGTTCTAACTCTAAACTGTTACACTACAGTTCAGATATTTAGTGAGTTTTTTTGATTCTATAAAGAATTTTATTAGCAATATAGTGCAACTAAATCAAAACCAGTTTTCAGGGATTGTAGAGGGTCATACCAGCTACGCGTAGAAATTTACGGATCAGGAATCGAACAAACGTAGAGGAAGAAATCGTACCACGAACTGGGGGCTGCTGTTGCTGTGCAGGTGCACCTGTGTGCATTTTTCGGCAACTCTGGCCGCGCCTGGCAGTGGGTGGCACGTAGGGTGTCGGGGAAGAGTCGCCTGGGTTTAGGTTAGGGTTTGTGAGAGTTTTACGAGGCTTTGATTCCTCCTCTCTCTCGGATTCTCGATGTATATATATACATGCGGCTGCAAGTTGGGGTCAGGCCTGACTCAGTTGTGAGGGTTTGTTTGGCGGGGCTTGATTTGATTTTCTTTTTCTTTTTCTTTTTCTTTTTCTTTTTCTTTTCCTTTTCATTTTCATTTCTTTTTATCTTTCTATTTAACTCTTATATATATATATATATATATATATATATATATATATATATATATATAAAGAAACAGAGATTTTATTGATGTATCAGGTGCAAAATACCGAAGCCTATACAAGTAAGCGCGCTAAGCGCGAAGAACCAACAAAAAGAGAAGCCAAAAGCGAGCACCACTGGGTGCCGCGGACTAGACTACTGAAAAGCCTGCCAAAATTGGTCCGGGGAGTGGGGACAGCGGGATCTGAGTTTAAGAATTTGTCGGCGAACTTCACGAGTCAGTTGCTCCATGGTGAATTGTTTACCTTCGTACCTGAATTTATTCTGGTTCTTCCAGAGTACCCAAATTCTGGCGGCTGCGGCAATCTAGTGACAATGGGGATCCCCCAGTTGAGCAGGAGATCGCTGAAGCCCCCTTGAAGATACCTCTTACAACAGCGACGTTCATGGTCGTACCAAATCTGACAAGCGAGTTCTTCGGATTGTAGGATGTGCTCAACGGTTTTGAGTTTGTGGGAAGAGCAGCAGTGACATCTGGAGGCTAGGCTAAACCAGATGGAGGTAAGGGAGTCATCGGTCGGAAGCTTTCTGTGCTGTGCTCTCCAGATTAGAAATGACCACTTGATGGGAATGCACGATTGCCAGTAGTAAGCGCTGTGAGTGGTCCATGCGCCTCCGCACTCTAGCTCGCATCTGGAGGATGCCATCTAGAAAGATCCTCCGACATTTGGAGTCTAAATCAAGGCGTCTAGGTGGTCATCTCTGATCTGGATGTTCGCGGCCGCCAGCTCGATCGACGCTTCCGGCCCTAGCCATTCTCTGATCCGCTCCCATCTCCACCCTGTAATCGAGTTCCAAAGGTCCTGGATTAAGTAGTCGGGGGAAACAGTTGCTGACAAATGGTAGGTTGAGTTGCCGATCCACCGTTCGTGGCAAGGGGACGAGTTGTCGCTGCCAAGTCGCATGCGGATAAGAGGTTCAGCAAGCTGCCTACCTTGAAGAATACGGCGCCAGAAAGCTAGGGAGCGATTGTTGGCCATCGCGAACACTGAGTGAGAGTGTTGGAAACATCTAGCTTTCATGAACCGCGTCCATATGGAGGTGTGAGTTCTAATCTTCTACCACAATTTCATAGAGCTGGCGTCAATAATGTGAGCTAGTTTGATGAATCAGAGCCTCCCGTCTGTCGTGGGTTTAGCCATCGTATCCCAACTCGCCCAGTGGTATTTGTCCTTACCGTCATGATGTCCCCAAAAGAATTTGGCAAATAACGTCTCCAGAGAGGATAGGACCTTCTTAGGCGGGGAGCAAACGGCCATGGTGTAGGTCAGGATGGAGGACAGGACATGCTTGATTATGATATCTTACCGCCGGGCGATAGAGTGGCATTGTGCCATCCCTCGATCGTCTTCCTAATCCTGTGGACAAGCCCGCCAAAGATGCCCGTATTGGTTCTACCATAAACTAAGGGGCATCCCAGGTAGGTGAACGGGGGTATACAGTGGTAAAGGAGGTGAGATTGGATAAAGTGGCTTAGTGGTTCCTGTCTGCTTTGTGATGGGTGTAGATGACGCTTTTGTCGCGGTTGATGCATTGATCGGAACATCTGGTGTATCTGTCCAGGGTGTTACAGACCACCTCTACTGACCCGATGTCACCAGCGGCGAAGATGAGGATATCGTCGGCGTAGGCAAGGTGAGTGATAATAGGACATCCCGCGGTGGTGTGGTAGTGTTGGAATCTGGGGATGTTATCCATGTTGTCGAGGTTTCTGCTGAGGGCTTCGGCAGCAATGATGAAGATGGTGGAGGATAGATGGTCACTTTGACGAACACCTCGACTAGATTTGAAGAAGCCGTCCGCTTGACCATTGATGATGGTGGAGAAACATGAGTTGCTGATGGATCTGTAAATAATGTCAATCCATGTTTAGGAGAACACAAAAGATCTGAGAACCCAAATCATGAATTGCCAGTCCAGGCGATCGTAGGCCTTTTCCATGTCGAGCTTGATGGCAATATTGCCCCTCCTGGCCGGGAATTTCATGCATTTCATCATTTCTTGTGCGAGAAGGATGTTATACGTAATGTTCCGCCCTGGGACAAAGCCGCTTTGTTCCTCGGAGATGATCTTGGGGAGGATGTTGGCCATACGGATGGCAATGATTTTAGAGATAATTTTGTTGGTTAATGTGCATAAGTTGACTGGTATGAATTCTTTGAAAGTCTCTGGGTTATCTTTTTTAGGGATTAAAATAAGGTTGGTACAGGATAAAGATTTCGGATAGTGCGCTCCAAGAAAGAAATCTTTGACAGCATCGATCACATCAGTTTGAATGATGTTCCAGCAAGACCGGAAGAAAACTCCGTTGAATCCGTCTGGACTAGGCGCGCTATGTTCGTCAAGGGCCCAGATAGCGGGCTTAACTTCTTCATCTGATGGAGGGACGAGGAGCGAGGCATTATCCTGCTCGTCTATTAATGTGGGGACCTACGCTAGGAAGGTCTCATCCTTGACGACGTCTTCTTTAGTGAACAGTTTGGAATAAAAGTTGGCGGCAGCTTGATGGATGCTCCGTTGAACTTTGTGTAAAGTGTCATTTTTGTCTGAGATTTGATGAAGGGTGAGTTGGTGCCTGCGTCCCCGAATGCCGGCATGGATAAAGGCCGAGTTTCTGTCGCCCTCGCTTTCCCAAGCTATATATATACATTAAATATATATATATATATATATATATATATATATATTTTATTTTTTTAAAGGAAACTTTATTAGAACAAGGAAGCGGAACTAAAGGGGGCGGACCAGACCTACACAAAAGCCCGAAATTCAAAATTGAAAAACAAAAGGAATCGCACGCTTCCCCGGAGGGACACGTGTCGATTCCGCGCGTGGCCCGAGGGGCCAGCGCAGAGCGCAGAAACCGAAGGATAGCGCGGAGACCGAGGGAGCGAGGGCGGGGCCCGAGGAAACCGGTGGGTGTTGCGCTGCCACCGAGGGGGCGGTGGGGGACTACGACGGCGGGGCGACCCCGGGGCTACTCCACGGCGGTGAGCCACGGCGAGGGCCGGGGACGAGCGCGTCCCACCGCGGCGGAGGTCGGGAGACGAGCCCGAGGAGGCCAATCCCAGGAAGGCGCCTCGAGAGGACACGACCGGGGCCACGCCGGAGGACCCCGTCAGCGATGGCCTGCTGGAAGAGTCTCCGCCGGAGGGGAAGATCGGGCGGCGAACGAGGAGGGCCTCGACTCCGGCAGGAGGAAGACGCAGGCGGAGGAGGAAAGACGCAGGCGAAGGGGAGGCACGGGCTCGCAGGCAGCGGCTCGCACGGGGGAGCCGGAGGCGACCTTGGCCGGGAAGGGGGCCCTCGCCGGCTAAGCGACGAGAAGAGGGAGGGGAGTCATGTGCCACCGCGACCAAGAAGAGCTGCGGCGGAGGGACAGGAGCCGAGGGGCGGGTCAGCCCCGGAGGGGCCACGGCCGGGGGGGGAGTCCCGGTGAGGGCGCCGGTCCCAAGTGGGGGAGGACGGCAAAGACGTCGTCCGGAGGCCCATAGGGAAACGACCCCCACTGCGACGAAGACGGGAGGCCGGCTCCGCCTGGGGCAAAGGATGGCCAGTGGGGACGGCCGGCTGGGCCGGAGAGGAGACCCAGAACCACCGCCCAGGGGTGGGGTCCTGCCAGAAGGTCCCCGCCGACGGCGTCATAGAGAAGGACGGCGGGGCGAGGCGGGCGACGAGAGGGGGGAGAAAGACAGAGGGAGGCGCGGGGGGCGGGAGCACCGAGTGGGCGTTTGCAACCGCAGCTGGGGGATTCGTCGGGGGGAAGGACGAGGATGGGGGAGGACGCTCCGGGGGTGCGGCGGAAGAATCCAGCGGAGCGGAGAGGGCCTCTGAGCTGCGGGGACGCTGAGCGCCGAGAGGGAGGACGGTCCGCAGAAGAATCCGACGGCTCGGAGGGTCGCGACAGGGCGGGAGGGGCGGAGGGGGGTGTCGTGGCCGATGGAGAAGGCAGCGCAGCGACGGAGACTCCAGCCAAGGGGAGCAACGGGCCTGGGAGAGGCCGCGAAGCGCGCGGGTTTCCGAGGCGGACCGGCGGTGGACCGAGGAGTGACGGTGCCGGAGACGTCCGAGGGAGCCGCCCTCGGCGATGCCGACGGCGACGAGGGCGGTGGCGGCTTCGAGAAAGAGAGGGGAAGGGGAATGACCCGCCACACGACAGGCAGGGGGCGGCCGGAGGGGGCCCGACGAGAGAGGAGACCTGGTGTGGGAGGAGCCCGGCGGGAGTGGGGGGTCCAAGGCGACGGCCGCCAGCCATGACCGGAGGGGGCGGCTCCAACGAGAGGAAACCAGACCCAGACCCACATATATATATATATATATTATATATATATATTTATATATATATATATTTATATATTTATATATTTATAATTTATATATATATATATATATATTTTATATTTATATATATATATATAAAGGCTTGGTTAAAAAATACTGGGAGTTTGGTTATATATATATATATATATATATATATATATATTAAATATAATATAGATATATATATTGCCAACAGGATAGCCAATCTCCTCCCAAAATCATCTTCGAAGAGCAAAGGGTTTGTTCAAGGACGAAACTTCACTAACAACATTCTCCTAGCTCAAGAGATGATCACATGTATGAAGTTCCCGTCTTAGGGGGAAACGTTGCC
>JANAVB010016197.1:32998022-33112540 GCA_029216955.1 Iris pallida | reverse complement strand
CGGAGGGGTGTGTCGTGGCCGATGGAGAAGGCAGCGCAGCGACGGAGACTCCAGCCAAGGGGAGCAACGGGCCTGGGAGAGGCCGCGAAGCGCGCGGGTTTCCGAGGCGGACCGGCGGTGGACCGAGGAGTGACGGTGCCGGAGACGTCCGAGGGAGCCGCCCTCGGCGATGCCGACGGCGACGAGGGCGGTGGCGGCTTCGAGAAAGAGAGGGGAAGGGGAATGACCCGCCACACGACAGACAAGGGGGCGGCCGGAGGGGGCCCGGCCGAGAGAGGAGACCTGGTGTGGGAGGAGCCCGGCGGGAGTGGAGGGCGTCCAGAGGCGGACGGCCGCCAGCCATGACTGGAGGGGGCGGCTCCAACGAGAGGAAACCAGACCCAGACCCATATATATATATATATATATATATATATATATATATATATATATATATATATATATATATATTTTATATATATATATATATATATATATATATATATATATATTTAATATATATATATATATAAAGTATATATATATATATATATATATATATATATATTTTTAACAGGATATCCAATCTCCTCCCCAAAATCATCTCCGAAGAGCAAAGCGGGTTTGTTCAAGGACGGAACATCACTAACAACATTCTCCTAGCTCAAGAGATGATCACATGTATGAAGTTCCCGTCTAGAGGGGGAAATGTTGCCATCAAACTGGACATGGAGAAGGCATACGATCGCCTGGACTGGCAATTCATGATCTAGGTCTTCAGGGCGTTTGGCTTTTTCGAATCTTGGATTGACATCATCTTCAGATCTATTAACAATACATGGTTTTCCACCGTCATCAATGGCCAAGCTGCGGGGTTCTTCCGATCCACCCGTGGGGTTAGACAAGGAGATCCCCTCTCTTCCACCATTTTCATCATTGCGACAGAAGCTCTCAGTAGAAGCCTCAATAGCATGTCCAGAATGCCCGGTTTCTATCACTTCCACACCACCACTGGCTGTCCTCTTATCACTCACCTGGTGTACGCTGACGACATCCTTATTTCTCCTCTGGAGACTTCAGATCGATCGAGGTGGTTTTAAGCACGCTCGCGAGATATTCTAGATGCTCCGGACAACGCGTCAATAACAAAAAGAGCGTCATATATACCCATCACAAAGCTGATAGAACCCGTTCAGCGTTGCTTTCCGATATAACCTTGTTTTCCATGGCCTACCCACCTTTCACTTACTTGGGCTGCCCCCGGTGTTCGGAAGGTCTAACTTGGGAATTTATGACCGTTTTGTCGACAAGATCCGTAAACTGATCACGGGATGGCACAACGCAACATTATCACCATGGGGCAAGATGATCTTTATCAAATACGTCCTTTTCTCCATCCCGTTGTACACCCTGGCCGTCTGCTCCCCCACCAAAAAGGTTCTCCACTATCTCGAATCCCTCTTCGCCTAGTTCTTCTGGAGTCAACGCGACGGCAAGGACAAACACCACTGGACCAATTTGGATACCATGGCCAAACCCACTGAAGAATGAGGTATGGGATTCAGCAGACTTGCCCACATCGTCGACGCTTACTCCATAAAGTTATGGTAGAAACTGTGCACGGAGAGCTCTCTATGGACGAGGTTCATGAGAGCGAGATACTCCAGATTCTCACATCTGTCGGAGGCAGTCACTAACAATAGATCGTCGACGTCATGGCATCGCATAATTTGTCGACGCAACCTCGCTGAACCTTTAATCCATCTGCAGTTGGGCGACGGACGCTCATCGACCTTTCTGGAACGGTGGATAAGGAAAGACACCATCCGACCCAACGTTCGTACTCCGTCGGGATGCGTTATAAGGGATCTATGGGTGGGCAGTTCTGGATGGAATTGGGGGAGGGTCAGAGATTGGCTTGGCCAGCCGGCGGCCGACTGTCTTCTTACAGCCAACCTGTGGGTCTCTGACACATCCGACACGTGGAGATGGTCCCCTAACCTGAGTAGAACTTTCACGCTAGCTTCCGCCAGAATTGTGGCGAGAGGCAGTGGCGTGCCAGATACCACTTCTGCTAAGTTTTGGCAGTCTTGTATACCCATCAAATGGTCTATCCTTGTCTGGCGTGCATTACCCCGGAACCTACCAACGGACGACTCTATCAAATCTATCAGATTCAACCTCACGTCCAGATGCCACTGCTGCGTGGATTACCAATCAGAATCGGCTGAGCACGTCCTTCTTTCTGGTGAGTTGGCGACTCACATTTGGGTCAATCTTCATAATAGACTAAGTCTTGTCCTGCCAACTGGCGGCTTCCACGATCTTCTGGCCAGCTGGAGCCTCTTCCACGGACATCAGATCATCGTTGCCGCAGGAATTTGGGTTTTATGGAATAACAGGAACAAATTCAGATACGAAGGTCGCCAACTCCCCCTACACAATTATTCAGAGAGGTTATCGGACAAATTCTTAAAGATAGGAGGTGCTGCTCTCACGCCTCCAACACCTTTTGGGAGGCCCTTGTCTAGGTCATCCTCCGGGTCTCTCGCGCTTCCCGTGTCGACCGTCGTAGAGATCTGGTTCCTTTTTGTGCGTGTCTCGCGCTGTTTATTTTCCTTTTCGCTGGTCGCGTTGAGCGCGCTTACTTGTATAGGCTTCGACATTTTGTGCATGTTACTTCAATAAAGTCTCGATTTCATTAATATATATATATATATATATATATATATATATATATATATATATATATATATATATATATGGGAGCGGATCAAAAGCCCCCATAGAAAACCCCCTAAAAACCCCTCGCTCTCAGCCGTCCATTTAATGTTAATATTAAGGTTAATATTAATGTTAATATTAATATTAATGTTAATATTAATGTTAATGTTAATATTAATATTAATATTTATTTCCATTTTTATATTAATGTTAATGTTAATATTAATGTTAATGTTAAAGTTAATGTTAATGTTAATTTTAATGTTAAGTTTAATGTTAATTTTAGTATTTAATGTTAATATTAATATTAATATTAACATTAATATTAACATTAATATTAACATTAATATAATATTAACATTAATATTAACATTAAAATTAACATTAAATGGACAGCTAAGAGTGAGGGAGTTTTTAGGGGGTTTTCTAAGGGGGGCTTTTGATCCACTTCCTATATATATTAGCTATTCACTGTTTACTACTCCCCCTTTTTCCAATAATCAAAAACAAATAATAGCCAATAATCAATAGAAAATATTTTTTATGGAATAAAGTCTCAACCTATTTTTTTAATAAAATATTTCACTATATATATATATATATATATATATATATATATATATATATATATATATATTTTACTATATATATATATATATATATATATATATATATATATATATATATATATATATATTTTAATATATATATATATATATATATATATATATATTACTATATATATATATATATATATAGTAAATATATTTTTATATCAAAATTATTAAATCTATTAAACCCACACAATATATACATATATACCTAGTTTGGTACAACCGAATTCCCTAAAAGTCATAATATTAAAAAATAACTAATTAAATTATTTACAGGGGTCAAGTCACAAATTAGCCTAATTTTTCTAGTTGGGACACACTTATGGCTCGATCTTCCCTAACATGGCTAATACACTAGTCAAAGCACTCCACTACACTATCTGTGCCATGGTTTCTAGTCATCTGGCACAATAAAATCTAACCATGACTGAAGCATTCTACTGTAATAACTAAAAATTTATAAATTCCAAAAATTACCATTTAATTCAAATAAATAAATAAAAAGTATTTTCAAAAATTTTGGGAAGAGGGTTTACAATATTTTTATAAATCCAAAATCTTATCTAAAAATAAATTAGCAAATCTTTTTATTGTCCAAAAATTCTTATGATTTTCTTTTATAGAAATTCAAAGAGAATTTATTTTCTAAGCAGAATATTACAAATAAATGAAATTTTGAAAATTCGGAAGACAAGGGCTACAACATCCTTCGCCATCATCCGTCGCTTAAAACTTGCGATCAATAACACATTTCTATTAATCAATAAATTATATGTCTTCATCATTAAGATACTTACGGACTTAATGTATAGAACATTCATCTCATTATGATATCAGCTTGGCAAAGAAATTTCGATCAAGAAAATTCTTATGAATTGAAACAACTTAACGAATGGCCCGAAGATTGACTCTGATATCATTTTGTCACACCCTGATTCCGTAGAATCATTCATCCTTGCATTGATCTCGGTGGAACTAATCGTCTTTGCATGGGTGTGATGTCGTAGAAGACTAAGTTGTGGTTGCACATGGCCAGAACTTATACAACAACAAAATAGAATAAACAAACAATAATGCAACAGAACATTAATGCAGAAAACCAAATTGAACACAATGATATAAAGAACACAATCTTTTTTTAATTGATAACTTTACAATCATTTACAAGGCTTCCAATATCTCTCTGATACATGTCATATTTGGCTTAAATCTCTCTTGAACTATACAGACTTACAATGATATTATTCTATATATTACATCCCTTTATACAAAAAATCATCTATTTGCATCTTCTTCTTATGGTTTTAGGCTCTCGAGGATGAGATCCGGTTATCGCTTCGGAGCATCCATTTTGACATCTAGCACCTGCGGATAAGCTGATGGGGGATCGACATATTAATGTATTGGTGAAAGACAAAGGTTTTACCATCTGAAATGATCATTAAGTATTCATGTGAAAAAGTATTACATTATTAGTGATCTTGCTATCTTTTACCTATGTTCACTTCCTGCAGTACAGAATAAGAGTCATATTACTTCTTTTGAAAACATTTTCGAAATACCACATTTCGTTTTTCCATTCAAGCAACTTTAGGGACAATTACTTATGCATGATAACTACTTATTTCTATTAAGACATGTGCAAACTTTTTACGGGCCGTAACCATTCTTGGGGACATATAGGCAACATTCTAGGTAAGAAATTTCTTCTTATTTAAATGGGACAATATTTCATGTAAGCTGATTATTCTAAGGAATAATTTATGAAAAGAAACTTAAGCAACACGGATATTACTTAAACAATGATTCTTACCCATTGTCCGCGATCCATCCGTGCACAAGACAAGGATTAGCATAAACTGAATATATACATATATTATGAGTTCATGTACATCTCTGCATTGTTAGGCTTGCACTAAAGCTCTATATATGCATACAACTCGATTAACAGCTGTGACTCAAGGCTTGGCTCTCCAGTAATACATGCATATACCAGCATGTGTGACTCACGATTTAGATCTTCATTGATATACACACATAATAGCAGCTATGGCTCAGGGTTCAGCTCTTCACTAATCGAAACCTATCTACATGTTGGTCGATGGGTCACTCCCTATGATTAGTAGTTGGGACGTATACGTTCATCTCAATAAGAGATAATAAACAACCCCTGAGCACAAGGTCTCTACCTTAGGGTGTTCCTCTAATCCCCCTAGGTCGAGCGATCCCGGTGCCCCGAAAACTCTCATGGAATTTCCCTTCTGCACAAGTTGTCCGATACCAAAGCATGAATACATCTAAGATAAATCTCTATAATGTAATAGTTTATCAATAAGCACACATTTCCACCTATTCACATCTCTATTATCTATACGATCAAGCTGTATCATCTCTTTCTCTATACGGACAAACCATGTCATCTCTATCATGTATCTCTTTGCAATATTAACAGTTATATCTTTGCAACATATAATAAGGGAACATGTAATCGATCTTACTTACGCAAACATGGCAATATTTCTTCCAGTGAAATACCCACATTTGATGGGCCAGTTAAGGAAACCAGTTAGAGTCTCACACAGCTAGCAACGATATTGAACCAAGGAACGTTTATTTTAAAATGCATAAATCAAATACTAGAACCTATTTGTCTCAGAAAGCGTACTATAACATAAGTTCACAATACTACAAATTAATAAATTGTCCAAATGTTTAAAAACCTCATTGAAAAAAACAAAGGAAGAAGAAAAGAATTATAAAATATTTTAGAAATCACAAGGCATAGTGGTCGGTACATTTCAAGTGTCATTCACACTCATTTAAATAGCAATGACATGTTTAGCTGCTAGTATGTATTACATGTGCAATATGCTTTGGAAACATGTGTTTTGCAAATAACATAATCTAGGATTAGATAACATGTCACTTGTAATGTAATCTCATCTATAGTTGAGTCGATCGCAGGTCATGTGTCACGCCCTGCTACTGTAGAAGCGATCGTCCTCGCTAAGGCGTGATGCCGCGTGAGGCTAAATTGCACTCATGCAAGGCAGGTCCATAACGGCCAATTATAGGCTAAGCGACGGAGGTCGTCACACAGAAGTCCCAAGAAGAAATATTGAATAGTCAGCAACAAAAATTTGAAGCAAAACATAAGTCATGCAAAATACTCTTTTGTTGATATTGAACAAAGATTACAATGTGGGCACGAGGCCAAATTACAAGTCTCTCAAGCTCACTTTTCTCTCATATTATAAGTTACTCTGCTCTCTCTCATTCTCGATACAAGCTTCAAGGCGACGAGTGGCAAATTCTGCGGAACGGTGATGTCCATACACTATGTTCCGTATAAGTCCAGACTCCATTCGGTCGTACGTCTCGAAACGCGAAGGAACTCCATGCCTCGATGCATCAAAGCGAGCTCCATGCCATCGGCTTCCACCTGTGCCTGCACATAAAAACTGTGTGGGTGTCAGTACTCAACTGTACTGGTGGAGTGAGCTCCTCGTCCACCCATACAAAACTGACATGTTCATTTACTTTGTGCAGCTTAATCCCTTTTGATTGTCTTTCTAGTCTTACCTTAGGGTCAATTTTAGGACAGAGACACCTTGGCCTACCCATACTTGGCAACACAATGACAGGGTCATGCTATACTTATTTTGTGAGTTCAATATATTCGAGGCAGTGCCTCACCAAGTATAAACTCATGCTAACTCGGTCGTGCCAAGACTTCTACTCATTTTATGTTCCTCTCGACCATTCTCGTGCCAATGACGTCAAGGGGACGACTCGTGCTAGTCATGCCAATAGACTTTATCATGCCTTAAGATCGAGGTCGTGCCTCCCAAGGATCAACTAGACTTAACCAACTTGCCTTACGGCCCTTCCTGACTTCACTCGAGATGACTTGATGACGATGCCACATTCATGCCGAAACACGTAACCTTGCTATAGCCAAATCTTATGCTCCAGAATGGTGTTGCAACCGTGCACACCTAACCCGCACCGATTCAAGGTTAGCACTTGCTAGAATTACGCCTTGTTAACCCAACTCGTAACTTGCTAGTACTCGACGTAATCCAAAGACATATACGCGGATAACCGCTCTTATGCCGACACATCTATATGAGTGGTCACTAGCAATGTCAAGGTATCCTGGATCTTTGCATATGGTGACCATTCGCGTGCAATGTGCGAGCTCCCATCGAATGACCCGCAGCCTATATTGTAATGGTTCACTTAAATCGAGTCGTAATGTCGATGAACGTCGTATAATATCTACAATTCCTCCTAGAATGACACAAACCATGTGCCCTAGGATCGTTCGAGGAATTCACCTTGCGTGCAAGTTATCCAATGACCTTGCAAGACTCAACTCGATCTACCAAGTCCTTCCTTAATCATGACCATGCTCTCCAACTTTCTATTGAGACTCCCAAGTAGCGGGACCGATCTTGGCGACAACCAGTCGTGTGGACTTCCTTATCGAGACTCCTAAGTAGCGGGACCGATCTCGTGAACTTCCTTATCGAGACTCCCAAGTAGCGGGACCGATCTCATGTGCATCCTTATCGAGACTCCCAAGTAGCGGGAGTACCGATCTCGTGAACTTCCTTATCGAGACCTCCAAGTTGCGGGACCGATCTTGTGTACTTCCTTATTGAGACTCCCAAGTAGCGGGACCGATCTCGTGTGCTTCCTTATCGAGACTCCCAAGCAGCGGGACCGATCTCGTGTGCTTTCTTTGTCCGTGGCATGCTTTTCACTAAACCAACCGTGGCTCGTACCTTAGACTGACTTGTTCTCTAGGCGACACTATCGCTCAAGTCATATACTTTATATGATGAGTCTTGTTCTCGTAGGACTATGTGACTTGACAACCGCAGACAACAGGGGACAGTGCTTGCTATGACTTCGATAGCCCAGCCAAACTCTTATCTAACTTATTCATGCAATGACTTGACTAGCAAAGGCTATGCCAAGCCGTGCATCGAGGGAACGTGCTATGCATGCGGTCGACTTGAACAACCAAGCTCTTTGGGTGCCTAGACTTAAGCCACAAGCCATGCAATATGACTTAAACCATAGGACAGGCGAAGGCTATGCCAAGCCTTGGACGATGGGACCGTGCATGCTTTATCAAGCATTCATACGGGCGTCATCTATGACTTAGGCTAATTCTAACATTGTAGAGACTTAGCAACTTAGGCCAACTCCCTTCTCCCAAGCCACGGGACAAAGGAACGAGTGTCAGTTTGAAAGCACGCTGAGCAAACTTCTAAGTCGACCGTGGGACCCTTTTCCATGTCCTAACTCAATCCGACTCGTCGGGATTATTCCCTTAGCTATGTAGATGCGTCTCTTTTATTATCAAGCCTAACTTGTGCAAGTTAAAAAAATGCGATTTATTATGTGAAGGTTGAGATGAGGCAAGTTCACCAAAACTACCCCACCTGAGCGAGGGGTCGCCTCGACCGAACGAGTCTTCGAGCAGCCGTTGCAAGGCTAAGTTCGAACGCCGTCGACATTTTGATTCCTACGATTGATTGAGAGGGACGGGGCACTACATCATTCACCACTCAGAAAAAGTTTTGTCCTCGAAACTAACTGAGTACTTACTTATAGACCACTTTGATCCAAGGACTCTCGTACACACTCCGGCTATGCGTTTGTTCAATCTGAGCCACGCTCGCACTACTATCAATATTTCCTTTAACACAATTTCAAAATTCTTGCACTTTTTCATTCCTTAAGTCTCACTTGAATTCAACGTATCACTTGGTTGGATCATGCACATATCCCAGGCGTCCCCAAAATACATGCATTTCAGCCAAGCCGCGTGACAGAGAATTCGTCATTCTTACTCGAGTCGTATCGTACACATATTCAAGCGTCCCTAAATATATACATGTCAGTCGAGTCTCGTGAGTGGGTATTTCATACTCTAGAATCATTCTATCCATCCATACCAATCCTCAAGATCAATCATTCCAATGCTAAATCTTGCAACATGGACGTTTAACCTGCTAGGCCATTTCTCAAGGCTAAGGTCAATGTCAAGATTGGAATCATAGTTTCGCAACAATAATGCCAATACTGACCCCAATCCTAGGGTCAAACCAAGTTGATAATATGGGGTTTTCTACCCAAGCTCTCATCACTCAGATTTCTAAATACCGAGCATATATTTCTCCTATTCGTACTTGCAATACTTAGTCCAAGGGGTCCGAGTCATTCAACAAAGCCATTCTACACTGAGTCATGTTTAACCATTTCCTCAACATCTCAATATCGTTCATCCAACAGGTAACTCGTATAGTCTATCTCTTTGAAAAATTTCATTACAATCTGCCTATCTATTCCTTCCAAGTCAAGCACGCTACGATACGACTTATCGCTAAACCGTAATTCTTATTTCATATTCCTTAAATTATTTATCCCAATTCACGTAATCGATCACAAGGTCGTCTGACTTTAACAATATGTCTGTAGCACCCAATTTTCCAAATGAGGGTAATTTTGAAATTTTATGTTTATAATTATTTTAATAATGATATTTAATTCATGATATGATTTTTGGTGATTTTAAATCATTTTAAAATTATTTAAATCAATGACTTGTGGTTTTGACGTTTTGCTAGTGAAACCCTAGAGACTGTTTGACCTAGAGCCTAACCATGTGATTATGATATTTTAATGTCATTTTGGCCTAAGAATATTTTTGCATTTGACCTCTTTGAATTATTTTGATGTTATTTTATTATTTATGATATAGTTTTGGGGTTATTTGAGTCGGGTTCGAATTTCAACTCATTCCGACTTGTATCGGGGACCCGGGGTAGTTTTGACTCTAGCGAGCCCACACACTAGTTAGGCATGGCCCACATAATATTAATTTTAGTCCACATGATATTAATTTTAGTTAGTGACTAGACTAATTATTTTGGTTAGTATTAATATGGATTAGTGTTTTAGGATTGACCAAACTACCCCCGACTTAACCCCTTATCAATGTATTAGTAAATAGACTAGAAAAGGGGCTTTTGGACTTTTCCTAATAGGACAAAACCACCTTTATGGCCAGCCACAATAAGAATAGGGTTGAGCCTCTCATTTGTCATTATCCATCTATTTTTCTCTCTCTTGTTCTTCCCCAAATTTCTAGAGAGCAATCCCTAGCAATTTCTCCACCAAATCATTCCATTTCACCACCAAATCTTCTTCTTTCCTTCTCCATTCTAGCCAAGGAGGAAGCTACCCAAGTTTGGGAGGATTCGGAGCTCGTTCGTGTCCTTTTGGAATCTCTACGTGTCGGTGTCGCTCCGGGAAGGCTTTTCTTCGATTCGATCTACCGGGAGGTATAAATCCCTTCCCTTTTTCATTTTCTCATGCATATAGGTCTATTTTGAACCCATAGGAATGACCCCCATGGTTGTATCTCCATTTGTGTCCATTTCGTGTCCATTTGGAGGTCATAGGAGTGTCCTTTGTATTGTGGTTGTGTCCATGTGGGAAAATCCCAAATTTGGACACACTATGTGTTGTTGTTATGTATGAATGAATTATTACATGTTTAATCTCATATTTTTGTATTGTAGATGTGTTCTATAGTGTCTCATATATATATATTAGTGTAGAGAGTGAGTTCTTGACATATTATGTTATATATTTGTGTTCTTTTGTCTCAAACTATCCAAATCCGTCATGATTTTTATCCACGTTTTTAATTTCAGTCCTAACTTAGAAATGTCATAACTTCTAGCTCAAAGCTCGGTTTAATCTCTCGTTTTTTTAAAAGAAGCGTATTGAAGTTAGCTTTCCAAAAACATGTATTAATAGTCCTAATTATTTCTGTAACTTTCTGGAGAATTATTTGAGTGTCAGCTGTACGAAAGACAAACGCGTTCTCGGTGTTTTCGCGATTCTGGGAGTTTCCGGAAACGAAAACGCGATCCGTTTGAAGTTTCGGAAAGCTAACACATAGATCTATAACATACTTTAATCCTAGAATTTAATTCATGCTGAGTTGGTACAGTATTGATTATTAGTAGGAGTTACTATTCGGCATATGCATTTTGTGCACCCTTGTGTGTAATATAATGTTCTATTTAATTTTAACCCATGTTAATGTATATATATTATGTAACTAAATAAAGAATGCAAGCATGAGTAAATGGTTAAATAAATGATGTATGAGGTGTAAGTATCCTATCTAATGTAAGCATGTATAAGTATGGCTTGTAATGAATATGTAGGTTCCATAGTATGTAATATATGGTGCATATAGTAGTGCAAGAGAATAAATGAATGATGAATGAATGCAAGAATGAATGTAATATAATAATAGATGTAATGTATGCAATATACAAGTTAATGTGATGTAATGTTCTATGTTAACACAAATCATATATTACCTCATGTACCCCTTACACTATGTTGACACTATCACACTTGACACATTGTTCACTTACACTTTGACACTCTTTGATATGTATACACTATGTATGCCCATTTAACCCTCACTTGACCCTTTGCCATGTTCACATACACACACATAGCCTCTTAAATAAGTATTTATGAATATAGTTAACTTAGCTATGTATGTATATTGTATATATGTTAGCATATTGTGTTGTAATATATAAGTTTATATAACCATTTGAAATGCCATAATTATAGACCTAATGTTGAATACCAATATATGCATATGTATATATGTGTAGACATATATAGCTTAAAGTAATAGATTACCTAGTGTATATCCAATGTGAATTCTTGCCTATTTGAATATTGAATAATTGCATGCTATATAGAGTTGGGTGTATGTTGGCTTGTATAGCCTTGTATTGATGTGTGCTTGCTAGGATAGTCTTGGTTAGGCCTAGTAAGACTTACTGGGTTAGGACATGACCTAGTTTGACCTAGTTTGACTAGTGCAGTTGACCAGAGTTGACTTTTTGACCAAAAGTCAACTGTAAGTCAACCTTTGACCCTGATTGACCTAGTTTGACTTGGATTGATTTTCTATGACCTTGTTTGACCTTGGTTGTCCTAGTATGACCCAGTATGACCTAGTATGACCTAGTTTAGCTTAGTGTGACTTAGGTTTGACTTAGATTTGACCTAGATTGACCTAGATTCATTCAGAATGCATTGTAATGCATCTTATTATCATTTTGGACTCATAGTGACTTGTACTATTCTATAGGAGACAGACACCACTCCTTGGATAATATATTCTCTTCAGACACTCAGGCTATCAGGCGAGTACATTCTCTGACCGTTTCATACTTGTATGGATTTACATTCTTGCTCTAGATTTCTGTACTTGATGCTGACACGATTCATTATTACGGATTGGTACTATATGGATCTTCTTCTGAGATGTTATCTCCTTGTATTCACTAAGTACATATTGTGATGTGCATTTCACTTACATGTTATATTTATTGAATACCCTTATCATTGTACACTCATTGTGCATATTGTACTCTCATTATCACATTGAGCCATTGTACAAGCCATTGTATAAGTCATTGTACAAGCCATTGTATAAGCCATTGTACAAGCCATTGTACAAGTCATTGTATAAGGTAACGTAACTGAATTGGATCATTGTGTATTGATTAGGGAGGGGGAGTAGAAATGGTTATGTGATCAATCGTATTGTATAAGAAATTGTATATGTCCATTGTACACCCACGTACAAAGGAGTCCCATTTTATTGTATAACCTAACCCATTTACATAACCATATTGTGCTCTAAATCACATGTTCTTTACAGTCTTACTTATCATATTTAGATATTTTCTGTTATCAAATCTCTACTATTTTTTATATATCTTCTTCTTTCAGCATTTCATGTACTTTACTCTATTGCATGCTTTATATTTCCTAACTCGTTATGAACTGCGTGAGATGTTTTGTGCTCGCTCCAGTCCTGACTGGACCTGTTGATAAATTTTACAGATAGCCTGGAGGTTGCCTGCTAGCCTAGAGGAGACAGTAGAGGTTGCATAGATAGCTAGGGTTTTTGCTTATAGTTTATTTTCAGTCATCTTGAGTTGTATTTATGGATTACTGTATTTGGGTTTTGAGATGTATTCTGAGTTTGTATCTTAGACACTTAGACTTCTATCTGTTGTATCTCTTTTCGATTTCATGTTTTATCTATCTTCCTTTATGATCTACCTTAGATGTGATTGAGTTTACATTATGCTATGTCACCCCCATTCGGGGAGTATAAACTGTTTAGTCTCATACTGTTAGATGCATTGAGACCTAGGATAGCGTTCTACCGCCGACACTGCAGCGTAGGCTGGGCGTTGTTACGTTCTCGTGTCCTAACTCTAGGGTGCGGGTCGTGACACGTTTTTAGTGGTGGCCCATGCAGGTCGAGTTTATGTAGTGGTATTCGAACTTGAGTACCACTACAGCCTGCAGTAGGATTAGGATATATTTTTGAAGGTACTCAATCACAGTTAGGATCCCTTGAGAGATTCCTGGGACGACCCTTGAGAATCTTATTTTAACTTCGATTTGAAAACTCTTCTTCCCTTAATTTAATTATCTTTACTTTCTGTTGTTATACTTGATTTTTATAGATTATTGTTGAATTCGAGTTGTATTTATTAATTTTGATGGATGATTGTCGAATTTGAATTTTGATGATAGCTATTGCATCCGAGTTTGTATTTTGATGGATTTTTGTTCATTTTTGAATTTTGGTGTTCGTTGATAAATTGATTTGATTTTTGGGTATTCATTGTTGATTTAATTTAATTTTTGGCAAGATGAAATTATATGGGCTAGGTCATCTATGTTATGGAATCTAGTCTTCTATAGTCGCATTAGCCAGCATGGTGAGGACATATAGTCTGACTCTGGATATATTTTTCGGGTGTGGGAATTTAAGATTTTCGCAGCCAAGCTAGCGGCACCGCAAAAATGTTAAATACCATAATTCTAGAGATATGTGCATAAGTCAAGGGCTCTGTGATTATCGTAGCCTTGCTTACTAGTATGACGAGGATTTAGAGTACCATGATTTTGGATAGACGCATATGATTATCAGATTGCACCTTAATTTTTTTGAACATGTTTTCTCTACTTTTGTTCAGTCATTCAAAAAAACAAAATTTGGTTGAGTTTTGTGTTAAATTTGAAAAATCTGAGACTGTGTGCATATTAACCCTTAATACTGAATTCCAAATGTTTAGTTTAAATTGCTATTTTATTTTCTTTAGTATAATATTTAAAACTGTGTACATTGTTGTATGTAGGGATATAATGTTAGGTTTCCTATTCTTACATGTTAGTTTGTGATAAACATTGAGTTGGTTTTAATGTTCAAATTTCTCCAAAATCTTGAAAACTAGTTACATGTTAACATTTTTACATTGATTTCCATGTTTAGTTAAATTTTAGATTTAACATGTAATATCGAACTGTATGCGTAGATAAATGTATTGGTAATATGTTAGGGTTTCATTTATATCATATTAGAATGTATTGGGAGCATTGAGATTAGTCGTGATGTTTCAACCCTAAATTTTGAAATTGCATTATGTTAATATTGCACTGGTTTAAATGTTAGCTTGTTTTCAGATTTTATATGTAAACGTTAAACTAAAACTGGGTTTAACCTTTCAATACTAAGTTATAACCCTGTACAAGGACACACACACACTCTAACATAGTATATACTGTCTTTTAACCAAATCCTTCCCCTCTATGTTATGATTGTATATCTAGATAGATATATAGAGCTTAGGCATACATGTTATAATATATATAAATACATAACTAAGTCTCTACCTTTATACATATATATATATATATATATATATATATATATATATATATATATATATATATTTAGCTATGCATGTTATGATTAAATAAGTTGCGTATTGTAGATTGTTTAACCAATATGCCATGATTAGTGTAACTTGATAGCCGTTGAATTGAAACACAATCCTCATATACACTTTTATGTATATTCACGTACACCCATGCCTACTATCTAACCATATGAACATGTCCCCATACACATAATGCTAGCTTTTTTCTCTCTAGCGCTCTCTCTCTATATATATTGTGATTGGATTTCAATGTAATCGACTTTCGTTAATTAAACTTGTGATTTTTATTTTCTTGGGATAGTACCCCTTTTAGATGATTGGTGGTTACCTTTCTTTATTTTTTTTTGATGAGTACCAGTTTTCACATAGGATGGTAGACTGTCTTACAGTTTTGATGATTTGATATTTCTGTATCTTTTCTCGTTTAGCACCCTGGATTGCTTGTGTGTTTTGATACCCTATAACCGATTTGATTAGCATGACTAGTATACCTAGATGAGACTTCACTGTCACCATATGCCATGACCCTGTATGCCGTCGTTTTGATGGTATGATTTGTTTAAGTTCTGGGACTTTGATTGTGGGGGTTTGACCTAGAGGGAGTATGGACCTTTTAATTTCGAGGACGAAATTTTTCTAAGGTGGGTAGAGTTGTAGCACCCAGTTTTCCAAATGAGGGTAATTTTGAAATTTCGTGTTTATAATTATTTTAATAATGATATTTAATTCATGATATGATTTTTGGTGATTTTAAATCATTTTAAAATTATTTAAATCAATGACTTGTGGTTTTGACGTTTTGCTAGAGAAACCCTAGAGACTGTTTGACCTAGAGCCTAACCATGTGATTATGATATTTTAATGTCATTTTTGACCTAAGGATATTTTTGCATTTGACCTCTTTGAATTATTTTGATGTTATTTTATTATTTATGATATTGTTTTGGGGTTATTTGAGTCGGGTTCGAATTTCAACTCATTCCGACTTGTATCGGGGACCCGGGGTAGTTTTGACTCTAGCGGGCCCACACACTAGTTATGCATGGCCGACATAATATTAATTTTAGTCCACATGATATTAATTTTAGTTAGTGACTAGACTAATTATTTTGGTTAGTATTAATATGGATTAGTGTTTTAGGATTGACCAAACTACCCCCGACTTAACCCCTTATCAATTTATTAGTAAATAGACTAGAAAAGGGGCTTTTGGACTTTTCCTAATAGGACAAAACCACCTTTATGGCCAGCCACAATAAGGATAGGGTTGAGCCTCCCATTTGTCATTATCCATCTATTTTTCTCTCTCTTGTTCTTCCCCAAATTTCTAGAGAGCAATCCCTAGCAATTTTTCCACCAAATCATTCCATTTCACCACCAAATCTTCTTCTTTCCTTCTCCATTCTAGCCAAGGAGGAAGCTACCCAAGTTTGGGAGGATTCGAAGCTCGTTCGTGTCCTTTTGGAATCTCTACGTGTCGGTGTCGCTCCGGGAAGGCTTTTCTCCGATTCGATCTACCGGGAGGTATAAATCCCTTCTCCTTTTCATTTTCTCATACATATAGGTCTATTTTGAACCCATAGGAATGACCCCCATGGTTGTATCTCCATTTGTGTCCATTTCGTGTCCATTTGGAGGTCATAGGAGTGTCCTTTGTATTGTGGTTGTGTCCATGTGGGAAAATCCCAAATTTGGACACACTATGTGTTGTTGTTATGTATGAATGAATTATTACATGTTTAATCTCATATTTTTGTATTGGAGATGTGTTCTATAGTGTCTCATATATATATATATTAGTGTAGAGAGTGAGTTCTTGATATATTATGTTATATATTTGTGTTCTTTTGTCTCAAACTACCCAAATCCGTCATGATTTTTATCCACGTTTTTAATTTCAGCCCTAACTTAGAAATGTCATAACTTCTAGCTCAAAGCTCGGTTTAATCTCCCGTTTTTTTTAAAAGAAGCGTATTGAAGTTAGATTTCCAAAAACATGTATTAATAGTCCTAATTATTTCTGTAACTTTCTGGAGAATTATTTGAGTGTCAGCTGTACGAAAGACAAACGCGTTCTCGGTGTTTTCGCGATTCCGGGAGTTTCCGGAAACGAAAACGCGATCCGTTTGAAGTTTCGGAAAGCTAACACATAGATCTATAACATACTTTAATCCTAGAATTTAATTCATACTGAGTTGGTACAGTATTGATTATTAGTAGGAGTTACTATTCGGTATATGCATTTTGTGCACCCTTGTGTGTAATATAATGTTCTATTTGATTTTAACCCATGTTAATGTATATACATTATGTAACTAAATAAAGAATGCAAGCATGAGTAAATGGTTAAATAAATGATGTATGAGGTGTAAGTATCTTATCTAAGGTAAGCATGTATAAGTATGGCTTGTAATAAATATGTAGGTTCCATAGTATGTAATATATGGTGCATATAGTAGTTCAAGAGAATAAATGAATGATGAATGAATGCAAGCATGAATGTAATATAATAATAGATGTAATGTATGCAATATACAAGTTAATGTGATGTAATGTTCTATGTTAACACAAATCATATATTACCTCATGTACCCCTTACACTATGTTGACACTATCACACTTGACACATTGTTCACTTACACTTTGACACTCTTTGATATGTATACACTATGTATGTCCATTTAACCCTCACTTGACCCTTTGCCATGTTCACATACACACACATAGCCTCTTAAATAAGTATTTATGAATATAGTTAACTTAGCTATGTATGTATATTATATATATGTTAGTATATTGTGTTGTAATATATAAGTTTATATAACCATTTGAAATGCCATAATTATAGACCTAATGTTGAATACCAATATATGCATGTGTATATATGTGTAGACATATATAGCTTAAAGTAATAGATTACCTAGTGTACATCCAATGTGAATTCTTGCCTATTTGAGTATTGAATAATTGCATGCTATATAGAGTTGGGTGTATGTTGGCTTGTATAGCCTTGTATTGATGTGTGCTTGCTAGGATAGTCTTGGTTAGGCCTAGTAAGACTTACTGGGTTAGGACATGACCTAGTTTGACCTAGTTTGACTAGTGCAGTTGACCAGAGTTGACTTTTTGACCAAAAGTCAAATGTAAGTCAACCTTTGACCCCGATTGACCTAGTTTGACTTGGATTGATTTTCTATGACCTTGTTTGACCTTGGTTGTCCTAGTATGACCCAGTATGATCTAGTATGACCTAGTTTAGCTTGGTGTGACTTAGGTTTGACTTAGATTTGACCTAGATTGACCTAGATTCATTCAGAATGCATTGTAATGCATCTTATTATCATTTTGGACTCATAGTGACTTGTACTGTTCTATAAGAGACAGACACCACTCCTCGGATAATATATTCTCTTCAGACACTCAGGCTATCAGGCGAGTACATTCTCTGACCGTTTTATACTTGTATGGATTTTCATTCTTGCTCTAGATTACTGTACTTGATGCTGACACGATTCATTATCACGGATTGGTACTATATGGATCTTCTTCTGAGATGTTATCTCCTTGTATTCACTAAGTACATATTGTGATGTGCGTTTCACTTACATGTTGTATTTATTGAATACCCTTATCATTGTACACTCATTGTGCATATTGTACTCTCAGTATCACATTGAGCCATTGTACAAGCCATTGTACAAGTCATTGTACAAGCCATTGTACAAGCCATTGTACAAGCCATTGTACAAGTCATTGTATAAGGTAACGTACTGAATTGGATCCTTGTGTATTGATTAGGGAGGGGGAGTAGAAATGGTTATGTGATCAATCGTATTGTATAAGAAATTGTATATGTCCATTGTACACCCACGTACAAAGGAGTCCCATTTTATTGTATAACCTAACCCGTTTACATAACCATATTGTGCTCTAAATCACATGTTTCTTACAGTCTAACTTATCATATTTAGATATCTTTTGTTATCAAATCTCTACTATTTTTTATATATCTTCTTCTTTCAGCGTTTCATGTACTTTACTCTATTGCATGCTTTATATTTCCTAACTCGTTATGAACTGCGTGAGATATTTTGTGCTTGCTCCAGTCCTGACTGGACCTGTTGATAAATTTTACAGATAGCCTGGAGGTTGTCTGCTAGCCTAGAGGAGACAGTAGAGGTTGCATAGATAGCTAGGGTTTTTGCTTATAGTTTATTTTCAGTCATCTTGAGTTGTATTTATGGATTACTGTATTTGGGTTTTGAGATGTATTCTGAGTTTGTATCTTAGACACTTAGACTTCTATCTGTTGTATCTCTTTTCGATTTTATGTTTTATCTATCTTCCTTTATGCTCTACCTTAGATGTGATTGAGTTTACATTATGCTATGTCACCCCCATTCGGGAAGTATAAACTGTTTAGTCTTATACTGTTAGATGCATTGAGACCTAGGACAGCGTTCTACCGCCGACACTGCGGCGTAGGCTGGGCATTGTTACGTTCTCGTGCCCTAACTCTAGGGTGCGGGTCGTGATAATGTCACGCCCTAATCTCACGCGAGTCCGATTATCCATGGCCGGCATGAAATCACCATACAACGCTTTCGCGGAATAATCGTTCTCATCGGAGCGTAACTCTTGTTTTTAGTCTAGACTAATTCATTCTCGATACGCAGATTGGATGTCCTCAATCCTCAAGTTTAGTCAATCATCAATCACAAGTCCGATCAATCCTCAAATCCACCTTCGCCTCAAACCACAAGTCAAAGCAATCCAAATTGCCACATCTTGATTTCCCGATTTCGATTATTCTCACGACATGAATCACCATGTCCGTGCTCACGCAGAACGATCGTCCCCAAATCCGACGTGACGCATGGGCGAGGCTAGAGTTACGATCGCACAAGATAAGAACGTCGACATTATTGTTATCGGCATAACCATCAAGACACGATCATTTTCATCCAACATTCATTTCATCAAAATCCCAAGCATAGCATCCATCGGAATAATAACATTTTGTACGATCATCATTTCTCGAATCAGAGTACCCCCGAGTTATCGCATATCAATCTTTAATATGCCTCAATACCATCAATGATATACGTAACCTAACGATCTTCATTTACAACGAATTTTGAGTCATGCGACTAATGCTATTGCCCAAACTGGATAATCTCCTTGACATTCAAGATCAAGTTCGATCATTATCTTTCAAACCCGTTACATGTTTAATTCGTTCAAATCCAAAATCATATATATTCATCCGACTAACTTAAGTCATCGAGCAACATATATTCCAAATCCTTAGAGTCATTTTTGTAACTTCAAAATCACTTTCATGCACTCTATCATCTAATCGTGCTAACTTTTCGCATACGATTCATATCATTTTTCTCAATTAAGTCATTTGTTCGTACACCTTAACTTTTTCTTCGATTCAATTTATCATTTCCTTATCACTTGCATTTCATATTCAATGCAAATTCCAATCTTGTGTGCATCGATTCAAATTCTGTTTGAATCAACTCATCGAAATCTTCAAGATTATAACTTACTCAATGATACTCGATCTAAGGCTTTGCATACAAGCGATGCTTGCTGATAGACTCGTTGGCACCCTGCATCCTCAATCAATCTATATCCCTGAGGCTATCCTATACACCACTCAGGGACGAAGTCATTTGACATATCCGCGAAACAAGTTATGAATCACAATTGACTATTTCGAATTCTCGTTTGAGCCATTCCTCAAAATCCATGCACGATTTTCCCATGTCGCATCGACGATTATATCGTTCGATAGCGCTTCTATAGTCATCCCACATTCTATGAATCGAGTCTATCTCATTCTTGTTCGACACAATTTGTATCTCATACGCGATTTTGTTAAGGTCCACATGATTCTAGGTGTATATGCCTAGCTCGACTTAGCCAACCGTTCTTTACTTGAACTTTTGTTCAACCAAATTTCCTTCGTACGATTTTGTAAAGTATTTAGACTTATTGTACGGACATGCCGTGGGACATTTGAGAGAGAGCGCACCAATGATATCAGTTTGCGAAAGTAACACAGAGTTAAAGAACTCAATCGAAAGTCCAAGGATGTAAAGCCGTGCTCTAATACCATTATGTCACGCCCCGCTCCCGTAGGAGCCTAAGGCGTGATGCCACGTGAGGCTAAATTTTATTCATGCAAGGCAGGTCCATAACGGCCAATTACAGGCTAAGCGAAGTGGATCGTCACACAGAAGTCCCAAGTAGAAACATTAAATAGTCAACAGCAAAAATTTGAAGCAAAACACAAGTCATACAAAATACTCGTTTATTGATATTGAACAAAGATTACAATATGGGCATGAGGCCAATTACAAGTCTCTTAAGCTCACTTTTCTCTCATATTACAAGTTATTCTGTTCTCTCTCATTCTCGATACAAGCTTCAAGGCGACGAGTGGCAGATTCTGCAGAATGGCGATGTCCATATATTATATCCTATATAAGTCCTGACTCCATGTGGTGGCACGCCTCGAAATACGAAGTAACTTTATGCCTCGACGCATCCAAGCGAGCTCCGCGCCATCGGCTTCTACCTGTGCCTGCACATGAAAACTGTGTGGGTGTCAGTACTCAACTGTACTGGTGGAGTGAGCTCCTCGCCCACCCATACAAAACTGACACGTTCATTTACTTTGTGCAGCATAATCCCTTTTGATTGTCTTTCTAGTCTAGCCTTAGGGTCAATTTTAGGACAGAGACACCTTGGCCTACCCAAACTTGGCAACGCAATGACAGGGTCGTGCTATACTCATTTCGTGAGTTCAATATATTCGAGGCAGTATCTCGCCAAGTATAAACTCATACAAACTCGGCCGTGCCAAGACTTCCACTCATTTTATGTGCCTCTAGACTATTCTCGTGCCATTGACGTCAAGGGCACGACTCGTGCTGGTCGTGCCAATAGACTTGATCGTGCCTTAAGATCGAGGCCATGTTTCTCAAGGATCAATCGGACTTAACCAACTTTTCTTACGGCCCTTCCTGACTTAACTCGAGATGACTCGATGACGACGCCACATTCATGCCGAAGTACGTATCCTTGCTATAGCCAGATCTTAGTCTCTAGAATGGTGTTGCAATCGTGCACACCTATTCTGCACCGATTCAAGGTTAGCGCTTGCTACAATTATGCCTTGTTAACCTAACTCATAACTTGCTAGTACCCGATGCAATCAAAAGGCATACACATGTAAAACCGCTCTTATACCGACGCATCTATATGAGTGATCACTAGCAATATCAAGCTATCCTGGATCTTTGCATACGGTAACCATTTGCGTGCGAGGTACGAGCTCCCACCGAATGACCCATAGCCTATATTGTAATGCTTCACTTCAATCGAGTCGAACCGTCGATGAAGGCCGTACAATATCTGTAATTCCTCCTAGGCCGACACGAAACCTGCACCCCAGAATCATTCGAGGAATTTACCTTGCAAGCAAGTTGTCCAATGACCATGTAAGACTCAACTTGATCTACCAAGTCCTTCCTTAATCATGACCATGTTCTCCAACTTTCTATTGAGACTCCCAAGTAGTGGGACCGATATCGGCGACAACTAGTCGCATGGAATTCCTTATCGAGATTCCCAAGTAGCGGGACCGATCTCGTGAACTTCCTTATCGAGACTCCCAAGTAGCGGGACCGATCTCGTGTGCTTCTTTATCGAGACTCCCAAGTAGCGGGACCGATCTCGTGAACTTCCTTATCGAGACCCCCAAGTTGCGGGACCGATCTCGTGTACTTCCTTATCGAGACTCCCAAGAAGCGGGACCGATCTCGTGTGCTTTCTTGTCGAGACTCCCAAGTAGCGGGACCGATCTCGTGTGCTTCCTTTGTCTGTGGCATGCTTTTAACTAAACCAACCGTGGCTCGTGCCTTAGACTGACTTGTTCTCTAGGCGATACTATCACTCAAGTCACATACTTTATATGACAAGCCTTGTTCTCGTGGGACTATGTGACTTGACAACCGCAGACAACAAGGGACAGTGCTTGTTATGACTTCGATAGCCCAGCCAAACTCTTGTCTAACTTATTCGCGCAATGACTTGACTTGCAAAGGCTATGCCAAGCCTTTCATCGAGGGAATGTGCTATGCACGCGGTCGACTTGAACAACCAAGCTCTTTGGGTGCCTAGACTTAAGCCACAAGCCATACAATACGACTTAAACCACGGGACAGGCAAAGTCTAAGCCAAGCCTTGGACGACGGGACCGTGCATGCTTTATCAAGCATGCATGCGGGCGACGCCTATAACTTAGGCTAATTCCAGCATTGTAGCGACATAGTAACTTAGGCGAACTCCCTTCTCCCAATCTACGGGACGAAGGACCGAGTCTCAGTTTGAAAGCATGCTGAGCAAACTTCTAAGCCGGTCGTGGGTCCCTTTTTCCATGTTCTAACTCAATCCGACTCGTCAGGATTATTCCCTTAGCTATGTGGATGCGTCTCTTTTATTATCAAGCCTAACTTATGTAACTTGAAAATATGCGATTTATTATGTGAAGGCTAAGATGAGGCAAGTTCACCGAAACTACCCCACCTGAGCGAGCGGTCGCCTCGACCGAGCGAGTCTTCGAGCAGCCGTTGTAAGGCTAAGTTAGAACACCGTCGGCATTTCGATTCCTCCGATTGACTGAGCGGGACGGGGTACTACATCATGGGTAGAGAGCACAGGGCTTATACAATGGATTGAGGTCAAGAGATGGTAAATGAAGACAGCATTATTCCATACATCCCATGAGACAAATGAAATAAAAATATTTGCATAATATCCTCTTTCAACCACAAAAAGCAGACAAAAAGAGCCCTATAAATATATATTTGTTGAAAGAGAAGAGAAGAGAGAGCATATAATGAAACATAAATAAGAAATAAATACAACCAATTTAGGTACAAAATAAGGAGTTCTACAAATTAATCCCATTTTTCATATAAGAAACATCATAATCATATGAAACCAGGCCAAAAAAAAACCCTAACCAACCCCTCTGTTCAGAATGATTAACACCATAGTGAAACCAGATTAAAACTACAATCGAAAAATATACAGTCCTCCAAATAGACTCATGGATTATCATAGAGAAACTAGAATTATCGTCCATTGTAGCAGCATCCAACTATATTAAGTGAAAAATTAATCTCAATACAAAATAATCTCTTAGATTGGTAGAATTTTTCCAATGATTTATTGTAGACAAAAATAAAAAGTTTAGAGTTATCGGCCTCTAGGGAAGTCGTGTACAAATTACTACTCTAAGATATTATTCAAGTCTATGTGCAGACTTATCCTCGAATCCTCCTAGTGGTAAGACTCCTGTGCTACCGGCTTCTTATCACTGCACACAGTTTCAAGAGAATGACCTGAACTTAACTTTGCCCAGATGATCATGAATTTGAAGAACCGAACAAAATTTATTTGCAAACGGGTAGGACAACTCGGCGTTGTCCGACGAGGTCCCTTGAACGAGAGATAAAGAGGGTTGATAATGTTGTTGTTTTGGCCTTAAGCACTAGAAACATAGTCCTACATTGCCTAGGCCAAATGACTTGTATCTCTATATATAAGCTTACTTGTGTTTATAGATGCACAAGTGGTGTGGCGTGGCATATGGGTGCCATATGGGGGTGTTTTTCTACTAGAAAAAGTATAGCTCAACAAATGAAGCATTAATGCTTTTTGTCATGCTCTTGGAATTTATTCCAATAGAGCTAAGCCTCGTAGGGGCTTAGCGACTCGGACTCTGACTCATGGGCTCATGAGGCATAATGTGGCATTTTGTTGGCGCACTTAGCATGTCAGCATCGTCGCTACATGCATAGTGTGCTTTAGTTGCGCTCGTTGCAGTTCACGCAGATGGCGCGTGCTGTACGCCAATTAGTGCAGTCGTGTCTGTTCACGATCTGAACAGTTATGCAATATTTGGAAATGGTTTTTAACACTTCCTGAATGTTGCGTATACTGGACGGTTATAGTCAGTATAAATGTTTCTCTCCTCACTCTCATTCAGTACGATTTATTCTTACAAGTTCTTACGAATTTTCCAAAGTGCAGAAGAGAGAAATAGTGTACCATCTCTATCTATCCGAGGAGTCAGAAAAGCATTCGACAGAGTGTTTCGAAGTTCTTCTCCGAACTTGTTGGATCCTAGAAATTTTTTGTGTGGGGCAAAATTAGCTTTGATCTCCGGTGATCCGTCACCCTAGCAGGATTTTTTTTAAATTTTCTGTTCACTTCTTCTTCTGTTTGTCTACTTGTATCTCGTTCTGAACGAGAACATTTCTGATCTAATCAAAAACTATTTGTGGACTTTCATTGTTGCTGCTACAAAATCATTTGTGCCTTCTTCGAAGTGTTATATTTGATTTTGTTTCTCAGAATCCTTCAGGATATCTTTTGTGAACCTTCCTCGAAGTGTTGTGCTAAAATCAGTTTTTTTTTATCTTAAAATTATGCCCAGGGACTAACAATCTCAAAGCTAATTTACAAGGTAAAAAACTCTCGTGCTGCACTCATCGTTCCCAACTTTAACTAGTTAAAGAAGTTCGATGGAGAGCACTTTCAAATCTGAAAGAGGAAGATTAGCCTCAATCTTTAAATGTAGACGTCGGCCATGTGTTATTTGAGGATGAACCAAGGGTTCTAGAAATTGGAACAACAACCGCAATTGCTGCTGCTAATGCTAAACTAACCAAATTGAAGAGGGAGAATAGCCTTTGTAGACTTCTGATCCTAAATGCTATGGAGGACTCTCTGGCAGAATCTTACTCTAAGAAGACCATTTCCAGAGAGATATGGGAGTCTTTGGAGAAATTATATGAAGATAATAAGAACAGGAGCAAGATATTTATCGTGGAGAAATATCGCAAATAGCTTTTTGAAGATGAAAAGACGATGCTGCCTCAGGTGAAGGAATTCCTGAAGCTGTATCAAAAATTAGAAGATGAGGGGATGCCTCTAATAATAAGCTCATTGTTTGAGGGATTGTCTCTAAGCTACCAGCTGGTTGGAGCAAATTCTACGCGAATATGCATAGGAAGAAACTGGATGATCTACTACAAGAAATTTATGTTGAGGACCAGATGTAGGCTCAACTGAAGGTGGACGCTCTGTCCAAACAGATGGCTAATGCCAACTTGGTCCACACAAAGGAATCTAAGGGAATGTAGGCGGCTTCCCACCACTAGAAGAAGGACCTCAATAATCTGAAAGTAAGAGGGACTTCTTTCAAGCAACAGAAGCCAAAGTCCAAAGTGACTTGCGTCTACTGCGGCAAGAAGGGCCACTACAAGAGTGAATGCAGATCCAAGCCCAAACAATCAGAGCAAGGTGAGCCTAGTAAGGTTTCTATGGTTACTGATGTAATTGCTATGAAGGCACATGTTACTACGGTGGGGGCTGACTCTGACTGGTGGGTGGACACCGGAGCCACCTGCCATGTCTGCCTAAGCAAGGAATGGTTCACCACATACACACCAACTTCTGAAGTTGTTATGGTAGCAAACCAGGCATAAGCTGAAGTGCAAGGGATCGGGACGGTGGTGTTGAAGCTGACTTTAGGGAAGTATCTGACGCTTCAAGACGTGAAGCATGTACCTGATATCACAAAGAACCTGATCTATGGAGGCCTACTCTGCAACGCAGGCCTAAGTGTAGACATTAATGCTGGCCAAATGGTGATGTCCATAAAAGGAACATACTTCAGGAAAGCATTTTATACAGAAGGAATGTTTAAAATTCAGCTTGTAACCCGTCTAATAAAATTAATGCAATCGCTCATTCTAATTATACCCTTGAGTCGTGGCATAATACACTAATACATGTTTATTGTAACAGAATAAACGAAATGTCAGGTCTATGACTTATCTCCAAATGTGGGGGTAAGGTAGAGAAATGTGAAGTGTGTGCTCAGACGAAGATCACAAGGAAACCCTTTCCTCGAGTTAATCGAAGCACAGATCTTCTAGAGTTGGTACACTCTAATATTTGTAACTTCAAACAATTCTCTACAAAAGGCTGGGATGAAGTATTTCATAACCTTCATCGATGACTTCTTAAAATACGCATCCGTATACTTGCTGAAGTCTAACGGTCTACTTGGCAATTGTAGGGGTAGCGGTTATAAGGTATTTTTAGAGTACCGGTTATGAGCGGTTATGAGGGGTCCGGTTTTGGATGGTTTTTAAGTAGCGTCTTTTAAACCAGTCCAATCCATGCTTGGTAATTCACTAACGAGCGGTTCTAAAAAAATTTTACACGAATAAATTAAATAGGGAAGGGTATCAGTAGTTATAATTATATATATTTTTGTGAGGATATAAATGGAATAAAAAAATAGTGCCGCTCAAAACCCACCGATTTGGGGTGTTTATAAAGCCGCCCAAAAATACATTACACCGGTTTTGGGGGGTTTTTGAGCCGACCAAAACCGGTACCTCAAAAAAATTAACAAGCAAGGTTTTTCATAAACAACCGGTTCAAAAACACCCCAAAACCAGTGAAAACACCGTTACCAAGCAGACCCTAAAGAAGAAGCATTTGAGAAGTTCAAAGAGTTCAGGGCTGATCGGTAAACTGGACAACAACTCAAGAGAATAAGAAGTGATCGAGGTGGAGAGTATCGGTCTCATGAATTCGCATTGTTCTGTAAGGAACATGGAATTATCAACAAGACTACTGCTCTATATTCTCCTTAATCTAACAGAGTAGCGAAAGAAAGAATAGAACATTGACATAAATGATAAACTCAATGCTGTTGACTATGGGTCTTCTAAAATGCTACTGGGGAGAAGCTGTATTGATGGCCACTTTTATTTTGAATAGAGTATCGTACGTAACTTCGGACATCACTCATCATGAACTCTGGTTCAAAGTCAGACCTAACTTGAATATTATTCGAGTATAGGGGTGTCTGACATATGTAAAGCTCCCATATCTGGAGATTCAGAAGCTCGATACAAGGACTACAAAGACGATCTCCTTGGGATATGTCGGGAAGAGTGATGCTCAGAGATTTCTTGATATATAATCAAATCATATCATTGAATCTCACGACGCAGAATATTTTGAAGATAAATTTGCAAGGCACAAAAACATTATTCTTCCGGATATTCCGAAGAATAAAAATGGTGCACAGAAAATTGAAGTTAGTCTAAGAAGAAGTTGTTGCAGAAACAACTGTTGAACCAAAACTCGCTGAGCCAAAAACTAAGCGAGTGGGGAGACCGAAGGACTTCATAGATGACTTTGTCACCTATTATGTAGAAGCATATCCGCATACCTATGATGAGGCGATGAAGATCAGAGACGTTGTTTTATGGAAAGAGGTGATAGACAATAAAATTGATTCAATCACCTCAAATAACACTTGGGTGTTAGTTGATCTTTCTGAAGGAGCAAAATTCATCGAATACAAATAGATCTTCAAGAAAAAGATGAAAGCAGATGGAACTATTGACAAGTTCAAAGCTAGGCTAGTAGCCAAGGGGTTCTCTCAGAAACAGGAGATTGACTACTTAGACACGTATGCTCCAATAACCTGGATGACCACCATCAGAATGTTAATTGCTCTCGCAGCAATACATAAATTGATGATACATCAGATGGATGTAAAAATAGCATTTCTAAATGGTGAGCTGACCGAAGAGATTTACATACAACAGCCAGAAGGATTTATCGTCAAAGGTCTTGAAGACAAAGTTTGTAAGTTGGTAAAATCCTTGTACGATCTAAAATAGGCTCCCAAAATATGGCATGAGAAGTTTGACAAGGTTATAAGGTCAAATGGCTACAGGGTCAGTGAAACTAACAAGTGTGTTTATATGAAGTTCGCGGATGAAAGAGGTGTAATAGTTTGTCTATACGTGGATAACATGTTGATCCTAGGTATGGATATAGGCTGCGTTCCAAAGATAAAGAAGTTCATCTCGACGTAGTTCAGTATGAAAGACTTGGGGAAAGCTAATGTGATCTTGGACATCAATATCATTCGAACAAATACTGGACTGGCGCTGTCACAGTCTCATTATATTGAGAAGATGATCACACGCTACGGGTATCAGGATCTTCCAATGATCGATATGCCTTACAGGTGTGACATAAAACTGAAGCCAAATTCAAAGGAAAATGTTAGGCAGCTAGAGTATGCAAGCGTCATCGGAAGTTTGATGCATGCTACTACTTCCACTAGGCCTGACATAGCTTTCGTGGGAATGCTGAGTCGATTCAGGAGCAATCCAGGCAGTGAGCACAGAAAAGCTGTAAAATGGGTAATGAGATATCTCAAGAAGACTCAGACATATGAACTGCACTACAGCAGATATTCGCTGGTAGTATAAGGCTTCAGTGATGCGAGCTGGTGCTCAGAGGTGGAGAGCGAGAGATCTATAGGTGGATTCACTTTCACAATAGAAGGAGTTGCTATATCGTGAAAGTCAAAGAAGCAGACTATGCTCTCTCGTTCCTCCATGGAATCTGAATGCCTTGTACTAGACTCGACAGCAGAAAAAGCAGAATAGCTTCGAGAGCTAATGTATGATCTTTCAGTAGTTGGAACACAGATATCGGCGATACCTATATACTATGACAACCAGGCGACTGCTGTGATGGCATCAAATGACCTCTTCAACAGAAAGAAGAGAACTGTGCGGTTGAAGCACAGGGCAGTGACAATCTCATCAAGAGAAATGTTATTACAGTAATTGACGTTCGAAGTCAGGAGAACCTGGCGGATCCATTCACAAAGGGCCTCAAGCGCCAACTGGTCGAAGATACAGTAAGTAAAATGGGCTTGAAGGCATTATAATATTGTGTTATTGTAATCCTACCATAAAGTTTTATGCTATTAGTTCAAAGAAAAATCTACTAGACATCTAGCTTTTGGTTCAAGGGAGGACCACTAACTGGGAAAATATCAGAAACAACGGGTACATATCCTCTGAAACATGGAAGGAATACAGACCGACAACCACTATTGTCTACTATATGTTATCTGCAGAGACCAGATCATGTGGTGAGGATGGCTTAAATGCCTTAATGAGTTCTCAGGCAGAGTGAATGCAAGTTGTGCTTTACAGAAAGCACGGTAGCACAGCACTACAAGTATTACAACTTTATGCTACAGTGGGGTGACTCCACCATGAGGTTCCCAAGTTGGGGTAATGCCTCGACTTTACGGGCCAAGTCACAGCGACGTAGTACCACAAATAGGCAGGTAGCCTAACGATGTATGTTGAAATTAAAGAATTATAAACAGTACTAGAAAGGGGACGATGTCCTCATGTTACAGTAGCACGACACCACAAGAGGTACCTATATAGGGGTAAAGTCTCAGCCTCGCAAGCCATGTTGTTGCAACGTAACACCATAAGGAAGCACAAGGCTTCATATTGGATAGTTTGGCACTACAGAAAGGCTTGTGACCTCATGCTACAGTAGTATGACACTACAATGAGGTTCCTGGGTAGGGTTAATGCCTTGGCTTTAAGCCATATCATAGCAATGTAGCACCACAAGGAAGCGCAAGGCTTCATGCCAAGTCTTTTAAATAAAGAACTCACCTATAGTGTATGGACAGATAGTAGGCCGTCTCTTGAGGGTAAACTTGTAGACGTCCAAAATACACACACCGAAACCAAGCTGGCATAGGGTCTTTAATGTGTAGCCAGAAGCACATGTGACTACATTGTGTAAGTGGGAAGAATTGCAGCTATGGTGTAGAATTTAAGGCTTAGTCCATTCTTGTATCATACTGTTATTTAACCCATGCGGGAAGATTCAAGTCGTCAACAACATCTATCCTAATACATGATGGATAGTCACTGTGGGGAATACTCAAACCCATATATAGATATATGGGGAGTTTTTATTATTTTGGCCTTAAGCACTAGAACATAGTCCCGTATTTCCTAGGCCAAATGACTTGTATCTTTATATATAAGCTTGCTTTGTTTAGAGATGCACATGTGGTATGGAGTGGTACATGGGTACCATGTGAGAGTATTTTTTAGAAGAAAAAGGGCTAACTCAACAAATGACGCATTATTGCTTTTTGTCATGCTCTTGTAATTTATTTCATTGGAGCTAAGCCCTGTAGGGGCTTAGCGACTCGGACTCAGACACGGGCTCATAAGGCGTAATGTGGCATTTTGTTAGCAAACTTTGCACTTAGCACGTCAGCGTCGTCATTAGGCGCATAGTGCACTTTAGTTGTGCTCGTTGCATGAGCCTCTATGTTGTCGATCGCACACCCGATCATGCGATCGTTCGTGCTGTCGTTCGTGCGAACCGATCGTACGAATGTTCGTGCTACCGTTCATGTGCTAGTTCGTGCGGCCTGTTGGCGTGCACTGCGTGCAGCGTGCGTTGTGCATATTGAGCGAGTTGTACACGGTTGGCAAGGTTGGCACGTACTATGCATGTTGTGTGTGGGTGCCCGAGTACGCGCAAGCACAATTGGTGCAGTTAGCGCAGATGGCGTGCGTCGTGCGCCAATTAGCGCAGTCGTGTCTGTTCACTATTTAAAAAGTTATACAACATAGGGAAACGGTTTTCAACATGTCCCGAATGTTGCGTATAATGGACGGTTATTGGACAGTCAGTATAAATATTTCTCTCCTCACTCTCATTCAATACGATTCATTCTTACAAGTTACTTACGAATTTTTCAGAGAGTAAAAGAGAGAAACAGTGCGCCATTTTTGTCCATCGGAGGTGTCAGAAGAGCATTAGACAGAGTGTTCCAAAGTTCTTCTTCAAACTTGCTGGATCCTATAGGCTGTTCGTGTGGGGCAAAATTAGCTTTGAGCTTCGGTGATCCGTCACCCCAGCAGAATTTTTCTAATTTTCTGTTCACATCTTCTTCTGTTCGTCCACTTGTATCTCGTTCTGACGGAGAACTTTTCTGATATAATCAAAAATTATTTGTGGACTTTCATTGTTGCTGCTACAAAATCATTTTTATCTTCTTCGAAGTGTTACATTTGATTTCGTTTCTCATAATCCTCCGAGATATCTTCTGTGCACCTTCCTTGAAATGTTGCACTAAAATTAGTTTTTTCATCTTAAAATCACACCCCGGGACTAACAGACAAGGTTGGATCCCTCTATATTGAGGACAGTATGTTGCTCGTATGGCTACAATTGTGGATTAATAAGCACATCTTCTCATAGACAAAGGGCATAAGTATATATATATATATATATATATATATATATATATATATATATATATATATATATATATATATATATATATATATATATTCTTAACTTCATTATAGATATATATATATATATATATATATATATATATATATATATATATATATATATATATATATATATATAATGAAGTTAAGAATATATATATATATATATATATATATATATATATATATATATATATATATATATATATATTCATAGAATGAATTTAAGAACTATTAGGAATATTTGGCATAAGAATAGGTCAGATGCCTCGTATTTAGGTAGTAGAATAGGTCTTTGGAGAAACATTCAAAAGCTTGTTGTGGGCTTGGTTTTTTTCTAAGCAAAGTTTCCAACAAATACTGTTGCCCCGACCAATTGGTTGTCTGCAAATGCTCCATCAAAATTTACTTTCCATCTATTAGATAGTGGGGGACACCAGACATCTGCTCTACTGCTTGGATGAGGATAGGCTAAATTCTGTGATGGTAGCACCTGAGAAGATCGGAATTTATCCATCATCCTTTGAGAAGCCTTGATGATGTAGTGTGTTGATATTGGTTTGTTCTAGAAAATGGTTTTGTTTCTTCCCTTCCAGATGGCCCACATTAGATAGAAGCTTCTTCTGATTTCATCTTGATCTCCATTTTGAATAACTCTACTGATGATCGCTTGAATGGATGGTTCTTGTTGTAGTAACTGATAGATATTGTGCATTGATCGCCAAGATGGACCTGTAGCAGTGCAAGACAAAAATAGATGGTTAAGGGATTCGATTTGTACCTGACGTAGCTTGCATATAGGATTAAAATGTGGAACTCATTTCTGAATGTTCTCCCCTGTGGGTAACAAGTTATTTAACAACCTCCATATGAACATGGTGACTCTAGGATAAATAGAGTATAAGCCCCATAATTTCTTCCAGTCCTTCAAATCCGATCGTCTATAAGAAGATTGAGTAGTGTGGGTAGTAGTTCGATCATAGATGAGACGATAAGCAAATTTTGTAGTGAATATGCCTTTAGAAGTATGAATCCAAACCATTTTATCTTATGTGCTTGATGAGGCCATCGAATTTAGAGAATGGCCCTTGCTTCATTAGGTGGAAATAAATGTTCAATAAGATTTATATTCCAACTGTATATATCATGATTAATAAGTTCATACACTTTTTGGACTCTATTGATAGCTCCAGGACCCTGAAAGAAGGCATTCATTGTACCCATGGATCACTCCAAATACTGATTTTACAACCATCTATAATTGACTAATAAACACTATTATCCAAGACTGCTCTGCTGGCAAGAATCCCTCTCCAAATGCAAGTAGTATTATGCTAACTATTTGTTGTCGATAAGACCTTGTTTCTTAGGTATTTTGTTTAAGGATCTAAACCCACTCTGTAGTAGGACTGATAAGGAACCTCCAAGTAAGTTTTGTAACCATAGCCATATTGATTAACTCCTGATTTCTAATACCCAGTCCACCTTCGCTTTTGGGTGCAGTGAATGAATGTCAACCCGTAACATGCATCTTTCTAGCTCCATCAGTCTCTCCCCACCAAAACTTCCTTTGGTGTTGTGATAGAATGTTGGTGATGTACATGCTTAAGTATTAGGTAAGTAGATAGGGAGTTATTATGAAGAGTAGAAAGGGTGGACTTAATAAGGACAGTCATTCTGGAATGAGAAAGAAATTTCCCTTTCCACCCCGATAGCTTCGTAGAGCTAGATTCAATGTGTAAGCCTACTTCCCAGATTTTTAATAAATTCTACAAATATTTTAGCTAATCATTTTCAATAAAGCTCTTTATAAATAAATCTTCTAGTTATATTTTTGTAAGTTTTGTTTGGGCTTCACAGCCCAGCCCACAATGCCATCTCCTTTAAACCTGTGGGTTTGTCTCGTTTGAGAAAAAGAAGAAATTGTAGAGTTGTAACTAAATTTTAAAATTCTTAAACTGACTCCAAATCTTCCCTGAACTTTTCCTCCTAAATTTCATTCCATTTTTGAAACTAGCACCACTCTTCCATTCCATTTTGATCAGTTACAATTTGTTGCTCTTGAGAATTGAGAGCCAGAGCCTTGAAGAAGAAGAACAGGCCATGGCGGCAACAGCTCTGGTGATTGACGACTCAACCCTAGCAACCAATGGTGCACAAGATCAGTAAGAGTCTTCTCTGATCTCCTTTGTCTCCTTGATCGATTTGATTATCCTGAAGTTTCAACCGTGATCGAATCGACGACCAGAGTGTTCGGTTTCAACTCAAGTTTTGGTCGATCGAACATCGATCGTGAGAAGAAACAGATCGATCTCTGATCACTTGATCGATCATCCTATTAATGGTTAATCATTAATCTAGTGAGCAATTAGAATTCTGATCATGAATTATTCGTTTGATTTCCTCTGTGATTCAATTTGAACATGCATAGATCTTGATTGGGAATTGTTGATCATGTCTCGAGTTTCTTCTGCAAATCCAGATCTATCCTCGTTTTGGATCTCTGATCGAATAGAAGAGGTGAGTGGTTTTTCTTCCATAAAAGTTAAATTGGTTTTGTTCCTTCCAAAATTCTGGTGTCATTTTTGGAAGTATCAGAGTATTTTGAGTTTGAAGTGTGAGTCGGAGTGAAGACCTCTCAATCAATTTCGATCGAGTTTTTGTCCTAATCCATCCTGGTAAGTTGAGTTTGAATTTTCCAGATCTAAGTTGCTTTTTGTTTCCCAATTCGAAGGATTGTTGGTTCGGGTTGATTTACTAGTAAGAAATTCTAAGCAGGGTATCAGGATCACATAGTGGACATTGTATCTTAACGATGGACACTATTTGGAGCAAGGCAGGATAATCTCTTTCAAACTTCGAGATCAAACTCTCAGGAAGAATTCGATTGAGGTAAGCTTTGTTCAAGTTGAGTTTGTATATCAATAAGTGGAGGTTGTTGTGTCTGTGATCTTGAACATGTCATTTAGTTGCAGTTTTTGGAGTATCAATAATTTAGGGCCAAGATCTAGTCACTAAGTAACCTTGGCCAATTGTATTGAGATACTTCCCAGTAACATTAGTCGCAGATATCTATTTTACTTAACATATGTTGATCCAAGTATGGCTTGTTGAGAGTAGGTTTAAGTTCATGCCTACATTCATTGATATATGGTTAGGTAGATAACTAATGCTTTGGAATTGATATTCGTTTTCACCTAGGAGTTAATTCTCTTTATCTTGCTTGTTGATATGTGGACTGTTTTCTTAAATTTAGTATACCTATATTGAATTTTAGTATTTGACCTATACTCTAAGAGAAGGAAGGTTATGTAGATGGTGTTAGCCCAATAATTATATCATGTTTTTGAATATGGCTAATCAATTAAGTTTAACTAATGACGTCACTAATATTCATGTAATCACTATCATGTTGCTACTTATACTTAGCATTGTCCTAAATGTTCTATGTCATATTGTTATGATTGTATCATACTGCATCATATTGTTATGTTTCGTCTAACATATATTTGTAGACATGCAGTAAGCATGATCAAGCCTTGACAAAGCAGGACACATGCAATAGAGAATTATTAATGGGCCAAAGACGATGTTATACAAGAAGATTTCTCTGAACCGCCTAACGACCTATCCGGGGCCTCGCATCGGGGGTTCCGCCTAACGACCTATCTTTGAATGATTGTCGTCAAGGAAAAATGCGTCTTCTATGTCAGGAAAAAGACGTCATCAAATGGGCTATTAGTTTTCATATTTATTCTGTATTTTTCCATTTATTGAGTCTAGGAAAAATGTGAGATTGATCGGATCGGTACTGGCTTAGGTTTTTCTCAGTCCACAAACAAAAATAAGCCTTCCTAAGTATCCCAAAAATCCACAATTCCAAAAGGCCCAAAACCTATGCAAATTTAGTTTACTCCTTACTGTTCTGAACTAGCAGAACTCTGACAGAACTCTGACCGAGTTCGGTCCGAGTTCGGCCCGAGTTCGGTCTGGGTTATTTGAAATACAGTTCCCTCCAAATCTGTATGCAACGTTCGTATGCGAAATCCTAGCATCCGAACTCTGCCCGAACTCTGTCCGAGTTCGGTCTCCCAAAAATACTATAAATAGAGTTGAGATTACCATTCATTTCAACAATCCAATTTCATCTCTTATCTTCTCTATCTAAAGTGTTCTGAGCTTTTACTTTCATATCTAAGCCTTTACGACTCTTAGCCAAGCCAGTACAGTTTCTGTTTAATCTAGAGTTTGGTATTGAAGAGTTGTATAGGAGGTTGTATTCAGAAAACGTTCCAGTTTTCCAATTGCTTTCTGGAGTCGGTCGTGCGCTCGTCACCAAGCACGGTGTTGTGAAGTTGGTCGTGCACTTGTCACCAAGCACGGTGTTGTAAGAGTTGCAAGCACTCAGTTAAAGCTTGTGCCATAGTGGATTAACATCGAGCAAGAGTACTCGAGACTGGATTAGTCCTCTCAGAGGGATACCAGTATACATCGCTGTGTCACTGAGTTTGAATTCTTGACTCTTACTTTACTGCATTTATTTACTGTCTCCTATTTACTGCCATAGTATATAATTGCTTAATAATTTTTAATTGGTGATTATTTTCCGCTGCACGCACACACTCTATTCACCCCCCCTCTAGAGGTGCTCAACGGTCCTACAGATGGCCCATCTTCGAATTAGGTTGATGTTTTTCAGACTGTGGAATATTTAAGATGACAAGTTCCTAGTTGTCTCCATTTTTTCTTTTAAGTATTTTCCTATAGGCTGGGTTTCAATCAGCAAAGAGTAGGAATACTGATTAACTATTATGTGGGTTGGTACTGGATATGTTGCAGAGAGAAGTTATGGTAGAGTAGTGATCCTACCTGAGAATCTAAGTCACTGAATCCTACTGATACAGGGCAAAAAGGGGGATAACAAGTTGTATCCTGAGATTGAATCTGTGAAGTGAGCATCAGTATTCTTACTCATTTTGAGCATATAAGTTGGGTGTTGGATAGCAGCAAGTATGAACTGCAGTAGGTAGTTAGACTGCTATAAAGATTATAGTTGATAACCTGAGAACTGAAGGGACCGGGATGCATTTATCTTTTTGGTAAACTGAAGTGAAGTATGGTTTCACTCTATATCAGTTGAGTTCTTAGAGCTCATTTCCAGTCTGAACCTAAGGTTTCGAACTGCAGTAGTTACTGCAGCCTAGAATTCACTTTGGGGAGAGGGTTTGACAAGGTATGTTGTGCCTAATCTGTATGTTTTAAATAGGTGGGTAGGTTAGGAGAATCAGTGCAGGGTGCACTTGAAATCAAATACCAAATTTCAGCTAAACTTAGTGCTAGTATCAAGAATCCTGTTAGTGTGTCATGTTCTAGAAATCTCAGTTTAGCCAGAGTGTAGATAATAGGGTCTTCATTTATGATTAGAAGTAGTAGTATGTTGTTAACTTATGAACATGGTAGTCTATGAGTAAATATTATGATTCATGAGTTGAGGTGGTAAATTGATACATGTTTACCCTATATTTAAGGATGCAAACTAGTATAATTTAACTTTAATAATTAGATGTTACAAAGTAACTAATTAGAATTTTTAGAGGATAACCAAATTTGTAATTATATAACAGGAGATTATCCAGATCTACTACCCCTACTTGATCACCCTGAGCAAGACAAGTATACTCCTCGGATTTGCTCATTTACTTCATATCTTGTGCATCTATTTCATGCTTGTACCTTCCTGTTGGACATGACATTACATGGTCTTGTCTTGTGTCTTGTTCCATGAGTTTGCTTGTGTCTAGGAGGGAAAATACTACAGATGTAATTCATGTTAATAGCTTAGGCCTCGCACTGTGCACGCAGGTTCCATGTTCTACCCAAGCCGATCACACACTCTGGAAGTATTTCAAATATATCACACATGTCAGGTTCCTTGTATATTTTATGCTCAGGTACTAGGTTACATTTCAGGTTCATTTCATATAGTCTTATGATTCATTTCAGCATGCTTGTTCTAGTTTCTTGTTTTCAGATTCATTACCTGTTCATATTCATTTCCATGTTGTGCTTGTTCATTTCCTTAGATATATTTAGCTCCGCTTCTGACTGGATATGTTGCAGGTGAATTGGAGGCTATTTGTGATACCTACTATGGACAGGAGCCTGGAGGTACCTTTGAGCTAGCTGGTGTTGTTCTGGACCTAGAGGCCGAAGAGGCCTAGTACCTTTCCCTTTTAGCTTTTTATATCTTCATTGTATTAGAGACATAAGATACTTTTACATTGCTGGATAAATGTAATAATTCAAAGATTGTACTTTAATTCTGGGATTTGCTTATATAGATGTTGTGGTTTATATTCATTCATATCTGGACTTGTAGTTTCCCTAGAGATTGGTATAGCTTACTTAATCGTGTCTAACGACGAAGGCTGGGCATGTCTAACTCGTGTCTGATTATTCGGGAGCGGGTCGTGACATGTTTTTAGTCGTGGCCCATGCAGGTCCTTCCTAATAGTACCTAGGTATTAGTATACTATTGGGGGACTTGATTAAACTAGGGAAACTTGATCACAGCATAGAAAATCGGGTACATCAGGTATATTGATATTATATAAAACATTTACATTTACTTGTAGGTTAGGTCTTATCAATCACGAAGTTTTCTTTCTATTGCAGGATGGTCGCTACGAGGAAGACCGCGGATCAGCCCGGAGTTGCAGGCAGTTCGGTCAGTCAGCACCAGACGTTTCGGTGGAGCAACTTCTGCCACCGCCTCCTATCTTTCCTCCGGTGCCTCCGACGATGATATTCGACGGCGCCTAGGTGATGGCCATGTTCCAGCAGTTTATGGAGGCTCAGAACTACCAGGTCGTGCAGTTCCAAGCGACAGTCGTAGATACACTCAGGGCCCGAGAGCCGGCAGCACCAGCATTAGTAGCACCTCCAGCACCAGCAGTACCGAGACCGGGGACCTCCAGAGACTACCAGAACCTTTGTTCGATAGATTTCTGGGGCCATGAGGGAATAGTATATACGGATGAGTGGCTGAAAAACGTCGAGCGAACGCTGAAGATGGCGAGAATTCTAGATGACCTGAAGATGGAAGTTGCGAGCATGCGACTCTTTGATCTTGCCAGAGTCTGGTATCGAGAGTAACCTTAGTTGGCCGTACCCCAGATTCTCTGGGCAGACTTTAAAACTATGTTCAAGGAGAAGTTCTTTCCAGACATAGAGCGAGACGAGCTTCGGATGCAGTTTGAGGCATTGCAGCATGGGAATATGACGCTGGCAGAGTACACATCATAGTTAACCTGACTCAGCAGATTCGCGGAGAACCTAGTTGACACACCATAGGAGAGGGCTTGGAATTTCAAGAAGGGCCTCACCAGAGAATTGCGGCATGCAGTGGCTATCAGCCAGGCGACGACTTATGCGAGCATTCTCAAGATTGCTCAGGCTGTGGAGAATGAGATAGACCCGAAGCTGAAGAGGGATAGGGACATCGACAGTAGCCGCTATCAGACACCGATGAAGAGGACTCATATTCAGATGAGGCCACCACAGCCGGTAGCACTTCAGTATTGTCTTGCCAAAGCTCCAGCAGTTCAGCAGCAGAGACAGCAGGGGATCACTTGTACATACTTTTATCGACCAGGATACCACATTGAGGTCTGTCGTAAGAGGCTCGGACTTTTCTTATTCTACGGATCAGACGCTCATCAGATGAGAGACTGCCAGCAGGCCACAGCCAGACGAGAAGGAGGACCCCGAGGAGCTAGAGGACCACCACCTGTACCACCCAGAGTACCACCTGCTGCACCCCAGAGAGGACCAGCTCTGCTACCTCAGAAACAGCTGTAAACCCCCTAAATTTCTATTACGATTTTTTTTTAAAATAAATAACTTTGTATTGATTTTGTAATTTGAATTTGTACGTCGCATACGAGTTGGCATTGTTGTATTGAACGTCGTGTGCGGATTTACGTTTCATATTTTCTCGACGATTGTGAATATGTACGAGGTACATATTTTTTGAAAAATATTTTGATTTTATTATAAAGGAAGTATAGTATTTCAAATATATATATATATATATATATATATATATATATATATATATATATATATATATGAGAAATACTTAATTTAAGAAATATATATATGAGAAATACTTAATTTGTTTAAGGTTATGAGCAAGAGAATTTCAAAACATTTATTTATTTTACCTTATAAAATGCTACTTTATTTTTAATACAAATATAGTAGTAATTTGGAAAACGAGGATATTATAAATATTTGCATACATGAAGCTATATCATATATAGATTTTAAATTTCTAAATTTTGAAATTAATTATCATATTATTTTCCCAACATATAAAAAGATATTTAAAATATATTTATTGTGATTTAAATCGCAATTTAATTTTATTGGAAAATTTTCAAATAGCTTTACATTAAAGATAAAGATTTTTCTATTTTATATTCGAGAGATTTTATCAAATTAATTTTAGCAATTTAAATTTAAAAGGTAGAATTATCCATTGGGGTTTAAACAAATTCTAATCCATATCGAAATAAGGCTTCCACCTCCTATATAAGGAGATACACATTTTCCATTTCCACCATAACCAAATTCTCCACAAGTGCATCGTGTTCGTGCCTTTTTTTCATCCACTATATCTTTCCCTTAGAATTACAATGATTACTCCTTCGTGTCCGACATGCCGGACACCCAGTCCCGGGTCTCACAGGATACGACAGCCCTATTCTCCGCTTTTCTCTTTCCATCCAGCCAATAGCCATCACCACCATTGCCCCATCATCCATCGACCCGATCACCCCGTCACCTCGACTCACTGTCGGACTCTCCCTCAACCGACCAAACCATCCTCATCCACGATCACCCAGCAATACAACCCATCACCATCAACCCAAGTAACTCGACCAAACCCCTTTCTCATCCTCGGCCACCAACGACAACACAACCCCCGACCTACCCCGACTACCTCAGAAAGAACCCACCACCTTCACCAATCAGCAAAAACCAAAATATTACACTCACCACCGCCGAATTTCTCCCCAGCACCACCACCACCATCATCGCCACCATAGCAAACTTCCAACTCCAAGCAAAAAAAGAAGAAGAAAACACCATCGACACCAAACCCAGACCCTCACCTAACCCCGGCCATGTTCCGGCGACCGCCCCTGTCCGATCAGCCGCCCACGGTGCGCCCGCCGTCGAGCCGAGCTCCTCGTCTCTGCCGGCCGGATCCAGGCGTTGCCCGACTTCGCTGTGCCACCGCAGAAAACACCGCATCCGAACCGGCGCGGCCCCGTCTCCACTCGTGGATGGCCGAGCGCGCCAGCCGAGGCCGGCCTCAGCCCGCCTGAGATTCGCCCTCCTCTCGCCGATCTCCTCCTCGACGAATCCCCAAGCGTCGCATCCTTCCGGCGATGCACCGCCCGACGCGCCAGCACGCAACCGCTGCCGCCTCTCTCGGCCGGCGTCCTGACCGTGCCCGGTAGCCCCGACCGAAAAACTACTTCGCCGCCGCGCGCGTTAGCGTCCTCCTCCCCATCCCGCCGGTACAGCCCTTCACCTCCGACGTCCTTCCTGTCCGAGTGCCACAGCCGCCTTGTCGAGACTCCACCGCCGCCACGAGTAGGCGCGCCACCAGCGCTCCGAGCGACCTCCGGTAATCCCCTACCTTTTCTCTCCTGCTTCCGCCTCTTCTTTCCCATTTCTCTCTGTGCACATTTGGGACATTTGGGGAAGAGAGTACTATAAGTATTATTATTACTATTATTATTAATGTATGCTATAGTAGATATTATAGGATTTATAATAATAATAATAACATTATTATTATTATTATTATTATTATTAATGTATGCTATAGTAGATATTATAGGATTTATAATATTATTATTATTAATATTATTATTAATATTAATATTCTTATTATTATTGCTACTGCTGGAATGGATAGCTATGAGTTATTACTATTATTTATTTTCTTAAAAAATTCTACATATAATTTTATGATAATTTTTTCTCATTCTGGTCTCATTAGCAATATATATATATATATATATATATATATATATATATATATATATATATATATATATATATTTTGAATATATATATATATATATATATATATATATATATATATTCAAAATATATATATATATATATATATATATATATATATATATATATATATATATATATATATATATATATATATATATATTCAAAATATATATATATATATATATATATGTATATATATATTGAATATATATATATATATATATATATATATATATATATATATATATATATATATATATATAAAATAAAAAATAAAAATAAAAAAAAAAATATATATATATATATAAAAAATAAATATATATATATATATATATATATATATATATATATATATATATATATATATATATATATATATATATATATATATATATTCAAAGATTCTATTATAACTAAATGGTATTGGGCCTTCATTCATTTCAAATCTAGTTTATAACCCTAATTAAATTAATATATTATTATGTGTGACAAATTTTGGGACTCTTACTGTTAGAATGACTTTTAGAATTTTGACATATTTAGTTACATATATTTGACTAACAAAATATAATTTTAAATATTTTCAAATATTTTCAAGTATTTTCGCAAAACTATTTTTAGACTAGCCAAATATGTTATAAATATTTTCTAAATTAGTATAAATACTTTTCACGTAAATTCTCATTGTTTGTCAATCTTCAATTGTGACTAATTTCCATAATTCTATTTTCCTGTAAATTCGGACCCTTCCTCATCAGCTACGACTAATGGAACTTTCAGAATATCGTACCACACCAGGCGACACACCAGGCAAGACACCTTGCCTTTACTTTTTAATTTCTTGCTCAATATCATGCATTTTTTTCTTATTTTTAGCAAATATAAAGTTGTTCTTTCCAAACTATTTGTAGATGCAAATTACTATATTTTATGCAATTGGCTTAGAGTTAAGGGACTACCTTATGTTTAGAGCATCTCATAAACTATGACGATGTGCCACGGGTTTTGTGAGTTGTGAGTCGCGTTTAGCTTCGGACTTGCGTATCGACCGTACATCGGTGCGTACAGGCTGTGCATTAGGGTATAACTGCTAATAGATTTGTGTAGAAGACTTGGCAGTTACTAATGATTAAAGAGTGTCGTGGAGACGACGCATATATAGTATCATGGGGAGGGAGGAGACAGTTATTAGCGTAGGGGCTACATGTTCAGTACACACAGATTTGGGCCGATAGTGTCTCGTATGAGCGCTACTTGCGCCCCGGGGCCGATAGTGGCTCGGATGAGCGCTACTTTCGGCCCATGGCCGATAATGTCTCTTATGAGCGCTACCTACTGCCACTCTTTATCCCTCTACGCTGAACACCTAAGCTCATGCGTAGAACATTGTCTTCTAAAGTGCATTATTTCACATAGAATGGTTAGGGACCTTTACTCATATACATTTTTCTGTTGAGCTCTTACTATTCAGTTTATGGCATGATATTATGTGTCTTGTTATGTCCCTCTGAGGACCTGGTGATTTCTCCAGGTATGTTTTTGTGACTTCCTGCAGGTGCTCTAGCTAAGGCCATGACTTGCACTCTATTCCGTCGAGATGTTGCTTTTGGATCGTTATCCCCTTCGCTCGACCAAATCACTTTCTTTCTTTCCTATTTAAATTAGTTGGTAGTTGATTTGTCTCCATCCAATGTTTGTACAAATGACTATTTGATTATCATTAAAACTTGATATTTGTGGATGAGATTTAGTTTGAGCATGGCTTTCTACATTTTACAGCTTATGTATACATACGAGCCTTTCATTTACTAGTATGTATACAGCTGGCATGATACGTATCTAGTCCCAAGTATTTTGGGACTGGGACATTACATTTTTTGTGGTGGCCCATGCAGGTCGGATTTATCACTTCGGTTACGTGATTGTACCGATGTGAGCCTGCATATAGGATTAAAGTCTAGAATCTCATCCACCTACTTGACATCCTTTCTTGACTTCAAATTTCAAACTCTCGTTCGATCTCCTTGATTTGCATCTTGCTTGACTCCTTCTACCATAAATTCTTAGCTTCATGCTTAGTGACAACTAGGAAGATGACTACACTAGTGTCTGCTCATAGGTCAAACACATGGCTAGAAGGATTACAGTGACAACTAGTATGCATTGAGATCCTATTTGAGTTATAAAGATATTAGGATAAGGGGGACCATAGTTTTCTAGAAGTATGAACTTAAGGATTAGTTAATTCCAAGTTGGGTAGTAACAACATTAATAACTTCGAAGGATTATAGAACTTTATTTGGATCTACAAAAGGATAGTGGGATCTATATACAATTGAGAAAGGAAGTTGATTTGATTTTTGAGTTTTGATTTTGAAGGTCTTTGACAAATATTTATGATTCATTTGTTTATATTTATACATCCTTGAAGAGATATAAAGTTAGTTGGAAAAGAATTTTTAAATTTAAATGCTGCTGTAAGATTTATGAGGGCGGTTGATAAATCTTGGTTTTAAATTGGGTTGTATGGTTCCCAATTAATAAGTTCGTAAATTTTGAAGTAAGGATATTAAGAATTTTGGTTAAAAATATTTTGAAGGATATAAAATCAAATTGAGGATCTATTTTAAACTCTTGTATGAATTACGGTTGTTAAAAACCTATTTAAATTTTGAGTTAAGATTTGGATTTATGATAGAAGAAGAAAAATATATAGATTGGATTTGTGACACAATAAAAGTTTTTTCGAGATTGATTAAAAATTTTAAAAATCTTAAGTTATGATTATGATGTGACTAGATAAGGTGGAAAGGTTAGTTTATGATACAGTTTTGGAGAAATTTTTTTATGATAAATGTTATCTTGAGGTTGATTAAAAGAAATTTAAATTTTAAGTTATGAGTATGATTGGCAGCATAGAAAGATATTTTATTAGATTATTTGGAGAATTATATTGCAAATTTTTGAAGAAGTCAAAATTTAAAGATTCAAATATGGATAGGCAACCAAGATAGATGAAGGATTCCACTATTGCCATATCCTCCATGACCATGATAGTAGTGTATATACAAGTGTTGTTAGTCATCTCCAAGAACATGTGGTTATATTTCAATCTTGACTCACTCGACATCCCCTCAAATCTAGATTTTATCGGGACTTTCTAACCATTTGAACTTGAGAAATAATTGGGTTCTTCCTTGATCATACCTCATCAAGTGGCTATCATATCTCTAGAAACTGTATTCCTAACTTACTTTACCTTGATCTACTAGAATCTGAATTATCTCTATTTCATGCTTTAACTTGGTCATTTATTTTGTGCGTTAATCATTACCTCATGAACTCCCACTTTCTATTTTAAATCCTTTGTCCTTTACCGTGACTTAGATATTTAGAGCACAACACTAGACTTTTCCATCCAACAAATTTCATATGCAAGACCTAGGCAAGCCCACCTTCATGTAGACATATCATGTCCTACTAAAACACATCCCCTTGTGCTCTATTTTTATGATGCGACTTTCAAGTCAAAATGGCTAGCTATAACGCCTGCCATAATACCATTGCCCTTTCTGAGTTTAGTTGGAAATCCAATCTCGACTCAAATCTTTTGACCAATATATGATTGTGATCTACTTAATTTTCTAGATGCTTAACTTGTGTTTCTTCTTGATTGCTTAACCCTTGTCCTTTTATTTTTATATTTTTATTTACGTTTACCACGACCATTGCACCTAACCGTACTTTCCTCCCAAATTGTTTGCTTCACTCATTGAGGAATTTATTTTTACTTCACCGTAGTTTATGCAACTTTTTCCTTTTATGATTTTCTTGTTTAAAGAATAGAAACTGGACCATGACACCCTTCGGTTATACATGGCTAGATTAGAGAACTCATGGAGAAGATAAATGGTCTAGTTGGTTAAGATGATCATACGATTACAAGGTGGACATAAGTTAAATATGTCGTAACACTATTAGATGAAATTGAGGAATGTGGTTTTTGATATGATCAAAGGTGGTTAGACTTCTCGGTTGACGAGAATTAGTACTTCAAGATAAATCAAGTGAAAAAAAAACTCTTTGGTGATTGATATGTATTCTTATTACGATGAGTTGATTTCTACTTTCGGCCAAATTGATTTAAAAGTTATTGAATTTAAATTTCGAGGAGATTATGAAAGAAGAAATTTAGCCTGTGGAAGAAGAGATATAAATATATATATGTATGTTGGAAGATAAAGATTAGAAATTTATTGAACTGAAGGTTCCCGGACTTACTGAATTTTTATTATGAAATATTAGATTTAAAAATATATATTTGGGATCAAAGTGTTGAAAGTTGATATTTAAGAGCAAGTCTCAAATGGAGTAAAGAAGAAAATGAAATGCATTCAAGGAAATTTCAAATTTGGTGAAATATAAAATTTGAGAAGATTTGTGAAGAGCTAGTGATGATAAAAGCATTATTGGTAAGTTGTTAAATTATCAAAATTGACGATCTTGAATGTAAGTTAAATATTGGGTTATTGATCAAAGTTTGAGGCACTGAAGGTTATCATCTATTTACGAGATTGCACGGTTATAAGATAAATGTTATCTTCGATCCAATTTAGATACTGAATGGGATGTCATGCATGTGATCACCTTCTAAGCCCGTGATTTTATTCTCCCAGTCCTCTAAATTGTAATTATTCCAAATTGCCTATTTTCATTGGATTCCTTTTTCGACTCCTTGCTTGAAATAAAACCATGCTTTTGCGTTTAGAAACTCTTGTATCTTTCCATTCCTACCTATTCTAGTTATTCCTAAATTTCGAGGACGAACTTCTTATAAGTTGGGTAGGATGTAAACCCCCTAAATTTCTACTACGATTTTTTTTTAAAATAAATAATTTAGTATTGATTTTGTAATTTGAATTTGTAGGTCGCATACAAGTTGGCATTGTTGTATTGAACGTCGCGTGCGGGTTTGCGTTTCATATTTTCTCGACAAGTGTGAATATGTGTGAGGTACATATTTTTAGAAAAATATTTTGATTTTAATATAAAGGAAGTATAGTATTTCATATATATATATATATATATATATATATATATATATATATATATATATATATATTTATATATATATATATATATATATATATATATATATATATGAGAAATACTTAATTTGTTTAAGGTTATGAGCAAGAGAATTTCAAAACATTTATTTATTTTACCTTATAAAATGCTACTTTATTTTTAATACAAATATAGTAGTAATTTGGAAAACGAGGATATTATAAATATTTGCATACATGAATCTATATCATATATAGATTTTAAATTTCTAAATTTTGAAATTAATTATCATATTATTTTTCCAACATATAAAAAGATATTTAAAATATATTTATTGTGATTTAAATCGCGATTTAATTTTATTGGAAAATTTTCAAATAGCTTTACATTAAAAATAAGGATTTTTCTATTTTATATTCGAGAGATTTTATCAAATTAATTTTAGCAATTTAAATTTAAAAGGTAGAATTATCCATTGGGGTTTAAACAAATTCTAATCCATATCGAAATAAGGCTTCCACCTCCTATATAAGGAGATACTCCTTTTCCATTCCACCATAACCAAATTCTCCACAAGTGCATCGTGTTCGTGCCTTTTTTTCATCCACTATATCCTTCCCTTAGAATTACAATGATTACTCCTTCGTGTCCGACATGCCGGACACCCAGTCCCGGGTCTCACAGGATACGACAGCCTTATTCTTCGCTCTTCTCTTCCCATCCTGCCAATAGCCATCACCACTATTGCCCCATCATCCGTCGACACGATCACCCCGTCACCCTGACTCACTGTTGGACTCTCCCTCAACCGACCAAGCCATCCTCATCCATGATCACCCAGCAATACAACCCATCGCCATCTTCCCGAGTAACTCGACCAAAACCCTTTCTTATCCTCGGACACCACCGACAAGACAACCCTTGACCTGCCCCGACTACCTCAGAAAGAACCGACCACCTTCACCAATCAGCAAAAACCAAAATATTACACTCACCACCGTCGAATTTCTTTCCGGCACCACTACCGCCATCATCACCACCATAGCAAACTTCCAACTTCAAGCAAAAAAAAAGAAGAAAAAAAGAAAAAAAAAAGAAGAAAACACCATCGACACTAAACCCAGACCCTCACCTGACCCCGACCATGCTTCGGCGACCGCCCCTGTCCCGATCAGCCGCCCACGGTGCGCCCGCTGCCAAGCCGAGCTGCTCATCTCTGCCGGCCGGATCCAGGCGTTGCCTGACTTTGCTGCGCCACCGCAGAAAATATCGCATCCGAACCGACGCGGCCCCGCCTCCACTCGTTGACGGCCGAGCGTGCCAGCCGAGGCCGGCCTCAGCCCGCTTGAGATTTGCCCTCCTCTCGCCGATCTTCTTCTCCGCGAATCCCCGAGTGCCCCCTTCTTTCGACGACGCACCGCCTGACGCGCTAGCACCCGACTGCTGCAGCCTCTCTCGGCCGGCGTCCTGACCGTGCCCGGCAGCCCCGGCCGGAAAACCCCATCGCCACCGCGCGCTATCGCTTCCTCCGCCCCATCCCGCCGGTACAGCCCTTCACCTCCGGCGTCCTTCCTGTCCGAGCGTCGCTGTCGTCTTGTCGAGACTCCCCCGCCGCCACGAGCAGGCGCGCCACCAGCGCTCCGAGCGACCTCCGGTAATCCCCTCCCTTTTCTCTCCTACTTCCGCCTCTTCTTTCCCATTTCTCTCTGTGCACATTTGGGACATGTGGGGAAGAGAGTAGTATAAGTATTATTATTACTATTATTATTATTATTATTAATGTATGCTATAGTAGATATTATAGGATTTATAATAATAATAATAATATTATTATTATTATTATTATTATTATTATTATTATTATTATTATTATTATTAATGTATGCTATAGTAGATATTATAGGATTTATAATATTATTATTATTATTATTACTATTATTATTAATATTAATATTCTTATTATTATTGCTACTATTGGAATGGATAGCTATGAGTTATTACTACTATTTATTTTCTTAAAAATTTCTACATATAATTTTATGATAAATTGTTTCTCATTCTTGTATCATTAGCAATATATATATATATATATATATATATATATATATATATATATATATCAAAGATTCTATTCTAACTAATTAAATATGGTATTGGGCCTTCATTCATTTCAAATCTAGTTTATAACCCTAGTGAAATTATTATATTTTTATGTGTGACAAAATTTGGGACTCTTACTGTTAGAATGACTTTTAGAATTTCGACATATTTAGTTACATATATTTGACTAACAAAATATAATTTTTAAATATTTTCAAGTATTTTTGCAAAACTATTTTTAGACTAGTCAAATATGTTATAAATATTTTCTAAATTAGTATAAATACTTTTCCCGTAAATTCTCATTGTCTGTCAATCTTCAATTGTGACTAATTTCCATAATTCTATTTTCTTGTAAATTCGGACCCTTCCTCATCGGCTACGACTAATGGAACTTTCAGAATATCGTACCACACCAGGCAATACACCAGGCAAGACACCTTGCATTTACTGTTTAATTTCTTGCTCAATATCATGCTTTTTTTTTCTTATTTTTAGCAAATGTAAAGTTGTTCTTTCAAAACTATATGTAGATGTAACTTACTATATTTTATTCAATTGGCTTAGAGTTAAGGGACTAGCATATGATTAAAGCATCTCATAAACTGTCACGATGTGCCACGGGTTGTATGAGTTGTGAGTCGCATTTAACTTTGGACTTGCGTATCGACCGTACATCGGTGCGTACTTGTCGTGCGTTAGGGTATAACTGCTAATAGATTTGTGTAGAAGACTTGGCAGTTATTAAGGATTAAATAGTATCTTGAAGACGATGCATGTATAGTATCATGGGGAGGGAGGAGACAGTTATTAGCGTAGGGGCTATATGTTCAGTACACACAGATTTGGGCCGATAGTGTCTCGTATAAGCGCTACTTACGCCCCGGGGCCGATAGTGACTCGGATGAGCGCTACTTTCTACCCATGGCCTATAGTGTCTCTTATGAGCGCTACCTACTACCACTCTTTATTCCTCTATGCTGAACACCTAAGCTCATGCGTAGAACGTTGTCTTCTAAAGTGCATTATTCCACATAGAATGGTTAGGGACCTTTACTCATATACATTTTTCTGTTGAGCTCTTACTATTCAGTTTATGGCATGATATTATGTGTCTTGTTACGTCCCTCTGAGGACCTGGTGATTTCTCCAGGTGTATTTTTGTGACTTCCTGCAGGTGCTCTAGCTAAGGCTATGACTTGCACTCTATTCCATCGAGATATTGCTTTTAGATCGTCATCCCCTTCGCTCGACCAAATCACTTTCTTTGTATATTTCTTTTCTATTTAAATTAGTTGGTAGTGGATTTGTCTCCGCCCAACGTTTGTACAAATGACTAATTGATTATCATTAAAACTTCATATTTGTGGATGAGATTTAGTTTGAGTATGGATTTCTACGTTTTATAGCTTATGTATACATACGAGCCTTTCATTTACTCGTATGTATACAGCTGGCATGATACGTATCTAGTCCCAAGTATTTTGGGACTGGAGCATTACAATAACGATTTGCACAGCACCAGCAGCAGCAGAGAGGAGGACCACAGCAGGGACGTGCTTACGTCATGGCCACAATTGAGGAGGATGAGGCAGCTCCAGATGTTATTACTGATTCTATCATATTATATTTATTTTCTGTCATTACATTGTTTGATTTTGGATCCACACATAGATTTGTATCTATAGTGCCCCGTCCCGCAAAGTCAATCGGAGGAATCGAAATGCCGACAGCATTCGGACTTAGCCTTACAACGGTGACTCGAAGACATTGCTCGGTCAAGCAACCGCTCGCTCAGGTGGGGTAGTTTCGGTGAACTTGCCTCGTCTTTGCCTTCACCTAATAACTCGCATGTTTTCAACTTGCACAAGTTAGGCTTGATAATAAAAGAGACGCACACATATAGCTAAGGAAATAATCCCGACCCGTCGGAATGTCTTAGAACATGGAAATTGGTCCCACAGTCTGCTTAGAAGTTGGCTCAGCGTGTTTCCAAATGACACTCAATCCTTCGTCCGGTGGCTTGGGAGAAGGACGTTGGCCTAAAGATGCTAAGTTGCCTCAACACTTGAAATAGCCCAAGTCATAGGCCTCGCCTGCGTAAATGCTCGATAAAGCATGCACGCCTCTGTAATGCAAGGCTTGGCATAGCCCTTGCTCGTCCCTCGGGTTAAGTTGTAGGCTTGAGTAATGCTAGGCAAAGTTATGTCGGTCGACCTAAGTAAATCTAAGTGCTGTCCCGCCCTATCTGCGGTTGTCAAGTTAAATAGTCCCACGATCCCAAGGCCCGTCATATAAAATATGACTTGGGCGATAGCGTCGCGTAGAACGTAAGTCTATTTGAGGTACGATGCACAGACTTAGTATTAAGGCATGAACCACGGTCGATTTAATGAGTTTTGGAGAAAGGACTATCAAATAGGCATTCATGAGTTGAATGAAATGATATGGTAACATGGAAAGAATGCTCGCGACCGTGGGTCGTCAAGGGGTCTCAAATGATGAAGTCTGGAATGTGGAACTCAAAAGATAGTAAAACAAGGAAAGTAAAGACAATGAAATGGTCCTGAAATGAGAAAGTGGGTCGAGTCTGCATGGTCATTGGACAACTTGTGTACCGGTGCACAAGGATTTGATTTGTTCCTCAGACGGTTGTCGCGACCACGGGACCGATCTGGCCTAGGAGGAACACGGGCCTACGGGACCCTTGGATGGTGTGCGACCTGACCCAAGGGGTGCACCGTAGGACGGGTATTAGGGGAAATTCGGCAAGATCGTGCCTCGTTATATACGAACGTACCCTAATATCCAATAGAGGTCCAAGATAGCTTGTCGTGCTAGTGACCAAGTTCATATAGATGTTGGCATGACAGCGACAATCCGCGAGTGTGCCTTTGGATTTAGTCGAGTATTGAGTGAGCTATATCAAGGAGTCGAGCTGAAGGTGTGTGTACAAGTTAAAAACACAATATTGGGCCTAAGATTTGGTTTCAACGTAGGCGTCGTGCTTCGACACGAGTCGTGGCGTCGAGTCTTAAGATGTTGGCATAGAGTTGCACAAGTTTGATTGAGTCGTCACGAGTTTAAGTCAGGAATCGCCGCAAGGCAAGTTGGTTGAGTGACACTAAGTTCACAAGTCTCGATTGGGTCAGTTGGTGATCAAAGTAGCAAGGGCCGCTAGGCGGCAAGGGCCGCGAGGCGGCGATATGGTTAAGTCTTACTAAATTTCGAGGCACGGCCTCAGCAAGGGTTTGTAGCATGGTCACACGGAAATGAAGCCTCATCGCGTAGTTGCATCTCTGATTTTGGCCGAAAGGCAAGCACGACTTGATAGGTTAACGTTGTTGGCACGAAAAGGGGGTCTAGAGGTAAAGTATGAGTTAACGTTATGGTACAAGCACGGGATGGTCCTCAGACACAAATATGCCAAGGCATCCGTAGTCTTAAAACTGATCCTAAGGCAAGACTAGAAAGACAATAGAAAAGGATTTAAGCTGCACAAATAAATGAACGTGTAGGTTTTGTATGGGTGGGCGAGGAGCTCACTCCACCAGTACAGTTGAGTACTGACACCCACACAGTGTTTCATATGCAGGCACAGGTAGAAGCTCGTGGTGCGGAGCTCGCTTGGATGCATCGAGGCCCGGAGTTCCTTGGCGATTTGAAGCATGCGGCCGCGTAGAATCGAAGACTTATACAGGACATAATGTATGGACATCGCCTTCCGAAGCTTCCGCTGGCTCAAGCATTGTAATCAAGAGATGAGAGAGAGCAGAGTGACTTGTAAATGAGAGAAAAATGAGCACGAGAGACTTATAATTTGGCCTTGCGCCCATAAATGTAATCTTGTATTCAATATCAATAAAGAGCTTCTTTTGCATGATTTGTGTTCATGTGTGCTTGTTCTAAATTTCTGCTGCATGTTTCAATATTCTGCTTGGGACTTCTGTGCGACGACCCCGTCGTCGCCGATGTAATCGGCCGTTATGAAACGGCCTTGTATGAGCACAATCTAGGCTCGTACGGCATCACGCCTTAGCGAGGACGATCGCTCCTACGGAAGCGGGGTGTGATAGTATCATATGAGTTTCTGCATAGACATGGCTTCACTTTTGTGCCCACTAGAAGGAACTATCAGATTATGAGAGGAGGAGAAGGAGTAGTGCTAGTTAGTGAGATGGTCGATTGCCCTATAACTATAGCTGGGAGGGAGCTTAGAGCCCGATATCTAGTGATGTCATTGCTCGAATTTGACATAGCCCTCGACATCGACAGGATGAGTGAGCAGTTTGCTACATTAGACTGCCATGAAGGGAATGTTACTTTCAGCCCGCCTGGAGTTCTGCCGTTCAAGGTTAGAAGACAAATCGCAGAGAGGCCAGTGGGAGTCTACTTTGGAGCAGTTGCGGAAGACCAGGAGTTGCCGCATCTGCTGATTACAGAGTTTTTCGACGTCTTCCCTAAGGAGTTTTCAGGATTGCCGCTAGATCGAGATGTGGAGTTCACCATCGACTTAGTACCTAGATCAGCGCCAAAGTCCCAACATTGCTACAAAATCAACCCCAAGGAAGCTGCAGAGTTGAAGGCCTAGATTGATGAGTTGGAAGGCAAGGGTTTTATTCGGTCAAGTACTTCACCCTGGGGAGCACCGGTACTCTTCGTGCCGAAGAAGGATGGGTCTGTTAGAATGTGCAATGATTACCGTGCACTCAGTAACATCACCATCAAGAACAGATACACGTTGCCATGGATAGATGAGTAGTTTAATCAACTCAGTTGAGCTAAGGTCTTCTCGAAGATTGACCTTCAGTCGGGGTATCACCATATGAAGGTTCGGGAGCAGGACATTTCGAAGACAGCTTTCAATACTCGCTATGGCCAATGTGAATTCTTGGTGATGCCGTTCGGCTCACCAATTCCCCAGTAGTGTTTATGAACCTGATGAATAAGGTCTTCCACAAGTATCTAGAAAAATTCGACGTAGTCTTCATTGACGACATCTTGATCTATTCGAAGACTGAGGAAGAGCATGTGGAGCATCTACGGATTGTTTTGGAGATTCTGTAAAAGGAGAAACTGTACGGAAAGCTCTCGAAGTGTGAGTTTTTCTTAGATATGGTGGAGTTCTTAGGGCATGTGGTGACTGAAGAGGGGATTTCGGTAGATCCTAAGAAGATTGAAGCTGTGGAAGCATGGGTACCTCCCAAGTCAGTAGCTGAGATTCGTAGTTTCCTGGGGCTAGCGGGATACAACCAGAAGTTCGTGAAAGATTTTGCCAAGATAGCAGAACCAATGATGAAGCTTACGCGAAAGGACGAGGGTTCATCTGGAGCGACGCCTGCCAGTCAGCATTTGAAGAATTGAAGAGAAGACCCACTACAGTACCAGTTTTAGCTTTGCGATCCAGATCTGGAGGGTTCATCATCTACAGCGATGCATCAGAGAAGGGCTTGGGATGTGTGCTTGAGAAGAACAATAAGGTTATTGCTTATGCTTCTAGACAGTTGAGGCATCATGAGAAGAATTATCCTACTCATGACTTGGAGCTTGCAGCAGTCATTTTTGTCTTGAAACTGTGGAAGCACTATTTGTATGGAGAGAGAGTAGACATATTTACAGACCATAAAATCCTGAAGTATGTCTTTACTCAGAAAGAACTGAACATGAGGCAGCCAAGATGGCTGGAACTCATGAAGGATTTCAACATCAATATGCAATACCATCCTAGGAAGGCGAATGTGGTAACAGATGCTCTTAGTCGATATCCTGTTTCTATGTTCCTTACTATGGACCGGCATCTTCTTGAGGATCTTAAGATTCTAGGGATCGAGATTATTCTTTCGGGAGTTCGAGAGCAGCTGAAGTACATGCAGATAAAATCAAAACTGATAGAGAAGATCAAAGAGGCCCAGTTTCTAGATAAGGGACTCCGATGTCTCAGAGGTCAGGTAGAGGCAGGATTGCTTGACGACTTTACTATTGTAGAGGACGGAACCCTGAGGCACGAAAACTAGTTGTGTGTGTCCAAGGATTTACGGGAGGAGATTATGCAGGAGGCCCACCAGTTGCAGTATTCTATTCATCCAGGATCTACCAAGATGTATAAGGATCTGCGGGAGTATTTTTGGTGGTATAGAATAAAACGAGAAGTTGTCAAATTCATTTCAAGATTCCTTGTGTGCTAGCAAGTCAAAGCAGAGCGCCAGAGACCAGCAGAATTACTCCAGCCTTTACCTATTCCGGAGTGGAAGTGGGAACACATAACCATGGATTTCGTCTCTGGATTATCGCGTACGCCCAGTGGCAAGGATGCTATTTGGGTTATCGTGTACAGATTGATAAAATCTGCTCACTTCATTCCGTTGAAGGTAGGGCTGTCGACCGATAAGCTTGTAGACCTCTACATGTGTCAGATTATGCGAATTCACGGAGTGCCAGTGAGTATCGTCTCAGACAGGGACAGTCATTTCATATCACACTTATGGAGGAGTCTACAGCTGAGCTTGGGTTCGTAGTTGAAGTTCAGCACCGCTTACCATCCACAGACAAACGGACAGTCCGAGAGGACCATTCAGACATTGAAGGACATGCTACGAGTTTGCGTACTTGACTTCGGCGGATCATGGGAGGATCACTTGCATCTTATGGAGTTTGCCTATAACAACAGTTATCAGGCTAGCATCGAGATGACACCGTTCGAGGCACTATATGGGCGGAGACGTCGCACACCTTTATCTTGGGATGATGTCAGCGAGAGGACTTTTCTTGGGCCAGAGATGGTGATAGATTCAGCCGAGAAGGTCCGACTGATCAAAGAGCGTCCCAGAGTTGCACAGGATCGACAGAAGCACTGGGCGGACAGCAGCAGACGGCCACTGGAGTTTACAGTCGGAGATAGGGTGTTCTTGAAGATCTCGCCGACCAGAGGCACCATCCGTTTTGGCAGAGACGGGAAGCTCGGTCCTACATACATTGGGCCCTTCGACGTGACGGCACGGATTGGCGAGATGGCATATCGACTAGCGCTTCCAGCCAGCTTGGAGGGAGTGTACGATGTCTTCCATGCGTCCCAGCTTCGAAGCTACATTCCAGATTCGAGTCATGAGGTGGACTACTCAGAGCTAGAGGTAGCTCCGAACTTGACCTACGAGGAGCAGCCCGTGGAGATCCTTGACCAGAGGGAGAAGCAATTGCAGAATCAGACTATACCGCTTATCCGAGTCAAGTGGAGACACCACTCTCCGGGAGAGTCGACATAGGAGCGCGAGGACGAGATGCGAGAACGCTACCCAAGTTTGTTCACTTGATTGTATTTTGGTTTTCAAAAAAATTTTAATTCAATAAATAATTTGTTGGATCTAGTATTTCATGGTTTGATATTTTTTGAATCAATGCTTTCATTCCTATTTCGAGGATGAATTTTTTTTGAGGAGGGGATATTTGTAAGCCTACTTCCCAGATTTTTTAATAAATTCTATAAATGTTTTAGCTAATCATTTTCAATAAAGCTCTTTATAAATAAATCTTTTAGTTATTTTTTTTAAGTTTTGTTTGGGCTTCACAGCCCAGCCCACAATGCCATCTCCTTTAAACCCTTGGGTTTGTCTCGTTTCAGAAGAAGAAGAAATTGTAGAGCTGTAACTGAATTTTAAAATTCTTCAACTGACTCTAATTCTTCCCTGAACTTTTGCCCCCAAAATTTTATTCTATTTTCGTATCTATCAACCGCCTTTATAAACCAACACCACTCTTTCATTCCATTTCGATCAATTATAATTTGTTGCTCTTGAGAATTGAGATCTAGATCCTTGAAGAAGAAGAACCGGCCATGGCGGCAACAGCTCTGGTGATCGACGACTCAACCCTAGCAACCGACGGTGCACAAGATCAGTAAGTGTCTTCTCTGATCTCCTTTGTCTCCTTGATCGATTTGATTATTCTAAAGTTTCGACCATGATCAAATCGACGACCAGAGTGTTCGGTTTCAACTCAAGTTTTGGTCGATCGAACTTCGATCGTGAGCAGAAACAGATCGATCTCTGATCACTTGATCGATCATCCTTTTTATGGTTAATCATTGATCTAGTGAGCAATTAGAATTCTGATCATGAATTATTCGTTTGATTTCCTCTGTGATTCGATTTGAACATGCATAGATATTGATTGGGAATAGTTGATCGCGTCTCGAGTTTCTCTTGTAAATCCGGATTTGTCCTCGTTTTGGATCTCTGATCGAATAGAAGAGGTGAGTGGTTTTCCTTTCATAAAAGTTAAATTGGTTTTGTTCCATCCTAAATTATGGCGTCATTTTTGGAAGTATCAGAGTATTTTGAGTTTGAAGTGTGAGTCGGAGTGAAGACCTCTCAATCAATTTCGATCGAGTTTTTGTCCTAATCGATCCTGGTAAGTTGAGTTTGAATTCTCCAGATCTAAGTTGCTCTTTGTTTCCCAATTCGAAGGATTGTTGGTTCGGGTTGATTCACTAGTAAGAAATTCTAAGCAAGGTATCCGGATCACATAGTGGACACTGTATATTAACGATGGCACTGTTTGGATCAAGGCAGGATAATCTCTTTCAAACTTCGAGATCGAACTCTCAGGAAGAATTCTATTGAGTAAGCTCTGTTCAAGTTGAGTTTGTATATCAATAAGTGGAGGTTGTTGTGTCTGTGATCTTGAGCATATCATTTAGTTGCAGTTTTTGGAGTATCAATAATTTAGGGTCAAGATCCAGTCACTAAGTAACCTTGGCAATTGTGTTGAGATACTTACCTGTTACATTAGTCGGAGATATCTATTTTTACTGAACATATGCTGATCCAAGTATGGCTTGTTGAGAGTAGGTTTAAGTTCATGCCTACATTCATTGATATATGGTTGGGTAGATAACTAATGCTTTGGAATTGATATTCGTTTTCACCTAGGAGTTAATTCTCTTTACCTTGCTTGTTGATCTGTGGACTATTTTCTTAAAATTAGGATACCTATATTGAAGTTTAGTATTTGACCTATACTCTAAGAGAAGGAAGGTTATGTAGATGGCCCATCTTCGAATTAGGTTGTCAATCAGCAAAGAGTAGGAATACTGATTAACTGTTATATGGGTTGGTACTGGATATGTTGCAGAGAGATGTTGTGGTAGAGTAGTGATCCTACCTGAGAATCTAAGTCACTGAATCCTACTGATACAGGGCAAAAAGGGGGATAACAAGTTGTACCCTAAGATTGAATCTGTGAAGTGAGCATCAGTATTCTTACTCATTTTGAGCATATAAGTTGGATGTTGGATAGCAGCAAGTATGAACTGCAGTAGGTAGTTAGACTGCTATCTAGATTATGGTTGATTACCTGAGAACTGAAGGGACCGGGATGCATTTATCTTTTTGGAAAACTGAAATGAAGTATTGTTTCACTCCATATCAGTTGAGTTCTTAGAACTCATTTCCAGTCTAAACCTAAGGTTTCGAACTGCAGTAGTTACTGCAGCCTAGATTTCACTTTGGGGAGAGGGTTTGACAGGGTATGTTATGCCTAATCTGTGTGTTTTAAACAGGTGAGTAGGTTAGGAGAATCAGGTTACTGCAGCCTAGGGCAGGGTGCACTTGAACTCAAATACCAAATTTCAGCTGAACTTAGTACTAGTATCAAGAATCATGTTAGTGTGTCCTGCTCTAGAAATCTCAGCTTAGCTAGAGTGTAGATAATAGGGTCTTCAGTTATGATTAGAAGTAGTAGTATGTTGTTAACTTATGAACATGGTAGTCTATGAGCAAATATTATGATTCATGAGTTGAGGTGGTAAATTGATACATGTTTACCCTATATTTAAGGATGCAAACTAGTATAATTTAACTTTAATAATTAGATGTTACAAAGTAACTAATTAGAATTGTTTAGAGGATAACCAAATTTGTAATTATATAACAGGAGGATATCCAGATCTACTACCCCTACTTGATCTCCCTGAGCAAGGCAAGTATACTCCTCGAATTTGCTCTTTTACTTCATATCTTGTGTATCTATTTCATGCTTGTACCTTCCGGTTGGACACGATATTACACGGTCTTATCTTGTGTCTTGTTCCCTGAGTTTGCTTGTGTCTGGGAGGGAAAATACTACAGATATGTGATCACACCCGAGGTACAATTCATGTTAATAGCTTAGGCCTCGTACTGTGCACGCGGGCCCTAAGTCGTACCTTCATTCATGTGCCATGTTCCATGTTCTACCCAAACCGATCACACACTCTGGAAGTATTTCAAATATATCATACATGTCAGGTTCCTTGTATATTTCATGCTCAGGTACCAGGTTACACTTCAGGTTCATTTCATATAGTCTTATGATTCGTTTCAGCATGCTTGTTCTAGTTTCTTGTTTTCAGATTCATTGCATGTTCATATTCATTTCCATGTTGTGCTTGTTCATTTCCTTAGATATATTTATCTCCGCTCCTAACTAGATATGTTGTAGGTGAATTGGAGGCTATTTGTGATACCTACTACGGGCAGGAGCCTGGAGGTACCTTTTGAGCTAGTTGGTGTTGCTCTGGTCCTAGAGGCCGAAGAGGCCTAGTACCTTTCCCTTTTAGCTTTTCATATCTTCATTGTATTAGAGACATAAGATACTTTTACATTGCTGGATAAATGTAATAATTCATAGATTGTACTTTGATTCTGGGATTCGCTTATATAGATGTTGTGGTTTATATTCATTCATATCTGGACTTGAAGTTTTTCTAAAGATTGGTACAACTTACTTCATCGTGTCTAACGACGAAGGCTGGGCGTGTCCGACTCGTGTCTGATTATTCGGGAGTGGGTCGTAACATGTTTTTATTGGTGGCACATGCAGGTCCTTCCTAATGGTATTTAGGTATTAGTATACTATTAGGGGACTTGATTAAAATAGGAAAACTTGATCACAGCATAGAAAATCGGGTACATGGGATATATTGATATTATATAAAATATTTATATTTACTTGTAGGTTAGGTTTTATCAATCACGAAGTTTTCTTTCTATTGCAGGATGGTCGCTACGAGGAAGACCGCAGATTAGCCCGGAGTTGCAGGCAGTTCAGGTCAGTCTGCACCAGACGTTCCGGTGGAGCAGCTTCCGCCACAGCCTCATATCTTTCCTCCGGTGCCTCCAATGATAATGTTCGACGGCGCCCAGGTGATGGCCATGTTCCAGCAGTTTATGGAGGCTTAGAACCACCAGGTCGTGCAGTTCCGAGCGACAGTCGTAGATGCACTTAGGGCCCGAGAGCCGGTAGCACCAGCATCGGTAGCACCTCCAGCACCAGCAGCACCGAGACCGAGGACCGCCAGAGACTACCAAAACCTTTATCCGATGGATTTCTGGGGCCATGAGGGGATAGTATATGCGGATGAGTCGCTGGAAGATGCCAAGCGGACGCTGAAGAGGGCGAGGATTCCAGATGACCTGAATGTGGAAGTTGCAAACATGCGACTCTTTGATCTTGCCAGAGCCTGGTATCGAGAGTAACCTCAGTTGGCCGCACCCCAGATTCTCTGGACATACTTTAAAACTTTATTCAAAGAGAAGTTCTTTCCAGACATAGAGCGAGACGAGCTTCGGATGCAGTTTGAGGCATTGTAGCAAGGAAACATGACGGTGGCAGAGTACACATCGGAGTTCACACGACTCAGCAGATTCACGAAGAACCTAGTCGGCACACCAGAGGAGAGGGCTTGGAGGTTCAAGAAAGGCCTCACCAGAGAGTTGCAGCATGCAGTGGCGATCAGCCAGGCAATGACTTATACGAGCATTCTCAAGATTGCTCAGGCTGTGGAGAAGGAGATGGACCCAAAGCTCAAGAGGGATAAGGACATCGGCAGTAGCAGCTATCAGACACTGGCGAAGAGGACTCATATTCAGACGAGGCCACCACAGCCGGCAGCACTTCAGCATTGTCCTGCCAGAGCTCCAGCAGTTCAGCAGCAGAGATAGCAGGGGATCACTTGCATATACTGTCATCGGCCAGGATACCACATTGAGGTCTATCGTAAGAGGCTCGAACTTTGCTTATTCTGCGGATCAGATGCTCATCAGATGAGAGACTGCCAGCAGGCCACATCCAGACTAGTAGGAGGACCTGAAGGAGCTGGAGAACCACCACCTACACCACCCAGAGTACCACCTGCTGCACCCCAGAGAGGACCAACTCTACTACCTCAGCAATAGCGATTTACACAGCACCAGTAGCAGCAGAGAGGAGGACCACAGCAGGTACGTGCTTACGTCATGGCCGCAATTGAGGAGGATAAGGTAGCTCCAGATGTTATTACAGGTTCTATCATCTTATATTCATTTTCTGTCATTGCATTGTTTGATTCTGGAGCCATACATAGCTTTGTAACATATGAGTTTCTACATAGATACGGCTTCACTTCTGTGCCCCCAGGAGGAGCTGTCAGATTATAACAGGAGGAGGAGTAGTGCCAGTTAGTGAGTGGTCAATTGTCCTATAACTATAGCTGGGAGGGAGCTTAGAGCCCAATTTCTAGTGATGCCATTGCCCGAATTTGACATAGTCCTCGGCATCGACTGGATGAGTGAGCAGTTTATTGTAACAGAATACCATGAAGGGAAGGTTACTTTCAGTCCGCCTGGAGTTTCGTGTTCAAGGTCAGAAGACGGATCGCAGAGATGCCAGAGGGAGTCTACTTCGGAGCAGTTACGGAAGACCAGGAGTTGCCGCATCCGCTGATTGCAGAGTTTCTCGACGTCTTCCCCGAGGAGTTGCCAGGATTGCTGCCAGATCGAGATATAGATTTCACCATCGACTTAGTGCTTGGATCAACGCCAAAGTCCCAGCATTGCTACAAAATCAACCAGAAGGAAGCTGCAGAGTTGAAGACCCAGATTGACGAGTTAGAAGGCAAGGGTTTTATTCGGTTGAGTGCTTCACCCTGGGGAGCACCGGTACTCTTCGTGCCGAAGGATGATGGGACTGTTATAATGTGCATTGATTACCGTGCACTCAATAACATCACCATCAAGAACAGATACCCGTTACCGCGAATAGATGAGTTGTTTGATCAACTCAGTGGAGCTAAGGTCTTCTAAAAGATTGACCTTCGGTCGGGGTATCACCATATGAAGGTTCGGGAGAAGGATATTCCGAAGACAGCTTTCAATACTCGCTACGGCCAATATGAATTCTTGGTGATGCCGTTCAGACTCACTAATTCCCCAGCAGTATTTATGAACCTGATGAATAAGGTCTTCCACAAGTATCTAGACAAATTTGTTGTAGTCTTCATTGACGATATCTTGATCTATTCGAAGACTAAGGAAGAGCATGTGGAGCATCTACAGATTATTTTAGAGATTCTGTGGAAGGAGAAACTGTACGGAAAGCTCTCGAAGTGTGAGTTTTTCTTGGACAGGGTGGAGTTCTTGGGGCAAGTGGTGACTGGAGAGGGGATTTCGGTAGATCCCAAAAAGATTGAAGCTATGAAAGCATAGGCACCTCCCAAGTCAGTAGTTGAGATTCATAGTTTACTGGGGCTAGCGGGTTACTACCGAAAGTTCATGAAAGATTTTGCCAAAATAGCAGAGCCAATAACGAAGCTTACGCGGAAGGTCGAAGAGTTCATCTAGAGCGATGCCTGCCAGTCAGCATTTGAAGAATTGAAGAGAAGACTCACTACAGCGCCAGTTTTAGCTTTGCCATCCGGATCTGGAGGGTTCGTCATCTACAGCGATGCATCATGGAAGGGCTAAGGATGTGTGCTTGAGCAAAACAAAAAGGTTATTGCTTATGCTTCTAGACAGTTGAGACCTCATGAGAAGAATTATCCTACTCATGACTTGGAGCTTACAGCAGTCATTTTTGTCTTAAAACTGTGGAAGTACTATTTGTATGGAGAGAGAGTGGACATCTTAATAGACTATAAAAGCCTGAAGTATGTCTTTACTCAGAAGGAACTGAACATGAGGCAGCGAAGATGGCTGGAACTCATGAAGGATTTCGACATCAATCTGTAATACCATCCTGGCAAGGCGAATGTGGTAGCAGATGCTCTTAGTCGATATCTTGTTGCTATATTTCTTACTATGGACCGACATCTTCTTGAGGATCTTGAGAGTCTGGGATCGAGATTATTCTTTCGGAAGTTCGAGGGCAGCTGATGTACATGCAGATACAGTCAGGACTGATAGAGAAGATCAAGGAGGCCCAGTTTCTAAATGAGGGACTCTGATGTCTCAGAGGTCAGGCAGAGGCAGGATTACTTGACGACTTCATTATTGCAGAGGACGAATCCCTGAGGCACGAAAACCAGTTATGTGTGCCCAAGGATTTACGGAAGGAGATTATGCAAGAGGCCCACCAGTCGCAGTATTCTATTCATCCTGGATCTACCAAGATGTATAAGGATCTGTAGGAGTAGTTTGGTGGTATAGGATGAAACGAGAAGTTGCCAGATTCGTTTCTAGATGCCTTGTGTGCCAGCATGTCAAAGCAGAGCACTAGAGACTAGCAGGATTACTCTAACCTTTACCAATTCCGGAGTAAAAGTGGGAACACATAACCATGGACTTCGTCTCTGGATTACCGCGTACGCCCGGTGGCAAGGATGCTATTTGGGTTATCGTGGACAGATTGACAAAATCTGTTCACTTCATTCCGTTCAAGGTAGGACTTGTTTGCCATTGATTATAAAAGAACAGAACAGTTTTATGGGAGGACTGGACTTTTACTTCACAACACAAACTCGCTCGTACAAAGAAAGCCTAGGGATGAAAACTTAGGTACAGCAATCTAAGTACAATTGTTTAGTTTTTCTGGGGGTGACGGTAGAGGCTCGGGAGAGTGCTATCAACTCTGCCTTACTCCTTGGACGATCGGACGTAGCCTTGGCTCTGATAAAAAAATACTCTCGGAATGTATAGGGAGATTCTTCTGTGCGCCACCGCTCTCTTTGTGCGTGCCTCTGTGTCTGCTTACAAGGAAATGGCACCTTGCTATTTATAGGAGTGGGATGTGATAAGTAGGGTTTGCAATGATTGCTCCTTAAAAGTGGGTGGTTAGGGATTGGTTACGATTTGTCTTGATCTTGTTTGGTAGAAATTAATCTGAGCCGTCAATATTGATTGTAACAAATCTAGGCAGTTAATGTTGATTGCACCAAATCTGCATGGGCAGTTAATGTTGATTGCAACAAATCTGCATCGTGATGATTTGTTGATATCAGCAAATTCGAGTGAATAAATTTTGGTCAATCTCCTGCCACGTGTCCCAACTGCCTGTTATATTGATTGCCATAAATCTCGATTGTTGGGATTTGATCAACTTCTGCCACGTGTCCCAACTGCTGTGAACCGCGTGGAGGACTGTCATCGTTGAGCCGTATGAGTGTGGCCTTTAACCGAGCCGCATGAAAGTCCTTACAACTGAGCCGCATGAAGGTGGCAGCCGTATGAAGGTGGCAGCCGTATGAGGGTGGCAACCGCATGAAGGTGGCAGCCGCATGGAGATGTCATCCACATGAAGGTGGCAGCCGCATGAGGGTGGCAGCCATATGGAGATGGCAGCCGCATGGAGGTGGCAGCCGCATAAAGGTGGTAGCTATATGAAGGTGGCAGCCGCATGGAGATGGCAGCCGCATGAAGATGGCAGCCGCATGAAGGTGGTAACCGTATGAGGATGGCAGCCGCATGAGGGTGGCCGTATTAAAGTAGGTAATCGTATAGTGAGCTTCGGAATTGGTGGATCGTGCCAGCTATAAAGATTTTCTTCGCTTTCCTAGGAGCGCGCCATTATGTCAGAGTCATCATTGCAGCTTTATGTCAGAGCTGTCAATTCACCTTTATGTCAGAGCTGCCGTGTTGCGTCAGGGTATTAAATGAAGTCGTTGCTCGATGGCCAGCTGTAGAAGCGAACCGCATAGGGCCACATGGCTTTTACCCGAGCCGCATGGAGCTATTGGGGATTTTTGAGCCGCATGAAGCTCTGAAGGACTTTTGAGCCGCATGAAGCTCTACAGGACTCTTGAGCCGTATGAAGCTCTAAGAGATTCTTTGGACCGCATGAGACTCGCTCTGTTTTGAGCCGCGTGGACTTTCCTGTTCTTTTCCATGCTTCTACAAGACCCCCTTCAAAGTTTTCAATTTGTAAAATTGAAATACTTTGAATAAGAAGCATGGCTATGTCCACCTAAGCTCTTTTGGCTACATAGGATGTTCTGGCCGCATGGATTTCCTAGCCGCATGGACTTTCTAGCCGCATGAACTTTCTAGCCGCATGGACTTCTTAGCCGCATGGACTGACCGCATGTTGTCTTTTCTGCCACGTATGCGTCTCATTTAATGGCCCTTGATTTGTTTTGGATTTAAAGCCGCCTTTTGGGGTAGGATCCCAAGGGTCAGTTTTAAATATTCAGATTTGCCTCGATGACCGAAGAGTCAATTTTGTTCTTTTAGGCGGCACGCGGATCGAAGTGTCCATTGGTCTATGAGCCCCATGTCCGCCTATAAATAAGAGTAACTTTTAGAGAGAAACTCTTTTACTTTCTTCTTTTATTCGAACCTCTCTTGTCCTAGTTGCCATCTTCTTCCTCTTTGCTCATCGATGGCTCCCAAGACTTCCAAGGCTTCCTCTGCTTCGGCGAAGGGCAAAAGAGCGGCCTTTTCGTCGACTGCGGCTCCCTCGGTTCATCCCGACGTTCACTCCACCATTGAGGGTAAGGATATTTGGGAGAAGTTATATGAACTCGAAATCCTAACCGTCAGGGCTACGTCGCATGTTTTTTTATGCGCGAGCCTTCTTCGTCTCCATTGAACTGTTCAAGTTCATTGGGATGGATCAACATAACGTGCTGTATGTGCCGCATGTGCATCTCATGCCCGAGCCGCATGGGGGTATCCTTCATGTCCGAGCCGCATGAGGGTCATTTTGTGGCCGTATAAGTACTTCGCAGAACTGGACCGCATGAAATTCTAACAGACAGGACCGTATAAGCTCCCTTAAACTGTGCCGCATGAGGCCCCCTCGAATCAGAACCACATAAGCTCACGCTAAACAGTGCCGCATAAGCTCATGTTCAAACAAAGCCGCATAAGCTCTTTTAAACAGAATCGCATATGAACCTATCAAAACAGTGCCACATGAACTCCATTAAAACTGAGCCGCATAAGGACCCACCGAAACAGAGCCGTATGAGCTCTGTTAAATGTTTTTCTAGCCATCTTCTGACTCTTTTGTCTATGATTCTTGCAGTATCCATGCCGAAGGCTGAGATCATTGTGAAGGAGGAGATGCTGCCTCCTTTTATCACACAAGAGTCTTTTTTCATTAAGGAGGAGGTGATACCCAAAATGGAGGAACAAAAAAAAGAGCTGGCACCCATCGGGGAGGGAAACACTCCCAATATTGAATCTGCTATAAAGGAGGAGCCCCAGTCTGAGGGTAGTAGTACTGGAAGTTATGATCATCCTGTCCCGGACGAGAATCTTAATCAAGTAGATCCTTCATATGCAAGATGGTTGAGGGAATGGTATATGCGTCCCCACAACTAGGGTTCCCATAAATGTCCGTCTTTTGTCTTGTTACTTCTGTCTGTCTTCAGCTGTAGTTTATGTTTCGCTTCTTTTGGACATCAATGTGATCTTTTTCTTTTTGTCCGATTGAAGCGATGGAGAACTTTTTTTTGGCTTGCTCATGAAATGTAGTCATGTGAATGTAACTGATTTTGAATAAACAGAATACATTCGCTCCCTTCTTTGCTGTAGTAGTTGCCCTAATGGGGGACTTTTTGTGGACCTATTATCCTTGGCGTACTCCGGTCTTGGGTACGGATAATAAGTCGAGAGAAAACCAACATATTTACTCAGAGGTAATAAGGACGTGGTAAATATGAGGGTTTCTTCAATGGAGCCTTCCTACTCAGAGGTAATGAGGACGTGGCAGGAGTGGGCTCCATGAAGGGTACATAGAACAACTCAGAGGTAATGAGGACGTGGAAGTTCTACGTGAGGGGTGATTTGTTTTTCGATGGAAGGGAAACAACTCAGAGGTAACATCGACGTGGTTGTTTCGGGAAATTTGTGGATCTGTTATCCTTTTTATGCACTGAAAGTGCGGGTAGTGGATCATGAGGAAGGAGCTCTTTTTAGGAAGAAAGTTTAGAGGTATGATCATACATGACTTACTACCCAAAAAATACGATATAGATTTATCTGAAGTGACCAGAGTGTGAGTTCAGCGGTATATGCGGGTACATAACTCGACAATCTGGAAGATTTGGAGTCAGAGTGTGAGTTCAGCGGTACCAAAGGGTACATAACTCAACAATCTGGGAGATTCGGAGGATGTCGTTTTAGACATAATACTTCTTTAGGAACTTGCCGTTGATGGGCAACATGAGCAAGTTCTGTTTTGTTTTGCGAGGCGGTAAGCGCCATTGGAGAATACAGCCTCGATGACAAATGGGCCTTCCCACTTTGGCTGGAATTTGCCGGTGGTTTTATGAGTCATAACCATCGGCCTCCGAACTGCCATAACGAGATCACCCACTTGGAATGTTCTGATTTTAACTTTTTTGTTGAAGGCTCCGGAGATTCGGGCTTGATACTGCTTGATTCGCTGTTGAGCTAACAGGCGTTTCTCATCTAGGGCCTCCAACTCTTGTAACCGGTGATGGTGATTATCATCCGTTGTCAGTCGATAGGTAAGGGCGGCACGGAGCGAGGAGATTTGAGTCTCCAGTGGGAGAACTGCCTCACATCCATATACCAGAGAGAATGGTATGTTTCCAGTGGCCGTCCGTACTGTAGTACGGTATGCCCATAAGCATTCGCCAAGCTTCTCATTCCAGTCGCGTTTGTTGGAAGACACGAACTTCATGAGCAGCTTGATTATAGTTTTATTAAATGCCTCTGCCAACCCATTCACTGCCGGATTGTACGGCGTTGAAGCAACATTCTGGATTCGGTGTTTGTCGCAGAATCGATAGAAAGCATGGCTTGCGAACTGCGGACCATTGTCGTGGATGATCCTTCGGGGCAGTCCAAAGCTATAGATGACGTGATGCTTGAGGAAGCTGATCACGTTTGAAGTCTTCACTTCTGCCAGCAGAATAGCCTTCGCCCATTTGGAGAAGTAATCTATGATTGCGAGTATGAAGCGATGTCCTAGGGATGAAGGCAGAGTAATCGGACCAATGATGTCCATTTTCCTATGCTTCGAATGGCCAGGATGCCACCGTCGGATATAGAAACTCGGATGGCTGGTGGATGAAATCTGCATGGACTTGACAGGCTTTGTACTTTCGTGCATAGTCTATTGCATCTGCAACCATCGTGGGCCAGTAATAGCCCATTCGGCGAAGGCGATCTTACAATTTTGGGCCAGGCTGATGGGCCCCGCAAACGCCGTCACGAGCTTCGCGTACAGCTTTTTTGGCTTCTGTATTTGACAGACACCGAAGCAGTAATCCATCGTATGATCGCCAATATAGCATTTTTGTCTCTGTATCATAGAAGAATCTGAGGGAACGTCTTCTGATAGAAGTGGATTCTTTCGGATTCTCTGGTAGAATGTCATAGACTACGAAGTCGATGAATGGTTGTCTCCAGTCTGGTGCTTCATCGACTGTCAGAGCGGAGTAACTCTCAACACATTGAACATTATTCTTGGGACAGACCAATTTACGGCCTATTATGTCAACCAGATGATGAGCATAATTCGGCACTGCTAGGGAAGCGGCCAGGCCTGCCAGGGCATCGGCCTCAATATTCTGGAGTCTGGGAACATGTTCTATGAAGAATCCTTCCAAGGACGAGATGATGTCGATCGCTATTTGGTGATAAGGAATCATATCTTCATGGCGAACCTCGTATGAACCCCGGATCTGATTGACGATTAACTGCGAATCGCCGTATGCTTCCAGATACTCTACCCCCAGCTCCTTTGTAAGTCGGAGGCCAATGACCAAAGCGTTGTACTCGGCCACATTGTTTGAATAGGGCTCCGTGAGGGAGTAAGCCCGAGCCCAGAGGGAGAAATCAGCACCACTCCGACTCCAGCGACGATGTTGCCCTTAGGCCCAGTTCTCGAAGCACCGTCGAAGAACATTCGCCAGATGGCATCATGGGAGACTGTATTTGAATTGGTGACCTCATCTAGTATCGCTTCTTATATTCTGGTTGTTTTCGAGCCTAGATGGACTGCTAAAAAGTCTGCCAGAGCTTGACCTTTAACAGCCTTCTGTGGGACGAAGATTATGTGATATGGAGACAATAATATCGCCCATGTAGCAAGGCGAGAGCTGAGTGCCCCTGGTTTGGTCATGAGGACACTGAGAGGGTTGACTCGTGATATTACGTGTATGGTTTGTCCCGTAACGTAGTGTCGCGTCTTCTGAATGGCGAACACTAGAGCAAGGCACTCCTTCTCTATGGTAGTGTATCTGTACTCTGGCCCCATCATCTTTCGACTGAGGTAGTATATAGCTTACTCGTGGCCTATATCGTTATTTTGTGCTAGCAGAGCACCGAGAGAATGTTCCATCGCTCGCACGTAGAGCAGGAATGGCCTTTCAGCAACCGGGGCTACCAGGACTGGAGGGTTCGACAGATACTCTTTGATGCTGTCGAAGGCGCGCTAGCATTCCTCATCCCATATGAATGAAACGCCCTTCTTCATGAGGTGGGTGAATGGTTGACATCGTCCGAAGAGGTTAGAGATGAACCTCCTGATGTAAGCTAGCCTCCCTTGAAGGCCTCGAAGTTTACGAAGATTTCTCGGGGGACCCATCTCCATGATTGCCTTCGTTTTTTTGGGGTCTATATGGATACCCTGGGAAGTAATGATGAAACCCAAGAACTTCCTGCTGGATACGCCCAAGAAGGATTTTGTGGGATTTATCTTCAAATTGTGCGCTCGCATCAGGTCGAACACTGTCCTCAGATCATGCAGATGATCTTCCTTAGAGCGGCTCTTGACGGCGATGTCGTCGACGTAGCATTCTACTGTCTTACGCAAGTGGTCTCTAAAGATGACGCTCATAGATCTTTGATGGGTGGCGCTAGCATTCTTTAAACCGAAAGGCATGGCTGTGTAGCAGTATGTGCCAATTGGTGTTCGAAATTATGTATGCTTTTTGTCATCAGGAAACATCTTAATTTGGTTGTACCCCAAGAAACCATCCATAAATGACATACGCTCGAAGCCGCAGGTGTTGTCAATCATGATGTATGTGATAGGGAGGGGGAACTCATCCTTAGGACACGCCTCATTCAGGTTCCGGAAGTCGATGCAGATTCGAATCTTTCCGTTCTTTTTGAGGACTGGTACTATATTGGCTACCTAGTCTGGATGTTGTTCCTCGCGGATGAAGCCGCTAGCTATCAGTTTGTTGACCTCAGCTTCAATGGCATTCATGATGTCGGGGCAGAACCGTCGTTGCTGTTGCTTGACCGGTTTTGCGTCCGGACGAATGTTGAGTTTGTGAAGTGCAACCTCGAGGTTCAGTCTTGGCATATCTTCGTAGCTCCAGGCGAACACGTCGATGTATTCTCTGACGAGTTGCAGTAGCGATTCCCGCTCTTCGTCTGTCAGATTCTTGCTGACGAAGATGGGCTTTGGAGAGGACTCATCACCGAGATCAACTTGCACAACCTCATCTTCGATGGAAGGCTCTCTTTGTTCGAACCGCTTCTCCCATTGCACATCTAGCTGTTGTGCCCACGGCTCTAACTCAGGAAGTTCAGGAATGTCTTCATCTTCTTCATAGGCGTCGGTGAATGCCATATTGACAGACAAGATTTGCCTGAATACGTCCCCGATGCTGATATCTGAATCAGAAGTTGGTGATCCGGTTGAGTGTGAATGCCAGTCGCATTCCTCGTTTGAGCTTTCAGGGGTCGTTGTAGGTGTAACATAACCTAGCCCACATCTGGTTTTGCTGTAGTAATCTCGTGGTTTTCCAGCCGGGACTGGCAATTATAAGGGTAACCGCCGTCCAGTACCGTAGTTCAAGCCTGGTGTAGTTTCCAGATCATACCCCTGTTTTTGTATGAGGTACTTGGATCAGGAACTATATAGGTAAAGGGGCAGTCTCCCGGTGTCGGGTTCGAGATCAACTTCTTATATCCTGAAGGGTTGTGGATCATTCTTTCGGCCGAAGATGATTGGATGATCCTCTTCCTCGACTATGTAGTAAGCGTCTTCCACTGGAGTAAGTTGGTTTGCGGTGTAGACATTTGTCACCTGTGTGTGTAGGTGGGTGCCTATACCGTGTTCCATAGCATACATTATACAAAGCTTATTAAGCTCGAGGTAGTTCAAAGATAGCCCTTTATTAATGAAGTAAGGTATCTTTTCCAGAGAGATTACATCATCTGCAGATGGAACATCAGTGTAAGCAGCCACATACTTGGCCAGCTCTGACCCTTCTTCAGCCACCCTATGTGTCAATAAAGACTGAGAAGATGACTTGGGCAGCTTAATCATCAGGGGCTCCATAGGTGGAGCAGAACTTGGAGTGGTTGGCGTACTAGCGACCCCCAGTTTGGTGCTCGGAGCTAGGCGGGGAGTTGTTGGCTGGCTAGCAGTCCCCGGCTTAGCGCTCGGCTGTCGATTCATTCTGGGAAGGCGAATCATCATCGGCTTGACGGAGGGATTGAGCTCCTCTGTTTGTTGTTGGCTAGCTCTAGGAAGCCTGATTGTCAGTGGCTCTGTCGTCTGTCGTAGGTCTTGGTGCTTGGCTAGACCTTGGCAGCCGGATTATCATCTGTCCCTCTTGTGCAGAGAGGCTGATTGCATCCTTACGCAGAGTGGCTGTAAGTGGTACATTTCTACCAGATTTATGGGCTTAAAGGTGGATTGTCAGAGGTTCTTCCGATCCAATTGCCGCCTCAGTTTGAGCTTGAGTATCTCCTTCGACAAGGTACCTTTTCGACTTCTCGTACAAGCATGAGTCAGAGTAGTAGGATTCGACCCCTTTAAAGGGATCAATGTCAGCAAATTCTGTCCTCACGAAGCCGTGCTTGTCGACGTACTTGAAGCACTGGTGCAATGTGGAAGGCACGATCATGTAATCGTGTATCCAAGGATGCCCCAGGAGAATATTGTAGAACGTATCCGCATCTATGACATAACAGGTCACTTCTGATTGAAGATCGCCGATTTGGCATTTCAGACGAATCTTTCCAATCGGATAGCTTCTGCCTGAATTGAACCCGCTAATGGCAGTGCTTGTCGGCATCAGGCGATGCATTGGGATGCACAGATAGTGTAGCAGGCTCTTCGGAATGATGCTTATAGAAGAACCGGGGTCAATATGCATCCGATCCACCTTGATATCGCCAATATACCCAGTATAATACAGAGGGCGATCGTGCAGGTTGGTCTTGATAAGCATATCCTGCAGAGTGAAGACAATATTGGGCATTAAGCCTGTACAAGCGTTGTCCTGGAGATCTGCAGGCAAGATCTCCCCAGTGAGATTGGACTGAGCCAGATATGCGTCGACATTCTGGTGTGCCTCGCTTAGTGCGACGCGAACATCTTTGGAGAGTCTCAGGAGCTCGTATAGCGATAATTTGGCCGGTATGTTGGCCAATTATGCCAAGATGTCAAAGTTGTAGGGCCCCTCCATCCCATGAGGCGTCTCTCTTCGGAGCGGTTTGTCAAAGCGAGTCTCCTTCGGCCTAAGCTTATCGGTCGTCGGAGGTTGAGAAGGTCCTGGAGCATTAGCAGTAGCCGGCTGATGATCTTCAGCCGAGTTACCCGATGTAGGTTGGGATTGTGCACCCGACCGGGTGACGACAGCCGTAGCTTCTTCGACCTCTGTCGAGATTGTGCGACATGACTTGACTTTCCTACTCTTCTCCTTGCTGGTAGAGGGTGGTGCGGACTGAGTCACTTCAGGTACCATGTCCGGATGGACCCACATGACCTCCCTTCGTGATGTGGTAAGGGGTACTAGACCAGCAGCCTGGTCTCGAGGAGGTGGAAGGTTAGCGACCTCCATTTTTGCTCTGGGACGGGTACTACTCCATCTTGAATCTTTGTCGGAGGGAAGCTGCCGAATTGTACCGACACCATGTTGGCTGCCACGGTCACCTCTTCGAAATCAATGGCCAGAGCCTTAGAATCGATAAGATGCTGAATGTATCACTTCAGTTGGAAGCAGTCTTGCGTAGCATGGTGGACATAACGATGGTAGTGGCAGTACTTGGGGCTCTCCATCTCTGCAGGACGAGGTTCATGCCTTGGGGGAGGGAGCTGGATTCGACCTCCTTGTATGGGCATGTCCAAGATGGGCTTGACATGGCCATCCTCGAAGGAGTAAGTCATCTGAGGCTACTGCTTTTCTACAGGCTTTGGTTCAGGCTTCTGGGCTGTGTCGGTCACCATAGCCTGTTTGCCCTTGTTGTCTCGGTTGTTGGAGGAATTGCCGCCGTTGTTGTTGTGGCATTAGGACGTTTACCCTTGTCCTCTCCCTCCGAGGTGTGCAATCCCAGTTGGCGAGATTTCTTCAATTTGTCTTCTGTGCTTGTGGCGCTGATGATGAAAGTCTTCCAGTCCTTGAATTGACTTTCGCCCATCCAGAGGCTGATTGTGGGGAGCAGCCTCTTTTGGCAAATTTCAATTAAGGAGGAATCAGGGTTACCGGAAGGCAACTTCATCGCGGTTTGGCGAAACCGCTCAATGTCGTATCTTGTTAGCTCCTTCTCTCCTTAGGCAACGTCCATGAGAGTTGACATCGTCACGTCTTGTCCTACTTCGTAGAACCTCTCCAAGAACATACGTTTGAAGCCGGCAAAGGAATGGATGTAGTTGTCCGGCAAGTTGCGGTACCAATCGAAGGCGACCCCTTCCAATGCCCCGATGAACAATCGCGTAAAGATGGCGTCGTCATGGGGCAGATGGTCGGTTGTAACCTCGAAGTAAGTGATGTACCGGCTTGCAGAGGTCTTTCCATCATAGGGATTGATGTTGAATGGCATATATCTTGGTGGGAAGGGAACATCTCTCCATGCAGCAGGATACGGTTGTCGTATTCTGAGGTCCTGGGAGGTTTCTCGGGCGTAAAATATGGCCCGAAGCTCCTGGACCTCTCTTCTTGCCTCCCTGGCCTCGTCTGTAGCGGTGGGAGCTAATATTTCAGGAGGATTATCACCCGGGTTTGGTGCAGCTGAGTTTGAGTCCGCATTGACCGTGGGACCCAAGTTTGTTTGGCCAGGCGTCCTTCCTTGCAGAGTTGGAAGGGCCGCTTTGATCTCGTCTACGGACTTGACCAAGGTATGCAGTATGGCCTCTAGAGTGTCGATGCGTTGGCGATCACTGGGTCCATCTTGGTTGTTGTCCGTCATGAACACCGTCCTCTCATGAGGAGAGATGGAAGGAATGGTGGAGGACGTGCCTTCTGAGTTATACCCTTGTACAGAGAAGTCGTCAGGGTATGTGGGAATGTTCTCCTCTGGTTCGGACTCAGAAGGAGTGGTACCCCCAGCTTCAGAGCTTGCCTCGTCTTGTGAGTTGTGGACGTCCTCGGGGACGTCAGAATATGCTGCATCTGTTGGGATAACCGTTTCTCCTGGATTATCTTCTTGGAACATCGGATTGTCGTAGATGTTTGGAGGACTTCTACCCCCGGCTCCAGCATCTTCCAGAGATATGGACGACGAATCTCCAAGTGTGGTAGATTTCGTCTTTGAGCGAGTACCTTGGAAAACTCCTCCTGTAACGGTCGTGGACAACCGTTTAGAAGAGAGTTTCTTGGTTAAGATTTTTGGGCTGGAAATATTTGTTTTCTTCCCTTTCCCGCCGCCAGGGATCTTCTGAGCAGAATTGTAGGAGGCGACGAGAAGCGCCTCGTCCTCTGAGCTCGGTTGTTGCAGCCGTTGGAAGACGGATTGCCGGTCCACTTGTGTGGCCGCCTTGCTGTAGCAGCAGTTGACAATGACTTGAGTGCAGTGATGTCCACGAAAGGATCCTCTGCACACCAGGTTTTCGTCTCTTTCCTTGCGTTTGTGAAGAATTACGTTGCGCAAGTCACTCATTTTGTGGGCCCGGGAGTCCTGAGCACATGAGTGTGTTGGCATCCTGCCTGCTCCCTGATGTGGGGGTAGTACGAGTACTTGCCCCTGATCATTGTTGGGAGATTCTTGATAACTATCCCATTCGTTGGCCGCCGGGGGCTGGACACGGATAGTTTTATACAACTTTCCATCAGGGGCCTACATAATAGTCAGCGGGACGTCCTGATAGTCAGAAATTGGGACAGCTGACTGAGCTCGACGAGCCCGTGCTGTCCTAGACTTCTTCCCTCTAGCACCCGAGAATGCATAGTAGGAAGAGTCCAAGTGGTGTGTCACAGAGTTTGGCACAACATCCTGAGAGCCTCTAAGGTCAGGACCGCATGAAAGGCGGTCAAAGACTGACCGTGAGCCGCATGGAGCAGATGGTATACGGCTGGGATTGGTGACCGTACAGGCTGTCTGCATACGGCTGGCATGTGTGGCTGCATGAACCTTCTGTATGCGGCTAGAAGTGATGGCCGCATAAGCAGTCTGCATGCGGCTAGCAGTCGTGGCCGCATGAGCCTCCTTCATGCGACTAAAAGTTTTGGCCGTATGAGCCTTCTGCATGCGGCTGGCTTCTGTGGCCGTATGAGTTTTCATGTGGTTGGTGCCCTTATGCGGCTTCTTCTTGGACTGCACAGAGTTCCTCTTTGCCCCTGCAAGTCCAGCATCGTAGTATTTTTCTCTGCCGAACTTGGGGACAGCAGAGTCCTCTATGGCCTAAAGCGGGGCCACATGAGAGTCTTCCCCACCATTTTTGGTAGCAGGGAGCATTTCTTCCAAAGCTTGGGGAGGAGCAAATGATTTGGGCCTCCACTCCCTGCGAGCCTTCTTCATACGGGCTTGCTTCTGGACCGGGCCAGCGCTCCCGTCGGAGAGCATTTCTTCAAACGCCTGCTGGTCGAAGCGGACGACCAGCATCTGTTGAGTAGAGCCAAGTTTGGCTGCGTCCGATTGCGTCACCAACTCCTCAGCCGTAGAGAAGTTAGTCCCCAGCAGAGTCGCCATCGTGTTTGCCATTGATTATAAAAGAACAGAACAGTTTTATGGGAGGACTGGACTTTTACTTCACAATACAAACTCGCTCGTACAAAGAAAACCTAGGGTTGAAAACCTAGGTACAACAATCTAAGTACAATTGTTTAGTTTTTCTGGGTGGTGACGGTAGAGGCTCGGAAGAGTGCTATCAACTCTGCCTTACTCCTTGGACGATCGGACGTAGCGTTGGCTCTGATGAAGAAATGCTCTCGGGATGTGTAGGGAGATTCTTCTGTGCGCCGCCGCTCTCTTTGTGCGTGCCTCTGTGTCTGCTTGCAAGGGAATGGCACCTTGCTATTTATAGGAGTGGGATGTGATAAGTAGGGTTTGTAATGATTGCTCCTTGAAAAGTGGGTGGTTAGAGATTGGTTACGATTTGCCTTAATCTTGTTTGGTGGAAATTAATCTGAGCCGTCAATATTGATTGTAACAAATCTGGACAGTTAATGTTGATTGCACCAAATCTGCATGGGCAGTTAATGTTGACTGCAACAAATCTGCATCGTGATGATTTATTGATATCAGCAAATCCGAGTGAATAAATCTTGGTCAATCTCCTGCCACGTGCCCCAACTGCCTGTTATGTTGATTGTCATAAATCTGGATTATTGGGATTTGATCAACTCCTGCCACGTGTCCCAACTGCTGTAAGCCGCGTGGAGGACTGTCATCGTTGAGCCGCATGAGTGTGGCCTTTAACCGAGCCGCATGAAAGTCCTTACAACTGAGCCGCATGAAGGTGGCAGACGCATGAGGGTGGCAGCCGCATGAAGGTGGCAGCCGCATGAGGGTGGCAGCCGTATGGGGTTGGCAGCCGCATGGAGATGTCAGCCACATGAAGGTGGCAGCCGCATGAGGGTAGCAGTTGTATGGAGATGGCAGCCGCATGGAGGTGGCAGCCGCATGAAGGTGGCAGCCACATGAAGTTGACAGCCGCATGGAGATGGCAGCCGCATGAAGATGACAGCCGCATGAAGGTGGCAGACGCATGAGGATGGAAGCCGCATGAGGATGGCAGCCGTATTAAAGTAGGTAATCACATAGTGAGCTTCGAAATTGGTAGATCGTGCCAGCTATAAAGATTTTCTTCATTTCTCTAGGAGTGCGCAATTATGTCAGAGTCATCATTGCAGCTTTATGTCAGAGCTGTCAATTCACCTTTATGTCAGAGCTGCCGTATTGCGTCAGGGCATTAAATGATGCCGCTGCTCGATGGCCAGCTTTAGAAGCGAACTGCATAGGGCCACATGGCTTTTACCCGAGCCGCATGGAGCTATTGGGGATTTCTGAGCCTCATGAAGCTCTGAAGGACTTTTGAGCCGCATGAAGCTCTAGAGGACTCTTGAGTCGCATGAAGCTCTAAGAGATTCTTTGGACCGCATGAGACTCGCTCTGTTTTGAGCCGCATGGACTTTCCTGTTCTTTTCCATGCTTCTACAGGACTGTCGACCGAGAAGCTTGCAGACCTCTACATGCGTCAGATTGTGCGAATTTACGGAGTGCCAGTGAGTATCGTCTCAGACAAGGACAGTCATTTCACATCACACTTCTGGAGGAGTCTACAGTTGAGCTTGAGTTCGCAGTTGAAGTTCAGCACCGCTTACCATCCACAGACAGACGGGCAGTCCGAGAGGACCATTCAGACATTGGAGGACATGCTGCGGGTTTGCGCACTTGACTTCAGCGGATCATGTGAGAATCACTTGCATCTTGTGGAGTTTGCCTATAACAACAGTTATCAAGCTAGCATCGAGATGACACCGTTCGAGGCACTATATGGGCAAAGATGTCGCATACCTTTATCTTGGGACGACATCGACGAGAGAACTTTGCTTGGGCCAAAGATGGTGGTAGATTCAGCCGAGAAGGTCTGACTGAACAGAGAGCGTCTCAGAGTTGTACAGGATCGACAGATGCACTGGGCGGACAGCAGCAGACGACCACTGGAGTTTGCAGTCGAAGATAGGGTGTTCTTGAAGATCTCGCCGACCAGAGGCACCATCCATTTTGGCAGAGGCGGGAAGCTCAGTCCTAGATACATCGGACCCTTCGACGTGACGGCACGGATTGGCGAGGTGGCATATCGACTAGCGCTTCCAGCCAGCTTAGAGGGAGTGCATGACGTCTTTCACGTGTCCCAGCTTCGACGCTACATTCCATATCCGAGTCATGTGGTGGACTACTCAGAGCTAGAGGTGGCTCTGAGCTTGACCAATGAGGAGCAGCCCGTGGAGATCCTTGACCGGAGGGAGAAGCAATTGCGGAATCAGACTATACCACTTGTCCGAGTCATGTGGAGACACCACTCTCCGGGAGAGTCCACATGGGAGCGCGAGGACGAGATGCGTTAACGCTACCCCAGTTTGTTCACTTGATTATATTTTGATTTTCAAAATTTTTAATTCAATAAACAATTTGTTGGATCTAGTATTTCATGATTTGATATTTTTTGAATCAATGCTTTCATTCCAATTTCGAGGACAAAATTTTTTTGAGGAGGGGATATTTGTATGCCTACTTTCCAGATTTTTAATAAATTCTACAAATATTTTAGGTAATCATTTTCAAAAAAGCTCTTTATAAATAAATCTTTTAGTTATATTTTTTAAAGTTTTGTTTGGGCTTCATCGCCCAGCCTACAATGCCATCTCCTTTAAACCATTGGTTTTGTCTCGTTTGAGAAGAAGAAGAAATTGTAGAGCTGTAACTGAATTTTAAAATTCTTCAACTGACTCCAATTCTTCCCTGAACTTTTCCCCCCAAAATTTTATTCCATTTTCGAATCCGTCAACCTCCTTTATAAACCAGCACCACTCTTCCATTCCATTTCGATCAGTTACAATTTGTTGCTCTTGAGAATTGAGAGCCAGAGCCTTGAAGAAGAAGAACCGGCCATGGCGGCAACAGCTTTGGTGATCGACGACTCAACCCTAGCAACCGACGGTGCACAAGATCAGTAAGTGTCTTCTCTGATCTCCTTTGTCTCCTTGATCGATTTGATTATTCTGAAGTTTCGACCGTGATCGAATCGACGACCAGAGTGTTCGGTTTCAACTCAAGTTTTGGTCGATCGAACTTCGATCGTGAGTAGAAACAGATCGATCTCTGATCACTTGATCGATCATCCTTTTAATGGTTAATCATTGATCTAGTGAGCAATTAGAATTCTGATCATGAATTATTCGTTTGATTTCCTCTGTGATTCGATTTGAACATGCATAGATCTTGATTGGGAATAGTTGATCGCGTCTCGAGTTTCTCCTGTAAATCCGGATCTGTCCTCATTTTGGATCTCTGATCGAATAGAAGAGATGAGTGGTTTTCCTTTCATAAAACTTAAATTGGTTTTGTTCCTTCCTAAATTCTGGTGTCATTTTTGGAAGTATCAGAGTATTTTGAGTTTGAAGTGTGAGTCGGAGTGAAGACCAGTCAATCAATTTTGATCGAATTTTTTCCTAATCGATCCTGGTAAGTTGAGTCTGAATTGTCTAGATCTGAGTTGCTTTTTGTTTTCCAATTCGAAGGATTGTTGGTTCGGTAGTAAGAAATTCTAAGCAGGGTATCAGGATCACATAGTGGACATTGTATCTTAACGATGGACAATGTTTAGAGCAAGGCAGTATAATCTCTTTCAAACTTCGAGATTGAACTCTTAGGAAGAATTCTATTGAGGTAAGCTCTGTTCAAGTTGAGTTTGTATATCAATAAGTGGAGGTTGTTGTGTCTGTGATCTTGAACATATCATTTAATTGCAGTTTTTGGAGTATCAATAATTTAGGGTCAAGATCCAGTCACTAAGTAACCTGGGCCAATTGTGTTGAGATACTTACATGTAACATTAGTCGCAGATATCTATTTTTACTTAACATATGCTGATCCAAGTATGGCTTGTTGAGAGTAGGTTTAAGTTCATGCCTACATTCATTGAAATATGGTTGGGTAGATAACTAATGCTTTGGAATTGATATTCGTTTTCACCTAGGAGTTAATTCTCTTTACCTTGCTTGTTGATCTGTGGACTGTTTTCTTAAATTTAGGATACCTATTTTGAAGTTTAGTATTTGACCTATACTCTAGGAGAAGGAAGGTTATGTAGATGGCCCATCTTCAAATTAGGTTGATGTGTTTCGGACTGTGGAATATTTATGATGACAAGTTCCGGGTTGTCTCCATTTTTTCTTTTAAGTATTTTCCTATAGGCTGGGTGTCAATCAGCAAAGAGTAGGAATACTGATTAACTATTATGTGGGTTGGTACTGGATATGTTGCAGAGAGAACTTGTGGTAGAGTATTGATCCTATCTGAGAATCTAAGTCACTAATCCTACTAAAACAAGGCAAAAAGGGGGATAATAAGTTGTACCCTGAGATTGAATCTGTGAAGTAAGCATCAGTATTCTTACTCATTTTGAGCATACAAGTTGGGTGTTGGATAGCAACAAGTATGAACTGCAGTAGGTAGTTAGACTGCTATATAGATTATGGTTGATAACCTGAGAACTGAAGGGACTGGGTCCAGTCTGAACCTAAGGTTTCGAACTGCAGTAGTTGTAGGAACCCTAGAGGGGGGGTGAATAGGGTCAAGCTAACTAATCAAGCACTTAGCACAAGCTAATTGGCAATTTAAAAATATAAGTGCAAGAGAAGAAGCAAACACAATACCGACACCCGATGTATCCTGGTATCCTCCTAAGAGGCAGTCCAGTCCCGGAACTCTCTCCGGCTTTAATCCACTATTTGAGCAAATAGTTACACACGAGTTTGGATCCGAAGAACTCACCAACTTCTTACACAAGAGCTTTAATCCGAAGGGCTCTCCGACTTCAACCGAGAGTTTGGATACGAAGACTCCCCAACTTCAACCGAGAGTTTGGATACGAAGACTCTCCAACTTCAACCTTTCACAATAGGTTTTGATCTCCTTATACAATAGGATGAAGATCTCACTTTTCAACTCAATAACTCTAACACAATTTGTAGATGGCAAATGAAGGCTTTGTAGAGTTGTATGTGGATAAGCTTTGGTGGTTTGGAAATTTTTAGGCTCAAAGCATCAACCTTGAATGAAGGGGTTCAAGGCTATTTATAACCAAAGCTTGAAAAGAAGCCAAAGGCAACTTTTCAGTCACGAACCGGCATACCGCCGGTATGATCCGGCATACCGGCGGTATACCGGTCTAGGATTGCAACGGCTAGAAATATAGCCGTTGGGATCATTAATGGCTGAAAATCAGACCGTTGGAATTTCAACGTTTCAGAAATGGTATACCGTCGGTATGGACCGGTATGCCGGCGGTATGTCGGTTTTGTAAACAGAAACTTTCTGTGAACAAAAACCGGTATACCGTCGGTATACGCCGGTATACCGTCGGTATGCCGTTTTCCACCAAAAATGATCCTGGGCTTATTTCTGCCCTAGCTTTCGATTTTGCCATCCATTTCTTGTGTTTACAATTATTCCTAAGACTCATTACAGACTCCAGATATACTTAGGCAGGTACAGGCTTCTTCAGAGTCGTGAAATGATGATGGCATGGCTTGGCTTCTTCCTTTGATAGGTGCTGGCTTTTTCCCTTGGCGGCAGCTGTCCAAAGATATCCAGTTTGCGAAAATTGAATACCTTTCGGGGGCTTCGCCCCCGAACCCCCGACGAGGGGCGCTGCCCCCTCGACCCCCGTCCGCTGACCGGGCAGCGGAACCCCCGGTGCGTGGCTCCAGAGATGTCGTCGGGTGGTTCAGAAGAATCTTGTGGGATCCATCGTCTTTGGCCCACCATGATTTCTTTATTGCATATGTCCACATTGATCTTGCTTATTGCTTTTCTGCATGTATATGTTATACGAACAAAGCAATACATAGTAGCAAGTATGATAAGTTTAATGCTCATTAGGACAATGATGAGTTTAAGTATAAGTGCTAAGATGATAGCATAAAAGTTAGTGATATCATAATGATTAAACTTAATTGAATAACCACAATCAAAAACATAGTTTTGATTTTGGCAACCCGATTAAATTTAAGATAGAAAGCTCATATTACTAATATGTAAACCAAAGGCACATATCACCAAAGGTATAAGTATAAGTAGAAATGCTATAGCGATAGTATAAAGATTAGTGATAATGAAATGCTAAACTTAACATATTAACCATATTCAAAAATATAATACAATCATTGGGCCAACAATCTCCCCCTTTTTTGATTATGGCAAATCGGTTAAGTTTAGTATGGACACAATAGATGCATGTATCACTAATATACAAAAGACATAAGCAATATCACTAAAAGCATACTACTTAGATTACTTATAAAAGCATACTTAAACTTACTTCTCCCCCTTTGACATGATCAAAAATAGGCTCCCCCGTACTAAGAGATAAAAAAAATCAATCTCAAGCATAGAAATCAGAGCATGGGGAAGGCATAGACAATCATGATCAAGATATACTAATTGAGGAACAATAGGAGAAGTGTGTAAAGACAAATGTATAAAACTACATACCAAATGTAGAGTACTAAAGAAAATTGCTTGTCAAAACACAATATGGTTGGTAAAACTTAAAAGAATTTGAAGAAAACGAAATAAGTAGTTTACCAACTTGAAATCCAAGGAATAAATCCAAAACACAATAGGATATGAAATATTGCTCCAGTTTTAGAAGAGAACTATGAAATAAAGGATTTCAAACAAAAGCCATGAGGAATAGATAATTGCAACTAATAGATACCAATTGAGATATGAAATTAAATAAACTTGATACCAATTGAACAGATGTAAACTTGAAACATTGATCAAAGAAACCATTAATAATCATAATTGTCCACAAATAAATAGTGGAACAAAATAAAAGAATGATCAATGTAAAATATTGCAATTGATATAAAGTAATCTCATTATTTGCAAGATCTATATGCTTATCCAAGTTCATGCATTTGAACTCAATTACCTTATCATGCTATATGAATACCCTTTAGATAAACATGAAGGTAAAGGAGAAAAATACTTGAGAAGGAGAAATTCAGTCGACTTGAATGCTCCCCCTCAAAGTACTACCAAAGTAGATAAAAATTATGAATTTTGGATAAGTCCTCAACAAGGAAAGCCAAATCAATTAAGCATAAAAGAAAGGCCAAATCAACGAAAGCATAATATTCATCAAGATAAGATCTGAAAGTTAATATTAGCAAGATGACATATTTAACCCATTTGAAGGAGAGAGATAAGATAATAAGGACAATCACATACACTCTCATAAATCCCTCAAAAATAAAAATATCATGACCTTAATCAATAAGATATGAAAATGAAGAAAATATGGGTCCATGATAAACTATGTATACGACATATTAGAGGGTATAAATGAATTGAATCAATTAATTTGCTCCCCCTCAAAATATGCGTATCTAGTTCCAAAGCACTTATAGCATAAAATAGATAACTACAAGATCTAGGGGTAAATCAACAATGGATTTCTCCCCCTTGCTCGATGCATATAAGGCTACAATATCGTCAAAAGACGAAAAATATCATCTTTAGTCAAGAAGAGATAACCAATAAATAGCCACTAAAGATGAGAAATCAAAAGAATATTCCAATAAAGCACATATAATCAAAAGATGGCATACATTAGTCTATATATAAGAATCTCATATTTAAATATGATAGATTAATGTATGTAATCCTTTGAGAAAATGTCATCATGAAAAAGAGTAAAGTCAATTAAGAACAATCATGATAATAGACATAATATAGCTCAAAAATAAAATAAAAGTGAAACTCAAACATCATGTCCATGATTATCTAATTGAGAAATAATCAACCAATTTATTGCTTTGCATGGACTAGATATGTTTTATCACATATATACCCATCAACGGGTAAAATCCAAACCTTGCTAATGGTAAATGATAAACCATAAAGTTCAAATAGCAAAGGCCCATATGTGGCAATCCATGAGTAGTCAAAGTAGAGTAAATAAATTAGTTTGATAATCACATAATAAGATAATATAGGACTACTCAACTAATAGGATCTTTTAACAATAAAAATAAACAAATTAAACATGATCCAACAAATCTCATAAAGAAAATTCCAAATCCATATTTATGATAAAATCTCATAAAACAATGAAAAATATGGAAAAGAGTCATTCTCATTTAAATGATTGCAAACAAAATCAAGAAGAGATGTAAATGATAATACGATAAAATCATGACTCAAAAGTGAGAGAAATTTAAGAGATACTTGCTAATGACTAATATGGGAGGAGACTTAAAGAAAGAAATCACAAACCTCTAAGAGAAACAAGATCTAATCAAGAATTTGTAAAACTAGTTTTAGAGAACAAACATATGTATCTAAAATAGGATACAAATTACATTTAGAAGAATCACAAATCTTGTTTATGGAAACTAGCATATCATATATAGATTGAAAAGAAAAACAATAGCTAGATGAGTGAAAGTGAACCAAATTATATAGCTTAACAATATATCATAAATAAGCAAGCTACATAACTAATTAAGATTAATGAGGTAGGTCATTAACAAGATAAATGTGCTCATTTAATCTTAAGTCACTAACACTAAAGATACTTACTCAATCATAGAGTTCACAAAGAGGGCAATACATTTTGAATTAACAAAATGATTTAGAGACTCTTTACTAAGCAAGGATAAGAGCATAAGATGACAAATAAATGAATTAATCTCTTATCAAGTAAAGGCCAAAAAGAGATTTTCATGAAAACGAATAAAGTAAATCTCTTTGCCAAGTATTGAGATTAACCCAAGATAATAAAATGATAGATCGATCTAGAGAATGCAAAATATTATAGCCATTATGAAATAAGTGTATTCTCTAGAAATGGGAAAATCTCAACATAAAAGCTCAAACCATAGTAGCTAAAGTCATGAGAAATATGTTGTAACAATTACAGGTATTCTCATGTGCTACAAAAATATCATTGGGCAACAATAATTCAAAAAGAAGCATAAACCCAAGGAATGAGCAAAGAAAGATCATTAAGATCAAGAAAGCTAAATGCTAAAGATATCAAGAAGTACATTTTTCAAAGAGCTTTCATAGTGCACCATAGTATATATATAGAAGATATCGATTTGAAAATGTGCACTAAAAACGGAGGTAAATATAAAAATAAGACAAAGCACAAAACCATGTGATTCTTAAAAGAACTTCCATAAATAGTCAAGTGCAAGGCATAAACAAATATTCTCTCTCAACATCCTAACTTAAAGGTATAAAACAAATAAATATCAAAAGTTAGGAATCACTAATATATATGAAACTATATATATCACGAATAGGCATACATGAAAAGATCAAAAACCAATTAAGAACATGTATCCATAATGCCAACCAAAAAGTCAAGAAGATATCATCAAAAGAAGACTTTAAGGAAGAAGCTAATTGATTCAAGAAGAATAAATTTGGTCAAGGGAATCAATAGCTAAGGTATGAGAAAAGCACAAGTTTGAAGGTAACAAGTATATTTAAATACTCTTCAAGTCAATATAAAACTTTCGCTTAACTCATAGCCCCACATAAAGATATTTAAAAAAATATATCAACATAAGAAATACATGATCTACATAGAGATGGAAATTTTAATGAATATAGTCATGTATCCTTAATGAAAGTTTGAAAAACTATCCCAAATTCAAAACAAATATAAATAATCTTTATTAGGCAAAGACATAATTGATTCATAAGAGGTTTAATCAAAATAAAATATGAGAATCAATAATGAATATATTATGTGAGCACAAGTTTAAAGTGAAAGTATAAGTATATACTTGTCAAGTGATAAGAAGCTTGTGCTAAACATATATATATTCACAAAAACCGATTAAGATAAATATCACATATTAAAAACAAACCGGCAAGAAGTAACTATTTCAAAAACTTTAAAGACGGAGAGTTAAAATTATATTAACTCAAATCAAAAACAAGCTCCTATGGACTAGAGTGATATGCATGCTTTATAAATAAAGATTAAGAATAACGAGCATGCATATATAAATGTGTCACACTAAATAAAAAATGAGTGATAAGCTACATAGTGTGAACTAATCATTTAAGCCGAGTAACTAGTCATGCTAGATAAACGAATTAATAAGAAATAACTAAGCATGCTAGTATTATATCTCACATTGATTTATATAAAAGACAAATAAGGATATCAATGTGAGCGAGTAGCAAGACATTGAGTGAAACATGCTAGATTCTATAAATATAAACAATTTAAAGAGAATCGCTTAGCATGTTACCAAAGTGGCTCTAGTGGCCACGTTTGTGTTGGTGCAATTGCTTGGAAGATGACCTTTGAGCTTTGCAACCACTAACACGCTCCTCGGTGCTATGTCCCGATACAAGAAGCTTCACCTACAACATTAGATGAAGACTTTGGTATCCAAATAAACTTGGATCCACATTTATTAGCTTTAGGGACCCATATACTATTTACTCTAGCATTGGTAGAAAAACTCCTACGAATAGGACAAGTTAAGCTCATGTGTCCAATACGAGAGCAATAAAAGCACCTATTACTAGTGTGTGCACATGTATCAGAATGAGCATGGTTATGAACATATGACATACTAGAATGATGAGTATCTCTAGAGTGAGCATGAGAAGATTTGGTTTTAAGAATATAATGTTCTAATATCAAATCATCATGCATACAAGTAAGAGAATCAAGTTTAACATTTAAAGCACTATTCTCTTTTTCAAATAAAGCAATTCTAGAAATAAAATCATCATTTTGTTTCTTTAAAGAGATAATAGAAGAATCATGCAAATGATTAAGCTCATGTGTTTGCCTCTTAAGATCTTCTATTGATGAGGAAAGAGATTTGATTTTCAAAATTAAAGCCTCATTCAAACTCTTTAAAGAAACACAAGATGAGTTTTGAGAATCAAGTCTAGATAATAAAACATTGTTTTCATTTCTCAAAAACTCATTTGCTTCTTCTAAATGAATAACCTTTTCAGAAAGTTCTTCATTTGTAGAATAAAGGTTGTCAAGAATCTCTAAGGATTGTTTAGCCATGGCTTTCCACTTAGAGCATTTCTTGCATTTAGAAGAAACAAGATTGTCTATACTACTAGAAATAAAACCCTCTTTATCGGAGGATGAGGAATAGGTTGCCATAGAAAAATAACAAGGATCTACTCTAAGGATGTTAAGCCTAACAATAGAGTCCTTGCTCTGATACCAATTGTAGGAACCCTAGAGGGGGGGTGAATAGGGTCAACCTAACTAATCAAGCACTTAGCACAAGCTAATTGGCAATTTAAAAATATAAGTGCAAGAGAAGAAGCAAACACAATACCGACACCCGATGTATCCTGGTATCCTCCTAAGAGGCAGTCCAGTCCCGGAACTCTCTCCGGCTTTAATCCACTATTTGAGCAAATAGTTACACACGAGTTTGGATCCGAAGAACTCGCCAACTTCTTACACAAGAGCTTTAATCCGAAGGGCTCTCCGACTTCAACCGAGAGTTTGGATATGAAGACTCCCCAACTTCAACCGAGAGTTTGGATACGAAGACTCTCCAACTTCAACCTTTCACAATAGGTTTTGATCTCCTTATACAATAGGATGAAGATCTCACTTTTCAACTCAATAACTCTAACACAATTTGTAGATGGCAAATGAAGGCTTTGTAGAGTTGAATGTGGATAAGCTTTGGTGGTTTGGAAATTTTTAGGCTCAAAGCATCAACCTTGAATGAAGGGGTTCAAGTCTATTTATAACCAAAGCTTGAAAAGAAGCCAAAGGCAACTTTTCAGTCACGAACCGGCATACCGCCGGTATGATCCGGCATACCGGCGGTATACCGGTCTGGGATTGCAACGGCTAGAAATATAGCCGTTGGGATCATTAATGGCTGAAAATCAGACCGTTGGAATTTCAACGTTTCAGAAACGGTATACGTCGGTATGGACCGGTAAGCCGGCGGTATGCCGGTTTTGTAAACAGAAACTTTCTGTGAACAAAAACCGGTATACCGTCGGTATACGCCAGTATACCGTCGGTATGCCGTTTTCCACCAAAAATAATCCTGGGCTTATTTCTGCCCTAGCTTTTGATTTTGCCATCCATTTTTTGTGTTTACAATTATTCCTAAGACTCATTACAGACTCCAGATATAGTTAGGCAGGTGCAGGCTTCTTCAGAGTCATGAAATGATGATGGCATGGCTTGGCTTCTTCCTTTGATAGGTGTTGGCTTTTTCCCTTGGCGACAGCTGTCCAAAGATATCCAGTTTGCGAAAATTGAATACCTTTCGGGGGCTTCGCCCCCGAACCCCCGACGAGGGGCGCTGCCCCCTCGACTCCCGTCCGCTGACCGGGCAGCGGAACCCCCGGTGCGTGGCTCCAGAGATGTCGTCGGGTGGTTCAGAAGAATCTTGTGGGATCCATCGTCTTTGGCCCACCATAATTTCTTCATTGCATATGTCCACATTAATCTTGCTTATTGCTTTTCTGCATGTATATGTTAGACGAACAAAGCAATACATAGTAGCAAGTATGATAAGTTTAATGCTCATTAGGACAATGATGAGTTTAAGTATAAGTGCTAAGATGATAGCATAAAAGTTAGTGATATCATAATGATTAAACTTAATTGAATAACTACAATCAAAAACATAGTTTTGATTTTGGCAACCCGATTAAATTTAAGATAGAAAGCTCATATTACTAATATATAAACCAAAGGCACATATCACCAAAGGTATAAGTATAAGTAGAAATGCTATAGCGATAGTATAAAGATTAGTGATAATAAAATGCTAAACTTAACATATTAACCATATTCAAAAATATGATACAATCATTGGGCCAACAGTAGTTACTGCAGCCTAGAATTCACTTTGGGGAGAGGGTTTGACAGGGTATGTTGTGCCTAATCTGTGTGTTTTAAAAAGGTGAGTAGGTTAGGAGAATCAGGGCAGGGTGTACTTGAACTCAAATACCAAATTTTAGCTGAACTTAGTGCTAGTATCAAGAATCCTGTTAGTGTGCCATGCTCTAGAAATCTCAGTTTAGCTAGAGTGTAGATAATAGGGTCTTCAGTTATGATTAGAAGTAGTAGTATGTTGTTAACTTATGAACATTGTAGTCTATGAGTAAATATTATGATTCATGAGTTGATGTGGTAAATTGATACATGTTTACCCTATATTTAAGAATGCAAACTAGTATAATTTAACTTTAATAATTAGATGTTACAAAGTAACTAATTAGAATTGTTTAGAGGATAACCAAATTTGTAATTATATAACAGGAGGATATCCAGATCTACTACCCCTACTTGATCACCCTGAGCAAGGCAAGTATACTCCTCGGATTTGCTCATTTACTTCATGTCTTGTGCATCTATTTCATGCTTGTACCTTCCTGTTGGACATGATATTACACGGTCTTGTCTTGTGTCTTGTTCCATGAGTTTGCTTGTGTCTGGGAGGGGAAATACTACAGATGTGTGATCACACCCGAGTTATAATTCATGTTAATAGCTTAGGCCTTGCACTGTGCATGCGGGCCCTAAACCGTATCTTCATGCTTGTGCCATGTTCCATTTTCTATCCAAGTCGATCACACACTCTGGAAGTATTTACATGTCAGGTTCCTTGTATATTTTATGCTCAGGTACCAGGTTACATTTCAGGTTCATTTCATATAGTCTTGTGTTTCATTTCAGCTTGTTTGTGTTTAGTTTCTTGTTTTTAGATTCATTGCGTGTTCATATTCATTTCCATGTTGTGCTTGTTCATTTCCTTGGATATACTTAGCTCCGTTCCTGACTGGATATGTTGCAGGTGAGTTGGAGGCTATTTGTGATACATACTATGGACAGGAGCCTGGAGGTACCTTTGAGCTAGCTGGTGTTACTCTGGACCTAGAGGCCGAAGAGGCCTAGTACCTTTCCCTTTTAGCTTTTCATATCTTCATTGTATTAAAGACATCAGATACTTTTACATTGCTGGATAAATGTAATAATTCATAGATTGCACTTTAATTCTGGGATTCGCTTATATCGATGCTGTGATTTATATTCATTCATATCTGGACTTGTAGTTTCCCTAGAGATTGGTACAGCTTACTTCATCGTGTCTAACGACGAAGGCTGGGCGTGTCCGACTCGTGTCCGAGTATTCGGGAGCGGGTCGTGACACAATGAGCTTGTGATAGGTAGATACCCTATTTTTGGATAGGTGATGATGGTGACCTAGGTATTTATCCTTTGTGTCCATCAATTTAACACCTTGGATATAAATATAGATTTGTCTCATGTAACAGTCCAAGCTATAAAAGAAGTATATTGAAGACTTATCAAAATTAATTTGTTGGCCGGATCATTCCTCAAAAGAGTTAAGCATCGATTATTTGGAGGATTTTTAATAGAACTAATGCTAAAAAGAATAATACCATCAACAAAAAAAAGGTGAGACTAGGATGTAGAGGTGATGTGCAGTTTAATGCTATTATAAAGCCGAGTATTCTCCATAACTTGTTTATATAAAATCTCTACATGTAATATGAATAGATAGGATGAAAGGGGGCATCCCTGTCGAATACCACAACCTAGGTAGAAGATGGGTGAAGGTGATCCGTTAATAAGAATAGCAAATGAGGTGGAAGAAATGCATTGCATAATCAAAAATGAGCTTTACCAATGGTTCCCACCCATGCAAAGCTTGGTTAACAATGTCCCAACTTAAACCATCATACGCTTTAGACATATCGACTTTTAGAGCAAAGCCACTATTAGAATAATTGAAATTGGCTATGGAATGGAATAATTCCTGTGCCATGATCACATTATCACAGATTTGGTGGCCAGGGACAACAGCATTTTGATAAGGATTAATGAGCCTACGGAGAAGAGGTCAAAGCCTGTTGGCAAGAATTTTAGAAATGGTTTTATAGAGGACATTGCATAGGGAGATTGTTCTAATTAAAGTCAGAGGGGGGAGTAGAATTAGCAGTTTTGGGTACAAGAACAATGTGGGTATGATTAAGAGCGGAGGGCATGATACCTGTAAACTGTAGTAAAGAATTGTTCAATGAGCTTAGAGACCTCCTTGCCAACAATGTTCCAATATTTTTGATAGAAAACTGCAGGAAACCCATCAGGTCCAGGTGATTTTGTAGGCCACATTTCATTAATAGTACTTATAATCTCAGTTTCAGAAGGGATATTACCAAGAACTTCATTTTCATAGTGTTGAATCTTGTGCATCGTATCTATGATACTCTGTGGGACATCAGTACTGTCAGAGGGTTGAAGCAGGGTATTGTAGTACTCACAAGTGTAGTAAAAATCTCTTCATAATCATAAGTGAGGTTGTCATTCTTTAAATGTTGAGAATGCGGTGTGACCCGAACCGGAGTTGGCCCATGAGGTGCGATATTGAATTGGGTCCATATGTCTTAAAAGAGAATTCTCATGTAAGGCCTGAATCAATTTTAATTATCTACATCTCATGATCCCACCTCCTACCCGATGTGGGACTAAATTGCCAACACTATTGTAACCCTCTTTGAACGCTCAACCAGAAACGAGATACAATCCCAAAATCTCCATCTTAGCTCATTTCCGCTAGCCGAATAACGTTCGCACCCTTGCTATAATTGTCCGTTCTCGCTAGCCAAACAACCTTAGCACCCCTGCTACTTTTTGTACGTTCCTATCAGTCAAACAACTTTAGCAATCCGACTACCTTTATTCGTTCCCGCCAGCCGAGCACCCAAGAGATCCAACATATTGTCATCTCGATCAATTTGACCACAGAACCAAACCGACACATTCATCCACACCACCATTGTGTGCCAACCACAACGTCTTGCTCCACCTTGGACGCGTCAAACTCCCACCTTGAGAAGAGAGCCCATATATCGAAGCCAATCTGTGTAGTTGTATATGCTCCTAACTCCACCTTGAGAAGAGAGCCTGTATATCCGTATATACGATGAACGTTCAGCACCATTTGTTTCGAACCTAATCAGAGATGCACAAACCAATCCCGTAACCTCGGACTCTGATAACACTTGTTGGGAACGCGGCGTGACCCGAAACGGAGTTGGCCTATGAGGTACGATATTGAATTGACCCCATATGCCTTAAAAGGGAATTTTCATTTAAGGTCTGAACCAATTCCAATTATCTACACCTCATGATCCCACCTCTTACCCGATGTGGGATTAAATTACCAACACCATTGTCACCCCATTTGAGCGCTCAACCGGAAACGAGATATAATCCAACATTAAAGTCATGCAGGATATAGTATTTCTCCTCTTACGCTTGAGTGCCATAAGGTGAAAGAATTTAGTATTTCTATATTACCCTCGTTGAACCAGGTAATAGAAGAACGTTGTTTCCAATATAATTCTTGCTGGGATTAGAGTTTGTTGATAGAAATATGTAATAACTCCTCCTTGTTTGCATTCCCTTCAGTATGAGGTTGATGTTGTAGCAATAGAAGCTTATGTTTTTCTTCCTTGAGGGCCTCATTGAAATTTCCAATTCGCTTTCTGGCCCAATGTTTCATTGAAATTTCCACTGTGCTATATAAAATAAGCATGTTGATAAGCAAAAGCTTTGCTAATTTTCATATAGATATCCTCAGACTAGTGTACTTAGCTAAAATAGAAATGCTTGAAGTTGGTGGAAATGAAAATTGCTTCAATCCTCTATCTGTAACTAATTTTTCCAAGGCAGATATTATGTAATAAGATCCAGCTACAATTTCTTAATACCGAAAAACAAGAGGCTAAAGAGCAGATATAAACTTGTACAACTTTTGATTCCATTGTAGTACTAACCGATGGTTTCGGTGACAGCTGCAGATACAAATGCAAATAATGCACCTTTTTTTCTTGCATGAGGTGTATAGTCATATTTTGCAACAAAGAAGTTACCAGAGTTCCATCATTCCATCCTACAGAAGATGCGAAAACATGATCATCAATTGCAGCCAGCTTTTCCACACTACCACCTCTAGCCTTTGTTGATCTTTCTCTCATCTCCCGTCCTGCGAGGATATGATCTCCCTTGCAAGGATACGTAGTGGACTAGTGGCTGGGATATCGCGACCTCACAATCAGGAAGATTCGGGGTATCCTTCCAGATAGCTAATAGTAAAACCAATTTGCATATACATTGTATCTTCCTCTTTCCATTCCGACCTAACCCATGCTTGTCATCTATGAAAAGATGAGGCAATCAGTATCTGAGTATTGCTTCTCATATGCTCCTCTAGCCATTTCTCTGTCGGTATATTTGTTTCTGTGTGGAGTTTATCACTTCCAACTAGAGAGATACACTTTAGATTCCAATATGATCCAGTTGCATTGTTACGATTTTATGTAGCTAGGTTCAATGTAAGTGATTCTAGAGGCCTTGACATAGACAAGTTGAGCCAACTTTAAGACCCTAGGCTTCTGTAATGCAACAACCCTAGTGTCCTTAATGAGGGATCAAGAGTAGGTGTTCAGTCACATTTTCAGTAAAAGGAGAATATATATAATTTGAGGATTTAACCACAAAGTTCAACCATGGCATATTCCCTAGCCAAAGTGCCATCCCCATCAAATAGATACCTCATAACTTGTGTGGTTGTTACTTCCTATATTAAACAAACACACTTAGATTCCAACATGAGCTTTCAAATGTCTTAGTCATGATTTTATATAGGTTTATGTAAGTCATCCTAAGGCTTAACACATTGTCAAGTAGAATAACTTTAAGGCCCTAGGCTTCTATTGTGCAAGTACCCCTAGTGAATTTTTGTGGGGGATTCGAGAGTATGGTTCAATCTGACATATTTCAGCAAAAGAAGAGTATAATTGGACAACTTGACCACAAAGTGGCAACCCCATACATCATACAGGACCTCATAGATCAAGGGAAGGTCCAATGTAACCAAACACAAAAGGTATGGAGTGACAAGTTGCTGGAAGAAAAAAAGATTTTGTTGTACTATACACACACATCCTTCCATTTGAGTCTAAAAAGAACCATGTCATGATTCCAATGAAACCAAGGCTAACAACTCCACCTTGAGAAATTGAGGTAATATTCTGGCCTTTATGTTGAATGTCCAAGGAAAGAGAATAGAAAGATACCATAGTTGTAAAGAAATCATGCACGAATTAAAGGAAGTCGAGGGGAATTGTGCTAGGAAAAATGGCATACAGCTCAAGGTTTCAATTGGTCTGCTCTTTCCTGTCAATCTACGCATTTGTTTTGGATCTAATGTTTGGTTTCTTGTGTATCTCATGGAAAGGTCTGTTATCTGCCCATCGAAACAATATTTGCAATATGGAGTACACCTGTAGGTGGGGAGGGATCCATATACTGTTTGATCATATAGATATGGATGTCAACTTGACAACTGATGTGCGATACTTGAAATCATGAAGATTTTGAGGACTCCTCTAGGAAAGCCAACTTGGAATGTTACAGAAACTTTAAAAAGACACGGTCTATTAATATATTTGGCAGATATTTCCTCAAAATTATGTTTGTCAGAAGGTTATAGATTGTGGGTGAAAGAGAAGTCAAGAAATAGTATAAGAAGCAAAGGTATAGACAGGTATATGATTAATACCTGACAAAAATTATCCTGCATATATACTTAAATGTGATCGGATGTGTGATCTTGTACTCACACTGGAAATGGACTAAATGTCTTCAAATTTTATTTGACTACATCAAAAGCTTAAATCATTTACATTTCTGTAAATATATAATATCTTCTGATTTCAAGTGTCATGTAGATGGTAGACATCCTCATTGCTAAACTTCAATACCACTCAGATTGATTCCACAGGTACGTACCGGTACCATTTTAAGAGCATTAGTATACCAATCGAGTAACATTTCCTGAAACATTGACCGATAAGACGGACTGAACATGCGATGACCCTAGCTACTGAAGCCTTCATTACATATGCATTATTCAAGTATACTATAAGGAAAATATCTACAAAAGAATGGTCACGCCACGGGGGTTCTCCATCTAGTTAGGTCGGTGTCACTCGTAATTCGATTAGACACTCCAATATGAATTGGCGTGTATACAGAAACATGCAGATTGTAATCCATAAAAGTGTACTATGAGACAAGTTTTTGCTGGTTAATATTTTTTGTTTCCATGGGGGGGGCTAATGTGGTGAAGCAATGGTAGCTAGGAGTGCGGTCGGTCCTTTCCTCTTCTAACCAATTGGAGAACAAAAGCAAATGCCAATCTACTGTGCCACTTGACCTTATCTTCCAAAAATATTTATAGAAGAGGTATGTAATCATCTTTTTGTGCTCCTTCCATCCCCTTTCCTCCCTTGGTACAAGGGACTGGCACTTATCGAGACCATGTTGACCACTTGAACTAATGGCAAATGAAATGTGAGGCACATCTCCCTCAAGATCCTTGCACCAAGCTATGGAGGAAGAGATAGGTGGAAGGTCTTGGGTCCATCCTTTGGTTCCCCTAATATATCGAGCACCACCCCTGGTAGCTAGCTAGTAAACTTCATCGGATCATCACCTTATCTTCATATTTCTCTAATGTTCATCTCTAATTGAGATGAACATTAGTAGTACTTGTTTTAAGCCTCGCTCATTGACACATGTACACACTCACACTCACTCACCCACTATCCTTCAATTAATGTACTCTACCTATCTTTTCCCTTCAACTAGGAAGAGGCCCACTCCTCCTCTCCCATCCACCAACACCCAACCTCCACCACACCCTTCGCCCCTCCCTCCCTCCCTCCCTCCCTTCCCAGTGTGATCTGATGTGTGATCTTGCACTCTACCTATAATCTTGCACTCCCATCTCCTCTACCCAACCACAACACACACACGCGCTACCCAATTAATTTATGTCCTCTTAGTATGCCCAAGTCACTAAGTAATTCCCACTGCCATCACAGGTTAATTTGCTTTTAAATACTCTTAACTATCAAATTTTTACATGATGTTATTCTAAAATATTTTTATTAACAACTTGTTATGCTTAAGTTTCAAAGTTGTTGCAACTTAATACCAATCGTTAGATTTTGTGTTGGTAGTATTGACTAGTGTTTTAAAAACCGGATCGGATCGGACCGGCCGGTTGAATCGATCAACCCGTGAACCAGTAAATTTTTCGGGCTGGTTTGATACCGAGCCATTTTTTTTTTTTTTTTTTTTTCCAAAAATCGATTTCTTTTATGTAACCCGTCGACCCGGCCGGTTAGACCACTGAACCGTCTGATCTGGTTGGATTTAAAACCGGTCTGAACCTGACTTTTCCAATTCAACTTTTTTTTTGGGTTAGCTTTTGACTTTTGGTTTGGACTTTACATGCAATAAAAGTTTGTATGTATGATTCTTGACTAATTTTAGCATAAGTAGTATATGTGTAGTTGTGTACTATGTAATATATTCAAATAAAATTATAAGCCTATACAATTGGTTCAACCAGGGTTAAACCACTGGTTGAACCGGTTTGACCCAACCTAGTGTCCTCATCGGGTCGATCGCCGGTCGGTTTTTAAAACATTGGTACTGACCTTTTTTTTTTACAAAGAGGACCTCATATTATTCTTTTATTTTACATTTTGATCCTTCTTTTATAAAATTGAAAGAAAAAAAAAACCTTTTATTTTTAATTACAATAGATCATATCTTTCTTCCTCGTCTCTCAACAAATCTCAAATAACCCTAACACTAACATTGTCGGACCATAACTGATCGACGACCCACGTTCACGAAAATAAAACCCTCTCCCCTCTCCAAACCTCCCTCACCTCCCCGTACAGAGCAGGGGAGCATACTATATATACATGGGTCATGGCCAGCTTCTTTGTCTCCCAACACCAAAGGCGGCCAACAACTACCATAGGTAGTTTGACCAAGGAAAGACTTGTTCATGTGGGTGTTCCACATCCATCATGTACACATTAATTTCCAATACACAAAAATTTTCTCTACAAAAGAAACTTCATAGAAATACGCAAGAGGAGAAAGAAAAAAAATTACAAATTTTTTATGTTCCAACACATTCCGTCAGCCCGTATAGCAAAATTCAAGCTAAGTCCAAATTCTGCCAAAACAAGCACAAATTTCCCTAAAAGTTAGTCGTTACAAAATTAGTCTTTATAAAAACACAACATATTTGATATATTTAATTTTTATCAGACGATTTGGCAGAATCTAGACTTGTTTAAATTTCGTCAGGCGGTCTGACGAAATGTATTAGACTATACAAACTACTATTTCTTCGAAGTTTCTTTTGTCCACTAATTTTTCTGTTTCCACTAATGTAGTCATGATGTGATCTGGTACACTTGTTAACTAATTAGTCCCTGTCCTCTCTCTCTCTCATGCATGTTTTGCTTACACGTGGTTGATGTGATGAAAGACTATTACATCCCATCCCATGTACGGATTGGGTGTAAATATTCCTCAAGATGTTATGTAGGCCAAGCGGTCCGGTCAAACCCAGGATGGACCATCCCAGGCCCGATCAACGTCAAGGACCATCCCATCCCATCCCACCACTCTGTGTGGGGCAACCAGCACCTACTGGCCAAACCCTGGAACGGCCAGACCGAGTTCGGCCAGAACTCGGCCTGGGACCGAGTTCGGGCCGAACTCGGATCCCCTGCTTCCAGCAGCTCCAGCAGCAACAGCAGCAACTTCGTCGCCTACTTCCCGAGCTTCTTCGACACACGAACGGCGCTCGTCGCACTCCGGGGTCTTCTCCACATAGGTTGGGAACCCCACCCACTCCAACAAATCTCCCCCTTCACAACTATGGGGAGGACGTCGTCATCCCGACGACCTGCCTGCAGTACTCAAACTTCCCCCTTGGTAGAATCTTCGTGAACATATCAGCTCCGTTATCATCTGTATGCACCTTCTCAAGCTCCGCGTCCTTCTTCTCAACCACATCCCGTATCCAGTGATACCGGGTCTCGATGTGCTTGGACTGGCTATGAAACGTCTGATTCTTCACAAGGTGGATCGCACTCTGACTATCGCAAAGCAAAGTATACTGCTCTTGCTTCAGTCCCATTTCCTGCAGCAGCTTCTTCATCCACAACAGCTCCTTGCAAGCCTCCGTCGCCGCAATGTACTCTGCCTCTGTCGTCGACAAGGCAACACACTTCTGCAACCGCGACTGCCACGATACTGCTCCTCCCGCAAACATCATCACGTAGCCCGAAGTCGATCGCCTCGTGTCTACATCTCCAGCCATATCAGCGTCGGTATATCCAACCAGCTTTGGCTCGTCACCACCAAAAGAAAGTCTCCAACCAGCAGTGCCCTGAAGATAACGTAGAATCCACTTGACCGCACTCCAATGTACCCTTCTAGGATTTGAAAGATACCTGCTAACCGTACCAACTGCATGAGCAATATCTGGCTTCGTACACACCATAGCATACATCAGGCTTCCCACAGCTGAGGCATATGGAACCCGCTCCATATCTTCCTTTTCGTCCTCGGTAGATGGACACTGTTCCTCAGTGAGCTTAAAGTGAGTCGCGAGGGGGGAACTCACTTTCTTCGACCCGTCCATCCCGAAACGCTGAAGTACCCGGTGAATGTACTTATTTTGGGACAAGTGTAGCAGCTTGGACTCTCTCTCTCTCGGCTGATCTCCATCCCAAGAATAGTCTTCGCTGCGCCCAAATCCTTCATAGAGAAGGCCGCGCCCAGCTGGCGCTTCAACTCCGCTATCCTAGTGGCATTCCGGCCCACTAATAGCATATCATCAACATAGAGCAATAAGATGATAAAATCATCATCGGCAAAATACCTCACAAATGTACAATGATCCGACGTCGTCCGTACATAACCATGCTCCCCCATAAATGACTCGAACTTCCTGTACCACTGCCTCGGAGCCTGCTTCAGACCATAAAGCTCTTCCTCAACCGGCAGACAAAATGTGACTTACCCTTCTCACAGAATCCCTCTAGCTGCTCCATGTACAACTCCTCCTCAAGATCACCGTGGAGGAATGCCGTCTTCACGTCCATCTGCTCGACCTCCAAGTCGAAACTGGCTGCTAATGCTAGCACCACCCGGATAGACGAATGTTTGACGACAGGCGAAAAGATCTCATCATAATCCACGCCTTTCTGCTGACCGTAGCCCTTGACTACCAGCCTCGCTTTGTATCGAGGGCGAGTAGCATCTTCTGTCTGCTTCACTCTGAACATCCATCGATTCTTCAAAGCCTTCTTGCCCTTTGGCAACCGCACCAGATCATAAGTGGAATTGGTGTGCAAGGAACTCATCTCCTCCTGCATAGCCACCATCTACTCCTGCCTGTGTTCGTCTTCCATAGCCTCTGCGAAACTTTCGGGCTCTCCCCCCGTCAGTCAATAGCACATACTCATCCAGTGAGTATCTCGTAGATGGTCGACGATCCCTGTCACTCCTTCTCAGTGGAGCCACTGGTGCTGGCTGTATACCGACAGCCTCCGCCCCTTCAGGAACTACCTCTCCGGCATGCTCATCCTCCTGAGGGACACCCTGACCACCATCAGCAGGCTGATGATCAAGGTTGGGAGCAACTCCATGTACCGGCTCCCCCATAACTGGATCCTCTGCGATGTCCTCTGGAAACTGCTCGAAGCGAAATGACCCTAACTCAGGCAATTCCTCAGCCTCAGAAGGCGTCTCGGAATCCTGAGTGTTGGTCATGGTCTGATCCTCGACGAACACCATGTCCCTGCTTCTGTAGAGCTTTCCTTCCACTGGGTCGTAGAGTCTATAGCCAAACTCATCCCGACCATAGCCGACAAAGACGTATCGCCTCGTCTTCGGCTCAAGTTTGGTCCTCTCGTCCTTCGGTACATGCACGAAGGCTTTACAACCAAACGCCCACAGGTGATTGTATGACGGCTCTTTGCCGTACCATACTTTATCAGGCACATCATCCTGCAAAGGAGCACTAGGAGACAAATTAATAATATAAGCAGCTGTGAGAAGAGCCTCACCCCAATAACTGCCCGGCAAGTTTGCTTCTGACAGCAAACACCGCACCCTCTCCATCAGTGTCCTGTTCATGCGCTCCGCTACACCATTGAGCTGAGGTGTCTTTGGCGGAGTCTTCTGGTGTCGTATCCCTTGCTCTCTGCAATACGCATCAAAGGGACCGATGTATTCGCCGCCATTGTCGGACCGAACACACAACAACTTCTTGCCCGTCTCCCTTTCAACAGAGGCCTGAAACTCCTTGAAAGTAGGCAGCACCTGATCCTTGGTCTTTAAGGCATAGACCCAAACCTTCCTGGAACAATCATCAATAAAAGTCACAAAGTAAGAAGCACCACCAAGAGATTTTACCTTCATAGGACCGCAGACATCCTAGTGAATCAACTCGAGCAACGCCGGCTTCCTCGAACTTGGGTGACTTTGGAAAGACACCCTATTTTGCTTTCCAGCTAAACAGTGCGTGCATTTCTCCAACTTTGTAGACTTGAGCCCTGGAATCACCTTCCTGTTCACCAAGTAGCTCATCCCCTTCTCGCTGATATGGTCGAGCCGCCTGTGCCACAACTCGGTAGACGCATCACTGACTGCGTTCACCTCCTGTGCCCCCTCTGCGCTCCCCTCCATATAGTAGAGACCGGACTTCTTGCTTCCTCTGGCAATCACCATCGAACCTCTGGAAAGCTTCCACTGACTGTTCCCGAAGAGACTGAAGAATCCCTCGTCATCCAACCTTCCAACCGACACCAGGTTGAAACGGATATTAGGGACATGACGAACATCCTTGAGAACAAGAACCGCACCCGTCTTCGTTCTCAAATGCACATCTCCAACGGCAACCGCCTTCGACACATCTCCGTTGCCCATCTTCAACACGCCACAGTCTGCTGTCGTGTAAGTGGCAAACAGTGCCCTATTATGAGATACATGTGCTGAAGCCCCTGAGTCCACCAGCCAAGAATTGTTATCGCAGGCGAGGTTAGTAATGACCTCATCACCTACGACGATCACATCGTCTCCATGCATCGAGGCCGCCGCTGTAGTGTTCTCTTCTTGCTTCCCCTTGTCGCCCTTCTTCTCTCTCTTCCAAGCGAAACAATTCCGCTTGATATGGCCCTTCTTACCGCAATGGTAACACTCTGAGTCCTCGTAACGACCCTTGGACTTCCCCCTGCTCTTGTCTCTGCCACCACCTGGACCCCTGCTTTTGCCCCTTCCGCGGCTCTCTGAAACAAGTGCCTCTGAGTGGTGGGATGTGGATGAAGTGCCCTGAGAACGTCTCCGCATCTCTTCATTCAACACCCCGCTCTTGGCAAACTCCAAACTGACCACGCCCTCTGGAGCAGAAGCGATCATAGATACTCGTACGGTCTCCCACGAGTCTGGCAATGTACACAGCAGCCACAGTCCCTGAACTTCGTCGTCGAACTTGACTCCCATAGAAGATAGCTGGTCAACCACGCCCTGGAAATCACTCAAGTGATCCGTAATAAACGCCCCATTCTTGTACCGCAGACCCATCATCGTTCGGATCAGGAATAACTTGTTTACCCCGGTCTTCTTCGTATACAAGGATTCCAGCTTATCCCACAACGTCTTCGTGTGCTCAATATTGGCAACGTGGTTGTACACGTTCTCATCAACAAACTACCGTATGTACCCACACATCTGTATGTGCTCGAACTTCCAGTCCTCCTCTGTCACGCCCCAGTACCGAAATACGGAGACGGACGAGGCCAGCTACACTATATGAGGTACGTGACATCATACGGCGATCGTGGCTGTCAAGAGACTAGGGGGTACATGCTACAATCAAGTCTCCTATGGTCCCACAGAGTTCTATGTCTCAATCAATCAACACAACATCAGCAATTAAATGAACATTAAAGGTAAAGCAGTAAGGCGTCCCCTACGCTTCATCAAAATGGTCATGAGAGACTAGCTTTATAACATAGCTATCTCAGTGAGTCATGAGCACAAAATTATACACAGCTGCAGTCTGTTTAGTTACAATTATGTACTGACACAAAATATCAAGTAATCCGGCTAGCAGGTGCCGGTGGCTGAACGCCGCACAAAAGTATAAGCAAGAGTGGTGGAGAAGAAACCCACTCGAGTCCCCGACCAGCCATGCTCCTAGTATGCACCATGGATGTCAGGAAGAAGGATCGCGTCCTCTGGCTCTGCTACGAGATCTGGCCAAACAAAACCAGCGGGGTCAGCCCCGAATAGCAAGTACCGCCAAAGGGCACAAGAGTTAAGATAAAACCCAGTTATAATGATAAGAATAAAGCTTATGCTGCGGCTATAGGGTAGCGCTACATCGTCGGACCCATCTGGCACCCTTACAACCAAACAAGGACAAAAGGTGCCACATGGAGCCGGGACGCGTCGCACTCTATGACCTTTACATAAGTTTACAGATATAAGTAAGAAGATCTCCTGGTCGTGACTTCGGTCGATGGACCATCGCAGCACGATAACCAACCCAACAATCAAACAAGAACATGGGTTGGATCACGTACCGCGGTGGGCCATGTTCCTTAGTCATTCACAGGAGTAACACATCACAATCAAATTAAGGCTTCCGTTCGTAACTTCGGTCCGCAGCCTGTCATAGTACGATAACCAACCCAACAATCAAACAAGAACATGGGTTGGATCACGCACTATAACAGTCCGCTTTCCTCAGTTACTCGCGGAAGGTAAAAGAAAAATACAAGCAAGTCATTTTCACGGCCAGTCAAGTCTACGAGTTTCTAGTATGGCAAGGTTATCCTCGCATTAAATTATCAGAGTCCTCAGATCGTATCTTTCCAGCAAGGCTAGCCAACCCAGGGCTCCGCGTAGTCAAGTATTATTAAGCACAGGTCCCTCATAAGGCTACCTTGCAGGCACAAGTCCCCGTGGGGCTACTTTGCCAAAAACTTATAATATATCAGGAAATAATCGGATACCGGCATCCACTCATTGCAGATGGCACAGTATCCGTGGTGACCAGCTGGCGCGTCGAGGCAATCCCTCAAGGCGGCTGGTGTAACACGATCTCGGGATTCTGCCCTCTCCATGCATCTAATAGATTTAGTTGTCTAATTTAAACCCTATGTGAAATCTTGGATCCTCATGCTGTGGCCTGCATGATCATCCTCCTAGAATGTCGTACCGTAGTACGAGTACCCCAAGTGAGGATCCATGTCGATCAGTAGGTCGACACGTTCTACCCTCCTTAGTGTAATGCAACATTGCAAATGCGCCACGTGGGATTACGAGTCATTTGTCAAGCATGAACGAGAACCGGGACATTCAGGCACATGTAGCGAGTAGGAACACTTTGTTCTCCAGGGTCAGATTCATGCTCAGGACAAAAGGCGTAAGGATATATCGCATACACAAACCAATACATATACACGTATATAAGCCAAGGTAGCATGAAAATGGAAAACCAGGGACATGCTGACTAGGTACTAAGGCAAGGTCGGCCAACCAACGCGGGCGCGTCACATCCATGGCGCGGGCGCATGGCGGGCGAGGGCGCGGTCACGAGCGCGGACGGCCACACGGGCGCGGGAAGCGCCGGGCGCGGGCGGCCACGCAGGCGCGGGGAAAACGGCCGGGCGCGTGACGTCCACACAGGGGCGCGAACACGCGGGGGCGCGGACACGCGGGGCGCGGACACGCGAGGGCGCGGGCCACGCAAGGCGCGGACTCGCGAGGGCGCGGGCCACGCAAGGCGCGGACACGCGAGGGCGCGGGCCACGCAAGGGCACGGACTCGCGAGGGCGCGGGCCACGCAAGGACGCGGACACGCGAGGGCGGCTGGCCACGCAAGGTGCGGACACGCGAGGGCGCGGGCCACGCAAGGGCGCGGACACGCGAGGGCGCGGGCCACGCAAGGCGCGGACACGCGAGGGGCGGCCTGGTGCTGGAACCACGCGGCGCGGGAGACCACGCGGCGCGGGCACCACGCGGGCGCAGGGGCGCGTCCTCCCATCAGCGCGGCACGGGACGCGCGCGCACGGAGGGCGCGGGACACAGGGGCGCGGACCTCCCATCAGCGCGGCGCGGGACGCGCGCGCACGGAGGGCGCGGACACATGACACTGTTCATCTTCTTCCCCTCAACCGAGAGGGAAGAACCATGAACCCTAAAAACTCCAAAAATCATAACTAAGTCAATTCTTAACCAAATTTCAATTTTTAAAGTTCAATCTTGAGTAAAATTCAATTCTCTACAACATGGAACCATTAAAACTTGAAAATGGTGGAGTTTAGTAGATCAAAACCAAGGAAAACCGAAAAATGTTTAAAACCTAGATCTACAAAAATTAAAGCTTCCAATCAGAAAATTCCAAGTTCTAATCTAGTAGAGAATGAGGAGAGGAACAAGTTTTGGTAAAAATTTTGAAGGAAAACGAAAATGATGGATCTCTCCCTTGTGCAAGTTGATACTTGCCTTTGGTTGGGTGAAGGAAGTAAATGAGAGGAGTTATGAGGAATGAATGAGGGGAGAGAAAAGGAATGGAGTTTTATATAAAAGCCTAAACCAAGTTGGTTCATGATGACCCAACGGGTTCAAGTGAACCGAGAACATGTCACCCAATTAGAGCCAAAACTGTAAACTAAAATCACAGAAAATAAATTACGAAAAATTATTTTGTCAAATAATTTGGGATATACATGAAGAAATACAACAAAATAAATATCGTATAAATATACGTAAATACAAATAAGCAGTATACGTACTAAAAATACGTATTTTGGAATCAGGAAGTGACATCTCTACCCTTCTTAGAAAAATTTCGTCCTCGGAATTTCCAGCCAAGACAGGATTGAAAGGTCAGGACAAGCAAGGCACAATCACATGCAAGTTAACTAACAAGCAGTTATTATCTACATCACAAAAGTACAATACAAGCAGGTGCAGTGAATGTGGAATCGTGTCATTATGGCATAAAGATATACCTCACAAACCAAACAAATACGGATACCGAGATCGGATCTCGTCCTCGCGCTCCCAAGTTGATTCTCCCGGAGAGTGATGGTTCCAAGAAACACGGACAAGGCTGATCGTTCGATTCTTGAGTACCTTCTCTCGCCGGTCTAAAATAGATACGGGTTGTTCCTCGTAAGTTAAGTCGGTACCAACGACTAACTCCGAATGATCGAGGACATGACTCGGATCCGGGACATACCCACGTAACTGGGACACATGAAACACATCATGTATGCCAGTTAACGAAGGCGGAAGGGCAAGTCGATAAGCCACATCGCCTACCCGAGCGAGAATCTTGAAAGGACCAACGTATCTTGGACTAAGCTTTCCTCGGGTTCCAAATCTAATGATACCCCGAGTTGGCGAAATCCGCAGAAACACTTGGTCGCCAACTCTGAACTCTAGAGGCCTACGATGCTGATCTGCCCAATGACGATGTCGGTCATGTGCAACTCGAAGGCGCTCTCTGACCAACTTAACTATCTCCACAGTTTGCGTGATCATCTCTGGTCCCAACAACTTTCGTTCTCCGACGTCGTCCCATGCCAAAGGGGACCTGCACTTCCTTCCGTACAATACTTCGAATGGGGCCATCTGAATGCTAGCCTGATAGCTGTTGTTATAGGAGAACTCCACAAGATGAAGGTGATCCTCCCAAGATCCGCCAAAGTCCAAGGTACATGCCCGTAGTATATCTTCTAACGTCTGAATGGTTCTTTCTGACTGCCCGTCAGTTTGCGGATGATATGCAGTACTGAATCTTAACTTGGTCCCCAAACTCTGGTGCAAGCTCCGCCAGAAATGGGAAGTGAACCGAGTATTCCGATCTGATACTATACTAACTGGAACACCATGTTGCTTCACTATCCGCTTCATGTACATTTCTGCCAACTGCTCAGTAGTCTGCCCAACTCTGAAAGGAAGGAAATGAGCGACCTTCGTGAGTCGATCTACTATTACCCAGATTGCATTCTTGCCAGCCGGGGATCTAGGTAAACCGGTCACAAAATCCATCGTGATGTGCTCCCATTTCCATTCTGGGATAGGAAGCGGCTGGAGCAATCCTGCTGGTCTCTGCTGCTCGGCTTTCACCTGCTGACATACCAGACACTTGGATACAAATCTCGCTATCTCTCTTTTCATGCCATTCCACCAAAAATATTGCCTGATATCTCGATACATCTTCGTTCCTCCTGGATGAATGGAGTAAATAGAACTATGAGCTTCGGACATAACTTCCTGTCGAAGATCTCCACTCGGTACACAGAGTCTATTTCCAAACCTGAGCGTACCATCCTCATGAATTACTAACTCCTTCCTACGGCCTGATTCACACTCCGACCGCAACTTCTGAATCTGTGGATCTCCTGCTTGTGCTGCCCTTATCCTCTCTACTAAGGTTGACTGAATCTGCATACTGGTCATTCTTCCTATATCCCCTGGCAAAACTACTTCGATTCCCATACTCTGGAGGTCTTCTAAAATATGCTTCTGCGAGGTCAAGATAAAGGCACTGTTTCTCCTACTCAGTGCATCTGCAACGATATTCGCCTTGCCTGGATGATATTGAAGATCTAAATCAAAATCCTTCAGCAGTTCTAACCATCTTCTTTGCCTCATGTTCAAATCTCGCTGCGTGAACACGTATTTCAAACTCTTATGATCAGTATAGATCTCTACCCGATCCCCGTACAAATAATGCCTCCACAACTTGAGTGAAAACACCACAGCTGCTAACTCCAAATCGTGAGTCGGGTAATTCTTCTCATGGTCTCGAAGCTGCCGAGACGCATATGCTATCACCTTTCCAGGCTGCATCAATACACATCCAAGACCCTTCCCAGATGCGTCACAATACACTGTAAAGCCTCCCGATCCTACTGGAAGCGTCAAGATCGGGGCCGAGATTAATCTCTTCTTCAATTCTTCAAATAATGCCTGACAACTAGCTGACCAAACAAACTCCACGTCCTTGTGCGTCAAACGCGTTAAGGGCGCAGAGATCTTGGCAAAGTCCGCCACGAACCTTCTGTAGTAACCAGCTAATCCTAAGAAACTTCGTACTTCTACAACCGTTCTCGGGACTGGCCAATGCTCTACGGCCTCAATCTTCTTCGGATCCACTGACACTCCTGCCCCAGAAATTACATGCCCCAGGAACGAAATGTGATCTAACCAGAATTCACACTTGTCGAGCTTCGCATAAAGTTGATGCTCCCTCAATGTCTGCAAGACAGTCCTAAGATGTTTCTCATGCTCCTCTTCACTGCTGGAATAGACAAGAATGTCATCTATGAACACTACCACAAATTTATCCAAATATGGAAGAAAGATGCGGTTCATCAAATCCATAAATACTGCAGGGGCATTGGTTAGTCCAAAGGGCATTACTAAAAACTCATAATGCCCGTATCTTGATCTGAATGCCGTCTTCTGAATATCTTGCTCTCGGACTCTCACCTGATAGTATCCCGAACGAAGATCGATCTTGGAAAAGATGCGGGCCTTGCTCAATTGATCAAACAGGTCATCAATCCTTGGTAGCGGGTACTTATTCTTCACTGTTACTACATTCAGCTTGCGGTAGTCGATGCACATCCTCGTCGACCCATCCTTCTTGGGAACTAGAATCACTGGCACGGCCCAGGGCGATTTACTATCTCGGATGTATCCCTTAGACTTCAACTCTTCTTCATGTTGATACAACTTATCCTGTTCTGACGGCGACATTCTGTAAACTCTGTCTGCAATAGGCCTCGTTCCAGGGTTCAACTCAATGCTATATTCTACCTCTCTGACTGGGGGTATCCCTGGGAGCTCATCAGGGAAGACGTCGAGAAAATCTTCGACCACTCTCGGAATCTGTCCTGGCTCTGACACTGCTGCTGAGATGACGCCTCCGGCCTGATTCTTCAAGATTCGAGTAAAGATGAACTGCTCCATCCCAGGAATGCTGAATATGACCCTACCTCCTCTACAATCAATGGTCGCATGACTGTCTCTCAACCAGTCCATGCCAAGAACAACATCAAAATTCCCCATAAGGAATTCAATCAATGATGCGGGCAATAAATGCCCACACACCTCTACCGGACATGAAAAGCGCACTCTGCTCACTTCTACGAGCCCATTGTCGGTGAGTATATCCATCCTCTCCGGCAATGCCTCAAACACTAGTCCAATCCGTGTAACATATTGTGCAGAGATGAATGAATGAGTAGCACCTGAATCAAATAATGCTACAGCGGGAAATGAGGTGACGAGAATTTTACCTGCCACCACGTCACTGGACGCTAGAGCCTCTCCCAAGGTTAATGTGAGAGCCTGGCCCCGCGGAGCCCCTTTTTGCGGCCTTCCTCGACCATGCTGTTGCTGCCTCTGAGGGCCTTCGGCTTCCTGTGCCTGGCGGAACATCTGAGCCTGCGTTGGTAGACGCTGGGCTAGGGGCCTTACTGCTAATACTGGCCCCCCACTCGGGGTTGCCACTGGAGCTGGCAATGCTGGAAACTGCTGAGCTGGCCCTCCTGGCCTCTGTATCATAGGACAAATAGAAATACGGTGGTCTGAACTACCACACCTCAAGCATAAGCCATTCGCTGACCGGCACACCTCCCTCGTGTGCCCTGTCTTCCCACAGAATGTACAGCCCGGGGGTGCTCCCAGACGCTGTTGCTGGTTCCTCGGCTGCTGATGCCGAACTGGCGCTGTATTAGTTGACACGGCCGTCCTCCGCGGCGCCCCCGCATCATGAATACGTACACCGGATGCTGGTGCCGATGTTCGCTGCATTGCTCCTCCTCCAACCTGGGAATGAGATCTCTTCTGACCTCCTGCCCTCGATGCCAACCTCTGCTGGGTAAGCTCGTGCCTCCGGGCTGCCGTCAAGACAGCGTCAAACGTCTGGTAGTCGTGTCCTTCCACAAGCTGCAATAATTCCAAATGAAGTCCCTGCTGAAACCTCATAGCTTTCTCTGGCTCCGTTGTCACCATTGATGGTACGAAACGGCACAATCTGCAGAACTCTGCTGCATACCCATCTATGGTCTTGCCTGCTTGCTTGAGATTGATAAACTTCTGCTGGAGCTCATATCGAGCTACTACGCCAAAATACTTGGCCTTGAATCTGGCACTGAAGGTGGTCCAACGAACAGGGCATCTTGTACTAACTTCTTCTGATGCCCACCAGTCGCGGGCAAGATCCTGAAGTACCAGTTTGACCTGATCAACCTTCTCATCGTCTGGAACCTTGGCTGCCACAAGAATGGCTTCGATGTCTTGAATCCATGCATCCGCAGTGATGGCATCCTCCGTACCATCAAAATACCTCGGGTTCAAGCGACGGAACCTTCCTGAGGCTCCCGAGTCAACCCCGGCACTCCTCTCAAGAGCTAACTGAATCCCTTGGTTCAGCAACACGTTCTGCTCCTGCTGCCGAGTCTGTTGCTGTTGGTTAGTGACAAGAAACCCCCGGATGATCTCCAGGAGTGCTACGGCGTCTGGTACTGCCGTCGCTACTGGTGCTGCAGGAGTTTCATTAACCTGCGGCTGCACTGCCTCTGGTTCCATTTCTGTTCGTGCCTGCACTGGAGAAGGTTCTCTCCCCTGTTGCTGCCCAGTCGAGCCATGCTCTTGCTGCTCTTCCTCATGGGCCTCACCCGCTACTGAGAATGAAGCACCCCTATAGAGAAGAATATAAGATTATCAAGTCCGGACGAGGAAGATTTCGAGGATGCAAGTCAGGTTAGAGATCAAGGCAAGGACAGAGAATTCGAAACAGAATTTCAAGGGGAACAAGTTTTGATTGAGACTCCTAATAATTCGCAATACCCCACAAGTCTGAAAATCAGACCTGCATGGGCCACCACTAAAACCTTGTCACGCCCCAGTACCGAAATACGGAGACGGACGAGGCCAGCTACACCATATGAGGTACATGACGTCATACGACGATCGTGGCTGTCAAGAGACTAGGGAGTACATGCTACAATCAAGTCTCCTATGGTCCCACAGAGTTCTATGTCTCAATCAATCAACACAACATCAGCAATTAAATGAACATTAAAGGTAAAGCAGTAAGGCGTCCCCGACGCTTCATCAAAATGATCATGAGAGACTAGCTTTATAACATAGCTATCTCAGAGAGTCATGGGCACAAAATTATACACAGCTGCAGTCTGTTTAGTTACAATTATATACTGACACAAAATATCAAGTAATCCGGCTAACAGGTGCCGGTGGCTGAACGCCGCACAAAAGTATAAGCAAGAGTGGTGGAGAAGAAACCCACTCGAGTCCCCGACCAGCCATGCTCCTAGTATGCACCATGGATGTCAGGAAGAAGGATCGCGTCCTCTGGCTCTGCTACGAGATCTGGCCAAACAAAACCAGCGGGGTCAGCCCCGAATAGCAAGTACCGCCAAAGGGCACAAGAGTTAAGATAAAACCCAGTTATAATGATAAGAATAAAGCTTATGCTGCGGCTATAGGGTAGCGCTACATCGTCGGACCCATCTGGCACCCTTACAACCAAACAAGGACAAAAGGTGCCAAATGGAGCCGGGACGCGTCGCACTCTATAACCTTTACATAAGTTTACAGATATAAGTAAGAAGATCTCCTGGTCGTGACTTCGGTCGACGGACCATCGCAGCACGATAACCAACCCAACAATCAAACAAGAACATGGGTTGGATCACGTACCGCGGTGGGCCATGTTCCTTAGTCATTCACAGGAGTAACACATCACAATCAAATTAAGGCTTCCGTTCGTAACTTCGGTCCGCAGCCTGTCATAGTACGATAACCAACCCAACAATCAAATAAGAACATGGATTGGATCACGCACCATAACAGTCCGCTTTCCTCAGTTACTCGCAGAAGGTAAAAGAAAAATACAAGCAAGTCATTTTCACAGCCAGTCAAGTCTACGAGTTTCTAGTATGGCAAGGTTATCCTCGCATTAAATTATCAGAGTCCTCAGATCGTATCTTTCCAGCAAGGCTAGCTAACCCAGGGGTCCGCGTAGTCAAGTATTATTAAGCACAGGTCCCTCATAAGGCTACCTTGCAGGCACAAGTCCCCGTGGGGCTACTTTGCCAAAAACTTATAATATATCAGGAAATAATCGGATACCGGCATCCACTCATTGCAGATGGCACAGTATCCGTGGTGACCAGCTGGCGCGTCGAGGCAATCCCTCAAGGCGGCTGGTGTAACACGATCTCGGGATTCTGCCCTCTCCATGCATCTAATAGATTTAGTTGCCTAATTTAAACCCTATGTGAAATCTTGGATCCTCATGTTGTGGCCTGCATGATCATCCTCCTAGAATGTCGTACCGTAGTACGAGTACCCCAAGTGAGGATCCATGTCGATCAGTAGGTCGACACGTTCTACCCTCCTTAGTGTAATGCAACATTGTAAATGCGCCACGTGGGATTACGAGTCATTTGTCAAGCATGAACGAGAACCGGGACATTCAGGCACATGTAGCGAGTAGGAACACTTTGTTCTCCAGGGTCAGATTCATGCTCAGGACAAAAGGCGTAAGGATATATCGCATACACAAACCAATACATATACACGTATATAAGCCAAGGTAGCATGAAAATGGAAAACCAGGGACAGGCTGACTAGGTACTAAGGCAAGGTCGGCCAACCAACGCGGGCGCGTCACATCTATGGCGCGGGCGCATGGCGGGCGAGGGCGCGGTCACGAGCGCGGACGGCCACACGGGCGCGGGAAGCGCCTGGCGCGGGCGGCCACGCAGGCGCGGGGAAAACGGCCGGGCGTGTGACGTCCACACAGGGGCGCGAACACGCGGGGGCGCGGACACGCGGGGCGCGGACACGCGGGGCGCGGACACGCGAGGGCGCGGGCCACGCAAGGCGCGGACTCGCGAGGGCGCGGGCCACGTAAGGCGCAGACACGTGAGGGCGCGGGCCACGCAAGGGCACGGACTCGCGAGGGCGCGGGCCACGCAAGGGCGCGGACTCGCGAGGGCGCGGGCCACGCAAGGGCGCGGACACGCGAGGGAGGCTGGCCACGCAAGGCGCGGACACGCGAGGGCGCGGGCCACGCAAGGGCGCGGACACGCGAGGGCACGGGCCACGCAAGGCGCAGACACGCGAGGGGCGGCCTGGTGCTGGAACCACGCGGCGCGGGAGACCACGCGGCGCGGGCACCACGCGGGCGCGGGGGCGCGTCCTCCCATCAGCGCGGCGCGGGACGCGCGCGCGCGGAGGGCGCGGGACACAGGGGCGCGGACCTCCCATCAGCGCGGCGCGGGACGCGCGCGCGCGGAGGGCGCGGACACAGGACACTGTTCATCTTCTTCCCCTCAACCGAGAGGGAAGAACCGTGAACCCTAAAAACTCCAAAAATCATAACTAAGTCAATTTTTAACCAAATTTCGATTTTCAAAGTTCAATCTTGAGTAAAATTCAATTCTCTACAACATGGAACCATTAAAACTTGAAAATGGTGGAGTTTAGTAGATCAAAACCAAGGAAAACCGAAAAATGTTTAAAACCTAGATCTACAAAATTAAAGCTTCCAATCAGAAAATTCCAAGTTCTAATCTAGTAGAGAATGAGGAGAAGAACAAGTTTTGGTAAAAATTTTGAAGGAAAATGAAAATGATGGATCTCTCCCTTGTGCAAGTTGATACTTGCCTTTGGTTGGGTGAAGGAAGTAAATGAGAGGAGTTATGAGGAATGAATGAGGGGAGAGAAAAGGAATGGGGTTTTATATAAAAGCCTAAACCAAGTTGGTTCATGATGACCCAACGGGTTCAAGTGAACCGAGAACATGTCACCCAATTAGAGCCAAAACTGTAAACTAAAATCACAGAAAATAAATTACGAAAAATTATTTTGTCAAATAATTTGGGATATACATGAAGAAATACAACAAAATAAATATCGTATAAATATACGTAAATACAAATAAGCAGTATACGTACTAAAAATACGTATTCCGGAATCAGGGAGTGACATCCTCGGATTTATCACTGGGCTTCTCGGTTGCAAACACAGGTAGATGCAGCTTCTTGACAAATAGCAAATCCTTCATCTTGCTCCGCCAATAATGATAGTTTGTGCCATTAAGGTTCACCATGCACACCGGCTTCACGTCCATCTCTCCTCTCTGGTTCCTCTGTCAACTCCTGACACCCTTTGAACCCAAAGCTTTGATACCACTCTGTTGGGAAAGAAACGCGGAAACCTTTCCCCAAACCGGAGAGTACTTGCGAGAGGACCGAGCAATACAACGCACGAACCCAAAAACAATCACACAAAAACAATCACGCAGACACAGAGAATTTTTGACGTGGAAACCCTTGCGGGAAAAAACCACGGGACGATCGGAGTCCAACCCTGAGAAGCCTCCACTAATGGAATAGAAGAATTACACCCTCTACAAACTCCTCCCGATCCAAATCGGATCCCCACAACACTCAGAGATAAGAACAATGATTACAAGGCTACGAAGAGCGAGAACGACGAGTAGAGATTACCCGAAACACGATCTCCTTCGAAAACGACCTTCAATCCTCCGCCTTCTTCTCCGAAGTTGCAATGGCACTCTTGCCTCCTTCCTCTCTCAAACTTGTGTTGTCCAATGCGATAATGTTGTACACGTGAATTAGGGTTGAGAAAACTCA
>JANAVB010016197.1:32973022-32993022 GCA_029216955.1 Iris pallida | reverse complement strand
CCGTTGTGAGACGACGGCAGTAAGCTGTTCTATATGCAGGTATTCACAACAACATCTATACATTTGTCACAACTCAATATACGAAAATTTTAAAATTTTATTCAACATTTGAAAAGTACAACTGGAAATGAAAGAATTGAAATAAACTGCTGAATTCAAAATTAACAAAACTCCAAAACAACAAAACTAGAAAAACTAAAACGACTAGCTAAGTGGTCGGCTCGTCGCCTCAGGTCCTGTGTCCTCCAAGGGGGACTCCGTCAACACCACAGGGTACAAAACCGGGTCATAGTAGCTATTGTACAATAGCTCAGCATCCTCAATGTCACCTAAAAATGTTGTCTCCAGTCAGGAGGGAGCAAGTACGAATATGTATCTCATATTTCAAGTAATAATGGAAAAGTGCAGGCTAAACAGTTGAAACAATATTTTTCAGTAATTCTACGATTAAAAACAATGTGATTTGAATGTGTAATCGTCTATGACCGGCTTGGGTTATACAATAGCGTCCTAGCGACGCGATACGGCTTATCCCCGTGTGTAAGAGGGGTAAGCTCGCAATCATGCAATATGGGGGGTATTGGCCATAAACGTTACACTATTCCCCAATCCCCACAATCAATATCAATCAATATTTGAACCCTAGGAGAGGGTTCCGTGTAGCAATGTGGTTTAAACATGCAGCTTGACAATTACTAAATAAAATACAAGAAAAACATAAACGTAACTTGCCTTTGATAGTTCCTTGACTTGGCAGCAACCAGTAGGTAACCGCTAAGGTTTAGGGTCCCGAACCTACAGATTCGTAACACCAGGTTCAGCAGCTAGAAATAATTACACTCTAATCCTTAAGGGCAACGCCAACTAGTTAATTAGGGCAAAGTCTGGTCGGGTTGAAAATAACATAATTTTGTTAATAACGTTGAAAAATATTTATATTTTAGATACTAAGTTACAAAATAATCGTTTTAGTAAAAATACAAGTTTTTAACGTAATAATTAAGGGTAAGAAAATCATTATTTAATCGTATTATAGAAATTAGTATTTTTATGCAATTACCAAAATGTGCAAAAATACAATTTCTTACTAAAGAAAAATACACATTTGACTATCATTACCAAAATAAGGAAATAGTTACTTCATTTATATTATTATGATATTTTATGGAAATTATCATTTATGCACGAAAGTCTATTTATAAAGCAACCATTTTCTGACTATAAACAACAAATACTATTTTAGAACCAAAAATATCATTTTTCGTAAAGGGCTAATTTTCTAACTAAAACTATATATAATGAACATAATATTTTAATAAAACTTATTACTAAAAGTCATCCTTGTAATATTTAATAAATAAATCATTTTTAATAGCAAAACCTTATTTTAACTATTTATTTGATAAAATAGAATAATTACTAACTTTTATAAACTTTTGGAAAATAATATAAATAATTACCTTTTAGCTATAGAATACTCATATAATTTTCTAAATGCCTTTTTTTTATAAGAACCTTTTATAGACAACTATTTACTTATAGAAAATACAAATACCAATTTATTACCAATAATTAATTACTCTTAATAATAATTAACCAAAATGACAAATATTCTTAAATAAACTAATTTGCCATATAATTATACCTTAATAATTTATATTACTAATATTTATTAAAAGTTAATAATACACTAATTATTCGTTATTAATCTAATTTATATAGTTCCACAACTAATAACTAATAAGCAATACATTAATTAATTAAAGAACCTACACAATAATACACAATTAACTAATCTAACTATTCCAATTGGCAGAGCTTCATTCTGCCAATTGGCCAGAACATGAAAAAGGTTCTGTACATGGAACAGAAAGTTTCTGGGTCAAAGATATACCAAAAATGGAGGCGGAGCACCGAGGGGAGGCCTCGGGCTCGGATCGGAGCGTCGGAACGTCGACGGAACGACGGACACGTGCGCGGGGTGCACGCCGGAGCGCGGACGCACTAGGGGCCGCCTGGGGCGCAACACGGGCGGTGGCGGCCGGCGCTGTCGCAGGAGCGACGCAGGAACGGGCTCGAAGGTGGAAAGTGGGGTCTGGATTCGGAGAGGACGTCGAGACGAACGCGAGGTGGTCTCGGATTTGGATTTGGTGGAGGGAGGAGAAAGTTATGGAGTTTTTAGTGAAGAAGGGAAATGAAAAACTTCTGTGAGGGTTTCTGCTCTTCTGAGAGTTATTACGTGAAAGGAAGGAGAAAGGGGGACGTGGGCGCACAAAGGAGGGATCTGAGCGGGGAACCGGGGTGAGTGGAGGAATTGGTAAGTTGAATTAAATGGGTTGGGCTTCCCATGGGCTGAAATGGAGGGTCATCCAATCTTAATTAAATTAAGCCCAAGATAATCTAATTAAAAAATAACAGACAATCAATATTAATCATATAGTAAATATGTGGGCTTTACAACCTTCCCTCCTTAGAAAATTTTGTCCTCAAAATTTCAAAGATAAGGGCCGGGGCACAATCAAAATCACTAACCTCGATCAAAAATGGAATTTAAATTATCAGGCACGATCGGATTCTAGGCATGATCTCTAGGTACAATGATAAAATATAGGCACGATCCGAATTATCTAGATATGATCTGAGATAGAGTTGAAATATTGTTGTGATCAAAATCATTTTAGCACGAGTAAAATTAATCAAATGATCATAAATAGTAACAATCAAATGAGGTCTCGTGAAACAGAAAAGACAAGAAAGAAACGAACGTCAATCGTTTATTGAAAAGACAGAAAATAATGGAATCTTCTGAGATGAGGGACTAAAAATTCCAAATCAATTTGGAATGGGATATAAGGGTTCGTGACTAAGGAGAACTCATCAAGTTGTATGATGGGAGGATAGCGAGGATGATTAGAACAATATATCTATGATAGGAATGTAATCGAGTAAGATATTACTGAGGGTCGAGTGATGATCAAAGGGGATAGAAATAATATCGTTCCACTATTTCAACGATCCGAAGATATGATATGCAGGAAAAAGACTTACAAGATAACTATCTTAAACCAATCTCTAACTAGCTGAACCTTCGGTATCTACATAAAACTAAGATATCTGCCAAGGTATTGAAACTAAATATATTTGAAACATAAATCATCTAAATCAATTTTCATCCATCGTTGTATTTAACTCGTATACCAAATGTATTTCAGATTTCAAGTATTTCTCTCGATCAAGTTATTTTACAGACGTCAATTTCCAATTGTCCGCCATTCTTCCAAAACTGACTACGTCAAAGTTTATAATATTCACTCGTCATAGTAAATCCTTAGAAGTTCTTTAAGTTGATCCATGACCTCTATTCGAGAATTCTCAATTCTTGAAACCAATTGACAAAATTATAATCCCTAATCAAATTCTAATCCTTAACCATGCATCTAACAATCGTTCTTATCCAACGCATTAGCAAAATATCCCAGAATCCAATCATTCTTACCATAACTATGAGTCTCCAAAGTTTGGTAGAAATTGCAAATCCATTGGCTAATTACCAAAGTTGCATGCCAATGGTCTTATCTCAATTCCTAGCTGCTTATTCCTTCTCTAGAACCTATCATTCCATTGCTCGTATTATTCCTTCCATGGCTATATCCGTCCCTTCTAGGTATAGTAGTCATCTAACCATAAAAGTTGATCCTCGTCAAGTGTTTCTTTACTTGATCATTATATTCACATGTTTATATATCATCCAAATTCACTTCCTCCATGGAGAATCTTACCAAATCTTAGACTTGCCTCGCTAACTCTACCTATGTCTTTCTCTATCTCCCACACTCTTCTTTAATTATAGAATTCAAAGTCGTCAAATACCTTCATTTGTTTGAATGAGGTTTAGGCACTGATGAGCACTACCAACAGTTATAACCCGAATAAGTCACAAGTTAAGACATACCACTCTCTCAAGACTAGCTTACTCAAGGTATTCTTCTACCTTTCCTACCCTTTAGCTAACTAATATTGATCCCAAGATGTCCTTACTAGAAATGCGATAGGTAACAATCTATGTTTCTCCCGCATACACTATACATATAGTCATCTACAAGATGTATATTAATTAACTATTTAATATATAAAGCTAACCACAACTATCCACAGCCAGAATATGTAACTAAAATAATAATAATAATAATAAATAAATGAATAAATCAATATAAAAATATATATATACAACGTACTAAGGTTGGAACAGAAAGAGATTGAGTCAATAGAGATTGATATGGTCCTAAATAGTTCTAGGAAAAATCAAGTACAATTTTTATAGAAAATAGATCCTTTCTGGCTGTGATAAGAGATTACTGGAAATAGAAAGCCAAAAAAAATACAAATCTTTTATTCAGACAACAGTGAGAATAATTTGATGGTGCAGAAAAAAAAACAACCATATTATGGATATAGTTTCAATAATATTCGAAAACCCAAATATATCCGAAGTCACTTTGCCTCAAATTCATGCCTCGCCAGAGTGCACCTGACTGCAGTGAACTTTGGCTCCATAACTTGGATAGTAATAGGTTTTCGAGTAGTCTATCAACTTTATCCATTTCCTGGCTGAACAACATAGGAGACAAATTTGATGCATTTTAGGACGTAGTCTCAATAATATCCAAAAACTTATCAACACCTGAATCACTTTAACTTAGAGTCTATGCCCCGCCAGTGCGCAACTAGCTGCAGTAAACTCGCAGTTTTCATAATTCAGACAAATGACTACAACGCAAATGTGCGAAGCCATATTAGGTCACTGAATATTTCCTCAACTTTGTCCATAAGAATTTCAAAGAAGTTTCCTAAAAATTCAAACGAGTTCTAAAGTTCTAGTCATGATAGAAAAGATGTTGATGTATGTTCTTCTGGAATCAAGAGAATTTATCAGGATAAATATGTGTTCCAGTATCCTTGAGATTTGAGAGATTGGTTTGAAGTCATGAAATTGGTCTGACTGGATTATGGCTAATTGAGTTGGACACAAAATAAGATAGAAGCACCAGAGCTTCGAGTTGAGTTGAAGAAGCCAATGAGAATATTCCCGACAAATCACTTAAAGGATACTGACATTTACCAAAATTATTTTGAAGAAATAATTTCTTATCCAAGGAGAGTTTGAGAATGTGCTGGGTAAGTTGGGTTGACACAAAAAGAAGTATGTCTTATGGATTCAAGGAAGTCAGGTTAAAATGGTTTAGCAAAGCCAACCAGGAGATAGTTCAACAATTCAAAAGTTTTTAATGACTAAAAAAATTTAATAATAGGATGGAATCAATTCTCTGACCGTTCGTGCTTCACGATACTCAAGCATTGAGTTTAAAAGCTGTCTAGGCCTTGAATTGATCAAGAAGTTGCATAGAGAGAGTAGGGTTTCAAGTTGGGTGGAGGGGATCAACAAATAAAATATTTGGAATATCCTAGGAGATAACAATCAATATTGAAATTATTTTTGAAAATATCTTCTCTAGGGGAATCATGAACTAACTAGGCTGAACCAATTCTTTTGGTAATAATTAATATTGAGGTTTTATAGTTCCAGAAGAATTTGGTTCAGGATTCGTTCCAAGAAAGTCAATTAGAAATGAGTTCAAGGCAAATAGTTGGATATGCTAATCGTATAAGTACTTCGGGTAGTAAGAGTTTATTAGAATTTAAAACTCTGATAGCGAGCGGGGCTGGATGCCAAATAAAGGTAGAGAGATAAGATTTGATCAATAAATGGAGAAGTTGAAAATAGATTTGCTGAAGAAGGAGATTGAAGAGTTCTAATATTGGTCCATAAATAGCAAAAAGTATAGATCCTAAGGGATGCTAAAATCTGTTAAAGATATGGAAAGGAGATAATCCCGAAAATCACGGGACACTAAAAGATACAAAAATCTAGAAAATAAAATATGTAGTAACATATACCATCATACAATCGGCCTAAACTGGTTAAGGTCAAAATTACTCCTTATGTCATTATCACTTCCAATTGTTATAAGTACCAACTAATATCTGGGTATTCCAGAATTCTATCCTTCCAATTTTTAATCACCGATATCTGTGATAAAATACTGCCTTACACACCTTCTCATTAAGATTAGAATCCTCCAACTTTTCTGAAATTGTATCGTAGGGGGGATATGGCTTTGGAAAGATATTGGAAAAATAGTATAATCAGGGTAACATGTTATGCTTCGGTAGGGTATCATCTAGTGCTAATCAATAGCTCTTATGGTCCTGGTCTGGTTCGAGCAGTCTCGTTGCTCAATCTACTACTACGATTCTCTTGCGTCATGCATAGAAAACAAGATCTTGCTAGTACCGACTATAGGTTGTCGTCATAGTCTGGCTAGTTTAGGGGCAAGCATAAACAAGGTAACCTACTATTCTATAAGCAAGCAAAAATAGTTACTTATATATAGATAATTCGGTCCTATGTTGTGACAAACCAATGTTCTAGTGTTCTAGTTGTTTCTAGATATTTCTCCTAAGTTGTTGATTCGACCTGCATGGGCCACCACGAAAAACATGTCACGACCCGATCCCAAATTATTGGTCGAACCGGATCATGCCCAGCCTGCACCGTTGTGAGACGGCGGCAGTAAGCTGTTCTATATGCAGGTATTCACAACAACATCTATACATTTGTCACAACTCAATATACGAAATTTTAAAACTTTTATTCAACATTTGAAAAGTACAACTGGAAATGAAAGAACTGAAATAAACTGCTGAATTCAAAATTAACAAAACTCCAAAACAACAAAACTAAAAACTGGAAACGACTAGCTAAGTGGTCGGCTCGTCGGCCTCAGGTCCTGTGTCCTCCAAAGGGACTCCGTCAACACTACAGGGTACAAAACCGGGTCATAGTAGCTATTGTATAATAGCTCAGCATCCTCAATGTCACCTAAAAATGTTGTCTCCAGTCAGGAGGAGCAAGTACGAATATGTATCTCATATTTCAAGTAATAATGGAAAAGTGCAGGCTAAACAGTTGAAACAATATTTTCAGTAATTCTACGATTAAAAACAATGTGATTTGAATGTGTAATCGTCTATGACCGGCTTGGGTTATACAATAGCGTCCTAGCGACGCGATACGGCTTATCCCCGTGTGTAAGAGGGGTAAGCTCGCACAATCATGCAATATGGAGGGTATTGGCCATAAACGTTACACTATTCCCCCAATCCCCACAATCAATATCAATCAATATTTGAACCCTAGGAGAGGGTTCCGTGTAGCAATGTGGTTTAAACATGCAGCTTGACAATTACTAAATAAAATACAAGAAAAACATAAACGTAACTTGCCTTTGATAGTTCCTTAACTTGGCAGCAACCAGTAGGTAACCGCTAGGTTTAGGGTACAGAACTTTATTCAATATTCGGGAATTTAATAAACTTTATTAATAATTGCAAATAATTTATTAAACTTTATTAATTATTTCGAGAATTATGACTGTCAACACCACTAAAAACATGTCACGACCCGATCCCAAATAATTGGGTCGAACCGGATCATGCCCAGCCTGTACCGTTGTGAGACGACGGCCGTTGGAATTTGAAGAAGGTGACAGTGTGTTCGTGAAGATCTCTCCTACCAGAGGAACCATCCGTTTCGACAGAGCAGGAAAGCTAAGCCCCAGGTATATTGGTCCTTTTGAAGTACTTAACAGGATTGGAGAAGTGGCTTATCGGGTGGCTCTACCCCCAAGTCTCGAAGGCGTCCACAACGTCTTCCACGTTTCGCAGCTGTGATGCTACATCCCGGACCCGAGCCACATCTGGACCATTCGGAGCTGGAATTGGACCCAACCTCACAGTGCCAGAGAAGCCAGTGGCAATATTGGACAGAGGAGAGAAGAGAACCAGAATTCCGTGACGCAATAGTCAGAGTTATGTGGCGGCACAACTCACAGGCGAGTCTACCTGGGAGCGAGAAGACCAGATACGGGAGCAGTATCCGTATCTGTTTGAGAATTGAGGTAACCCCTAACCCTGCCTTTAATTTCGAGGACGAAATTTTCTAAGGAGGAAAGATTGTGAAACCCAAATTTTAGGATGTGTGTTTATTTATATTATTTTATTATATTATATATATTATTATTACTATTATTATTTTTTATCTATTATATAAAATTTAGTCGATTTTAGAAAAAATATTATTTTAAAAATTATTATTGTTGATTTTTATTGTGGCCCGCCCGATCCCGAGTCCGGACTCCGACCTTGAGTCCGAACGCCAGTGTCCGTTTCCTGAACCCATTTTCGTTCCAGTCCCGAATCTGCCTTTTAATTAAATATTAATTTTTTAGCATTTGATTTTATGAATGATATTTGTTAATAATAATAATAATAATAATACACTCATTGGGGCCTGGTCCCCACGACCAGGCCATTGATCCCCTTTATTCTCCTCAACCCACTCTCTCCCACTCATTCCTCCACACCTGCTCTCTCCCTCTTCACAATAAAACCACCCACCACCACACTCACGCCAACATCAACAACTCTCTCTCCCTCACTCTCAATTTCCATTCTAATATTCTCTCCATCAACTCCCTCTCACTTTTCCCATCTACTCCCATTAGCAGGTATTCACAACAACATCTATACATTTGTCACAACTGAATATACGGAATTTAAAACTTTATTCAATATTTGGAAAGTACAACTGAAAAGTAAAAGAACTGTAATGAAATGCTGAATTCAAACTAACAATTTCCAAAACAACAAAACTGGAAACAGAAAATATCTAGCTAAGCGTTCGGCTCGTCGGCCTCAGGTCCTGCGTCCTCCAATGGGAACTCTGCAACACCACAGGGTACAGAACCAGGTCATAATAGCTATTGTACAATAGCTCAGCATCCTCAAAATCCCCTAAAAATGTGGTCTCCAGTCAGGAGGGAGCAAAGTACAATTATAAAAATTAACAATTCAACTAATAATTAGAAATTTGCAATATTAAACAGTTTTGAAATAATATTTTCCAACAATTCTACACGATAGAAAACAATGATTTGAGTAGATAATGACTATGACCGACTTGGGTTGTACAATTGTATCCTAGCGATACGATATGGCTTATCCCCGTGTGTAAGAGGGGTAAGCTAATACAATCATTATACTATTTGGGTTATTGGTCATAGACACTACACTACTTCCCCAATATCCCGCAATCAATCAATATCAATCAATACTCTAGGAGAGAGTTCCGTATAACAATATGGTTTAAGCATGCAGATAACAATTACTAATTAGATTGCTCAAAACACAACCGTACTTGCCTTTGTTTATGACTGGAAACGATGTTGGTTCCGGAAAGATGCTAGGTTCGTCTCCGAGATCCTACAATTGGAGAAGTAGACTTAGAAACAATATTGAGACCATTCTAGGTGTGCTAGTTGCAATTTCTAGTAGCAGGTCCTAGTCAAGTTTTAAGTTTGTTTATTTAATCTACTGCTAACGGTTTACGATGCGAACTTGGTTCTCATTTAATTGGATAGCCAGTTTCTGGTTTACTTGGAAAAATTGTCGTTACCGGTTAATTCGCAAAACTTTGTATTTTTAATATTATACGTATAAAACTATATTTTTTTAATGATAAAACGTGGGTTTTGTTAACTACCAATATTTTATTCAAGTTATTTTATCGTGAAAAATCCTTATTAATTTATACAAAATATTTATTAGCCATTTTGTCGCGAAGCACCTAATTACGAAAACGATAAAACCATCCAGAAAATAAAAAAAAAATCCTAATCTACACAATACAAGGGCACAACTAACCAAATAGAAATCTGGGCTTATGCCCTTACAAACTTTACATAAATAAAATTAGAGGAAAAATTAGTTAGCTCTGAAAATGTCCCATATTCTAAATACTGAAAACAAAAACTAATAAATAATTTAAATTAAAACTTAGGAGTCTCAGACTTGGTCCAATCGTCACTATTTTTAGCTAATGCCTCAACGTCCGGCCTGACCGGTTTCGTTTGCATTTCGCTAGGGCCCATGGACCGGTACGATCGTCGCCCCAAAAATCCAATTAATAAATTATTTCGAAAAATGATTTGAAATTCATTTATAAAGTTTTTAAAAAAATTGGGCAGCATTCCCTCTATATTCGGGATAACCCAAAACTGGAAAATGCGTCATAACACCCAACACATATCCCAAACCAGGGAAAACACATTTATATAGAATATATATATATATATATATATATATATATATAATATATATATATATATATATATTATTAACAGAAAACATTTCCGAAGCCTAATCGGAAATCCGAAATTCCGAATATCCAAAACCATAAAATATCACATAAAACTCCGGAAAAATCCGAAATCACTACGTCGACCCAAAACCGAATTCCCGGGAGGGAATCGGGACCAATTCTCATCATCGACTACTGAAAATGGAACGGGACAAAGGAATTATACCATGGGTTGCTCGGCTAGAGCTCTCAGATGATAATAATAGATAAAAAGGAACACGCAGACTGTGGATCAGCTCGGGACAGCGCCTCGCCGGGGTACGGCTGCGCTGGACAGTGGGATCCGAAGATCGGGGCACGAAGAAAACGCGGACAGCGAGTTCGAAAACCCCGGACAGCGCTGGACAGCGTTGTTCGGATCAGCGGGGCACGGGAGGCTTGCGGGAACCGGGGCATGGCGCGGACCGGCCGGAGCGCGGACACGCCGGAGGAGGCCGCGGCGGGCGCTGGTGGCGGGCCGAGAGGGGTCGCGCGGGAAACCGCGCCGGAGTGGCGCGAGGTCGGCAGGGGGTGCCAGAGGGAGAGCGGCCCGGAGGTGGACGAAGCCGGGCGGCGCTCGGAGTGATCGGGGCCAGCAGATGCGCTGTGGGCACGGGTCCGGTAGAGGGGTCGGGGTCACGGGTGGCTGAGCACGGTTGGGGGTGGTTCTGGAGGGGATTGGGAATGGATGGGGGAAAAGTGAGAGGGAGTTGATGGAGAGAATATTAGAATAGAAATTGAGAGTGAGGGAGAAAGAGTTGTTGATGTTGGCGTGAGTGGTGGTGGTGGTTTTATTGTGAAGAGGGAAGAGAGCAGTGTGGAGGAATGAGTGGAGAGAGTGGGTTGAGGAGAATAAAGGGGATCAGTGGCCTGGTCGTGGGGACCAGGCCCCAACGAGCGTATTATTATTATTTTTTTAACAAAATATCATAAAATCAAATGCTAAAAAAATTAATAGTTAATTAAAAGGCAGATTCGGGACTGGAACGAAAATGGGTTCAGGAAACGGACACTAGCGTTCGACTCAGGGTCGGAGTCCGGACTCGGGATCGGGCGGGCCACAATCAAAAATCAACGATAATAATTTTTAAAATAATATTTTTCCTAAATCCGACTAAATATTAATATAATAATAGAAATAATAATAATAGTAATAATATAATAATAATATAATAATAAAAATAATAAACACACATCATAAAATCTGGGTTTCACAAACCCGATCCCGAATAATTGGGTCGAACCGGATCATGCCCAGCCTGCACCGTTGTGAGACGACGGCAGTAAGCTATTCCATTAGCAGGTATTCACAACAACATCTATACATTTGTCACAACTGAATATACGAATTTTAAAACTTTATTCAACATTTGGAAATTACAACTGGAATGAAAAGAACTGAAATAAAATGCTGAATTTGAAATAACAAAAATTCAACAACAAAGAAACTGGAAATATCTAGCTAAGCGTTCGGCTCGTCGGCCTCAGGTTCTGCGTCCTCCAATGGGGACGCTAACAACACCACAGGGTACAGAACCGGTCATAATAGCTATTGTACAATAGCAGCATCCTCAATGTCACCTAAAAATGTGGTCTCCAGTCAGGAGGGAGCAAGTACGAATATGTAACTCATATTTCAAATAATAAAAGTATAGGCTACACAGTTTAAAACAATATTTTCCAGCATTCTACAATTGAAAATAATGTGATTTGAATGTGTAATCGTCTATGACCGGCTTGGGTTATACAATAGCGTCCTAGCGACGCGATACGGCTTATCCCCGTGTGTAAGAGGGGTAAGCTCACACAATATGCAATATGAGGGGTATTGGCCATAAACGTTACACTATTCCCCAATCCCCACAATCAATCAATCAATATCTGAATCCGTGTAGCAATGTGGTTTAAACATGCAGCTAGACAATTACTAAATAAAATACAAGAAAACATAACCGTAACTTGCTTCGATTTGTATGACTGGAGTAGGATGACGGTTCCGAAAAAGAAGTCAGGTTCGTCTCCGAGATCCTACAATTGGAGAACTAGACTTAGAACCAATATCGAGACCATTCTAGGTGTGCTAGTTACAATCTCTAGAATTGGTCCTAATTCAGTTTTAAGTTTATTAATTATTCTAGGAAGACGTCTAACTCGCAAATCTACGTTCGTTATTATTTATTTAAAATAAGCCGATTATTGATTAATTAGAAAAATGGCCATTACCGGTTAATTTGGCAAAACTTTGTATTTTGTAATAATATTATAAAACTAATATTTTTCTTTAAATGAGAAGAACGTGAATTTATTTAAATAACAATATTTTGTAGAAGGTCATGGAACAAATGTTTTCGAACCGGATCATGCCCAGCCTGCACCATTGTGAGACGGCGGCAGTAAGCTGTTACATTAGCAGTAATCACAACAACATCTATACATTTGTCACAACTAAATATTCGAATTTAAAACTTTATTCAACATTGAATAAAATATTTTGGATTACTATCTAAATATTCGGGAAGACCATTTGCACTTGGTAGAGTTCTCTTACACAAACAGCTACCAAGCTAGCATCGGTATGACACCGTTCGAAGCACTCTATGGACGTCGTTGCCGCACTCCACTTGCTTGGGACGACGTCGGAGAACGAGTATTGCTAGGACTGAGATGGTGACCGATGCGGCAGAGAAGGTAAGAATGATCAGAGACAAGCTCAGGATTGCCCATGACAGACAGAAGCAATGGGCCGATAGCAGCCGACGACCGTTGGAGTTTGAAAAGGTGACAGTGTGTTTGTGAAGATCTCTTCTACCAGAGGAACCATCCGTTTCGGCAGAGCAGAAAAGCTAAGCCCCAGGTATATTGTCCTTTTGAAGTACTAAACAGGATTGGAGAAGTGGCTTATCGGGTGGCTCTATCCCCAAGTCTCGAAGGCGTCCACAACGTCTTCCACATTTCGCAGCTGAGACGCTACATCCCGGCCGAGCCACATCGTGGACCATTCGGAGCTGGAAATTGGACCCAGCCTCACAGTGCCAGAGAAGCCAGTGGCAATATTAGACAGAGAGAGAAGAGAACCAGGAACTCTGTGACGCCGATAGTCAGAGTCATGTGGCGGCACAACTCACCAGGCGAGTCTACCTGGGAGCGAGAAGACAAAATGCGGGAGCAGTATCCGTATCTGTTTGAGACTTGACGTAACCCCTAACCCTGTCTTTAATTTCGAGGACAAAATTTTCTAAGAAGGAAAGATTGTGAAACCCAGATTTTAGGATGTGTGTTATTATTATTATTATATATTATTATTATTATATTATTATTATTATATTATTACTATTATTATTTTTTCTATTATTAATTAATATTTAGTCGGATTTAGGAAAACTATTATTTTAAAAATATTATCGTTGATTTTTGATTGTGGCCCGCCGATCCCGAGTTCGAACCCAATTCGATTTCCCGAAACCGACCATGATCCAATTCTTTTATTTTTTGAAATCCTAATTAGAATCTAGTATTAATTGTTAGTCTTATATATATATATATATATATATATATATATATATATATATAATATATATATATATATTAGCCGTTGGGCCTGGTCACCCACGACCAGGCCAAATTACCTATTCTCCTGCCCCTTCCACCTCTCCTTACTTTACTCCCCACCATTTCCTTCCCTTTCACAAAGCATATAACCACACCACCACTATCACGTTCTCAACTGAACCCCCCTCTCAAATCCCCTCACCCTCACTCTTCCACAACTCCAACTCTCCTCCTTCCCCTCTTTCTCAACTCATCCCCCTAACCGTGCCCTAGCTCCCGATCTCCACCCCGCGACCCAACTCCAGCCGGCCCTCCCTACGCGGCGCCCTCGACTCTGGCAGCACCACCCCGGCCGCATCCAGCCGTGCCTTTCAGTCCCCCGGCCCCCTGCGGCCTCGTGCCTGCCTCCGTGCCCCTGCCCCGGTTCCCGCGAGCCTCCCGTGCCCCGCTGATCGAACAGCGCTGTCCAGCGCTGTCCTGGGGTTTTTGACTCTTTGTCCGTGTTTTCTTCGTGCCCCGATCTCCGGATCCCGCTGTCAGCGCAACCGTACCCCGTGAGGCGCTGTCCCGAGCCGATCCACTGTCTGCGTGTTCCTTTTTATCTATTATTATCATCTGAGAGCTCTAGCCGAGTAACCCAAGGTATAATTCCTTTGTCCCGTTCCATTTTCAGTAGTCGATGATGAGAATTGGTCCCCGATTCCCTCCCGGGAATTCAGTTTTGGGTCGACGTAGTGATTTCGAATTTTTTCGGAGATGTTTCTGTGATATTTTTATGGTTGGTTTGGATATTCGAAATTTCGGATTTCGATTAGGCTTCGAAAATGTTTTCTGTTAATATAATATATATATTTTTTCTATATAAATGTTTTCCCTGGTTTGGGATATGTGTTGGGTGTTATGACGCATTTTTCCAGTTTTGGGTTATCCCGAATATAGAGGGAATGCTGCCCAATTTTTATAAAAACTTTATAAATGAATTTCAAATCAATTTTCGGAAATAATTTATTAATTGGATTTTTGGGCGACGATCGTACCAGTTCATGGGCCCTAGCGAAATGCAAACGAAACCGGTCAGGCCGGACGTTGAGGCATTAGCTAAAAATAGTGACGATTGGACCAAGTCTGAGACTCCTAAGTTTTAATTTAAATTATTTATTAGTTTTTGTTTTCAGTATTTAGAATATGGGACATTTTCAGAGCTAACTAATTTTTCCTCTAATTTCATTTATGTAAATTTGTAAGGGCATAAGCACAGATTTCTATTTGGTTAGCTGTGCCCTTGTATTGTGTAGATTAGGATTTTTCCTTTATTTTCTGGATGGTTTTATCGTTTTCGTAATTAGGCTTCGCGACAAAATGGCTAATAAATATTTTGTATAAATTAATAATAATTTTTCACGATAAAATAACTTGATAAAATATTGGTAGTTAACAAAACCCACGTTTTATCATTGAAAGAAAATGTAGTTTTATACGTATAATATTAAAAATACAAAGTTTTGCGAATTAACCGGTAACGACAATTTTTCCAAGTAAACCAGAAACTGGCTATCCAATTAAATGAGAACCAACGTAGTTCGCGTCGTAAACCGTTAGCAGTAGATTGAATAAACAAACTTAAAACTTGACTAGGACCTGCTACTAGAAATTGCAACTAGCACACCTAGAATGGTCTCAATATTGTTTCTAAGTCTAGTTCTCCAATTGTAGGATCTCGGAGACGAACCTAGCATCATCTCGGAACCAACATCGTTTCAGTCATAAACAAAGGCAAGTACGGTTGTATTTATTGAGCAATCTAATTAGTAATTGTTATCTGCATGCTTAAACCACATGTTACACGGAACTCTCTCCTAGAGTATTGATTGATATTGATTGATTGCGGGATATTGGGGGAGTAGTGTAGTGTCTATGACCAATACCCCAAATAGTATAATGATTGTATTAGCTTACCCCTCTTACACACGGGGATAAGCCATATCGTATCGCTAGGATACAATTGTACAACCCAAGCCGGTCATAGTCATTATCTACTCAAATCACATTGTTTTCTATCGTGTAGAATTGTTGGAAAATATTATTTCAAAACTGTTTAATATTGCAAATTTCTAATTATTAGTTGAATTGTTTAATTTTCATAATTGTACTTTGCTCCCTCCTAACTGGACACAATTTTTAGGGGATTTTGAGGATGCTGAGCTATTGTACAATAACTATTATGACCCAGTTCTATACCCTGTGGTGTTGCCAGAGTCCCCATTGGAGGACGTAGGACCTGAGGCCGACGAGCGAACGCTTAGCTAGATATTTTTTTTGTTTCCAGTTTTGTTGTTTTGGAATTTTGTTAATTTGAATTCAGCATTCATTTCTGTTCTTTTACTTTCCAGTTGTATTTATTCAAATGTTGAATAAAGTTTTAAATTCCGAATATTTAGTTGTGACAAATGTATAGATGTTGTTGTGATTACCTGCTAATGGAACAGCTTACTGCCGCCGTCTCACAACGGTGCAGGCTGGGCATGATCGGTTCGACCCAATAATTTGCTAAAAACATGTTACGACCTGATCCCAAATTAGGGTCGAACCGGATCATGTCCAGCCTGTACCGTTGTGAGACGGCGGCAGTAAGCTGTTCTATATGCAGGTATTCACAACAACATCTATATTGGTCACAACTCAATATACGAAAATTTTAAAACTTTTATTCAACATTTGAAAAGTACAACTGGAAATGAAAGAACTGAAATAAACTGCTGAATTCAAAATTACAAAACTCCAAAACAATAAAACTAGAAAAACTGGAAACGACTAGCTAAGTGGTCGGCTCGTCGGCCTCAAGTCCTGTGTCCTCCAAGGGGACTCCGTCAACACTACAGGGTACAAAACCGGGTCATAGTAGCTATTGTACAATAGCTCAGCATCCTCAATATCACCTGAAAATGTTGTCTCCAGTCAGGAGGGAGCAAGTACGAATATGTATCTCATATTTCAAGTAATAATGGAAAAGTGCAGGCTAAACAGTTGAAACAATATTTTTCAGTAATTCTACGATTAAAAACAATATAATTTGAATGTGTAATCGTCTATGACCGGCTTGGGTTATACAATAGTGTCCTAGCGACGCGATACGGCTTATCCCCGTGTGTAAGAGGGGTAAGCTCGCACAATCATGCATATGGGGGGTATTGGCCATAAATGTTACACTATTCCCTCAATCCCCACAATCAATATCAATCAATATTTGAACCCTAGGAGAGGGTTCCGTGTAGCAATGTGGTTTAAACATGCAGCTTGACAATTACTAAATAAAATACAAGAAAAATATAAACGTAACTTTCCTTTGATAGTTCCTTGACTTGGAAGAAACCAGTAGGTAACCGCTAAGGTTTAGGGTCCCGAACCTACAGATTCGTAACACCAGGTTCAGCTGCTAGAAATAATTACACTCTAATCCTTAAGGGCAACGCCAACTAGTTAATTAGGGCAAAGTCTGGTCGGGTTGAAAATAACATAATTTGTTAATAACGTTGAAAAATATTTATATTTTAGATACTAAGTTACAAAATAATCGTTTTAGTAAAAATACAAGTTTTTAACGTAATAATTTAGGGTAAGAAAATCATTATTTAATCGTATTATAGAAATTAGTATTTTTATCCAATTACCAAAATGTGCAAAAATATAATTTCTTACTAAAGAAAAATACACATTTGACTATCATTACCAAATAAGGAAATAGTTACTTCATTTATATATTATTATATTTTATGGAAATTATCATTTATGTACGAAAGTCTATTATAAAGCAACATTTTCTGACTATAAACAACAAATACTATTTTAGAACCAAAAATATCATTTTTCGTAAAGGGCTAATTTTCTAACTAAAACTATATATATAATGAACATATATTTTAATAAAACTTATTACTAAAAGTCATCCTTGTATATTTAATAAATAAATCCTTTTTAATAGCAAAACCTTATTTTAACTATATAAATTAGATTAATAACGAATAATTAGTGTATTATTAACTTTTAATAAATAAGTAATATAAATTATTAAGGTATAATTATATGGCAAATTAGTTTATTTAAGAATATTTGTCATTTTGGTTAATTATTATTAAGAGTAATTAATTATTGGTAATATTGGTATTTGTATTTTCTATAAGTAAATAGTTGTCTTGAATCCTGAACGCCGGGAAGCGGTCCATTCAGCAGGTCGAAGCCCTGCACCAAAATACAAACAGCAGTACCCGTACTAAAGTAATAATTATAAACTAAAGATATAATTATATGAGTCTCAGACTTGGTCCAAAATGTCATAATATTGGCTAGCGCCTCAACGTACAGGAACCCTGTAACGTTTGCGCTTCGCCAGGCTCATTCGACCAATAGGATCGTCGCCTAAAAGGTGGTACAGAAATCCATAAATCCGAAAGCCGACAAATCCAATATATAAACGTTTTGCAAAAGTCCGATTTTCAAATCCCTAATTTTATACGAAAATATGCTTTTAAAAATATTTCGAAAAATTGGGCAGCATCTCCTCTATATTCGGGACAACCCAAAACGGGAAAAATGTGCAGACAACTCCAACAATTATCCCAAACCAGGGAAAACCCAAAATTTTAACTTCCAAAACCGTTTTACATAAAAATTAAATTCACAGAACCATTTTCGAAGCTAAATCGGAAACCCGAAATAAAATCAGAAATCCCGAAATGAAGTCGGAACACCACAGCACCCAAAAATCCAGAATAACACATTTCGAAAAAATCCAAAATAACCACAGAACATCACAGAAACAATTTTGGAAACTCCGAAACCATTACGCCCACAAAACGAATTCTCGGGAAGGAATCGGGGACCAATCTCATCATCGACTACGAAAACAGGGACGAAAAAAACGAAATTATACCTTGGGTTGCTCGCTAGAGCTCTCAGATGATATAATATAGAATAGAAGAATCTGCGCAGCAACGTAAAAATCTCGGGACAACGCCCGAAATAGAAACAGCTCCTGATCGGGAACGGAAAGCCACGAAAAGTCCGGGAAAAATGGCTCTGGACAGAGAAAGCCGAAGGAAAACGGCTCTGGAACAGCGAGTCGGAACCCACGGAACAGCGGGTCGCGCGGGCGATCGGGCGTCGTTGGCCAAGGAGGAGGCCGACCGGGGTCGGGATCCGGCTGGCGGTGGGCTGCTAGCCGGAAAGGGGCCGGCGGCTGGGGTTCGCCGGTGCCCGCGCGGGGAGGCGGAGGCGGGCGCTGGAGGCGGGCGCGTGGCCGGCAGGGGGCCGGGGGACTGAAAGGCGCGGCTGGATGCGACCGGGGTAGCGATGCCGGAGTCGAGGGCGCCGGCGTAGGGAGGGCCGGCTGGAGTTGGGTCGCGGCGTGGAGATCGGGAGCTAGGGCACGGTTAGGGGATGAGTGAGAAAGAGGGGAAGGAGGAGCTGGAGTTGTGGGAGAGTGGGATACGTCAGAATTCGCGTTTTTCGACAGACTAAAACCGTCGAAAATGTGTTTATTGACAGTTTTGGACCGTCACGTGGTCCGTCAAAAATAAATGGTTTATTATAAATGACGGTTTTCTACCGTCGATACGTAGGTGGAGAAAACGACGATTTCATCTGTCATATAATAAACGTCGGACTTCATCTGTCAATTATCCCGCTTAATTCAATTCGATATACCTGTCTATTTTGACAGGTGATATCCGTCGAAATTCTACAAAATATTCACTAAAATTATTTTTAATTAATTAAACCTTTTTGTTGTAAACCAGTACACAAATATTGAATCTGAAAATAAATCAAAAGACTCGATTCAAAATGATATAACACAAATCATTCACGAATCACAATTGAAAATGAACACAATCATCAAAATGAACATAACTTATGAACATAACTGACAATTGATTCAAAGTCTCAATTGATATTGAATATCACTAAGTAGAAATTTTTTGTAGCATCCAAATACTTGCAATTGTTCTCACACATAACATCCAAACTGAAAAAGTAGTATTTCAGAATACATACGAAATTCACTACAAAAAAAACTAAATGCTCAAATCCTAATAAATTGAACGGACTCTTTTGGCCAATTGATATATCACCAAGCATAAGGTCTTCAAACTTTCCATCC